>JAYKQN010000024.1:2761666-3418333 GCA_036785175.1 Eupleurogrammus muticus
TATATCCTGTTTTACATCCAATGCATACAATATTTCATCATGTACCACGTAAAAATCCATTTGAGGTCAGAAAATAAATAGGAAAAAATAGACCAGGTGTGTGTGTAAATAACAGTAAACGTATATTTCCTGGTCTGTTATAACACATGTGCCTAACATGCAAATCTAACACACTCATTTTTCTATATGAAAAAACACACACGCCCTTAGGTAGGTCAAGCTTAGGTTAAAATCCATTGGTAGTGTACATTTTGGCCTTCTGCTGGATGCGGATTGTTCTGTAATATGTGAACGGATGCTACTCCCACTTTGCAAACATGCGGGCGCCCTTAGTGACCCTCTTGACCCCTCCTGCAGCCAAACAGCAGCAACTAAGTGTGTCCCCGCTAATAGAGTCTATCCAGCTCTTTCTGTTTTTTCTAACAATGAAGGTACGTGCACACGCGTTGAGAATAAATAGAGGTTTGAATAATTCATGCGTCGGGCAGGTAAGAGATGCCTTGTGTGCAAATGCATTTTATAAGTTGAAAGCATGTTATCTGAACTCCGGATACAGGAGTCCACGTAGGCCCTTCCATCAGCCCCCCGCCGCCCCACCAACCATCTTGTCTACCGAGGCCCCTCGGAAAACGCTGTGGCAGCCTAGAGAAGGATGGGATGAAAAAAATAAAAGGCAGAAATAGAAACAGTGTGAGGCATTTTTCACACCAGAAAAAAAAGACGTGGTGGCAGTTTATCACTAACAACCACAGGGTGATAATGAATTTCAACACATTTTCTTGTCACCTTTTGTGTTGCAGAGTCAACATATTTTTACCCTTTTTTTTTGCCCATGAAACGGTGATTACATTTTAATATGGACCTGGTGAATCCTCCACTACATGTTTAAGCAGCAGGAGAAGTGATTTCTTTTTGTTTTGTTTCAAGTGTTAAGTAAACTAAAAAGGCTGTTAAATGTAGTCTCACAAGGGGGAAATCTATTCAGTTATTTTAATTAATCTATTATTCAATATAATGAGTACAATATGGAGCAGCATTTTCTTCAAATATTTTTTTTTCCTTTGGCAGATAATTTGAGTTATTTCATGCTATTAAAAAGAACAGTTTGGGATTTAAAAAAAAGTCCATTATATGAAATAAAAATAAATAAAAATGGTAAATTGACAAAATCAATGGAAAAAAGAACAACTGTTAAAACTATTATTACATTTTTATTGCTAACAAACACATGAGTGTATTTCAATGTTTTATGTAGTTCATCAATTTGGAGACAATTTTAAACACCATGGGCCAATAATAATAAAAATTACTGTATTATATGTGTAACACATGTTTAATACACTTTATATAGCACACCACACAAGTGCACAACTTTTTCTAAAGAAATGTTTATTCAAAAAATACAATTATGCTATATAAAATCTGTAAAAAAAATGTTTA
Organism: Eupleurogrammus muticus; assembly: GCA_036785175.1. Classification (NCBI taxonomy): domain Eukaryota; kingdom Metazoa; phylum Chordata; class Actinopteri; order Scombriformes; family Trichiuridae; genus Eupleurogrammus; species Eupleurogrammus muticus. The sequence goes on from JAYKQN010000024.1 coordinate 2,763,107, forward strand.
TATTAATGGTCATCTGGATATCTAAAATTGGCTCTAAAATAAATATAAAATGAAAAAAAAATGTATTTGGTCAATTTATTCTTTTTTTTTTCTTGATTATTTTAATTGTGACTTTGTAACCAAAACTAAATATTTTCACTTTTTAATATTATGTTTTATTTTTTTTGTGCACTTTAATTTTTTTTAACTAATGCATTTATATCACACAACAAAGTAGGAAAAAAGAGCAGAGATAAAGATTGAAAGGAGTTTATCTATTTTAATGTTTTGTGTGTTGCATTTCAAAATAAAACTATGCCAGTTCACCTATAGTGATCTGGTCGTGTTTTCTAGTGTTTTTCAACCACTGTGTGCCGTGGGAAATTATCGATATATCTATTAATTATTAAATGATTATATAATCATTAATAATTAGCGTGCTGCCCCCTGCTGGCAGAGTAATGGTGTAGTAGTTCCTCTCTCCTGCCGGCAGGGGGCAGCAGCGGGCAGTATCCGCCTTGTGGAGACACGCGAACTAGTGACGTGACGTAATGACGCAGCGGCAGGTGGCGTCGACGCTTCATTTAGGATACGACGGTGAAAGTGATGGATACGTTTTTATTTTTGTTAAAGAAGAAAAAAATGCTGATTCTTGATCCTGGATCCGGATAAAGTGTCTCGTGTGAGTGGAGGTTAAACAAAAGAAAAAGAAAAGCGACATCGGCGAAGCTACTTTCACTTGGATTTACTTTTACCGGAGATGCGACTGCACCGATTTCCGTTGTTGCTTGTTAATGTGGTAAAAAAACGGAACACCCTTCACTTTAAAACGAAAATGTTGATTATTTTATTCGTCTGTGTGTTCACCCGGAGAAACAGGCGACTTACATGATAAAAACTGGTAAAACTGGACACGAAGCGGCTAAAGAAATAGCCAAAAACCCGCTCAAGCTAAGTTTTGCTCATCAGTTTTCGTTTGCCAGCTGCGGAGGAGTTCCCATTTTTTCCCCACAACATATCCGTGTAAGGTGACTGTCTGCTGTAAAAACTGTTGCTCCAGGATATCAGACCCAGCGTTCACACTGAGTGAGTATAAACATGTAGGATCATTTCTTCTTATATTAACAGTATAACATATTATTCAGGTTTTTATTTAAAAAAAAAATAGGTTGAAAACCACTGATCTAGACTTTGATGGTTGGCAGAAACAAGTACTCATTATTCACTTGTCCGTCAAAATGTGGATTTTTTATCAAAGTGGGTGTTGTGCTATCATTATATGTGTAATCCAGACTAAATACAAGTATAAATATACAGAAGAGTAAACATGACATGTGATGCCGATGAAGGTTTTCAGTTCCTACCAAAGACAACACACAAGGGACATTAATTATAAAAAAAATACATGATGATGTGAACTAATACATGTAACTAGGAAATAATCAGGCTTTTATGTGCTGTTTTTTTTATTTTCAACCACAATTGATATTCTGCTTGTACACAAGCCTCGTGCACAGCCCTGTTGTCTTCACACAATTAATCACGACTGGTTAATGAAACATTTATTACGCCTATAAATCAGCTTGTTACTTTGCACTCTCAATTTGGTTTCATTTATATCTATTTTATCTCCTTTTGTAACTATCATCAATTTTTTCCTATGTTTTATACTTTCATACATATATTTGTATCATATTGAATTCCTTTATATCTTATTTAATCACTTCACTGTCCTGTTTTCATATTTATCTGCTGTACTCTGAGGTTAAAGGGCAATATTTTCTATTTCATTTAAGTTTTCATGGTCTATTTTTAAACATTAGCATGACTTTTTGGTTGAAAAACACCTAGTTAGAACTGGAGGAGCATTGCAGTCGCCTTCTCACACACTCGCGCTGTGATTGGCTGACGCTGGAAACGTCCCGCCCCCCTCAGAAAAGCCGGGGTCAGTCGGAGGAGGGGTCACTGTGAACTTCCAGTCCTGTTATGACATCACAACAGGAGCCAATTCCACACATCCCGTGTTCAGTTAGCGGGGCCAGGGTTTAGCAACACTACAGGATTTATGACATCACAACTAGTTCAGGCCTAGAGCCAATCGCAGTCCAGGACGTGATGTATAAATTTGGAGTCTTTAACGCTGAGGCTTGACTTTCCAGAGAAGCAGGAAACACGCGTAGCGAAGTAGCAAAATCCGACTCATCAAAACATTCCAGGAATGTTCTATCCATCGCTCTGGGAATGTTTATTGAACATTTCTGCGTTTTAACACTCGCTGGCTGTTCAAGGGTCAAAACGACATGTTCTTTTCTAAAGTAAAACAAGGGAGGATGATTAGATGTTGTTCTAAGCTTTTGAACAAGATAATTAACTTTTTTTTTTTTCAGTAAAAACACATCAGACACAGATTGTTCAAAGCATATATATATATTTTATATATGTTAAAACATGTCTGGAAGGGATCTTTAATAATTTTGAAATTGACTCGTTGTTGAAAGGAGCGTCACAACACAAAGAAATTGCTTCTGTTTTATGTTAATAAGGAGATGAAGACGTGGCGGCAGATTTCCTGGTCTGCGCGCAAACAGAGAAAGATGAAAAGAACACATATCCCAGGATGTGTCAGGTGTGAAATCAACTGTCTTTGCTCTGAACCGCCGCCCACCCCCCATGTTTTACCCCGCTTCCACTCATTTCGCTTTAATACGAGGTGGTAATTTGTCACGAGCGTCCTGCCGTTTTTTTTTTTTTTTTCTTTTGTCGGGGACGAGCTTCGTCGGCTGACAAAAAGACGCGATTCACACTCCGCCGTGACGGATCTGGCAGCCGTAGGCTTCAACAATCACGCTGCGAGCGAAGAGAGAGTTAACAAGAAGTCAGGTAATGAGTAACAAGGTGTGTGTGTGTGTGTGTGTGTGTGTGCTTTTGCATCTGTTGACTTTAGTCAAGTTCCTTTTATTTTTAGGACGCGCCACATCCAGAGGCATCCGTGGATCCGCGAAGCTCCGCGCCATTTGGCAGAAACTCTTCGACGTGGTTTCATAAGTTGTTTTCCAGTGTGTGTGTGTGGAGGAGATTAAACGCTATTATCATGGAGAGCACTAATAATTTATACGGCGGGGCTCGTTAGATGAACAATAATAGTCGCTCGAATTCACTCGCTCGAATTCAACTTGTGATACAAATCAAAAGAAAAAAGTAATTGCGAGTGTCATCACCTGTAATGAAGTAGAGGGTAATGTGGTAAACCACATTCACAAAAGGCACTTTTGCTTCAAATTGGGAAAAAATCCAATTGAAGAAGTAAGTGCAGATAACTGAAAGAAGCCTCTAAGGTAACTTTTATAGTCCCCAATCACAAGGTATTTAACCATTAATGTCTGCCAGTAATTACTACTAACAACAAATAGGTAAATTACTAAACTACAGGTGAAATACTAGATATTTAATTGGCAAATATGGCAGATAATAGTACTTATGTAAAGTTATTCAAAGAATAACTCACTATTCCCCTGTGCTACTTGTTTCTCAACAATATAATTACCATATATAGTGAGTAAATAGTTAGTATTTCAGCTATAGATCCTAATGATTTACCCAATGGCAATTGAATTAGGAAGGATTGAATACCCAATTATTGTATATATTTGCCCGGTAAATACAGACTATTTCAGCTTTAGTAGAAGTATTTAACTGCGTTACATAACATATATTACCAATGGAAATCACCCAATGATTGCCAAGTATTTCTGCTGTAGTTTCACTGTATTTACCTAATTATGGTGGTAATTACTGGCAAACAGTACTCGATGAATAACTAAAAAAGTACCTGGTAGTTAGGATTTAATTATTTACAGTCTGTTGCTATATTTTTACTATTTCCTCTAGTATTTATTGCCAGTGGTACTACTACAAACATACTGTTAATACCCTGTATTTACCGGGTAAATTCCTAGTAATTAGGGGAAGGCTTTCTGGATGTAATTGTCACAAATGAAACCTTTTTTGTAGGCATTTTGTATCTCTTCATCTGCTAAAAATACCTGGCAAATAGCGAGTGGCGTGCTGTGACTTTTTCACGGCTGAGCTGTGGCCCGTCAAGTGTCGGTGCTGTGCCGCTCGCTGTGCCCCCCCCCCCTCCCGGTCGCACCGGAGTCAACAGCCGAGCCGCTGTCATCGAGGTAATCATCTCCACGCTCCGCCGCATTCCGAAAGACCAGCCAACACCTTTTTTTTTTTTTTCTCTTCCTCCCCGATTGACCGACACGATGGCGATGTAAACACACGCTCCCTCTGCGTCGCAGGAGGACGCCGTCCCATCCCGTCAGGGCAGGGGCGGGGATCCAATTACCTGAGCGGCGATTGGAAGCGAGGTTGGGGGGGGATTTCAGGCGGAGAAAGACAAGAAGGCACTTCTAGACACACACATGTATACACACTTCCATGCAGAGCTCAGGCTTATTTATGCACTTGCTCAATGAACCTAGTGGTCCCTGCTGGCCCCTGCTGTGTGTGTGTGTGTGTGTGTGTGTGTGTGTGTGTGTGTGTTTGAGGCTTCCTCTGTCGTGTTGACTGTCATAAACCAGCACACATGTGGTTCAGAAAAAAAAAAAGACATACTCCACAGCAAAAAAAAAATAAAAAATACTGGACTCGGACCCCCTCCGTTAATGCCGCTCTTTCTGCCTCGTTCATGGGTGGCGAGAGGCGCGCTGAAGCAGCTCAAAAAGCACTCAACACGATGTTCAGAGAGGCCATCGTCTGTTCAATGAGTCCTCAGAATAAAACATGAGAGTGTTGTATCACCCGCTGATCCAGAGATATAAGCTCCTGGTTCCAGCACCAGGCCAGAACTGTAGAAGCCTCCTGGTTGGAAGGTGAAACGTCTTGCTCTGATAACAACAGTATGTGTATTAAATGGTGAAATACTAATAAATATTTTAGCGTTTTAATATTCACAACTCACAAATTTTTTGTTTTGACTACTACTTTCGCTATTACTCTTAACTTCCACTCCTGTTGTGACATCACAAGAGGAGGCATTTCTAAATGGCTTGTGTTCAGTCAGGATTGTGTTAAAAATGTGTTTTTGAGAGGAAAAATGAATGTGACACAACTTTATTCTGGGTATATAAATTATTATTTGTACAGTAAACTGAATCCACTATTTATTATATTATTTTACTTCATAAATTCGTAAACACCGAGGCAGTTGTGGGTTTGTATTAACAAAAGCCGGCCGTGACATCTAATTAAAACAGGAGAAGATCAGGAAAGAGAGTGGGTATTAGCAAAGTATGAGGAGATACAAAGCAGGGTAATTATTGTCTCTAATATAAGTCTGTGTTAGGTCTGGTTTGGAGCTGATTAAATTGTTTATCTCGTTTTCTCTGCCGTTTAATTTCCCGTTGACTTTACAAAACAGACCAATTCTCGCAGCTGTAATGTGGTTCATTCTGCAAGGTATTTACAGAGAATCAGGAGTCAGGAAGCTAATGTTTGCTAACATTAACCTAGCTTAAATTTAACCTGGCTAACCTATACGTCTCCTCAGTGAAAGTCTTTAGCTAAAGTATTGGCTGCTCAAACGGGTCAAATATAAACTGAAATAATTACATAACAATTTGAAATAAATTACTTGAATCATAAGTTTTAGGAGGCATTTTCCTGATTATCACCACAGACAGATGTTTAAAACTTGAGTTTCTCCACTCTGAAACTAACTAGTTACCAGGGGAAGTAACTACTGTGTTTTAAAATGTACTTGGATTTCCTGAGGGTCTGTGAATGCGTCTTGGAGTGAAAAGCGAGTGAAAAACAGGGAAAGACGCAGCACTTTTACTATGAAATTTAGTTCTTTAGGCTATCCTCTGACTTGTCAGATGCCATAGTAACATATTGGATGGAAACACGTAGTATAGGCATGTTGGTAGCGTTGCTAGAAAACTATGTTTACTTACATTCCCCGTCACTGCTCGTGACTTGCACATGGGTGACCTGCTCCCACCTTTTTTATACGCAACACACTTGTGTCACTCACTACGCATACTCCGTTGTTTTTTTAAAACACAGGGCGTGTAACACCAGGGGTTACGTATCCTCTCCTCCCTCTGGGACAGAGGCTCCAACCATTAGGGCGGGTGATTCGAGAGCCCGGTCGCCGCGTTATTTGCAGAGTCGTGGTCGCCGAGGTTAAATCAAGCGCTCCCCGTGCACTGAAAGCAGCTCCTGCAATCAGCCGTAAAGGGAGGGAGTCTGATTATGGAGATTACGCGTCTATATGTGTGAGCTTGGGCGTGTGGGCGGCTCCCCCTTCATTCTAGTAATTGCTCAGACTAGTAGATAAGACCGTAATTACAACTCACGTCTGAGGAAAAAGGAGCTTGCGGCGTGTCGGTCGTGGCCTATCGCTGCTAAATTTCAGCCCTTCTCGCCCATTCATACGCGAGAACGGATGTCAGCCGTGTTAAGGGGGGAAAAAAAAATAGATCGAGATGTTGCAATCAAACAGGACACACATGGCATCATGGCGAGGATGTGGTGTCACTTCCATGAATATATCGACATAGATTTAGACTTTTTTTATGTGCACATATGAATATAAAAATAACAAATACGTGTGTATCTCTTTTAGTAGAAAGCAAGATAAGAAAGTGTGCAGGTGCACTGCATAAAAAATGCAATTTATTTTAATTTTAAGCTAAAAAGTGAATTTAATTTTACTTTAAAAAACAATATTAAATTGGCCAAAATAAAATAAGAGCTGTCATCTAGATTGTGATATTCATTCTACATCATTCCTTTCGAATTAAAAAGCATAAGAGATGCAGATGACTTTTATTGTGAAAACCCGACATGGTGTTACGGCCCCGCTTCTGACTCTTTCTTTCAGCGCCCTTTTTTTAAAAAAATTTTTGGAATGTGAAACATGAGGTCATGCAACCGCTGCATCTTTGTGGCCTAAATGTAATTATACCACCAGAGCAGCACGCCATCTCCGCCCCCCTCAACGCCGCGTGCACGCAGGCGGGTTACCAGCATAGAACAGAAGGTCAAAGGAGGGACGAGCAACAATAATATGGCTTTTTTAAATTTAATTTTACTCAAAAACCCACAAAATCATGCTGGTTGTCAGCCACTCTTCCATGTTTTTAGGTTTTAACATTACTGTAAGCATACGTGTAAATCATGCTAAAAACGTGGTGGTTCTAGTGTCAATTAAATTAATGTATTTTACTCAATATTGGACTAATTGTACCAAAAACATGATATTTTCACTTTTGTGTCAGTGTTGTTGGTCTTTTTAGTCAAAGATCCCCTCTTTCTGTCTCCCAGTGGAAGGATTTTACCACAAAGAAGGATTAAAAAGAATAAAACCTAACTTGATTAGACTAATGCGGATGGCTGAAGCTCCGTTCTTTATCTTCGGATATATTTTTCAAACCCATTTACGGGAGTAGGGCCGCGGGTTTTTTTTGTCTCCCACGGCCTTGCGTGAACAGGAGAAATGATTTCAGCGGGACGAACCTATTTCAATAAGCAGAGGCTGCCTTGAAACACTGCGGAGTTCCATTTTAGCGGGGAAAGGAAGTAAAGGTTCACTACTCTGTGACAAATTAATCTAAATTAATACTCCTAGAAGCCGCTGTTTCTTTAAAGAGAGTTTTCAGGCATGAAATGTTCTACCCAGAGATCTTTCCAGAATATGTCGCCTGATTTGAGCTGGAGCCAAGGTTTCTCAGAGACCGCAGGAGCTGTCCTTGGTGCTGAATCGGCTGCTGTAACTCTTCAGAGATCATATTGTGCTACAGTACTCAATGGTAAAGGTCTCATAGTGTATGTATTACCACTCATACTGTATGTAGTACCACTCATACTGTATGTATTACCACTCATACTGTATGTAGTACCTCTCATACTGTATGTAGTAGCCCATTTTAGGGGGTGATTTAGCTATAAATTGAATCCCTGCAATCCTAAAAGTAGATTTTATTCCCGAAAAGTGTTACAAGGGTTCAAGTGTTGGTTGCAAATTTCAAAATAAAAGTCCACAATATAAGTCCAAGGTCCATTTCTTTGCTTCTCACTATAGAAGGCTAAGTTAAAACTAACTAAGGTTCACTTTATCACTATTAATGAAGTCAATAGGTGCTGATATGCACTTGTTACCAATACAAAAGTCCATTTTAGGTATTTTTTGGTCCTCACTATGGGGCGTTTTATATATATTTCTCAAAACCTTTCATGCTTCTCTTTCATAAACGTGGCAATGCAATCGCGACAAAATGCACAAAACAGTGAAATTGATCTTTGCCTGGCATGTGGTACAAACACTTCCTTTATCCCCGGTAGAGATCCCTTCCTCTATTCCCTTTAGCTACCGTAGCGTATTACCCCGTCCATTACGGCGTGTGTGATCCATGTTCGGGTTTGATCGGGATGTTTCGTGGGGGGGAAACGAAGACGTACGTCCTTTTTGTCCCAGACCTGGCGACCGGTCAGCTCTTATCGGCTTCCTTTTCCCCCACTGTCACATCTTATCTGGTCCACCACTGCTTCCCATACAGATGTAATAGAGTAAAGCACGGCACCAAACCGCCGGCGTGGCGTCAACATGCTCGCGCGTAAATGATGCCGACGGAAAAAAGGAGCTTAAGAGGCGGCTCGTGGGCGAACGCAGCGGGCGGCCGGGGGCCTGGAAGGTAGCCGCCCGCCGAGAGAATCCATTTGTAGTGGGCAGGAGCAGCATGAAACCACATTTGTGCACTTGTTTTTTTTTCCTGCATTTGTTTAAAAACACACACACACACACACAATTTGTCTCAATGCACTCTGTAAAATTCAGGGGGGAGTATTTAGTACAGATAGTCCAATATTGACTAAATTATCTTGAATGATCTCATCCCATTGGCAGATTTAGTACATGTTTTTTATTTCAAGAGTTTGAGATAAAAAGTCAGAATGATGGCATAAAAAATATGAGGTAAATAAACAATATTCAGATAAAGAGTCAAACTTGTTGTTAAATTTTTCCAACAAATTGACAATTTATGAATCGAATTGAAATTTCATAGTGCTATTTCATTACGGCATAAGATCACATCTGTCGTGCATGCAAACGAAGCTCCGAATGAAATAGAAGTAACACGGCTGTTTTTCACGTAAGTAGAAAATTACAAAAAAAAAAAAAAGATATTTTAACTTCACTTCAGAAAAGAGTCGAGTGAGAAATGGTAAAACAGAATAATAATATAACCTTTGAGATTTGATATAATCTCACGATTTCATATTTTTTACATGCGATTGTAGATGCTTGGCGTCGGCCCTGTTGACACACACACACACACACACACACACACACTCTTTTCAGCGATGACCACGCAAACTAAGATGTAGACACCTGGTCCAGGCCGGCGGGGGGGGGGGCGATCCATCAGGGGGAGGGCTGACAGCGGCGCCACAAGATGGATGAATGGAGACGTTTGCCGTTCATCCATCCACACACACACACACACACACACACACACACACACACACACACACACAGGCTATATCAGAGACACACTCCGCATGGTCATTACATCCCCAACATGCAACACCAACACAAAAAAATACCCCCCCCCCACCCCCCAGACGCAGAAGGAGGGGAGTTCACTGCTCCTTGTTGACATTTTCATAGGCAGGAGGAGTAATTTATGGAAGGTTAGCCTGCTCCCAGAGCGCCGGGCCAGAACACGGTAAAAGCAAACAGAGGGAGAACAAATTGCTTTCTTCTTCTTTTTTTTAAATTGCACAGACAAGGAGCGCTCTATTAGGACAAAGAGCAAACACTGCTTCAAAGCAAAGGGAGGGGGGGGAACCGCGGGGGTGTGACTACACCTGATAGAAAACGGCGGACGCCAATGGGTTCGTTGGCATCATTGGGCGGAATACATTATGATCCCGCGCGGCGATTACAGGATTACTCTGACTCCTGAGGGGAAATTACAGTTGAGAGGCAAAGTGAAGAAGAATCTAAAATATAGATATAGATGGAGAGAGATCAGGAAATGCACGAGTTCCATTTTTTTCTTCTTTTTTTAATGTACTTATTCAAGCATGAGCTTTGTATTTTCAAAGTAATTTACTGGAAACATTTCAGGTGAGAAATAAGCCATGCAGTCGCCCATTTGTAGCCGACACCTCGATAGTATTGGCTCCACTGTCCAGTGCCCAAACCAAGGTCTATAAAAGCATGGATGACATGCTTGTGACGAGTTCTAGATATCATTTACATTCATATGTGTCAAGGCAAACCAATATTTTTGGCAATACAGGGCTGCGGCTAACAGAGAGTTCATTAATTATTGAAAGAATTAATTCATTTGTTGTCTCATAAACTGGTGTAACATGTTTCCCAAATCTGAAGACACGGCCTAAAATGTCTGTGTTTGTGCAGACAAACTATCCACAACCCAGAGATCATCAGTTTACTATTATGGAATCAAAGAATATTCACATTTTCTTCTTAAAAACAACTCAAATCAATTAATTGGATATCAACATAGATGGCGAATAATCAATTAATAGACTGTTTTTGGGTGTTTTGTAGGTTTTCTTGTAAGAACATGGGACAGTGTGTATAAAGCAGCTAGCCAGATGTCCCCATTGCCACCTGAAAACATCAGGGCCTCAAAGGGGGGGCCTTGGCGAGGCCAACAGCTCGGGATTACACGCATCCATTGAAGGTTCGGCCCAAACCGGACATGGTAGCACCAGGGGGTGCCTCCTGGACGGGGGGGGTGTTGGCCACCTGCGATTCCCTGGGAGAAGGGGGAAACAGGGTTTCTTTGGAGGCTATCGACCCGCCAGGGGAACCACGGGAGGTCGGACTGTCGGAGCCACCGGAAAAGAAAACAGGACACGGCCATGAGCTATCATTGCTAAACGGCATTAGCTTCCTACAATCTGTCCACTTTTTTACTTCTAACATCTAACATCAAAACCATAGAACATAAACTATATTGGATTTGTTGATGAACTTGATTCTGGTCTACATACAAAAAACCCAACCATTACTATTATATATTGATATTATAAGATGCTGATTGGACAGATTGATTATTACAGGTGTTTGTGATCACTATTTTAGTTGTAGGAATAAAGTAGCAGCTAAACCAGTAAAATCTTACTTTCACTACATTTGAATAGGTAATAAAATGGTGGGATGTAATTGTCATGGTGATCCAGAGTTGGAACACCGGGAACAAAAAGCCTCTGTTTTACCTTATGGAATCGGAACTCAGGGAAACAAGCGTGTGCGAGCAGCGAAAATACTTGTTCTGAGACATGAACATGAGGAATGTTCTCATAAATATTTCAGATCTTATGTGTTCTTTTTTTTTTTTTCGCTCTCTTGTCAACTTATCTGGAGAGGATCAGCTTCGACTCGCATATTCATGACTTTTCTTCATAACACACAAAATAACATGAATGTTTTTCCAACAATTTGAGATGGAAAAGAAGTTATGACTTAAAAGTCCATAAAATAAGAAGAAGAGACAACATTTATTATATATTTATAAAATTACTACTTAATTCATTTATAAATTAACAACAATTACAGTAAGTATTGAGTATTTTGATAATCAAAGCAATTGATTTGAGTTATTTTTATGAAGAAAATGCTTAAAAAATGTTAATATTCTGGTTCTGGTGAGTCTTCTATAATAGTTGAGACTAAATTAACTCACAATTCACAATTAGTTAATCTTTAGATTTCAATTTTTTCCAGTTTAAGTGATTTTAAGACTTATTTTAAAGTGGTAATTTATAGCAAATCTCCAAAGAGGAAAAAACTAGTGATTAAAACTACAAATAATATGACATAGAGTTGATTTCATTATACCAGGAGTCTAAATAAAGGGCAATTTTCCCCATTTAAGCATCATAGCGTCGTATTACTTCCTTTCATGCCAGTGAATAATGAGAGAACCGTTGACTTGGTGGCAACTGGTAATTAAGTGTGGAGCAAGAAAATGCAGCAGACACACAAGAAAAAAAAAAAAAAAAGCTTCCGGAATAATTAAATGTCATTGCCATTTGTTATTATTCATTATGCGCATGCATATGTTAATTGTGCAGGAGGGGCAGAACTTTTTTTTAAAGTCACAAGATAAGACAAGATGTCACATGTGAATGAGAAGCTTCTGATTAATCTGCTGCCTGTCAGTCAAAGTATTTTAGCAGAAAAACTTAAGTTCATGTGTTACGAGTGATTTCTAAGCAGGAACAACCTTTAACTCACGATGTGGTTTGTCAATACTTCTAAGCAAGATAGCAACAAAAGTGTTTAATGTGTTGTATTGTCCTTTTTAAGGTGTTTTATCAGTGAAAAAAGGGGATTGCTTATAATTTAGGGCAGAGATCAGCTCAGATATTGCTCTTTCTGACAAAAGGCAAAAGAATGGAGAAAAATATTGGATTTCATTCAATTAGTCCAATATTGAGGAGAATTATCTCGAATTATCTGATTCTATTGTCAAATAATTGTACTTAAATTACTTTTTTTTCAAAGTATCTGAGATAAAAAGTCAAAATTGCCAGATTGTCATGTATATATACATATATATATGACTGGATGGGGGCGACACGGTGGTGCAGTGGGTAGCACTGTTGCCTCACAGCAAGAAGGTCGCAGGTTCAAGACCGCCTTGGGCCTGGGTCTGGGACCTTTCTGTGTGGAGTTTGCATGTTCTCCCCGTGTCTGCGTGGGTTTTCACCGGGTACTCCGGCTTCCTCCCACAATACAAAACATGCTCAGGTTAATTGGTAAACTCTAAATTGCCCGTAGGTATGAGTGTGTGTGTGAATGGTGTGTGAATGGTGTGTGTGCCCCACGATTGGCTGGCGACCATCTGGGGTGTATCCCTGCCTCTCGCCTTAACGCGCTGGGATAGGCTCCAGCAGACCCCTGCGACCCTGAAAAGGAATAAGCGGGATAGAAAATGGATGGATGGATGGATGGATGAAGCTTTAAATTATCCTGTGTCTGATAAATGTAGATGAAGACTGGAACCATTTCATTTCTTGCCGCCAGATGTTCCCGTGTCCTCCTTAAAGTGTCCGAGATCGGGAAGTGGTCCCATAAATGTCATCGTATAGAACAGGCCGACCCCCCCCCTTGGACCCGTAAATACCTAAAGAAATTGGACTGAGGAATATTGACGTATGTCCTTAGCTTAGAGGAAATTAAATAAAAAAAGGTCACATTTCTATGGAAGCCTATTACTGCCATGTAAAAAAAAAAAATAGCTTAAATCCTGTGTAATGATCGTAAAATTCCTCCATTAGAGCCGTAGAAGTGATGAATAGTATATTGTTATAAAGAGTGGGCAAGTTTTACATTAACGTTTTTCTTATCAATTTGCATAAATTTTAAGAAGAAATTCTTAATTCTGACTACCGTTAGTTGATTAAATAAATAATAAAACAATGAATAAATAATAGTTTAGTTGATTAATTGATTAGTTACCAACTATTACGTCAATCACCATCTATTTAGATAATCAATTATTCAATTTAATTAATTTTTAAGAAGAAAATGTCCAAATTCTCTTCCCAGCACCTCTTCTCTGGTTATTTCCTGGTTTCTTTATTCTTCTATAATAGTAAACTGATGATCTCTGGCTTTGGAAAACAACAAGAATTGCTTCAATAATCAATAAATGAAATGACAATCAATAGTCTTTAGCTGCAGTTTTACTCCAGAGAAGCTTGGGAGAGGAGGGGGTTATATATGGAACCTTTAAATCAACTTTTCTTTCATGAAATATTCAGTACTCCTCACATGAAGTTTGAAGACTTTACTTTCATACTTAAAACCTAAAAATGAAAGCCGAGCGTTCCAAAGAATCTCGCCGTCTTCCCTCTGCAGAATAAACCCGTTCTCTCGCCAAATTGACATCCGCTTACACAACAACCCACAAATGCCCCGATTTACTGAAGAAAAACATCCCCGAATGCTGTTTCGCTGCACTTTTAAAGACATAAATGAATGTCCGCAATCAGAAGCGTTGGACTGGCTGCCTGAAAGCCTCGCCGCGCATGGACGAGCCGGAGTTTAGATTAGTGGTGACACACGCCGAATGGCCAGAGACGGGCTTTCATCTCCAGTAAACCAGTTAACTCTCATAATGCTGTTGATGTGACAGTGTCAGAGAACCAACAGGGGCATTGTGGGTAGGGATGACAACCCCCCGACCACCATGTCCACAATGGGGGCCCCATAGGTTTAACACATTTACTTAATTCATGTATTAATCGCCAACTATTACAGTATTGAGTATTATGATAATCTAGCAATTGATTTGAGTTATTTTTATGAAGAAAACATAAAAAAAACCCTGTTAATATTCTGGTTTCTTGAGCCTAATTTATAGCAAAACTCCCGACAAGGTGAAAAAACTAGTGATTAAAACTACAAATAATAAGACATAGAGTTGATTTCATTATCCCAGGAGTCTAAATAAAGGGCAATTTTCCCCATTTAAGCATCATACCGTAGTAATTTTTATTATATGGGCAAACCTGCGTGGCCCATCTTAACCCTTATGGACCCCACATGGACATTATTATTATTTTTGATTTGACTGCACCCTAAATCCTTATTTCGCCCCAAACAAAAAAAATTGGCCAACCCTAGCCCTAAAAGGCTTGGTTGTTCAGATGTTGAAGCAGTGCAAAAACCCAGTTTTATCCCACTTAGTTGTTATTACACTGTTATGCCACCAACTCATTTCCCCCAGAAAGCCTTTCTTTGGGCACCTGCTCATAGTTGATCAAACTTAAGTTAGCACCATTTATTATCGCCCCTTATATGGGCTCATATAAAACACATGTGGGGCCACCATGGAACCCCTTTTTTTTTTCTAAACATGGCAGCCGCGCTCCGGCTTGGTGATTTATCTTCACTGGAAGATGAAATGTACATTCATCAGAGCCCGAGGCGTTTTTTTAACGATAAGCCGGTGATATACTCGGCCTGAGGTTCGAGAGGGCGAGTCCGCGACACATTAACTATGATGTACTATCTGCTCCGTGCTTGAATCCAGCTTTACTGTGGCCAAAGAAAAAAAATCAAAAAACATCCTCCCCCCTATCTTATTGGTATGATTCATGTTGAAAGGATAGAGAAGCACCAGCAACTTCTAAATGTTTTCTCATAAGACAATATATATATATATAGTCCAGTTTTTTGTTTTTAATGGACTGTACCAGAGCTTTTAGTGTTAGTAGAACAAATACTTCGAAAGCCTTAATTTTTTGTTATCCATTGTTCAGATTTCCCATTAAACATTTTGGGAAAAACATTAGAAAAATCGGTTTGAGGCTTCAGATGTTACGTACAGATTTTGTTAGATCATAAATCACATTGAGCTGCATTTACTATGCTTTTGCTACATGTAACATATGTGTTTATTATGTTTTAATTGTCCATTATTAACAGTTAGGTGGTTCTATTAACAATTAACTTTATTAACAATTGAGTGTGCATTTAGTAACCGCTAACTATGCATTCTTATGCAGGTAAATACATAATTAATATATAATATTGTCACTAACTATGCATTTATTGAGATTAAACTCGGTTAACTATTCATCTATAAACTGTCACCCGTGCATTTCTTACACATTAAATATGTTTTTTGCAGCTACCAGACCTAAATTGAGGTAAATTAATTACAAACATGTGTCTTATGAAGTGGTACACCTTTCTTATAATTTAACAATAACTCCGTATAATGTAATTATTAACGTATATGGTCTCATTAATGCATAATACCAATACAACAAATCCACTAGGGGCCCTTATTTCATATGAACTAATACTTAGCACAAGGACCTTTTATGTAAAGTGTTTTTCAGCATCTCCTTGGATATTTTTCCCTTTTTCCCCGCTATTGTTGACTTATGTTTGAGCAGGAAGTGGCCGCAGCAGCTATTTGTCTACGACGAGCAGCTTTGGAAGAAAATCCCCCGCCTAACAAGGGTGATAATGGCCCCTCGCTGCATAACCGCATCGAGGTAATCTTTCTCCACCCCCCCACCCCGCCACCTCCAGCCTTCGCTCCCCCCCTCCATCTTCCTGTCATCTCGTCGATTCCCCCTCCTGTCCTGGAACACGGCGTTCCATCCCCGGCCTCGGTGGAAATATGAGGAATGCTGCCGGGCTGACAGCCGCCCTGCATCATAGAGAAGCATGGCTGTCTTTGTCTAAGGTCTGGGGGGGGGTGGACGGGGGGGTTCAGTATTTCTCCAAGCGGCGGCAAGCAGGTGTGAGAAAAATGTTACGTTTTTCCCCCAGGTGCATCCAGAAAGTGGAACTTTTTATACCTTAATGGACTGCCACCATGTTCTAATTGAGGAACAGCAATTACATTACATGACACCATAGGAAACAGTGTCCAAATCCAAATTAAATTGTATCAGAGGAAAAAATATACCATTTTTGGTACAATTACTAAAACATTGAGTAGAATTTCCTTAAATTATCTTATTCTACCGGCAGATAATTTTGCTAATTCATTTATTTATTTATTATTTTTGTCAATTAATTTTGTTTTGATTTCTAATGTTATTAAAAAAGAAACAAAACTATGAGATAAAAAAGCGATACAAATAAAAAAATATAAATATTAATTACAAAGACAACATTATTATATAAGGTTATTTAATGTATTTGCATTGTATTAAGATTTTGGTACAAATAATCCAGTATAGAGTGTAATATTTCAGAATTATCTAATTCCAGTGCTTTATTTTATTCATTCCCAGTGTATCATGCATTACTGCAGAAAATGAAATCTTAGACCAACTATGAACTATCTTAGTCTTTTGGCATGTAATTTTGCAAAGTTATATTATTTTCTTGATTTTCCTTTTCATCTTGTTTTCTTAAAATGAGTTTAAATTGTTTGACTTTTCTATTCTAATGTTGTCTTCTTATCTCACATTTTAGATGTCTTCAAGAACCTTGAAATAAGGTAAAATAGTCTGCCAACGAAATGAGATTATCCAAGATAATTCGACCCAATATTGGATTAGTTTTACTAAATACAAATTATTTCCCCCTGACATGATTACATTTTTTTACAGTGTAGGAGGTAATTGCGGATCATAATCTTGTTTATATAGATTTGCCCTGAGAACTCCTTCGCTGATAATGTGGTAACGTGTTATTTCTACACACTTGGCGTGAGCCTGTCAAGGTGCCCTGTTATTTTACAGCCTTCCACAAAATCAAGACCTCCCCACTTTTTTTAGTGTTTAAAACGACTTAAATTATAAAAGATGAGACAAGCATTTTTAAATACACATTTCACATGTTTTACAGTGTAGTAAGTGCAAAGTGAAACAGTCCTGGGTGGAGAAGAGTTTATTTCTTAGCACAGGAAAGGATCTAAGGAACAATTCAGAGGCTGACGGGTATTTGAAGTATTTCTTCGAAGATGAGCGTGTGGTTTACATCTCGGTCCGCCTGAAGCCTGAATGCAGATTGTCCCCCCGTACGAATCGCGTTTTTCATCGTTTCACCGTTAGACGTCCACGCACGAAGCACAAAGGGAGCAATAAACCCCCGCTGAAAGCGTCAGATGAGAATAAAGGTGCCCATCCAGTGGTAATTCATGGTTCCCATAATGGAAGGCCTCTTTTGTAGCTGTATTGAATTCTTGATCTCGCTCCTATATATGTCCAGATTTCCTCCCAACGTAATAGCTCCTCGCCACTTGTGTAATATTCATCCCGTCTGCTTTTTCCTTTTTCTTCAGACACCATCTTCTTTTACACGGTTGACTTTGATGCTTTTAGAAGGCAACAAGAACATGAAGAAGCACTCGATTCTTTTTGAGTTTATTTACCTCTTGTTATCCACAGCGAATGTCAGGGTTCGATCAGAAATATAAAAAGGTACAAAAAGCACTTGTTTTTTTCTCTGCTTGGTTGCTATATTCCACCTATTTTGTGCCTTTTAATGCAATTCCAGCCCCACATTTTTAAAAGGAAAGAATCATGTTTAGGGTAATATACATAGTTCCCTATAGTAAGGACCAAAAATACCTGAAAAAGGACCTCAGGTTTACTTTTATTGGACTTTTATTTTGAAATATAATGCATACAATATGTAAAACACATTAAAATTAAGCTGCTAGACACAGTCACAAAGTCAAGTGAATATAAATGACATTTTAAATCAATTTAAAAGCCGTAAAATGGGTTGGAAATGCAATCCGCTCTATTGATTTATATACATATTCATGAAAAATGCTAAATATGGTAATTTATTGGGTTTAAAACTACTTGAATTATAAAAGATAAGTAATGAAACAAACCAGTTGCCTTTGAATCATGGTATACGAGGTGCAAAAAAAGAAAAGAAATCTTAACAAGTGAAAATGTCTTTTTTTTTTGGTGCAATTACTCAAGCTATTTCTGGGGTTGTTTTGGTAGAAATGGGTACAAATGGTGCAAATTGAGGGTGGTATGACTAGCCAAGAGAAGCATCCATTCTTGCAAATGTAGCAAACACATGAAGATATATGGCATTATCACACTTATATTCATGTGTATGTTCAGGGCTACTATCCTTTACGATAGTTATGAATTGCAGCTTTTATTGAAAGCAGGTGGGTTCAGAATTGAAAATACTACATTTCAGAATAACAGAAAGGGGGAAAAAATACAATACAGGCATGTGGAAAGATTGTCTTTTTTTTTACTGAACCACATGCTACTGAGTAAAATATGAAATCTCATTTATAATAGAGTGAGGGTAAATTAATTAAAACGAAAAAAAAAAAAGAGTGACAGGAGTGCTTTTAACCAGTATGGAGGCATCATTAACAGCATCAGGCGCATGACTTCCAGTACCTGAAAATTGCACTTCATGAAAATTAAAAATTTACACCACATGGATTATCAGGTTCTAATAGATGCCCCTATGTGGCTGTCATTCAAATTAATGGCTTTTTCATATTAATGAGGAACAGGCCGCGCGGGCTGAAGATTTATGCCCCCTGAGATTAAAAATTTAATTTCTTCGAGTAATTGACCCTTTTGCTCAACCACACCCCCAAAAAATGGTTATTGCCCATTCATAGCTTGGTAACCTTAACTAGGCGGAGTTGGAATTGGAGAAAAGGATTAACACACTGAGCCATATTTTCAGATGTTAGGTTTGGTTAGTCAAATGAATGTACAAAAAATACACAACTATGCATTATTTTCAAAGCCTAATTAAAGGTACAACCTGTAGTTTTTGATGCCATCTAGTGGCAAGGTTGCAGATTGACACTAAATACCTATTGCTTAATTTCAATAAAAAGACAATTACTATTTTGTTTGAAATATATACTGATAAAAAATACTATATTAAAAATATTTATTTCTCTGTCAAGTCTGTTCTGTAATGTGTAGCTTTAAATCTAAAAAAAACAGCAGTTTTGGTGTTAATGAACCATCTGTTATTAGGTGCAAGTAAACTGCGCTCATTGCAGGCACATATATTTTTATTTTACAATTCAGAGTTGTTCATTCTTGTTGAGGCATTCTGAAATCTGCACTTAAAGTAATAAGTTCCAGTTACTAGTTACTGAGTCATAAATTATAAAGTTTAAGTTTTGCACTGTGAGAGGAAGCTTCCATTATGCTGTAAAAGGTAACTAATAAGAATTATCTAATTCTATTGCCACATAATTTGTCTTATTTCAAGTTTTTTTTAATTACTCTTATTTGGGTCAATTTGGTATTGTTTTAAGGAAACAAGACTTAATAAATTGAAATCAAAAATCAAAAATGATCAATCAAGATTTTTTGGTCTGATGGGAAAAAATGCAACCCCCAACGCACCTCGTCCCGACCAGATTACATCCACTCCGTAAAGTAACATGCATTTGCATTGAAAAAAACTTAACAATGTGACAAAGCCACGGAGGGAAGAAAGAAAAAGGAGATGATGAGGGAGAAAATGCAAAAAGCGGGCCTTTGGTTTCTAATCCTTCTCCCGTCTAACAGTGAAAAAGGCCGATCTCTGCGCGCATTCGCCTTTCAACGGCCTCTGGAGGATCCCTAATCAGCTGCAATTGGAGAGATGGATCTTTCAAAATGAGGCTTTGATGTGAGGGTTTAACGTTTGTTTTTTTTATCTAATTATATAATAGGCGGGCCAGGCGTGTCAGGGGTAAAGCAGGCACATGTCTTTCCAGCAAAACAGAAAATCCGAACAATAAAGCTGTCGTCCACTGGGAGACAATGAACTTTTGTTAGGTAAGAGGATAACTTTGTAGTTCTTTTGTTATGTTTAAAATAAGTGGGGATATTATACCGACCTAATAGGATGAGTTAAAAAAAAAAAAAATCAATCAAGGAGAGAGAGCACACTTTTTCATTAGCTGTTGTAAAGTGAAGGCATAGAGATTAGAATCTTCTCATCAATGTGCTATTTTGGTGAGCGGCTTAAAATAACAAGTAAAGGACTGGGGGGGGGAAGCTCTTCTTTCGATGTGAAAGAAGAAGAAATAGTACAAAATGAATTAAGCATTCGCTTACATGTCTCCTTTATTATAGATTGGTACAATTAAACTAAACGGCTAATCTCTTGGAGATTTCATCAAAAGTATTAAACTGATTCAAAAGAAACAGTGGAAATGGGTAAAAACAATGGATCAGTCCTCGAGCCATAACATGAAACAACCTACACTATTAAAGCAATAACAAATCCAAAATGACTTTTAAAACAGTGGCAGAAATACCTCAGCAAAATGGGACTTGATTATCTTTATTATGATCCCTCAGCGTTTGCAAGTAGAGCTTTGGGTTTTTCTACTTAGTGTTACAGTCTCTATTAAAGGGGGCCCTATTTCGCTGTTTTCTCATTTTAATATTTTAATTTTCATGGTCTTTTAAACAAATTAACATGATTTTATGGTCCAGAAGTCCCTTCAGAGAGCAGTCAAGTGAAATGCAAGCACTCCTGTTGTGACATCACAAAGGGAGTCATTTCTAAACAGCTTGTGTTCAGCCAGGTTTGAGGATGCGAGACTGTACCACATTGAGTGGGTGGTCTTATTTCACAGCTTGTGTGTTAGCAGGATCAACAGAAACTTAAATAGTTCCACATAAGCTCTTAAAACATCATAATTTGTGCATCAATGCATTTCTGAATATATTATGCTTTCATTTACCAGGAACCATTTTTGTGTTTTTGTGAGTATCTACAATATTAAAGAGCCGGAAATTAGAGACAAAGGAATGTTTTGGGATGAATCATGTGATTCTTAACTGGCCAAAAATCATTGCTGTTGTGCTTAAAGACATTGGGGGTTGCATTTTTCTTAGGGGGGGTCTTGCCAGTCAATATTACAGCTACCGTGGTTTGTTTCATCAATCGATGTCTGATGACAGCAGATTGAATTTTACTTAATTTAGTGCCCGCTGTTCTACGAAACTCCCAAGCAGTTCTCTGCCAAATAAATATCAAATCCATTTCCAGCGCTCCATCAGAACACCCAACGGGAAGGAAAACTCAGAGTAAATGCAATCTGTTTAGCGGAGTTCATTAGAGACACAAAGCAACAACACAAAGTTTTTTTCCTGCCACTTATTTCTTTCGTGTTGTCTACGGGAAACCAGGGTAAACCCATTATTATTGTTTATTAGCACTGTTCTATTTAATCTAATCAGTGGTCATCTTCTTCTTTAATCTCGCGGTTCGAGTCGAGGCAATTATCCAAATAACATAGCTAATTAATCGGTGTTGGCTCAGCAGGAAAATGAAAGATTCAAGGATGATTAACAATACAGATCTGCAGAGAGGTTGGAATAGAGTTTAACCCCTGTGACGGCTAGTAATTGGAACATTCGCGGCGTGATGGCGGACATGCTTTGTTGATTTTGCACAGCAGAAGTCTCTCGTTCAACTTTTTGGTCAACCAGTCATTCAATGACTAATGTCAACCAGTACCGAGTTACTATGGTTTTCCCTTCTCAACATCTGTATTTATAATAATCAATATTTTCGCGTTTGGTTTTAGAAATTTTTACCCTTTGCTAACAAGTGGCTAAATGAGGCAATCTATTTTGACAATCTATGTTTGCAGTTTAGGCTAATTTTAGCTTGCAATTAGAGCTGCAACGAATAACTATTTTATTACGGAATTCATCTCTCGATTATGACATCGTTAATCAATTATTTGTGTGGTTTGGTTGATGAAATGGTGTAAAATGATGATCAGTGTTTCTCAAAGCAACTGTCCACTACCCATAGAAGACTAAAGAAACCAGAAAATGTTGAGATTTGATAAATTGGATTATTGTAAGGATTTAGCGTCTTAAAAATGACGATCGATTATCAAGAAAAATTACTTGATTTTGGTCACTTTAGTCTCTCTATGGTCTTTTTTATCCCACAATTATGACAAAAACCTGAAATAGTCAAATTACTCATGTGCAAGTGCCATAAACTTGTCACATAGCAAAACTAAACTAAAGTCACAGAGCACATTTTCTACAATAATCCAAAAATACAAATGGAAAGATTACCTGCAGCACTACTGTAAGTAAAAAAAAAACTTTTGACAAGTCACCAAAAGTGGTGGAAGAGTCGTGCCGTTACCTTGGCTACAAACACACGGCTACCTGATAAAACTTGGATTTTTTTTTTTTACATTTATAGCCACGGGCGTCTCCTGTGAGAGTCTGAAACTCCTCCATAAATAATGAGCATGGCTGGAGGCACGTTTCGGTACGGACCCGATGAGGAACCCGGGCGTGAGCTGACTCCAGGGTCGACGACACCAGATGCTGATATCTGTGCACTTGAGCAAGGTTCCAGACCTTTGATGCAGGAATACAGTTCTAGAAGTGCAGAGAGGTACATTAAATGATGCTCTGCAGCTATAATGATCCAGTACCACATCCAGCGCTTACTTCTGTTCTGCTGTTACATCAATGAAGCCCCGCGGTATCCTGTATGTTGCTCAAGGGCACTCACTCGGGGCAGCCGACGAGTGTCGTCCCAGGGGCTTGTAACCAGGTTTACGCAGTTAAAGGACAGCCTCATAAGCCCACACCATCAGCTCGATGCGGCTCCATTGATCCCTCTGTCTGCCAGCGCCCCGCAGGCGAGCATTTATCAGTTAATTGGGCTTGAAGCCGCTTCTCTTGGCGGGGAGCGCGTCCTGGCGACAACTCAATACGGCCCGAGCCCACAATGATGCGAGGTCTTGAAAACAAAAGGGCCAGTCGCCTTCATCGACTTCGGCCTCAAATATTCCCTGGGAAAACAAAAAGAAAAATGAACTTTTAATACTGCCCTTTGACCACGATTGGTAAGAGCCTTCATATTCCCAACAAGCTCCGATAAGGTTTGACTCTGATCTCGATGGTCTTGTCTCACAAACACGTTTTTTTTTTTCTGCAGAAATGTGCCGTATGTGAATGGAAGTAGTTTAGATCCACTTTATATTCGCCGTTCGTAGCCTGCTAACTGCACAGTGTGTGATTTGGTCCCGGCGGCATATAAATTTCTATGACATTTCAACCACGTTTTACATTCTAATCGCTCCAACATAAAGGCAGGGGAAGCGTGGCTAATGGTAAATCTTCAATAGGACACGGCGAGCACTTTAAATATTGTTTACTTGCTGGTCCAAAAGCAACCCCTGTGGCTTTCATACCCAACACCTCTCGCATTTGCAATAGCCACAAAGATGTTGATTTTGAGCTTTTATTTTTTTCTTCTTTTTGGATGATTTACATAAGTGAAGGTTTGTGTTCCTCCTTTGTAGCAGTACTGACCCTGACCACCTGCATAAATATTCTGTAAGTGTTACGCCTACCTGAGGGGATGGTTCTCAATTTCACGTCTGGAATTTTCAGTATCTGGTTCATTCATTGAATGGATTCATCAACAATTGGACTGTGGGTCCAACTCATAGAGATTCATCCTCGTACAAATTGTAGTCTACATGCTGGTCCCCAAGCTATGAGTTGGAGCAGTAAGGTGTTTTTGGGGTAAATGCCAAAACTGATATGTGGTGTAACCCTAAAAACTTGGTACCAGTTAGTGTAATTCTCTTTTATTTTAAAATACATGCCCTCATTCAATTATACAATCTAGGTGGAATAAATATTTTCTGGTTTATTTAGTCTTTTGTAATCGTAAACTGATGATCTTTAGCTTGTTTATTGTTGTTCTGGACAAAAGTATCTTCAAAAAATGTTACCTTTCATCCCCGACCATTATGATGGGATTATATTTTTTAAAGACAAACTAAATAGTAAAGTACCTTGAAACTGGTTGGATTTCATTCTAGAGTGAATACGCCTCTGATGGCTGTGTCACGCTTCCAGGTCCTGTAGATTAAATTGCTCCAAATGCCATGAAAAAAAGAAAAAAAAATGAGAAAGATACGAGCAGCCTTTACAGCAACATAAAACCAGACGGATCTGTCCGAGCCTAAAACAGCCACACAGAGGGTTTTTGGGTTTTTAAAGCCGTCAGCTGATCTTAAGAATACATACATTTATTTTCATCATTATGACACAATGGCAGAATGTATGATTATGTTGATAATGAGATTCCTGCACATCTAAACAAAACTCGTACCAGATGAGGGGAATTCTTATTAAATAAGAGCCCGAGGTCTAATACATACATACCTGTTTGCAGCCCGTGTGGGGACTTGCGCTTTTCAGCTGTGTCATCTGTAATTTTTATCGTCACATGGGGGCTGTTGACATTCAGAGATAGCAACTCCGCGACTCTGGTTTAGTAAAGCTGGGGGAGCGGGGGGGGGGGGAGAGCTGCACAGATTATGTGGGCCACTGGCGAAGTGAAATGCCACTTTAAAATATATGGAAGTAATAAGGTAAAATGGCGCGGGAATGCACACGTGATTTTTGGTTTCCAGGAGTTTTCCGTTCATGGTCAGATGCAAAGGCCAAGAAACATGGCCATCAACCTCAAAACTATGTGAAATTTGATTGTAAAACCACAGATGAATCATTTTCTGAAGTTTATAATCAATTTTTTACCAAATGAAACTACTCTGCTGCATTAGCTTTAGCATGAGATTAGCCCTTATATATAATTTTAAAGCGTTGATAGCCTGAAATTGTAGTAATGTTGCGTAAAGTTCACAACAGACACATGTAATACAAGGTGAACTGGTTGAAAAATGGAAGATTTTAAAGGAGTTTGATCTGACATGATTATTTATGAAATATTATTATTAATAAGTGGAGCTGCTAGGCTTTTAATGGTTTAAAATTCTGAGAGAGAAATGAAAGAAATGCAATGAAGGGGAAAATTGAAAAGAGGCAAAAAAAATGCTGCTAAAACAACAGGATTCTGGAAATACTGAATACTTTCATCTGTGGTTTTCCAATCACATTTCACATGGTTTTGAGGTTCATTCATCAGCTGTTCAGCTCCTAGGAAACACAACCACACACACAACAACAAGGAAAAAAAAGTGCTTTGCTAATTGTCTTAGATTCACCATAAAATATCCCTGGCTGTTTCTAAATGGACTTTGCAGGGAGCCTTGCCATATGGCTGGGGGTCATGCCCGCCGGCTTGTTTCTTCAGGTCTCGCTGGGAAACGACACTTCACGTTATCCGGTTAATACCCCGGCCCACCTGTCTATACACACACACACACACGCAGTCACACACTCTGATCCGCAGCCTACCAGAATTTTCGAACACTTCCACTTTCTTAGCGATTGCTGGCGCGAAGTAACAACATAGATCGATAACACATCCAGGCTCGTCTGGGAGGAAGGGGCCTCTGTTGCCAACTGAGACCATTTTTTTTTTAAGTGCAAAGCAAAGACAGCATCTCCACCTCACGCTGCCTGAAAGGTTGCAGCATCTCTCCGTGCACTTAAGATTTATTTTGATCAGTCAGGCGAAAAATGAGCGGCCTCTTGTTATACATTACATACCCTTATCACATATAGCATCACTTTCCCATGTACCTCAATTTTGCTTCAAAATATTAATGAACACAGACAAATAAACCATTAATTCCCCGGCGAATGGTGGATAAAAGGAATAATCTCTCACGATACCACACCGAAATGGCCATCACAAAGTCAGGGTCGTCTTTTGAAAAACAAATGCTTACTCAGTGTCCCCCAGAGCTGGAATAAAGGTTGAAAATCTATAGTGAAAAATGGTTGCAATAAGCCACAAAGCTGGTGTAAAATGCACGATACCCGTTTCCATTTCCGCCGCTTGTAACTTTTTAAGGCGTCTGATTTGTCTTTTTATCTATCCTTTAGCCTGGAACCAGTTATTTCTTTTTCTCCTTTTCATAGAGTTTCCCACCTACTACTTTCTCTTTTGTGACATTTCCTCTCTTTTTCTCATCACAAATGACAACAAAATGCACAAATTTTAAATTGAACATGCAATACTTATATTATACTATATAGATATACCATACCTATACCATACTGTACCATAGCTGCGTTATGATAGTGTAGGGGGTAGTGTTCTTAACTCATAAGCAGCAAAACTAGCTGAAGCATTCCACAAAATATATTTATTCATTATCATTTCACCATTTACTGAACATAATATGGTTGTCAGAGCAATGTGTGGGACATTAAAAAAGAATTCACTCAATTTTGTATCATTTTTTAAAAAACACAATCCAAAATAACTAATAATTGCATGGAATTAAATAATTGAACATCCAGTCATTGGAAGCATCTTAGGGTTATGTATCTTGCCGAAAAAATTCCATAACCTCACTTCCACATGAGGACTGGACTGGAATCAAACTGTCGATCTCCAACTGTTTTGTGTCTTAAAAGTGAAATTAACACTTTTTTTTTAATTTAGTTTTAGAAGAAAAGTAATCTGGCACTCAGCAGCTTGTAAAGATGATATTATTATTAGGCATTCACCGCTTGATTAAAGCTGTTATCAGTATCAGTTAAATTTAGCTGATATTATAATCATCTTTATATTTGTATTTTTCTGGTAAAGCACTGAACAGAAGCCGCTGTGGCCTCAACTGTTAAATTATAGCCACCATGAGCTAAGTGATCCTACCAGAATGGCTAAGGCATTAGTGTTTGGAAAAAATGGCCTTAAGTGTATTGATTTGAGCAAAATGTGCCCTTTTTATTGCTAATGAAAAAAAAATCTTTTCATGTGAGGAATATTTTATTGCTTCATAAAAAGTTGCCTTGCTTTAAAGCTAATTGAAAAGAGAACAATGGTCAGCAGGTTGTAATCCTGAGGATAGCAAAACACTATGAACTGCACTGGCCAACATAAAGCAGCACACAGGAAGTAGAAAATATGGATGTTAGATGGCATGGCTTTCCAAAATTACAAAAGAAATAAAGTAAGTAAGCAAATTATTAAATGTACCCTTGTTTTTTAAGTTGTTAATTGTTGAGTTTTTCTTTTTATCTCATATCATGAAATTTTTATCCCATAATTCTGACTTTTTGCAATTTAAAAAAATAGGCATTGAAGAGTAAAGATCATAGACAATAGAAAAAAAAAAAAATTAACGTTAAACTGCATGATTTTAACACTTGGAAACACTGAAAAAACAAAATATCTTGTTTGTGGTAAAATTGCTTTAATGTCAAGTAGCATTGTCTTATTCCACTGTCAGATAAGTTAGCTCATTTCAAATTTATCTTGATTTTAGTCAATTATTATTATTTTTTTTATAAAATGTGACAAAAAGCTAAATTATTAGTGGAATGAGATAATTCTATTTATACAAATATAGATATCCTCACCATGTCTTTGTAGTGTATTGATAACATTATATTAAAAAGCACTGTAATGGGTTTTCAAATGGACATTTTATTGACCACAAAAAAGCTGAGTAGCTTCTTATACAGCATTTGCTTAAAAATTACATGATTAAAACCTTCTTTTTGGGAAAAGAAACAAAAAAAAGCCAGCCATTGTGCATTCAGGATCCTAAGTGATAAAGATAAAGGACCACAGCCATCAATAACTCTCCACAACACACATGGTACTTTATTACTTTTGCTAACGTGACATTGACGCTAAACACAGCGGATGTTGGCGGCGTAGCGTCCAGACTAGATGCTACGGGTCGATTACGTTCCCTCCCCTTTATAGCTCGTCTTACACCTATGATTGGCCTCACCCTCACATTTCTCCGCTCCCCTCATCCTCCTCTCTGCCAGTGATTAGCCGTCATATCGACCTCGGGGGCTGGACGACTGGAATCCCGACAGAACCACAGATTTACAGTCGGGTGACTCGCGTTTAAAGAGCGGGGCGGGGCAGCCTGGGAACCTGTGGAATGAAACTAGAAACAAACATAATTGCTTGGCGGGAAAACAAAAAAAAAAGTCATTTTTACCCGTCACCTCCCCTGTGCGGCTTCCTCAACCCCCCACCATGTTTCGTCTCTTTCCCAATCTCCGTTTCTCCTGCTACTCCCCCCTTCCCCCTCCCGTTTTTCCCTTTGTGAAGGTAGCCTGCAGATGCTATTCTTTTCACAAACAGGGTGTAGGTGGACGCCTTCCACCCAGAGCGCGGCTTCTCAGAAATCACTGCCAAAGCTCGTACACACAAGTACCCTACGGCTGGGTCTGATTTAAGCCAGCAGCCCACTGTTTCCTTTTCCTTATTTTCTTTTCTTCTTTTTTTTTTATTACTACCAGGGGGGGGTTTTCAGAGATGTGATAAATATCCGTTGTACACATGACACCAAGAGAAGTAAGACAATATTTAAGAAGGAAAAAAGAAAAGTAAAAAAGAAAAAAGTATTAAATCTTAAGTGAAAATATCTTATTTTGGTACAATTAAATGATCTTTTTCCATTGGCGGTTATGGTACTTTTTCTTAACTTATCTTTATCTTTTTATCTAATATCTAATAGTAAATTTTTTGGGTATGAAATAAATCCATTAGGATTTTAAGCAAAATCATCTACCAATGGAATATTATAACTTGAGACAATTCTACTCAATATTAGACTATTTGTACCAAGAACTAAATATTTTTACGTGATCAGATATCTTCATTTGTATATTTTTCTGTGCATGGAGTTATTTTGAGGGGAGAAAAGGCTGTAGAGGATTTTGTTTGTCAGACTTCTCAATAATTACAAGTGAGTTAGCCCATTAGTGCAGAACTGCGTATGTAACTAAGCGTAGTTCAGCCCGTGGACATTTAAATGATTAAGTTTCAGTGGCGCTGCAGTGTCGATCCTCTCAAGGTTCAACCTTGGAGGAGAATAGAAGGGGGCAGGCATGAATGGCTGTTTTGTGCCCCAGTCAAGAAAATTAAAGGATGTAGTAATCATGGGCCATCAAACAAGTGGCGCAGAATGACCTTGATGGAACGAGTCTCAATAGTTCCTGAATAAAGACCCATTTAGAGTTGCGTACAGATTGATCGTCACATAAAATAAACACAGAGGCCATAAAATAACCAACTGAGCAAAGATGCCATGATACATTCTTATCCCTGAATGTGTGAACGTCTTTCACATCGGGCGTCTTTTGAGACAGAGGAAGGATAATAAAAGCGAGAGCTTTCACTGCATTGTGTTAGGATGTGAGTCATTGTTCTGAAGAAAAAAAAATCGGTGTGATGGTATACAGTAGTGATGTGAATACTTCTTGAGTTTAATATACGGGTCAGTGACAGTTCATGTTTGGCAATGTGAAAGTTTTGTTGATGTTTTTTTTTTCACTATTTTGTGCACAGTCACCATGCGCAGACACTCCCACTTTTATGAACATATATACTCTATTTTTAATGAGAATTGCATTATGGGACCATTGTGTCAATGTTTCTACATTGATTTTATTCCTAAATTTACAACGGTACACATTTCCATCTTGGATGGACATCGCTTGGGTTGCCCTGACAATACAATGATCTTTATATGAATGGATTATATTAGAAATGACCAATTACCAGGTTGTTAAAACACTATATGAACGCTGTAGCTGCTTAATGTCCGTGCTTAACGATATAATGTTCACTCTCAGTGAAATCCCTCTTCCTCTTCAATTGGTTCCACCACATCTCCTCAAAACCAATACTAAGGGCAGATTTTTTGTTTCTGGTCGTTTCATCTGTTCTAAAACATATGGAATATCGCTAAGTAAAACTAAGTAAAAGTACTTAGTTATCTTACTGAAGCAGAAATTTTGCTCATCTATACTTTGACTGAAGTATGTATTTTTAGCTCTTTTAGTTTACAGGTTGTTTCTGCCTAAAAATCATTGCTTTTACTTTTATACTTTTATTAGTTTAGAGTAAAAAATCCTTGGGTTGATACTTGAACTCATGCAGTATTTTTAAACCAGAGTATCTATGCTTCTACCTTAGAAATAAATATGAAGACTTTTGACAACAAAAATAACTCCATATACAAAATATATTGTAGCATGCAAATGATTTACATAATATTTAATGATGTAATATCAAGTAAAATGACAAGTATCGAGTAAAATTGACCATAAAACATAAGTTGTGTAATTACACTTACTTAATTACTTAACTTAATTCTTAACTAGAGTATCAAGTTCCATTTATTCAAACAAATTAAGTAAAGTAAATTTGTTTTTAGTAGGCAGGAACAAAACTTTCTTCAAAGTGTTGAGTAAATTATAAGTATTTGTAGTATTTGCAGTTGTAAAGTAAGTTAGTAGATTTTTATCTTGTGCTTGATATTTTATGGTACTATGTATTCATGCATGTATTATCATCATTATGTATTAGTATTTCTAGGTTTAGGTATTTAGGCAATATGGTCTCTTTAAGGTCTCATAAAATGTATATTATGGGTTCATTTTGGTTTCTACTCATTTACAAGTCTGTTGGGGTCATTTTATTTTTATGATTTTGTTTGATCTTTGACAGAAAATGTCAAATGGAGCATAGTTCATGTATCACGTTAACGCAATGTGTAATTTTTACTTAAAAACCTCCAGATCTCACTGAATCTTACAATTCAAGGTAGAAATGATAACAGTTGCTCTACCAGGGTTTGAGTATCAGTGCTTTACTCTACAACCTTCAATTGGATGGAAATTTGGTTTAAAACGGCAGTGACCTTGGATAATATTAGAGTCATTACCAACTTTTCAAAATTAAACACACTTCCAAACACAAGGCCGAAGCAGCATAGTGAAAACCCATTAGATAATAAATGGAGGATACCGTGCCGATCCACTGGTGGGAGGATGATCAGAAAAAAAAAAAAAAAAGAAGGAAAAGGAGACGCGAAATGCACAGCCGCAGAACAATCAAAGGACATACGCAGACAGAGTAAGTTATGTAACCTCAAAATGCCACGGCAGGAAAAAGACGCCCACACGGAGCCTGGTGGAAGGCAGACCGCAATTTTCAGTTATTCTCCAAGGGTTCATTTCTCTTCCACAAGCAACACTCAAATGACTCAATGGACGAGGGGATGGACACTCGGAGCGGCAGGCGGCCCCGATCGATACCCATCTGTCTTCAGGGGGGGGGTCAGCGTGTTCAGCGGCTGATTGGTGGAGATTCCAAAAATAACTCGCGGCTTGTCAGGGCATCTGTGACCCGGTCATTGAGACAACGTCTCGCAGATTGAAGTAATGGAACAGCCATATTGGGCCAAATCCAGGATTTTCAGGCCCTTCACTCGTCATTTGAGCTTTTTTTTTTTGCCTGTTTTACTCTATGATTTCTTTTTGTTAACCCTCATTTAAGGTATTGTATTTGTTGATTCTTTGTGAAATTGCCGTGTTTGTTTTTTGTGCCTCCCGCAGAGAGGAAAAATACACACCTCTTTCACTCCCCCTCACCCCCCCAGCTGTGATTCACACCACCAAAAGTTCATGCACTTTTCAGGATGAAAGGATCCCGTGATCCCCACGACATGAACGGAGTCTATAATGTCTACACGACTTTGCACGCAATTTTGCCTCTTCTGTAATTGGCTTTTCAAAGGTGTTTTAATCTCCTGAGTTGTAATCTTGTGTCTCTGTGTTAGTCGGCCATATATATATAAAGAAATCTTAGTAAAACAGGCTCAAATGTTTGATGACAATCAGCTTTGTTGTTTATAGGATTATTAGGTTTTGAATTAAATCCCCCATTTTCATTTTTGAAATCTCTAACAATTTGTTTCACCGGGGAAACATGTCACAAAAGATGTTTTAACTTCCAATTCACATGGAGATTAAGCATGTTTGAACAAAATAATCAGCATTGCTGCACTGCCAAAAAATGAAAGGATCTTGTTTTTGATACAAATAATCCAATATATATTTATACAACAACAACAGACAACCTTTGATGCTCACATATCAAATGTCCATGAGCAAAAGGGACTGGTCATGTGACCTCATGAATTGTATGTCCTTCAAAATAAAAGCCCCCTCGTCAACTGTAACACACATTTTTAGAAAAATGAAGATAAAGTAAATGCAGCACACATCTAAGGGGATGTAATTGTATGTTAAACAGAAAGTGGAGTTAAATTCAGACATAGGAGTCTTACTCCCTTTCTTTTTTTTTTTTTTTTTTTTTTTCTCTGATGCAATTCGGGTCGAATTGCAGAATCGGCTTTGTGGCTGGGTTTTTTATCCTGAGCCAGTGAGACATAAAATTGCTAAATAGCCATCTATTTAAGGGGGGCTTTTCACCTCGCTGTTTATGAACCAGCCACGAGACGGCCGTCACTAACAACCGCCGACGCCCTCAATCCATCCTAGCGTCCTTAACACCTTAAATAAAACCCCTGTCCATCTAAGATGACAAGATAAATACCATCTAACTCCCCAGTTGACAGAGAAACCTGTCCCACTGAGGGGAAACCTGCATTCACTTCCCTTAAGGGGCGATAAGGATAAGTGATGGTTTGTGAACCCACCAGCAGCAGCCGAAGATGCTTTTGAGAAAAGGGCTTCGGACATTATCCCCAGATGAAGGGCAGTTTATGATTAAACGCATTTATGATAGCTGTTGATAAGTTGGAATTATTTGACTTTTACCTGCCCATAATTATTCCCCAATTCCAATTTCCAGTGTTGAGCAGAATTATCTTGAAATATCTTACTTTTGCTTGATATTATAGTCAATTTAATCTTGTTTACATTTACATCTTCAGAAACATGAGTCAAAATATAAAAGAAAAGGTCATAAATATATGATTAAAATTCAGGTATGATATATATATATATATATCTTTTTTGGGGGGGTAAAGAATCTGCAGACGGTGCGGAGAAATTCATTGTGCAAGGAGACTCTATTCACAAATGAGAAGGTAAACCAGAATGCGGCAGATCATGATTTAGAATGTGGCTCTTGCTTTGTCTCACCTTGAAAAATTCCACAAAGAAGCTTTCACACACTCAAATGGAAGTAGATCCCAACATATTGCAAACCACCCCTGTACTAGATCATTGCAGTTTGATGATTTATAGCAACATAAGAATATACGGGCGGATTTTTCTTCAGTCTTTTGCTGTGCCAGGATATACCTTTGTGGCGGACGCGCAAGGACATTGATCATTCTGTGTTCAGTCTCCCTGCGCACGACTTTGCAAATTTGTTTTCAAGCCTCATGTCCCAGGCTTGTTTTTAAAATCCATTTCCCTGCAAACTGCTGCCACCACACAAATGTGTTTTGTCAATGATCCCTCTGTGCTTTGGCTGAAAGAATGCCAGGCGTAATTAAAACATCCGTCTTTTCAAGCGCTCCATTTTTGCCTGATTCCTCCTCCCCTCCGAGACACCGGGTAATCACTTGTGTGAGATCAATATAGCCTCTTTCTTTATGAATATTAAGCTTCATGCTGGGCAGTTAAAAACCCAACTGATACCCCTCACTGAGAAAGAGAAGTGTCGTTTTCAATCAGGATTGGATAGCTGCGCAACACCTGTTCAAAATCTCCCCCCGAACTGTAATCGAGTGCAGCTAGGTGTGCCAAATATGGGAGCGGCGTCGCAACACACTAACAGCAGATGTGGAAAGGTTGTTAGGACGACTCGTGGGGCCCCCACTATATGTCACGGCCCCCACTGTAGCTGTCATTAGCTACTGGAGCAGATGCGACACTGAAGAAGGCAAAGATTTGCAGCTGGACATGTGAAGCCATCACGGAAGGGCTTATATGCTCCCCTTGTGCAAACTTTGGCTTCAAGTTGGAAAAACTGACCTCTAGATCAGAATGCCTGTATACCGTATAAGTTCATACGCAGATGATTCACCGAGATACCTTGTAGGGTCAGCTCAACCCTAATATGTAGATATACCATGAGAATACACATATTTGCCTTTTACCAAGTTTTTGTTTGCAGTTTCATAAATACAAACTAAACACAAGGCGTGGTTCCTTGCTTTATTCATTCCTTTTTCCCATATGAGCTCACAAAAACCACAAAGGGTGGTTCAAAGCTACTGGAAAATGCCGGTAAGGCCCGATCCAAACCGGAAGGGTAGGACAAATGGTTGAATTGCGCCTCACCTCCTGAAGGAAAAGACCTAGAAAAGTACAAAAGATGAGCGGTTTCAGCCCATTGGCACCAGTTTAGCAACACCTTTTAGAAAGTAGGACAGTGGGGGAATTGAGTTAGGGCGTTGATCCAACCTGATTACTTAGTTTATAAGGTCATGAATTGGTGCTGTGCAATTTAAATCAAAAATTAACCACAAACATCATGCTTTGTATTACATGGGGGCGGATTTGTTTAGAAAAAGATCACCTTGCCTGCCGTCGCTTGGCCTGACCTTGGCGTGGGGGCATGTCAGTGGCCACTTAGACGGCAGGAAGTCGGCGGTTTGGTGATGGGCAGGCGTAGGCAGGGCGCCATGGAGGGAGCTGCTTTGTTATTCACAGCTCATGAGGGAGAGAATATGATAAAGGAAAGACCGAGATCCGCTTTAGTTTGGTGTGACAGCATCGCTGCCTGTGGTGGGAAGGGTGGGGGAAGAAGGTATAGGAATGGTACTCGCTGACCTGTTTCTAATTTTATCTCTTGCCTTGCCTCTCGCCCGTAACCTCTCTCCTGCTTTCCGTCTTGTTTATCCTGCTCGTCTTCCGTTTAATTCTCCCTCCCACGTCCGTTCTTTCTCATGCCGTTCGCTTTCGGTTTCCCCCCTTTTTCTTTCTTTTATTTTCGCGGCGTCCCCGCGGTCTGTTGTCTTGTCATTTTCCGACACACGGTAATTCGGTTTTTACAGGCTGTCATTTTCCCCGTCTACAGCCCCACTTTATTACGGCTGGAACGCCGCCCCCTCCGCACTCCAGGGGCCAGTTGTCCTTTACACGGGCCGTGGAGGTACATCACTTCCAGTCTCCTTTCACCTTCAAACATTCAAACATTATCAGTTCTTCCCCACCATGGCGGGAAATAAATTCCATTTTTAAGATGACATCTGTAAACCTATTAAAAACCTGAAAATTGCCAAAAGAGGTTGGGGCTAAATGCTCAGAGTGGGTCTAATCATGTTAAACTCTGCCTCCTTTTGTGTTGGATCCCCTCCCGTGTGTCCTGCCTTACTCCACATTCAGAGACCCCGATGCGATATTTTTGCACGCGCTTTGCGGGGGGATAGCGGACCGGTGTGCTATTTCAGATTCCACATAAGAGAAGGTAAAAGAAGGCTCATTAGCCATAATCCTGGGACGTCTTTGACATTTAGAAAATGTATTTTTTTCCCTTTACATGGCTCTGGCTGTGATGTCGGGATAAAAGCACACATTTAATGTCAAACAGAAAATGGCACGTTACCATTACTTATTTATTTTTCTGGAATTCCAATTCATCTTAAAACCATTCTTGTGATATCTTTTCAAAAGTCCTGCACATATTTTTCTGCCTAATCCTACATGTAAGTCCATGAACTTAAGTGACCCTGCCGTGAAAACAAGATGATGGCCATTCTTAATATTGTGGGGGAAAATGTAATAACAATATGATTAGTGTTACGTGTACGTGAAAAGATTCTAGATTCTTTCATTGCTATAGTGGTCATTATGGACTCCTTTTACATGCAAAAAAATAAAAAACCTAACCAGCACAATGAATTATTATTTATCTATTGGTTATTTATCTATTCCATCGGAAGATCATTTCTTTTTTTCCTAATTTGGGCCAAAGTCTTAATTTCTTGAGTAAATTTGGACTTTTTATCTCATATTGTTGAAAAACTCTCTTCGTCTTCTTCATCTACTATTTTCCACTGAATATTGGACTTGAACGTAATTCAAAATATGTTCCCCCAATAGCAGGCGTTTATGTGATGCATCACTGTTAAATATGTATATAATAACAACAAAGCTCTAAATAATGTATAACAAATAGCTCTTAGTAAGGTTTAGTGAAGGATAATGCGATTTAGTACTGTTACTTACACAGCTTTGCAAGTTTTTGCATTTATTTATCTCATCACCACCTCCAAATGCAGACAGTTAACATTTTATAAAGAGAATACGTCGATGGTCTTATTTTGTGGGATAATTACGCATTGTATGTATGAATAGTGAATGAGAGCAGCATGAGAATTTTGTTCCTAATTCTGGAGCAATGCTGGCGGGCAGTTTCCCTCTGAGGCGCCGGAGGTCTAATGAAAAAAAAGCTGGCGAGGGGGCCTGACAGGCGAAATACAACACACTAAAAATATAGTTGTAAATGCCGTAAACCATCCAGGTGTTGCTTTAATTCGGGAGTGACGGGCTAGCGGCAAGAGGTTCTACGGGGGGACCAATTCGTGAGGGCCGATGCCAAATAAACAAGAGGCCCGGCAGGTGGCGAGGAGCTAAACGAGGTGAGACAGCGGCACTGATAGAGGGTGTTTTGCACGTGTACGCGCGCTCGCCCCGACTGCAGAACTCAGATTTCCAGCAACTACACAGAAAGATAGAGAGAGAGAGATAAGGCCCGGGTACACCAATCTATGCTAGTAGCTGACTAGCAGATACTCTAGGTTGGCTAATTCCTCCATGTTTGCTAATGACGCATTAGATCTCCCCCTCACATCTCTTTGGTTCACTTTGCAGAGTGAAGAAAACTAATTAATGGACCCAGTGTCTCCTCCCCAGGGACCGTTAGATTCGTCGTTTATTACTATTCAAGCCCCTGTTCCCTGAAACACGCGCGTCTCCTCATGACTTTTATGCTCCCACATAATCAAAAACCGCCGTATTCATGAGTTTGCGCTTTGAAATATCCATAAGCCGACGGAATAGCGGCGGCGGTGCCGCTGCGCGATCTTCTCCTGCATGCTGATGCGGAGGGCCCGTCGCCTCGCCGCCGCACGCAACGCAGCTGTTTATCAAAACACACATGCACGGAATCAGATTAAAGGGACATGGAGTCTGTTGCGGTGGAGACTTTAAATTGGGGTCAAAGCTGTACAGACAGATTCTTGGAAGGGTAGCATGCACTGTGTGTGTGTATATATGTGTGTGTAAATATATATGTGTGTATATATACATATATATATATATATATATATAACAGCAAATGTCAATAAATCCATCAAACTAAATGCCAGGCATATGTGCTAAGAAAATGTCATAGGGTGTTGGTAATGGGGCTGCTGTCCGGGGGGGGGGTGAGACTGCAGCGTGTCAGTTGCTTAAGGTTAAAAACATGGGGCGTGGAGGGCCAGTTTCCTGCAGGCCGGCGGCAAACAATTGGTAGATTCAATTCATAGCACTACATTGACCATACAGAATATATGGAAAAACCATGTTTCCCCCCTCCCCTCTCTCCTGAAAGACCTGCTGTGATTGGATGAGCTCTGCCGGAAGTGAAGCGCTCCTCTTGTGACATCACAACAGGCGGCATTGCTAAACGGTAACATTACTATAAATATTTTTCCTCTTAAAGAGACTTCCACACACAGTATGATGCGATTACACAATTAACCGACCTACCGCGCTTTGTGACATGTATACAAATGGTGAAAAGGCCCAGCTTGCATCAAACGACCCATCGCTGAGCCCTGTGACCATGAGATGTAGATAGAAATGCTGCCCTATGTCTTTATTTACGGTCTCACACCTTACCTTGGCGTCATAGCGATTAATAGCGTCCTACAACTTGCATCTCAATAGCATGCATTACAAATTCTGTCTTTTAACAACAATGGATTGTACCACCCACATACTTCCACTACTTCTTTTTTTTTATTTCCTGCCACAGTAGTTTTTGTCGGCGGTGAGCGATTTTCACTCGGCCTCTCCCAGGATTCCTCAAACGGTGACAGAGACGCCGTAATAAGAGGAATGCTCATGTGTGTGCAACCTTCAGTGTAAGTCACCGCACTAAATAAAGTGTGTGTGGCTCCTTCCACCCGCATCACTAGCTCCTTTCATATGATGCAAACTGACACCTAGCAGGTAGCGCCTTTAATATTAAAAGCGGGGGTTGTGTGGGTGGGCTGTTGACTGTGTGTGTGGGGGGGTGTGTGTGGGTGTGTGGCTATTACCAGGAATGAATCCTTCACTGAGATGCTCGAGTCTTGCTCCATCACTAACTTTGATGTATATGCGTGCTGTCACAGCAGCCACATGGTTCACTGTGGATGTGGATAATGTTTACAGTAAATTCCACCGAGGCCACATTAGCGCTAGCATTAGGTGTGTGTGCGTGTGCGTGAGTGTGTGTGCAAGTCAGAGATAGGAGGATCATAACTGCCATGACTCTAGGCATACATATATTACATAAAAAATAAAAAAAATAAATAAAAAAACCCAAACCCCTCAGGGATTGAGGTCATTTAGAGTGCTGTGAAAATATAAAACATTCATGTGCAAGCTTTGACCGGATAGCAGCGGAGTTTGGGAGCAGAGCTTTGCATCCTCTGTGACATTTCGGGGGGGATTACACACACACACACACACACACACACACACACACACAAATAGGCTGTTGAGGCACATAAGTTTTTTTTCATGTATTGCAGTGAGCTAGCTGGTTAGCAATTTAGATTAACGGTGTTGTGACAGAGCCTCGTTTTAGGGCCATTTGTACTTGCTATGCATGCACGAGGAAGAGTTTTGCATTCCTTAAAGCAACAAGGTTGGCATTTAGGGAATGATACCGGCAGACTGCAGCTGGTTAGCTTAGCTGGTATAAAGACAACCAGAAAAACAGCTAACATACACTGAGCAGCAGCTCTTGACATATATAGTAGAATAATACATTTTAATACTTTTTTTTGCATTCGTAATATTGTGAAATATTAGTAAAAACACAGGTGTTACTAATACCAGTAACTGAGGAGCCATTCCGGTTAAACTGGGTGCTGCTATTGTGCATGTTGTCTCGACAGGAAAAGGCTTTAAATGGAACCATAATTAGTATCATTGGCAACACCTGTGTCAAGATGGCTGCCTTTAAAGGGGGTCTATTGTTCCCGATGCCCCCAGGTGAACCTGAAACCTGCAGATGATGTCACTGGTTGTGAACCGCCGCCAGGTGTTGTGCGTGCATTGAAAACTGTAACGTGTACGTTGTTACCAACAATGCCCACATACGTCCTTAATGTTGGCACGAATGTTAGCGAAAAGCTCAGCAGGGAAATTTAATGAAAACAATAATGGCGACGAAGAAGGAGATCATGAATCTTAAATAAAAGAAGAAAATGGCTGTTAAAGTTGTCACGATTGACACTGAGTAATATTTTCCTATTATTATTTCCTACTATTCCCGACCTGTGCGAGCATATTCCTGCTCCTCCTCTTGTCTGGATTGGCTCCAGTAGACCATGTGACCCTAATTAGAAACAAGCAGCTTTATAAAATGACTATCTGTATTTATAATAAAATCCTTATTTGGACAGCAAGTAATACTCATATAAATGAGCAGAAAAGCTACTGTAAGGTAGGAGCTTCTCCTAAAGGTCCTAATCATGCACTTTAATTTGAAGTTTTGATACTCCTAAAATGATATATTTGCAATTAAAAGTACACCAGTTTAACTCAATGTAGTGTTAAAGTACCCTCTCGAGTGCCTTGCTTAGAGCTCCAGAAAGCATAAGTCATTTTTCCTCTGTCTCATAAATATTCTCATAAATATCCGAAAGACATTGACATGTTGTATTTTAACAATCATCAAGCTTGGAGATGAACCCCCCCCTCTCCCATCAAATTAGAACAAACACATAAAATGTGCACTTCACCATAGCATCAGCCTGCAATAACCAGTCACCGTTTTTTTTTCTTTTTCTCGCTGATTTCCTGAATTTATGTCGAGGAGATAATCAGACTTGAGATTTTCACCCCCCCCTCCAATCCTGATCTGGGCTGACGCGGTGTAATAACATCCGTCCCTCAAGAATCCGTGTTTGATGTCAGCCTGTACTCCGAGGTTATTGAAAAAGCCATGTGTGTTGAAGTCGCCCCGGAGATTGATGTCATTTTGAGAACACTCAGGTACAGCTCAGTGAAATAACGCCGGCGAAATTGAGAAAGAGTGTGACCCAAAAGCCTCGGTGGAATAATTCAGAGGAAATGCAGTAAATTCCTTTTGAATAGTCTGTTTTTTTTTTTCTTTTTGGACAAGCATTGTTTTAAAGCTATGAAAATCTGGTTTGTGAGTCGGGTACAGTGCTGAAAAAAATTAGGTAAATTAGGTATTGGTGTTTTTCCCAATATTTTAGATAAAGTCAACCTCTGCATTAGAGAAATTACCAGCAGAACTGAGTTTTAAGTTATTGGAAGAGACAAAAGTTGGGCACGCTCCAGTGGCAGCAGATTCTAAATGAACCCCCCCACCACCCACAGAAGACTAATGTCTGTCTGTAAATGTCGGAACATTTAAGAGAAGTTGCCATGCTGAAGCATTTCTGAGCTTGACATGGGCTAAACGAAGCCAGATTTCCATGAAATTACCACCTGTTCCCAATGGTGGCTTTCCATCCAGTGACATTTAGGTATATATAATTCTGTAAAAGTACAGAAGCATTTACATCTTGTTGGTGGATGGCAAACTGTACGGTTGACATTTTTGAACGTGGTAGAATAAAAAGTGTGACAGTCCTGCAGACAGTGGAAGCACAGTACTCGTTGTTTACTACAACAGTTCCTTTTTTAATATATTGGGTTAGCTTTACAACAGTTGGAGTTGTTTCGCGTGGATTAACGCTATTCACGAGCTGGAAAGCCAATAAGTTCGACCACCTTTGGTTTGATGGACAGTAGTTTGACCCAATAGAAATAACCCATCCAGATCTGAAAGCCAATAGCAAGGACCTTCAAGGTAGTGCATCTTAAGAGGTTAACTTGTAGATTTCTGGCCAACGCTGCTTAATGTTTAACAACAGACCCAATAGCTTTGCTGCCATTACTGACCTCCAACAATAGACGCATCACTACTGGAACTAGTGCATGGATATTTCTTCAGAGAAAACCCACAAATATACAAAAATCCCAGACTGATTAATGAGAAAAATGAAAATTGAGCACAGCTAGGTAGGCGCCAGACTAAAATGGACTGTCTCCAACTGTACAAAAAGACAACCTATGTTTTAATTGGAAGACTAATGATAGCAATGATACTAATTACAGAGTTAAATTTTCACAAATTGGCTGGGAGGTTTTGTGGAGATTCATTGAAATATGAATGACTTATGAATAAATGAAACCACCTGGTGCTTGGAGAAAAGGGATGAACACCATTTCAATGAATGTCACACGACAACTCCACAGACAACTACTAATCCCTCTATCCCATTGTGCTATGCTATTGCCATGCCAGTGTACAATCATCATGTAGTATCTGTGTTGGTGCCAATTATGCATGTTTTTTACATTTCTTTTTCCAATCCAACATATAAATGCCAAATATGACTTAAGATATTGTCTTGAAATCGTTTTCTATGAGGTTAGATTCTTTTTAAATTGGGCTCTCAGCATTACCCTTTTTGAGGATAAACACCTCCAAAGTGGTACTTATTCTTAACTAATGTTTCTTTTTCTCTTCTTTCCCCCATCATGCTGGCCTTGTGCGATCATCTCCCATCACCTCTCCATTTTTCGGTCCACCATCAGGTAAGTCGAACCCGAGACACTATTGACTACTGCTTAGCTATCGGTTGGATTATGATTATGAGTTTTTCTTCTGTTAGCAGAGATACATTAGACAATCTTTTGGTGTTTTAGTCAAAGATGTCAGTTGTCATCAGGGTCTTGAAAGTCGTTTTTTTATAGCTAGAAGAAGAACCGCTGAGATGAGAAAGAAGTGTACACATGCTTCTGACCTCAAAAGAAAAATCAAGTCTTAAAATTTTTAGAACAAACACTAAAAGAAATCCATCAGATTGCCCCCCCGTTGGCGGCTCTAGTGCTAAAAATGTGTAGTTTGTTCTCATCATTGAGATCATGCATAAGCTGAAAACATTCACACAAGCTGTTGATTTTTGCTTTTTTCTGAAAGCGTTTTTCATTTGCTCGTATGAGTCCGCCCGGGTTCGAAACGGCCGCGGCGGCGGACGCTGACAGGAGCCGTAGTTCAAGTGGAAGTTTCAGATGCTGCTGCCAGCACCCCCCTTTTCCCGCGGCAATGTCACAGCTCACATAATCACAGGGTCCGCTCCTTCAAAAGCGACGCGGCAGCCTTTCAAAAGGTTCATTTTGTTGTCGCCGCGGGCATCAGTGGCTCCATTCCGCGCCGTTATTCGCCTTCGAGTCCGATCGTTAGTGCCACCAGGGAGTGGTGTGAGGATTAAGTAATTGATCCCGCCTAGTTCCTTTCTTTTCTTTTTTTTTTTTTTTTTTTGCATTGTGACAATAAATGTGACTACAACACTGGGAGAGTGGCTTAACACTCCGCTGCTGGAAACTGTGTGTATGTGTGTGTGTGTGTGTGGATGTGTGTGTGGGTTTGTTTACTGAGAACAAAAGATGTTTGTGCATTTATACTGTCTACCGCATCATCTGTTTGCCGCTTTGCGGCGTATTATCCTGCCACAAATTTGATGAGATGTCAAAAAAATAAAATAAAAGACGAAAGGATGTCCTGAGATCATCTACAAGTCAAGTGCATGGCCCGAAGGCTCAGAGTGAGTTTGTTGCTGCTGTGTGTGAGGGAGCAGGCAAGAGCTTTTTTATTTTATCCTTTTAGAGGAGAGTCATGTCCGAGATGAGAAAAGTGTTTTTTTCCTGGTCAACACTTTTTTTTTTTTGGGATCCACCGGTTCGTGCCCGGGTTCCGAATTAAGGTGGATTTGCGGTTATGGGAGTTTAGGGGATTGTTCGCGTAATAGCATTAAGCCCGAGTTTAGGGGTTAATGAACAAGTGTAAGTCAGAGGGATGCTCCCAAACAAAACGTGCATGTCTTTGTGTGTGTGTGTGTGTGTGTGTGTGTGCTCAAGCCTTTAATCCTTTAACGGGATTACAAGCCGCATTGTAGCCACGTTATGCTGGTAGCGGAGATGTCAGAGCCCACATTCAGGATTACAATGTAATGGGCTCTCAATGGGCCCGGGTGAGAGGGAAGCCTGTTGGTTAGATTATTTTAC
This sequence comes from Eupleurogrammus muticus, assembly GCA_036785175.1. Lineage (NCBI taxonomy): Eukaryota > Metazoa > Chordata > Actinopteri > Scombriformes > Trichiuridae > Eupleurogrammus > Eupleurogrammus muticus. The sequence goes on from JAYKQN010000024.1 coordinate 2,806,616, forward strand.
CATCTCCCCCCTTGAGCCTTTTTTAACTTGCTAACACAACCTGAGGCGCAAATGATTATTGTCACTGCTTATTTTTGTTTCAGGAATCCAGATTTAAACAATGTTGGGAGTTCGATTTTTGTTTTACCAGTGGACACTTCCAAGTCCCCCTGGTTTCACTATTTATCCTGAGATAAAAATAAAAAAGGAGCCTCAACTAACATGACATTAAAGCTAACTAGCCTAGCTAAGTCTCTTTAAAAAGCACTTTCACTTTAAATATGTTTCAGAACACGAGTTAACCCACCAAAAAATTGTATGATATGGGACCTTTGTTATTTATATCAATATATGAAGGTAGCCTATTGTTTTATTATGGCTTTTAATTCATAATAATACATAGTACATTCACATTTTGACATAAATAACAACCGGCATATTATGTTTAATCGTGTTCTGAGACAACTTTAAAGTGAAAGTCTTTTACCGCTAACAAAATGAAAATTTAGAGAATTAGCTAGGCTTGTTAGCGTCCATGTTATTGGATTTGTTATGCTAATTTGACAGTTTTGCCTTCATCAGTAGCAAGAAGCTTCATATTGAAGGTATTCTTTACACAAAGTGAAGGAAAGTCCAAGTGTCAGCAGGCTTTTGAAGGTCCAATATAGTTCAGATTTGCTCAATTTTATTTGAAGGTTTGCTATTGCTAACAGGATAAATTTGTTGTTTTAAGAAATAAAAAAACACTCCCTCAACCTTTTCTTTGTAAAAAGTTGTGTGTGGCTGGAAAACTGTGGCAGATCACAAGAGATTGTGATTGGCTGTGAGTGTGTGGGAAGGCGACTGTACTGCTGCTACAGATTTAACTAGGTGCTTTTGAACCATGAAAACGTGCCATTTTTACAAATAGACTGCACAAATTTCAATATTAAAGTGTGGAAATGGCAGCAGAGGGCGGCTTTAAATGATATTTAATCTAATCAAACGATATCCTTGATCAAATGTGTTGTTACATTTGTCATTTTTGCAGCTCTATTGACATTTTCATGTATTTCTGAAATGGAGGGAAAAGCTGTAGCATGCAAGGGGAAAAAAATAAATAAATCTGTGAAAAATATGGATTTTCTTTTTGCAGTGCAGGTCGCATCTTTCAGGTTCTAAGATTTGTATCAATCCTGGAGCGGATATATATTTCCCAGGATGTCAATTCATGCCTTTCAACGGGTTTACGCAGCAGAAATGAGGTGAAGTGGCGAGAGCCTGGGGGGGATGTCGGCTGCAGAGGAGTCTCTCCCGTGAGTGTTTAGCAAGCTAAGGATCGCTGAGCCCCCCCCCTGCATCTCTTCATTCTGCAAAAAGAGCGAGGGAGCCTGAAAACCCCCGATGCCCCGAGCTTGCATGGGGATCCATTAAAATATTCCCGGTTTTCTTCCTTCACCGACACACTCGGCTGCTCCGGTGGCCTCGCCGCTGTGATTTAAAAAATAACAGGATCGCAGTGGGCGGTGGTTGCTTTACCAAAAAAACACGAACAACAGGGCAAGTTAAACGGCGACGTGAGGCGTCTGTTTTCGTGGGTGTTTCTCACTGTGTAATAAACCAGTGGCACAACAAAAATAAAAAAAGAAAAACCTCAGCCTGTATGTACCAGTGTTATTTAAAGGGTTATTCCAGTCGTTTTACATGTTTTAGCCCATTACCTACAAATTGCACATAGCTTCCGAGTGGTGTATGCCAGGTTCAGATGGATTTCTACCTCGGAGGCGTTTCCTTGTTGAAACAAATGAGAAGCACTAGCTTATGTAGAAAGACAATTTGCAGAATGAATGGTATCCTTCAGCGAGACAGGTTTCCTGTAATGTTAAAGTATTGAGCTAATAATGAGCTCAAACATCCAAAACCACCATTATTGTTCTTTATGCACTGGTGGTGGTAAAGGGGGATAGGTGTGTGGTCTTTTTTTTCCCCAGCATCCAGCCCTTTTTTTTTTTTTTTGGTCCACAGTGAATTCTCACAAGTGCTGCAGGAAATAATGGATATGTCCATAAACACAACATTTTTCAGAGGAATAACTGTCAAGTGGGCACTTTGCTGGGTGTGTAGACGGGGGGGGGGGGGGGGCCTCGCCGCCGGGGTAATGACAACCTGACCCAAAAGTCAACAACTGGAATAGAAGTGGGAGAACCCGGAATTGCCCCCAGGAGGACGGCCCCCCCTCCGCGGATCCTCCAGTGCGTACACGCCTGTGATTGAAATCCCAGCTCGAGGGGCGGCGTTTTTTTTTTTTTTGTTAGCATATCGACCGAGGAGCTAAAAGTGGATGAAGGCACTCCGAGCTCGTCCGATAATGCACAGGCGGCTTATGTCGACATGGATTTTTCAGCAGATCAAGGGATCTGAAAGGCAGGGTCGATTCCACTAAAGGCGCGACTCCGTGATCCACGTGTAAACACAGAATGACGTCTAAATCTGTTATTAACGCTATCCAAGGAAGTAACGTTTGAATTGCTTTTTAATATAAGAAGTTATTTCTTTGCTTTTGAGTGAAATGACCCAAAAGTACTTGAGTGGCAGCCATCATAGGAGCAGGTTGAAGTAACAAAACGTAGCTAGCAAAGAGGTTAGCTAGCGGGTTAGCAAGAGAAATACCCCCCATATATGGTCATGCGAATCAACCAATCACAGGAGATGCTCATTAATGTTAACGAAACAGCCTGTTGTCTCCAGAACTCCAGAGGGAAGATTTTTGTTCTTAAAACAACAGATTATCTATGTTAGTGATAGCAAATCATCAAATAAAACGCGGCAAAATGAACAATAGGAACCTTTAAAATGTCGCTTTTCTGACATTTTTTTGTGTTAAGAAATATAATTTTGATATGACAACTTGAGAGATGCTACCAAACTAGCTAGCAATGTCAAACTTCATCACATAAAACACCCAGAAGTGTAAAATATGCAACCTTTCAAGACCCACTCAAATTTCAACATTTTTTACTTTTTATGTTAGAAAATTCAACGTTGATATGACACTTTTGAGAAAGTCCTAGCTAGCCAAGCTGATTCCCTCTAAATGTTAACTTTTGTTAACGTTAAAGCAACGTGATTAAACAGAATATGATGGTTCTCTTCATTTATGTCAAAATCATTCATTATATTTTTAATGGCTTTTTTATTTAGTTTTATAATAAATGAAATTAACTATCATTTAACTAAACACTACAAATCTTTCTCTACTACTTTATCTGAGAAAGCTGATTTATCAGAATTCTGATTTTACTCTTAAGTGCATATGTTTTAGCGATATTGAAAAGGTTTTCAGCAAATGACATTGATGTCACCCCGGCCTGTGACCTGCTTTTTATGCCATTTTCTGTAATGTCTTACATAATTTTGCCCATGATTAAAAGTGTTCTCCTGTTTTCTGTCAAATTCGCCCACGAGGACACACACACACACCCACACACACAAGCAACGTGACGGCACCTATTCTTACCTTCCCCCCGAACAAAAGCGTCGTGTACATAATTGTTTTGTTTGTCTGTTTCTCCCCCCTTTTTCTCCGTTCATCGCGGCTGCCGCGTCCTACTTCACGCCACGGAGAAAAACAGTCTCCTTGAAAAATCGTCAGGGGAGAGGAAAAAAAAAACAAGGAGGGTGAAAAAAAAGAAAGAGAAGTAGACCGCGTCTTCCGTCAATTAGCGCATCTCCCACCATATGTGATACTCAGTTATTCTGTTTGTGAGTTGCAGCACGGAAATGTCACATCCTGTCTGTGCTAATCCGGTACAGCATCAGGATGGCCTTGCTGTGTCATGTCAATAATGTATTGCATTGGGAAAAAAAACACTGTGAACATGACTTGAATGAGCGGATCCATACAGTAAGCCATGTTCTGCCTTTTAAAGGTAATTAACGTTGGGTTTTGCACGCTCCGCTGCAACTGTAATGGCTGTTTGAAGTGATTTTTATTCACTCACGGGTGGGATGTTTGTGTATGTGATGGACCTCAACGGTGCACATCAGCAGCTCGTTCCGAATCCAATTCTAATTAGTTTATTTAAGCGTAAGAACTCAATGAGGTAGCGTCTTGTTTCTCAATATTGGTAACAGATGTGGATACAAGTGCAAATCCAGTAAGAAAAAAGAAACTGTAGCCCTTGAAATAATACACACAGGTGTTTTTTTACATTTATTAACAAGCATTTTGGATCCACGCCGAACAGTCACATCAGCAACAAGCGAGAATCGTAGCTTCTCCCGACATCCTGCAGTGGGGTGTTTAGGGAACACTGGTAAATTGTAGCTTCTCCTGAAGATTCAGCATGTGAGGCGTTTAGGGAACATTGGTAAAAGTAGTTGTGTCCTAAATCCTGGAGAGGCCACCAGCGGATCGTAGCATCTCCTATTGATCCTAAATGTGACGCATTTAGGGAACGTTGGTAAATCGCAGCATCGACTCACTACGTATAAAGAAATAACTGTGTATATATTTGTCTGGACAGTCAAGTTGTGATTAATTTTTCCAAAAAATAGTCGAGGTGGGATTTATAGAGTGAAAAATTGGAACCTGAAATATATGGGGTTGATGTTACAAAAAAGAATTGATAAATGTCAGCGGTGTCCCTCTAAAAGATGTGGTGTTCTGTAGAGTAAATTATCTCCAAATTCTCCCCGTTATGAAACGAGGACAAGAAGAAAGAAGGAAAAAAAACACAGAAGGGAGAGATTGATGAGTTATTTGGGCGGCACGGCGACAGGTGAGGAGGGTGCGGAGTAAGAAGTGTGTGTGTGTGTGTGTGTGTGTGTGTGTGTGTGTGTAAGGCCTGTTGTTCTTAACTGAGACAAACCGAAGCTATTACAGGACCTATTGTTGCCAGGCCTGGCCCCCCTGAAAGAACAGCTTGTCCTAGCACTTATTCACTGAATAGATGTGGCCGGCCACTCGCGGCTATCTGGGAACACACAGATCAATCTGACGGGAGGGAAACCAAACCCGCGGCTTTTATCTGCCGCTTAGGTGCATTCTGACTTTATTGTGACGGAAAAAGTCGGGGGAAGTTGCAGATGTTGCCCACATGGCGACACCAGACTGAGTCAAGGGGTGATTAAACCTCTGGTTTATTATCTCTATTTGTTTTTTGGGGGTTAGTTTTATAGATTATGATGAAATTCCACTCATCACTTTCATTATCTACAAATAAAACCCTCGTTTGTTGACTTGTTTGTTCTATGTGATTCCTCCCGAGACGATTCAGTTCATCACGTCTGGTTGCTATAAACTTCAGGGATCGCCTCGTGATCATCATCATCCTTGGCAACTATTACATTAATCATTGACTATTTGAATGAGTCAAATAATCAATTTCTGGTTCAATCTCTGGTTCTAGATTCTCAAATCTGATTATTTTCTGGTTTCTTAATTCTACGTAATAGTAAACTAATGGTTTTTGGGACAAAAAAAAGTTTGGCACATTGCAATCCCTCGCTGTTCCCAGTAGGTGGCAGTATCAACAGTCAATTCTTGGAGATGTCACTGCAAATCAGGAATAATGGAGGACAAAGGTTTTGATAACATTTTGTCTCCTCAGAGCCTATTTGAGGCTGTTACGATAAAAAGAATCGGACTGCTTTGTTGAAATATGACGTGTGAAAAATTGTCAAAAATTATTGTTAGGGTTATTGGTCCGAGCCTATGCTGGCTATCCTCTGATTGGATGATTTGGTGCAAACTTAAGGCACACTTTCTGAATACATGCTGTGTGCATTGGGGGTTTTGAAGTTTTATACCTTCCTTTAACCCAAAAAGCAATCGGAATCTCACTTGAGTGAAGACGGTGCAAAAAAATTGGCAAGTCGAGCATGAAACTAACTAGCCACAATCACGGCGGTTAGTAACGACTTCACTACAAACCCTATAAATATCAGCTGGCACAACATCTGCTCAGGGCTGATACACACATTCCCCACCTGCGGCCCATCGCTCCACTTCAAAGATCCCTGATTTAACCAGTATATCCTACTCCCAAAGCTCCTTTTGAAGTGGCATACATCTTCCCTTTCGCATCCGTCAAATTTCCGGCCATCTAAAGGGACGCGAGGAATCAAAGCGCCTTCCGGGGGTCGTTGGACACGCTGTAAACAGGCCCCCGGCGGGGTCTATTTGCTGGCTTATAACTCGTTGGCTAATGGTCCACTCGTTTTTTCATTTTTTTTTTTTTTTAATACCCCTCGCCGTAATTTGCGTGCGCATAATTGAAAGGGAATTAGTTTTATTTGAACCCCCCACATACAGTACTGAAACACACACACACACACACACCTCTGTTGCCTCTTGTATTTACGGCACAATGACTGACAATTTACAGAGTGTAATTAGAGCTGTTATAGCCTGGCCTTTTGGACTCAGCCATTTAGAGGTGAGGATGCCTTTAACCTTACAGAGTCTCTCCTGCACTTGAAGGCCTAAAAGTCAGAGGAGTATTCTCTCACTTTTTTTTTGTTTTTTTTCCATGCAGGCTACTTAATTAATCCCTCGCCCCCCTCCGGTCAAAGCCTCTGAGACAAAGATTTTTCTGTTAATTAAGCTGGGAGTAATTCATTTATACGCCTGTTTCCCACTTCCTTCCCACGGATTCTGCCAAAAAAACGTCTGTTTGTTTGTTTGTTTGTTTTTTTCCAATTTGCGTGTTCATTTTCCTCGCTTTTGTCTCCTTTTGTGCGCCGTACCTCAGCTGTAATCGCATTCATGCAAAAGGGGAGAAAGGATTTTTTCCTTTTTTTTTTTTCTTTTTTGGACCGCCTCATGCGCTTGATGAAAAGGTTTGTTTGCACCGCGGCACAGTGTCCTGCCATTGTTTTTTCTTTTCTTTTCTGCAGCAATGAAAACATTCAGTGGGCCGCATTGGCGCCAGCTGTGTCAAAAGGTAGGAGTATGGATAATTAACTTTACTCAATTAAAGGTATAAACCTACTGGTTTCAAAACTACTTACATCATGAAAGTAATAGGAGAGGGATAAAAGACACATTTTAAAGGCCCTTTAGCAGATAATAATAATGAGTGAGTGAGTTAAAATCCATTTAATTTAAATTTAACACCCGAGAATGAGAACAATCGATTTTTTTCGTGCAGAAACAGCCTTTAATTCCCAATAGCCGGCATCAATTCTTGGCAAAAAGATACACCACATGTATTGTATTGTAATGCCCGTTTAAAGGGGTTAAAGAAGTAGTTAGTTAACACCTCTGATTGGGGCCTAAATACACAAACCTGTCCATTTAAACTTTCTGCACTTGAAAATTCACCGGATCGTCTTTCAGCATAATCAGTTATAACCTACAGGCTTGTGATAAGGGGCGAGTATTGATTTTTTCCCCCTCTTTCCCATCTGCTACCATAAAACCCCGTACATAACCAGCCCATCAACCAATCAGGTCAATATATCTCCTCCTTCTCACTGTTGGCAGGTGGAGCGTTTTTTTTTTCCCACCCGGCCGTGTTTTATAATATCAGCTGGGGTGTCTCAGACTGCAGCTGATGGACGATAGTGACCTTTCCGTCCTGATAGCCAGCGATGACCACTGTACATCAGCTTGCGGCGATCAATACGCAACAAACACACACATGCACACACACACACGTAGGTGCAGTGGGGTGGCGATAAATCAAGTGAGAAACCAACACTAGCTGTAAACAGCACATTTCCGCCACCACCACCAGTCATGCTTGGTTAATAAGCATCCATTCTGGCAGAAAAGTCACTTTTTTTTTGCCTGATTGTATCTCATGTAAGAAGAGCAGAATGTCCTCATCAGCCAGGCGTGGAGAATTGTTTTCATAATTCCATCCCTTTTGTCCTGGTTATTGTTAAAATCCCCCGAACCCCCCCCCCCTATTTTTTTTATCTTGTGTCACAACAATAAAATACAAATTAAATAAAAAGTGCATTAGTTCCCTCAACCTATTATACACAGAGAGCTTTACGATTTTTTTTTAAACAAAGCTAGATCCCCAGAGGGGGTCTCACCATAACCATGGGAACACTCAAGCAATTTCAATGGATGGTGAGACGTCCATTAGTTCTGGGCAACAAACGCGCGTTGATAGACTCCATGGGTTCTACCGAAAGTGGATAAAACCGGTGAATGGCGCTTGTATGCTAATTAGAATTGAACAGGAGCGAAAGGGTGGCAAAAAAAAAAGGAAAATTACAGTGATTTTTTTTTTTTTTTCATCCTGGCTCCATCGTGTATCTGTCAGCAAGAAGTGAGGTGTGTGCATTGGTGCAGTGAGGGAGCCTCCTGTAGCCTGACACACTTATCTTTATCACCTGTCACTCTGACATAAGGTGTCTTTGCTCAGATTCGACTCCTTCCGACTTCCCTCCCTGTGACTAAAAACCTCCCTCCATCTCTGATTCATACCTGCCGGTTTTCTGTCCTAATGCGTTGTCATGCTGCAACTCCTGTTAGCATTCCGATATACAAAGAGTACTAAATGTAGAAAGAGAACCGTTTCCGTGGTGGCTGCCAAGTTTGGCTGCAATCAGAGGTGAAAAGTGGTGGCCCCCAACTGGGTTTAACCATATATAACATCAGACCTTATGTCAATGCACTTTGATATTTGGTCTGGGAACCATCTGTTCATTTATTGTCTCTATCAATACGTCTCTATGTAACTTATAGCCAATAGTATCAAACAAACTCGATGGCACACCCGATGACTTTGAAATAGTTTGGTATGCATTGAAAGGTGAATCGCCTTCTGCCGCCATGTTGGATCCACAGTTTTCAACAAAGTCACTTCTGTGGTTCGTCATTGTCTTGCTACACCCTCCCTCTGTTCTGTGATTGGCTCCCTAGATAAAGGGGAAATTGGGTGAAGGATGGGTATACCCATACCCATAAGGGTATACCTAACCCTTATGGCCCCCCTCATTGACATTGGCTTTGGCTGGGTTTTAGAGGTTTCTTGAGTCATTTCCTCTGCCAAAATTGTTTTGAAGACTAAGGAAACAAGTTAATAATTAGATTTGAGGAGCAGGAACCAGAGAATTGGGACACTTCGACAAATCGACAAATCAGACACGTTAAAACATGCGGGTTCCCTTTTTCTCTTGATGTTTATTGTACCCGCTTCATAACGTTATATACAGTTATGATTCACCATGGTTGTATTTTTCTTCTGTATTACGTATTTTGATTGTTATTACTATACAAATAAAATGTATGCACTTACTTATTTACTTACAAAACATACAATTTTATAGAAACAGCTGACAGTCCAAAGGACCGGGAATTCAGTGGTGGAGTTAAGTGGTATATTTTTGTACTTAAGCAGGATATCATAGCACAGGCTCGAGAGCGTCTGACAGCATTTGGTTCTTTGATGGCATGTGGGTAAAACGGTTTGGTGGGCAGCAGAGTGAGGAGGCAGCTGCCTGGGAACGCGATGACTCCTTGATTATGTCCATGGCCCCCGACGCGACGTCCTCAAGCGAAGGTAACCGCGCCTGCGATTTCACTGTGCTGATTTAATGACTCCCTGAAGTGCTTTCTTTTTTTTTTGTCAGCCGCAGTGCAGCGAGCATCCCTCACCCGGGATGTCATAATAGTGCCTCTGACGGAGCGGCGATAGGACGCCGGCAGCTGCTGGGACACGTTCAGCTCCCTGCAGTGTCCTTAGGAAGCAGATTCGCCTCGCCGTGCCTTTCCCTCGCCGGCGAGGTTGCAATATTTGACACCCCCCCCCCAAGTGAGGCCCTAGGAAACATGTATGTGTGCAGTAACTAACCGATGAATAAACCTCCATCTGTCTGCGCCTGCAGATTTCGCTCGTGTCCCAACAAACAAAAGCTTTCCGTTTGTCGAGCCTGTTGCTTTACCTGCATATATGGGTCCCAATTAAATTAATCTTTAATTTCCCTGATGGCCCATATATGGACAAACCCAGGTGGCACCCATACTAGTACTTAAATATATGTTATGATAATTATTATTTGTTAGTTATTAGTTTGATTCATTGAGTTATCTATGACGAAAGGGGAAGAGGTGGTATTCAGAATGCTTCTTTTCACCCATACTTCCAATATGTTGGAAAAAATGATTACTTTTTTTTGAAAATGTGTTCTAAAACTCACTCCTATTTAGGACATTTGATGGACATTTCTCATTGAATAAAGCAATATGTTATTGCATGGGATAGATCGATCCATTACTGAAATAATTTTTTTAAAATGTGGATTTCACATATATATCGCTATTAATGACACACAACCTTCAGTATATACTGTATAGCTCACGCTGTGTTATCTGGAAAGGCGTATCTCTAATATCCATTTCATTGGCTAGAATGGCAATCCGTTTGCCATGGTAAAGGATTATACACAGCTGGAGGGGCCTCTACCATTTTATTTTACACTACATCCAAGTATAGGTATAATAGTGGTATACTAAGTATTATTTTCTAGAGGAATATTTTGGCAGCAGCCATATTGACGTGAACTAGTAGGTAAACACAGGTGTTACTAATTAAGGGGCCGTTCAACAGTGCATGTATAATGCATTATAGTGCATGTTGTCTTAATGGCAAAAGGGTCTGGTACACTAAATGTACTAAAATTAACATCATTGGTTTGAGTGCTTTTTCCATGCCAATATGGCTGCCGTGCAAAAAGAGAAAGATGGCTGGTGGTTAGAACAGCTAATGCTAGGCCATTCATTGATAGACTTGGATTTTTGGACAACAAAAAGACTTATTTTTCCTTTTTTTTCTTTTGTTGAAAGTGGGACGAGATAATGCCCACTTTTCATTAAGTAGCTGTTAATGCAACTGAAATCTAGCTTTGCCCCAGATTCAATGGGGGACATTGTGCTGTAAGGACATCACGCAATGCAGAGTCTTTCTTCTGCCTCACTCTCTCTTCAATTATTACCTATATTTGCTCTTGAATTCGATAGCAACCGCCTGCCGAGGATGCAACCGAACCACTTGCGAGGAGTAAGCAAAGCCCGAAGCGCCGAATGCGGCGACGGGCCAAATTGAATATTGATTGTTGGGTAATCCGCGCGCGCTGTCTCGATATGAAATAGTGGTTAAAGAGACACACTGTACTCGTTGATCTTCTCCTCGAGCTAATTCGCGAAGCCTCCCCCTTGGCAGTTATGCTTCGGAGTCCACCGTGACCGCGAGCAATTGGATCACAGTCACATTACCGGACCACTCTGAGAAAAGCCAATCATCAGCATCAGAGTATGACGGCAAAATTGAGCTTTTTTTTTAAGAGAATCCATCATTTTTACTGACACATCAAAGAGACGACGCTCTATAGTCCGTGTTGGCGGTTTTGCGGAAATCTAGCGGGGAGCACTTAATGAAGCACATTACAGTCGAGCGATGACATGGATTTCGAGGGCTTGAAATTGGCACCACTGATGATCGCCAAGCAATCAGCTCCATTCGGGGTGTAATTTTATGCTAATCCTTTCATTTTTTTCGGAGCCATTTTGTTCATTTTCATGGATCGCAGATGCAACTGTGAAGAGGCCGCAGGGAGAAAATGGCACGTGGCAACGGGGCGCCGTTACACAATAACGGCACCTTTAACAACCAGGACTGTCACTAATCTGGGTGTGAGGTTGGACCCTCCTTGGATGACCCTATATACAGGATGTTCACAATTTGTGTGTGCACCATTCAAGACTGTTACTTGGAAGTCAGGCATTATTTAACCAAAGCTTACATATTACATTGTTTTTTGGGTGTTAACACCATAAAACACAACTATAATGGCCATGTGCAGCCCAAATTTATCATTTATAAAAATACACACTTTTGTTTAGTAGAAATTTGAGTTTCAACAGTTGACCAATTCATTTCCAACTATTACATTGCATTACATAACTATTCTATTTTGATAATCGGTTAACTTGACTCAATTTCAAGAAAGAAAATGTCCCAATTCTGTGGTTCCAGCTTCTGAAATCTGATTACTTTCTGGTTTCTTCTTTAGTCTTCTGTAATAGTAAAGTGATGCTCGTTGGAGTTTGGAACTGTTGGTTTGTACAAAAAAGGACATTTAGGGTCGATTGACATTTTACACCCCATGTTATGAAGATGTTTTTTCTCTAAATTTCAACATATGACACAAATTCTGTTTTGTTGTAGTATCTTCAGGATTGAGTAGATAGTGGTTTTAAGGTGAATCATTTAGTAAGTACCTGTATGAAGGAGATATTGAATTGAAATACAAAAATTGTGAAAGAAAAACACATTTCATTATTAATCATTTATTATTTATTACCTTAGCAACCGTGGTAAATTCAGGGTCAATATGACACGTAAAAATGTGTGTTTCCTCAGCAATTCTTGGAGCAAGAATAATCATGATATTCTTTAATTTTCTGCCCCTGTATGCTGTGAAAAATTAGCATTACATAATATTCTGAAAAGCCCACATCAGCAATAACACATTTGGGATTGGAACCGAGAGCCATATTAGCTCTATGAGCGGACAAACAGCACTGCAATCAGCACTTGGCAACTACACGTGTCACTGAAAAATCTAAACCTATTAAGACTGAGTAAGAAAAAAAAAAGTTTCTGCGCCATCAGTCATCTTGATAAAGTAGCTGTCAGTTTCAAATGGTGGTTATCTGTCTTTGGAATGAAGCCTGCAGTGTGTTCCCACTGAGCCGCCTGTTATATCCTCAACTTTTTATGTCGTCAAAGTCGGCGATTAGTTTAGAAAGTTTGGATTTCTTAAAAAAAAAACGTTAAAGCGCATTTACGGCTAAGAGGCTCATCTGTCAGGAAAGTGGGAGGCAACTTGTATAACCTGATAGATAAACATATATCATGACAGTAGGGGTAGGACAACATATTGATATTGCAATATACTGCAATACTTAATCTTGTGTTATATTGATTAGCCCTTTAGAGGGGTATTTTCCATTCTTTAGTCCCATATAGTTAACACCTAACTCTAATGGGGGCTTATAGGACCTTGCGGCAAGTTCGACTAACCCGGATGTCAGCCCAAAGTGGCCCACATGTCAGGAAAAGTACATGGCCAATGGAATATGAAAAACAATGTTTCCCATGATACGATTTTCCCATTTTACAGCATGCTCATCAAATCTGTTGTCACTGAAAGTTACGTTGGTGATACAAAAAATTCCAAAACTGCAATGTAAAAAATTCTAGGTGGATTAAATATTTTAATTTTTCATTCTTTTTTGGTTACAGCATTTGACAATTTGTGTAAAATAACTGGTACAAATGGATTTTTAAAGGGAAAGATAACAAACATGAAGACTGCTTCTGAATGTGTCTGAAAACTGTATCAAACATGATTGGTCCCTGACCCAAAAACTGGGAAAAAATAATTCTTATGAAGGGGAAAATAGCTTGAATTAAGTACAATTTCTGTAATATTGAATAGAATAATCCAATTCTATTGACAGATGACTTAATTCCACTTTCAACGTATTTCAACTACCTTTGAGTTACAGATCATTATAACAGAGTAGGTTCATTTATACTGAGACTTGACTGTATTTATCATTCAGGGAACTTTATATATTCACGATTGAAACCTGAAATGTGGCGAAAAGGTAATATAACCAACTGAAACTTGGCTTTAAAAGTTACATCATTTACCACATGACCCTTAATGACATCTGTCATAAGCTGTTATTAACGTTCACGACAGTCGCCCCTGTTAGCGCAAACAAATGCGTATTAATCCACAGCTGGAAGTAGTCCACGACCGCATGATTCACTCCTGTCGAAATAGCGTTTGCTAAAAAGCTGCAGTGACCCGGGTCTTTTGGGAGATTAAGTGGCCCTTTTAAAAAAATTAAACAATATATTCACAACATATTTTTTTTGAAAGATTTACATCCTAATGAAATGAACAGTGTCGGGGTCTGAAAGCCACGGACGACGTAGGGAAGTCTGAAAGTAGTGGTATTGGTCTTCTCGTTTGTTCGTATAAAACGACGCTGTTTATTAATATTTGGAGGGCATTGCACTCATCAAATATTACAACATTACGGCAGCAGGCGCCGCATGAAAATTCAAGCGTGTGACTGGGTCAGAATATATCGCCGGCGCTTTGTTATTATTTTATGGTTGCGAGACAACCCTTCGTATTTCAGAGGTCATTTAAAACACAGACGCAGGGGAATTAACAACGCAGATGCACAGCAAATAAACACATTTCTTCCGTTTACAGGCCCATTTTAACGAGTCTACTGTTTATTAACGTGTTATCAATGTGTTATGGCAGCTTTAAACAATAGTTCAACAAGAACTCGTCTTTTCTGTGAGTTTTTTTTTAAACTTTTTGCCCTTTTTCCCTGTGACACGCATTACACATGCAGCGTACGCCGTGCGAAAACCGCCCTCGTGGGCACGGGCCCGAACACACGTCATCCGCAGTTTGATTGCAGTAAATATTTGTACAGTGAATCAATTTCGTGCGACTTTACACAGATGTCGAGCTGTTTGTCGGGATTTCTATAAACATTGTACCGCCGCGCCGTGAATCAGTAATAGCTTGTTTTTGTCATATTTAGGGGAAAAGGCGTCGCCACGCTGCAAAAAAATAAATAAATAAATCTTAATAAGTGAAAAAGTCTTGATTTGGTACAATTGATTTATTGTTGGGTAGAATGATCCTTGCTAAATTGGCAGATAAATTTGCTTATTGCTCATTTTTATCTCAAAATTTGGAGAAAAAAAAAAGTATCTGCCATAGGAATTGGATAATTCTCAATATTAGCAAAACTGATAAATTCAAGCTATTATCCCCATTATTAGAATATTTAAAAAGTTAAAAAAGATCATTTTAAGATAAAAAAGAGTGAAACACTTTAATTTTATTTTAATAAAACAAGACTAAATTGACCAAAATCAAGAAGAAAACTTCAAATGAGCCAAATAACCACTTGCCACAGGAATAAATGAACATTCTATAATTGTACCAAACACAAGAAAGATCTTCCTTTTTGCAGTTTATTATCTTTATTGTCCCTTTTTTCTCCCACTCAGAAATGCCTGTTTTTCCTCCTCTCTTTACGATGGAACAAACACCAGCACAGCCTTTGCTACTCCCAGATCTTCATTTAAGAAATCAATCTCATGAATAAACATTGGAATTCGAGCGCTTTGATTAAATGGGTAAGTGGCTGGGGTCTGCTATTCCCCGAGGTCGGAATATCCCAAGACAGCGGAATCATTTACACCCCAGATATCGGAGCATCCCAGCGACGGCAATGAAAAAAAAAAAACTGTTGATTTTCCAAAAAGCCGACGTCCGCGGGCAAAACTTTTCAGCTTTTCAGAACAAATCGGTGATTTGAATAGTTTTTAATTTTAAATGATTCACACGCAACGACTTTGAAGTTCAAGATGTCTCTTATCAACTTTCGCCAGCTGTTTTTTTTTTTTTTTTTAACCCGCCGCCTGTCACTTTGTGTGTGTGTGTGTGTGTGTGTGTGTGTGTGCGTGTTGCCGCCGTGTTCCTCTAAAATTGCTTTTCATTCATGCAAATCCACGTCATTGCGATTCAACGTGCATCAGGAGTGCATGTACCCGAGACAAGTAGATTTATCGTCTAAACACAGTCGAGGGGGGGGGGACTTTTGAGGTTTTTTTGCAAGCTCTCACTGTGAATTCTTTAGTAGCCTCGGCTAAAACTATTTAACAGGAAGGGATATCATCTCCCTGTTTAGGACAGGTTACCTTCAGGCTACTGGTTTGCTAGCATTCATCAGGTGTCCCATTTGGACCATTTTATTTTACACAAATTGTCAAATTGTGTAATAAAAAAAAGGAAAGAATTTTAAGTTTTTAGCATTTTTTTTAACATTTTTTTTAAATTAGCCTAATATTGAGTCGTATTCCATTGGTAAATCAAAAATTCAAAAATTTTTCAAAATTTTTTTTTTTTTAGTTTTGGAGGGCATGATTGAGTAAAAACAAAAAGAACAACTTTAAATGATAATTTAACATTCTATAGCAGCCAGTGGAAATTATTTCAGAATATTTCCAGAATTTTGGGTTAAAAATCTGCAGCCATTTCGACTGGCGAAACAACAACAGGGATGGCAGAGATATTTTCCAAGTTGTTCGATCAAGAAGGAGGAACTATTCAATTACCGCCTCCATCGGACAGATCAATCAGCCCCCCCCCCAAAAAAAAAGAGAAACCTGGCTTGTGTAATGTAAACTATTGCCGCCGCTCGAATGATCCATTATGGTCATCTTAATCCATTTTTCAGCGTGGCGAAACATGAAAGTGGCCCCGATTCAGGAGTCGGGGACCGGATTTAATTAAACGAGTTCGACTAGATCGCTATCTGGGAGCTTTATCTGCGAGAGATAAGCTTTGAAATCTGTTCAGCGCGTACAGCGTATTCCCGCCTCTCCCCGTATGAACTCTCGCCTTACCGCGGGAATAAGCCGGCATTATTTGACATTTTCACGCCCGGAAGGCTAAAGGCAGATAGTTACAGATGCCGAATCAGATACGGAGTGTGGTCGGACCCATTTGCAACGGGAGGGAATAAATGCTGGTTTGCATAGATTTACAAAAAAATAACTTTTCACTCTTTTTATTCAGTTTGAAGCTTAGATTTTATGCAAAACCCCTATATTTGCCAGTGTCAAATAGGAATGGTCAAGTTTGGGCTGCATATGTCTACAGTTTCCATGGTGACCCTATATGGACATGGCTAATAATATAATACTACAAATCACTAGTCTATGATTATGATATGCCAGCCATTTATCCTCACTATGATTTGCCCCATTATCACAGAATTACAATCTCTATTAAATATATATATATATATATATATATATATATATATATATATATATATATATATATATTTCACCACTCAAATGTGAAAAAATATATATATTTTTATAATTACCTGGCTACATATAAAATATTTCAATTTTAAGCTAATATCTTAAAATGTCCATTCAAATTCATTGGATCTGATAGAAATCAATTATCTTTAATTTTTAAAAAAATATCAAAGAATTCAGGAATAAATGTCTGATTTAATCCCTGTTAATGCATGGGAATAGTTTATTTCCAACAAATGATATCAAACTGCTTTCTCGCCTTAGAGACTGTGAAACGACACACGTTGATTTATAGTCATATAGAGTCATATTCAGGCTTTATTTTATGAACATCACTTTACCAGATTTGCTTGTCTTGCCATTTTTTGTCCCTTTTTCTGCAGATGATGTAAACTTAGAGATGAAATAACTGGGGGAAAAAAAATAATGTATGAGGTGTGATGCCTCTATTTATTCTGTGACATGACAAATAGCGCCGTCAGACATATAAATCGATGCCAAATTAATTGGACACGTGGCTGTATTTGTGTTGTGAGCGGCGCGGGTTTGCCGGATTATTCTTTCATTAGCCTGACTGACCGGCGGACAGCAGAACATGCTCATTTGGCTTCGCTTTCAACAGCCGGGACCCCCACTAGAATACACAAACGAGTTCTGATGCGTTAAGGGTTTAATGGAAAGAGGAGGCCACAGGAAACAAAAAAAAGGAACGTCTGTCCGGCATTTTTTTCCACTTGGAAACCTGCGATTTGCGAACCGTTGCCCAGAGAATCCAGATGGCGGGTGAGCTAGCCCTGCGTGAGCGACAGGGGTGATGGAGATAGCTAAGAACACATGGAGAATAAGTGGACAAAAGCGTTGAATGATCCAGAGCTGGCTTGGCCTCCGTGTGAGTGTAAATATCACACATGGCAGGTCCACTGAGCAGCAGAGGCAATTAAAAACAAGGAAGGCCAACATCAGCTGACTGCTGCTTTGAACACGTTTCCTTAGTGATGTGTGGAGAAAAAAAAAAGAACATGATGCATTGATGCATTTCACCTGCATTTCTACTGCTGGAATCAGTGGCAAATCATGATTAAAATACAGTTTTAAGAAGCATACATCAGGTCTCTCAATATATAATGTATATATAGAGTGTTCCCATATAGCAACAAGTACTTTATCTGCATTTAAAGTACTTGTTGATAGATAGTTTTTATAGTTAGTTGTGAAAAGGGGGCTTTTATTTTGAAGGAGGTCACGTGACCAGTCCCTTTTGCTAATGGGCATTTGACATGTGAGCATCATTGCTATATTTTATGTTTATTCAGAATTTGTACATATTACACTAAATATCGGCACAAATTCAAATAATCTTCACCTAATAGGCTTTAATTTTTTTGCAGTGCAATATTCATCATTTTGATGGAAATATATTGTGCAAATGAGAGGAGACAGCAATGCATATCACATTTTACTTAGTTTTACTTTAGTCATTTAGTAGAAATGCTGACTTATGTAATACTTTCTGTATTCTGTATATGCTCCAGTCTCCCGCTGATCCAGCAGGGGAGTTTTTCAGAAAGAGATTCTGACCTTTAATTTGATTTGACACAGATTCTCACTTTGCCCTTTACTTTGACACCATACGTGTCGACAATGCTAAAATCACCGCTTGATGCAATTTTCACGACGGCACGTTTTCTGATGAATCTTTGATGCGTTATAAGAAAACAATCTCATAAACTGTCCATATTCATGATTCCCTGAATATATTAATTTGCGAGAGCCCCAAGGTGTTGGTTCACTACTTGCTATCAACAGATACAGAGTTCTGGGAACTGGCACGTTTGACACATGCTCTGCCTTGAAAATCAATGGTTCAGGGAGATAATTAGGGCGATGTCATGCAAAAACCTTTAAATCAGGCAGCACTGTCTTAATAAATTCTGCAAACGTACTGCCAACCAGTGAGCAGGCAGTGAAATGGGGCAGATATGGTCTCGCGCTATTAACCTTGGTTTCCTGCAGAATTTTAAATACGCGAGTCTACACTCTTACTGTACCACCTCTGATCGGGCAATTTTGAATTGCTTCAAGATAACAGAAGGATCCAGATAGATGCTGACACGCTGTAACAAGGCAGGTCTTTGCAGCATTGCAGTTTTTCTGAAAAAAGGTCTTTTGAGGCAATGAAGTCCGGACGTCTGGAAGATGGTATCTCAGAAGGTTGCATCCCCATAGTTCATTCTTACAGTGAAGTAATGACTCCTAAAGCAGCACTAATGTCTTTAATTTAATTGGAAAATAAGGTTATAAAAGTCAGCATTTGAGGAAGCAAAGCCATCGCGGTAGCAGGGTTCACAAAGCAATTGATTTTCGAAAAGCAGATGTAGAGATTGTGCCGATTTGTAGAGATTAGTTCCGAGAAACTATTTGTTCTCTTTTCTCATAGTGAGTGGTAATAACTCCCTCGTGGAGGCTTTTGTGCTTTCCCACGTCTGTTTGAACTCCCATGCAAACATGTGTGTGTGCTCCCTAAGTGATGTATTGAGAGATGAGTTGGACTTATGGGAGCTTTCGATGGGCCCACTGCATCGGAACGATCGATGTATCCGAAGGCTTCTGTGGGTAAAGCCAAAGCAAAGAGCCTGGCTCTCTGGCTGTGACAGCCTGAGAATCAAAGTTGACCACAATGAACTAGTGGTCAGAAAAATATATATTGTTATATTTAACCAGCCACCATATATTGAATCCACTGCATATTTGATAAATCTTTTATATTTTACTTGGAACTTCCATACAAGGGCCTGCCATGCAAGGCACTGGCAACTTGGGGTTCAGTGTGTGTGGGCAAACACAGGTGGTCCATATATTCGCAAACACCATTCACACACACCTGAAATGTGATCTTGACTTCACGCTGCTACTTTATAAGATGTCAAAAGGCAAAAAAAACAAACACTGGATCTACTCTTTAACTCTGTGTGGTGGCGTAGAAAGTAGAACATTTCCCTGTGAAATGTAACACGTGTGAAGTATAAATGTTTTATGTTTTACAAATATGCATCAAAATTTTAGGGGAGCAGGGAAAGAGTCACACATGCATGCATAATGCGTAAAAGCTTAATCACCAAATGATATGATTGATGCAGAAAATTCATTCCCCAAGTGCTTGTTACTCAACCTACTGTATATAAATGCTATATGGCACTGACATCAGTTTACATGAATGCAGTTATCAGCTATTACATCAACTCCACAGAACAATGACATTTTTGTACGGCATTAGTATTAAACACAATATATTTACCCCTAAATAATTAATTTTTTCCATTTTAAAACATATATGAATCCATATATTCCTGTTATTCTATTTACTGTCATTCTGTGTGATTTGTGGCTGAGCAATTACCATTGACATTGATGATAAAACATAATAAAACTGTATTATGAGAATATGCTCATATCCAAACACATCAATATGACGGGTGTGAAACGACTGCAGAAATGTAGACCGCCGACGTCTCCCCCCCTGGAGACCAGGGTTGCTAGGCGACGATCACAATAGCGCAGTCAACACTAAGCGGCCGAGCACACCATGGCATTACACATGCGTGTGTGGCATGTTCCTATGTGGGTGCAGCAGCCACTTTATTAATCAACTGGCCACTTAGCGGTCGGAACTTTTAAAGTGGCAAATCGCCGGTTATGAGAAAGTGGAGGGGGAAAAAAAAAAAGGTGCACTTTGCCGTCAGCGGGTTCCAGACCCGTGGAGACTGATTGGCTTTCGCAAACAAACAAGAGCAAATCCGGCACAAATCCTTGCATCGCATGTGCAGCGCAGCTCCAGCATTTGAATCTGGGCTTATCTCTCCCATGTGGCGTGGACGTATATAGCCATATGAGATGATAGCGTGCGTAGCAAATCGACGCCTCTTCACATTCGCAAATCTGACATGAACTCTTGACATCATCAAGAGTCTCTTAGCATCGGGGATGAAATGTGTACGTACGGATAAAGATATTTAATGCTTGACTTGCCCAAAATTACTTTGAAGCTTGAAAAGGGATCGAAATGAATTGGTATATTTCATTATTTGCCCATTCAGACGGAGCCGTTCGCGTTGAATACCAATGAAGCGCTCGACTGATCCGCTGCGGAGATAATCGGCGCGTCGCGAACGCACAAAAGCGGAGATCGGCATACGGCTGAAATGCACAATTATTCACAACCCTTGTTATGTGTTATTGAGTTCCCACGGTGTGTTAATTAACTAAAAGGAGCGAGCTCCTGAAACGCAGGGCTGGGAACCCGGCATACGGAAGTATGCTCTTTACTCTTATATTCCCAACGCGGGCCCTCGCTGTTTGTTTCCCTAATCGGCCCGAAAGTGTGCGAGGTTTATTAATGTTTGCTAATCTCTGTGCCCCGACCGTGAAACGGGACAAGAAAATGCTGAAGGAGGGAGCGATTTTCGCTCTTCCCCTCTGTTTTATTGTTTTCTCAGCCCGCACACTTTTTTTTTTTTTTATTTGTTTGTTTAGACGTGGCAATAACTCTGCATAAATTTCCCATTTTCCTCACCTCGAAGGTGGCGTAATGCAGGTTTTTCATATTCAGGGCAGAGATTGGTTATGCCCCCCCCCCATATAAACCATTAAAAGACTCAAGCGCATAGAGGCACAGGTTTTGGATTTGTGTGTGTATGTGTGTGCACTGGGCCATGGTTGGAGATTAAGCAGCATGTGCTGATGAGGTCAGAGTACAAGGACTGTGTGCTCAGTCCCCACAAACCCCCAGGGCGCACTTTTCCTATGAAACTGTGGAGCCGCTGTGTTTTCTGTCATCGTGGTGCTGTCTCGTAAATAGAGCTGCCCGGAAGGGGATAGGGTTACATGAGTTTTGATTGACTCGCATGCGCTTTGACTCGCCATTTAATAAAAAAAAAAAAAACACATGATAACATTACACCATTCATAGGAAAATTCATAGGAAATCTGTTGTATTTAGTTCAATACAGACAATATGTCCATGTGGGGGCGCATAAGGGTTAAGTCCCAAGTCGGTTTGTCCACAGTCTTCATGGTGGCCAGACTTGTGTTTGCCCATATGTGTGCAAATACATGTGCAAACACAGGTTGGGGCACCATGTGTCGGCCGCCATATGTGCAGTCCAAAACTCAAATCGTTATAGGCACCACGTGTACATGGTCAACGTGACTTGTTTTAAATCGTTTGCCCATATATGAGCAAACACAGGTGGCGCCTTCAAGACGATAAAAAAAATACAAATCTGTGGACAAACCCCCGTGGGACCCATAGATGCAGCGTACGCTTAAACCCTATGCCCTATCGGCCCCACATGGACATGCTGGCTGGGAATTATGGCAGTAAGTAGAATTGTCTCACTCGATTGGCAGATAATTTTAATGGATAATTTTTTTTTTAATTCCTGTAATGTGCTGGGATTGGCAGCAGTAGACCCCCATGACCCTAATGAGAAATAAGAGGATATAGAGTATTTGAGGGTTTTTAAAAAAAAAAAAAAAAATGGGGTAAAAAGCCCAAAATGTTTGACCCATTGGTAGTTGTAGTGTTAAAATAATGACTACATTGACCAAAATTATTAGAAGAAATTGAAATAAGCAACATGTTGTGCCAGTGGAATCCCAAGACGTTACATACTATCGGATTTATTATACCAAAAAAGCTGGTATTTTCATTTAAGATTTCATCTGACCCAAATGTTGCATGAAATTCAGAGCAAAATTTCCCACACTTTAAGTCATCCACATTCATACACTGCAATAATAATAATAATAATAATAATAAAAATAATAAATGTTGGGACCATTTTGCAAAACCTAGGATAAAATCACTGCAGTCTGGAATAAATAACAGCTCATTAAGAGTCATTCTAAACTTATCAGATAGTCGATGCTATGTGATATAAAAAAAAGAAAGAGGATTAGGGTGGCAAGAGCTGCAGGAGATTCGGCCATTGTCAGGGTGCGATAATGAAATCGTTGGGCTGATAGAGCTGTAATCTGGGGTGGGGGGGGTCCACAGTAAGCGAGACGGAGCATGAGCGCCTGGATGTGTTTGGATTGTGTGTGAAGGCGGCAATCAGGACTCAATCTGCACATCCATCCTCTGCCCCCAATTAGCGTAAGAGGAGAATAATAAGAGCTGGCTGACACCTCCCGGTGGAAAACATAGCATAAACAATGAGATATGACGGGAGCAGCAGGTAGAGCGTTGTGATGATGAAGAGAATGGCAGGAAGAAAAAAAGAGGAAGGGGGAATCAATTGTCAGTGTTGCGCCTCGGGCCGCGGCATGTCTTCACAGTTTTATCAAACCTGTCAACAGCTCTGGGTCTTCCTCGTGGCCGAGCGAGTCGGCGGGCTGCGAGGGCGGAGGGAGAAAGAAAGTGACAGGGGTTGGGGGGGTGAGAAAAGAGGAAAGGGAATTGCTCTGGGGGCGGTAGAATGCGAGGGGGGGTGGGGGTGGTGGAAAGGTGGACCAAGTGAGCTGGGGTGTGACCAGAGACAGAAATCAGCCTCACCTCCTTCTTTCTCAAGTCAACAGAGGCGTAAGAGAAACTCATTCACCTCACAGACGATGCGGTTCTCTATTGTTACAAACCACCCTACAGCAAAAATTACATGAAATACACAAAAACACCATGGAAACCACAGACAAACCCACTTAGCACCCACATATGCAGCCCAAACTCAACCCTTGTGGGCCCTACATGGATTACAAGTAACCCAGCAACTCGCGTTAAACTTAGAAACCAATTATGAGGTGAAATTTGAAGTTCTAAAACAGTGGCATTGAGAGATTACAATGTGGCATACGGCATACCATCCATCTCGTTTGTGAAGATCCATTCTAATTGCCATGAAAGTAGACTTGCAAATTCTGAAGCCAGATATTGTAAAATCCAGGCCAATTCACCCACAACATTACATGACCCACAGTTTAAGACAGATTTGGATCAGCATTAAACTCCCACAGTTGAATCATTATTTCAAAAGATGAAAACTATGTTAAAAAGATATCCGGTTATTTGATTTGAAAAAAAGAGTCACAAAGTGCACTATGGTAAACTAAACCAACAATATCATTGTCTACACTGCAAAAAAGTGATTCTTATAAGGGCCAATGTGCTTAACTTTATTTTAAATCAGCTTGTTCTATTGGCAGGCAATTTTACTTTAACAACATTTAACCAATCATTTTAATTCCGGCAAGATGGTTGGTCAGGTTGTCCTGATATCCTGATCTCTAAAGATTTTGGGTGAGAAACAGCCAGTCACAGCTTGTTCTGAGAGAATCCAGCAACCACACTGCCATGTTTTACCTTAGAAAACCGCGACATCAAAACATTTTTAATTCACTGGATTCATGCCTAAGTTGAAGTGACTGAAACAAGCGCGTTCTTTCACGAGTGTAGGCATCTACGCATGGTACGTTTCAACAAAAATAGACTTATCAATCAACCTCTTGTGTTAAACCTGGGTTGTACAGTATAACGACTGCACTGCTGAGAATGTTTTGACAGAATCTCTTCCTGCCTCCTCGTTGCGCCTCCGTCATACAACATCTCTTCCTCCTGCTCGCGCGGAAGCCGACGCAACAGTTGAGATGTTATTTTTTTCATCTCGCTCCATCTCGCTCCGCTGGAATAATCCCCTCCCCGGGGCAATTGTTTGACTTCTCCTCCCTCATTGAATCTGACAACGTCGCAGCCAGATGTTGAAAACGGGACTGTCTTTTAATTAACCTGGGACACCCTGGTATTTCCTTTCCACTTCCTCGCGCTCACCGCGTCCCGCTAAGTACACATACTGTCCTGTCAGAAATCCCGCCTGACACATTACACCAAACTTACTGTACAGCAGACTTTAGTTTTGTGAGGTAACCTTTAATTAACCTATATTATCTACAGTAATGTTGGAACATTTTGTGCAAATTGCGAGCTGTCTTTCACGTAACCCAAGTACAGTAGTGTGATACATCAAGCACACACCTTTGTGCTAAAAAAACGTCTTTTTTAGGTATTTTTTTGGAAGTTCCACGCTACAGATGATGTCTTGTGAAGTATGAGTTTCTATAGAAAAGTTTTAACAATAACAATGGTAATAATACAAATATCCATCCAAAAAATCTCACAGAAAGGGTGTATCCCTTTCTCTTGTGTCATATGTAAGCTATATTCAAAAGTTGAGGTTGATCTGAAAACAGCTTTATAGATAGATTAGTCCAATATTGAGTAAAATAATTTTATTTCTTTTGGCAGGAATGACATAACTCCATGTAGCAGTAAATGTACCAAACTCAAGACATTTTCCCCTGATAAGATTAAAATTTTTTCCAGTGCATTAACACTTCCTTCATATTTTCAGAGTTAGATGTTCCAGGTAAGAGATGGAAAGGCCAGTAATTGGAGTCAATGTGGCCGGTCACAAATCTGAACCTACTGTACCTCGCTAGCAAACGCACAAAAGATCGCGTGCGTGAATGCAATTTGCTCTGGATTAAGACATACCACGTTTATATAAAGTCAAGGCAAGTGCTTGGTCAAAGAAATAGAGTCTCACACATTGTCCATGCCACACACACACACAATCAACACTTTTCACACACTGTGAAAAACAAATTCATAACTGCATGAATGAAAAGAATACATCATGTTCTTCTCAGCCCAAGTGGGAAAACATACACAAATCTCCCCGTGTCTCTGTCGCTGTGTAACTTTTCTTGCAATTCCCACTAAGACATTTCATTCCCTTCAAAACAAATCAGCTGACGACTGTCATCTGCTCTGAGCTAAATGCTATCAATGCTAACATACTAATGTTTAGCAGATTTCACTGTTAACTACCAATGTGAACTTGCAGCCTGGTAGTAGGCCACAGACCAGTGGTTGGGAAGCTTCCGGTACTTCAAAATAACTGCAGTAAACCTATAAAAAAAACATGATATTAGGAAATTAGGTTGTGATTAAAACTCTTGTTTCTACTCTCCAATTTCAGGAGAAATATATACGACACTGCGCATTGTTTTGCTATCTCCAGGTCTTCATTTATGCCCTCAGTGCCATATAATGTTGGAATTTTGTGTTCATTATCGTACCATGCAACTTAGGAGTCATTTTAACTAAATTGCGGATGATTTGTACTGGATTATAAGTCTTTCCCTTATACCCCATTGCTCAGGCTTACAATTCTCTGTGGCATATCTGGCTTACGTACCCTTCTTCTTCTGAAGAGGGAGAAAAAGTGGCACAGAGCTAGCCATTAGCATGGCCAAGTGCTGACCAAAGGTAATTAAAGCGGTGAGCTGGCTAATGCTGAGCTTAACACAATCCCTAGCCCCGGTCTCCCATGCTAATGTGATGGAATGTTTGTCGAGTTCGTCCCTCATCAGCTTGTTAAGGACAGGAGATCCTGAGAGAGAGATGGGAGAAAGAAGGATAGAAGAGAGTTTAGGAAACGAGAAAGAGATTGACAAGTGGGGGAGGGTAGAGGGGGAGATAAAAGAACATATATAAATATATATATTGACTGACCTTTCTTCTAGTAATTCTAAGAAAGGCTTCCTCTATTAGGAAACATTTATTACCTTTTATAGATGGCGAGTGGTTGTACTAAAACCAAACAACCCTTAGGGAAAAAAAGAGACATCCTGTAGTGTCGCGTGTCTCGATGTCCGTGTGAAACCATGACCCGAGAGGCTTGGACATTCGCGAAAGGATAAGCCATTCCGTCTAATGGAGATTCTGTTAAGGAATATCGTGGGGTCAGTTGACACCGAGCTGCGGGGAAACACTTTTATGATAATGTGATATGGCTGCTCTAAAAATGAGCAAAGTTGGGCCATGGACCAAGCAAAACATGATTAGTTTGTTGAACAGATAGCAGAATTTAGGCCGTCTGAATTCCCTCTATATCAGAGGGGTCCAATCCTGGTTCTGGAGGGTCACTGTAAGTACAGGTCTGTGGTGCCCATAAGGGTGCCAAGTGTGTTTCCATGGTGGCTCCACCTGTGTTAGCTGGAGTTTACTCATTTACTCAAGTACTGTAGGTACCATGGCCTTCACGTGGTGTGGGGCAATATAAAACATTTCAAGTGTGTTGTGTCCAAGTGGTTTTGTCGTCGGCGTGAAGTGGAACACGGCAGACTTCAGACCTCATTTCATTCATTGATGAAGTCGGTAAAATGATGTATGCCGTAACATTATGTTGGCCATACGCTAAACAACTGAAAGCATTCACCCATATATAGTGTCCGCTGTCACGAAAAGGTCAGAGTTTATCTCATCTAGTCAGCTTGTGTATCATAAAAAAATATTCCGGCATTCCAGTGGAAATTACAAATGCAAGTGGGTGTTCGGTAAGGTAATTTTTATTTTTTTGGTATTTACGATTATTCCCATAAGATGTGAACACATAATTGGTACAGTTTTGAGTTTAAAGGACGTTAGCTAATGCTTCTGTATCACGTGACCAACAAAAAATTCCTTGATCCAGTCCTCGATGGACTGTCAACTTTAGCTAACTTCTATTTCAATGGAGGCAATATATCAATAGCAGTATAAAAAAGGATAAGTGGCGATATTAAAATGATGCATCCCACAGAATTATGTAGGCTACACACTAAAAAAGAGCAAATAACATTTGACATATACTACACTTACCAAAATTCTGATTTTTGCGAGTGTTCATTCAGAATCAAATCAATGTGGTATCAAATTTCAGGCCCTGGCTTAAGAAAAGATCTGCTCAGAAACACCACTCTCCACCTTTTAAACACCGGCTCCTGAGCTCAGCACGGCAGCAGAGAGGAAACAAAAAAGAAAAAAAACGGGCAAAGACGGAACCGAGTCGAGCGCCGTCGGCTGCTAATGGACTGAAAGGGACGGCAGAGTTACCATGAAACATTGATGAGGGGCCAAGTGCTCTCTAAATAATTCCCCCGCAGAAAAAGAAAAATGTGGAGATTATACCGAGTCTCGCTGAGGGCTAATGAAAGGCTTCCATCAGCAGCTTCTTTCTCTGCAGTCAGCAGGGTGTCTAGTGTCTTAATTCCCATTGTAACAACACCGCAGACATGTATACGGCCTATTGCTCCGATAATGAAAAGTGCCTGTCCAATAGAAAACAATCATCAAATAATATGAAGTGAAAGCACATTTATCTTCCGTTTTTTTGCAACATCTTACTCCTCAACGAAATAAAATATTGCCTCGGCAAGAATACATGATTGTGTGATTGCTCAAGGAAATAGGAATCAAATTGATGAATGGCTCGCCATCTTCCGGCCATCTCCTCTTGTTTAGGCGAAAATGATCAGACACAGGATGAGGACTGAAATTGCGTTTTCGGCACAGCGCTGACCTCAGATGTACTTGCTTTATACTTTAGAAACGCCTCCGTACAATTTATCCTTGGTAGACTGACGGCCAGAGAAATAAACAACATGTCAATGACATTTTTTTAATTCGTTAACCAATAATGTACTTGTTTACTGATCTCATTGTAATGCTGTTACCATTGCCCATACATGAGCAAACATGTATGGTCCAGCTAACATGAGTTAAAATCTATTAACAATCAAGAATAACAACAAGTGACTTTTAGAAACACATTTAATAAAAAAAAACTTTGTTTAATCCTAAAAACTTGGTACAAGATGGTTTAATTAAAACACATGTTGTCATTTAGTTTGTCATATTCTGTGGATTAAATATTTAAAACTTTGACATTTTTGTGTTTAAAAAGTCACACAAAACTGTGATTTTTGTCAAAAATAATAAAAAAAAAGGGGTGGACTTTTAAATGACAAGAAAATAACAAACACAAATGGACATGATAAATGCTGGTTAAAAACTGTATTTTTAAAAAATTTTTCTTGGCAAACATGATTTGTCACTGACCCCCTAAAAACAAGCTTTGACTCCTCGTGTATGAAGTGTCGTCACTTTTTGGGCAAAAAAAAGTGTTTCTTACCTTGCATTTTCCTTTTAAAGGTCACTTTGGTTATAATTTTAGACACGGGTGCAGAACAAATAATGCACATTTGGCAGAAAAATTACTTTTTCCTCAGAACCTATCATGAATAAGGTATGTGAGCCGAGGCAGGCTGAGCGAATACTTTTGGCGCGTTGAGGCCGGGGCATTATATCATGAACCGCCAGTCACCAGAATTCCAGGCCCCCTGATGCCATAGTGCAAAATGTGACCAATGAAAGCTTTCATTCCTCCACTCGAACCATATTGATCTTGGTATCGAGAGCCTCTTTTTATGGAGAGCAATTTAGAAATGCGACCGGCATTGACGCCCCCAGCCCCCCCCCCACCCTTCAGTCTGTGCCTACATTCAGACCCGCTACACATGCAACATCCTTTGGAATGGATGGAAGGGAAAAAAAAAATCCCTGAGCACAAAAAAAAAAGAATCGTGTGGAGCGGAGATAGTGCTACAGACAGCCGCGGAGTGCCGAGCGGCGATAATGGCCGTCTCCTGGCAGCCCAAACAGCCGTGACGCTCGCCGCCATTACCTGCCACCGGCTTCCCGCCGCCGATAAGGACCTGGCGAGGGGGGCGGGGGTGGGAATCTCTCTTTTTTTTTTCCCACGGTACATTCACTCGTTCCCGTGCCGGCCGGATAGCCCCGGCAGCTCTAATACAAGCCTGATTCATGGAATATGCATGTGTGGCCTGCCGAGTGCGGAGAATTGTGCTGGAACACATAATGCAGCCAAAAAGAAGAGAAGTGTGTGTGTGTGTGTGTGTGTGTGTGTGTGTGTGTGTGTGTGTGTGTGTGTGTGTGTAGGCTGGGTGACAGGTGCATTTGCACTCTTGTTAAATGTTTTGATCATATTCAGAGGCGTCAAAAGTCTCCACATTCATCCCTTTTAGAAGTAGAAATACTTCTGTAGGTTTTAAAGTGTCGACTCTTTTTTCACTCAAGTAAAAAGTGTAAAATTGCTGGTTTTCAAAACTATGTAAAGTATAAAATCGAAATAAATGAGCGTGTTTTTTTTTGGTAGAGATTTTGCAGTTTATATGATGTATTGTCCCTTTATAAAAGCATTTGAACATGTAATAGTGAGCGATTGTTAAAATCTATTGAATATAACGCTCAAGTATGAGAACAAGTGATTTTTTTCTAGGCAAAACTAACCTTTAAATCCCAATAAAGGGTAAAAAAATGCTTCATGTTGTATTGTCCTTTTAAAGGTATTTTAATCATAAAAAGGGCAGGAAAACAAACCAGAAACAGGAAGTAATAGGGATATTTCTAAAATGCAATACTTAGATAAATACTGATTTGATGTACTATTTTATAATGAATAGCA
Organism: Eupleurogrammus muticus; assembly: GCA_036785175.1. Lineage (NCBI taxonomy): Eukaryota > Metazoa > Chordata > Actinopteri > Scombriformes > Trichiuridae > Eupleurogrammus > Eupleurogrammus muticus. The sequence goes on from JAYKQN010000024.1 coordinate 2,836,836, forward strand.
TGTACCTTAATCCTCATTTTATTCTAAGCCCACTGAACATTATTATTATAAGGGGACTTATTTGGGATTTCACAGTTTAATATTTTAATTTGCATGGTCTATTTCGTTATTTATATATATATATATATGTCATGATTTATTTAGACCTTCTCACACAGGCTGAAATGCCAGTTAACTGCGCCCCCTTCTATTATTTTTTTTTTTTATCGTTTTTTCCCTTTTTGGTACAAGACAATTTTCTCACCCAGTTCAATTAGTAAATGAGCCTGAACACGGATGAATTACCCATTATCGTATCACATATTACGGTGTCACTTCACTTCGCCCGCTTGCCTGCGTGTCAGTTTCCTGACTAAATAAATGTCACGCGCCGTGTCGCCTCAGAACCGAACACGGACTGGAGGAAATATTAAGTCTGATTATCAGGAAGCGCCAGACTCCTCTCAACACGAATCTCCTGTTTCTGGAGCTGCTTATTCAGCCCCGCGCGTTGTTAAAAATCACTTAGGGTGTCAGCTGAGCGTGAGAGTTTTGTCACCACAGTGTTACATCACCTGATGTATTTCTAAGCTTTTGAGAAGAGTCAGAAATAATTTACCTGTACTGTAATACAATGAATATAATAAATATTTTCTTTTCTGTGGCAATAATTATCTTGTGAACCTTCAAAATGAATATTCATCATGAAACCTATGTTACTTTCATATTGTTAGGAGCATAAAGGTGAAGTAATGTCAAAATTTGAAACTTATTAAACAAATATTGAGTAGAATTACTATCTCATTGCATTGGCAGAAAATAAGATTAATTTGAGTACAATTAAGTAATATGTTCAAGGTAATTCTACACAATATTGCATTAATTGTGGTGAAATCAAGATGTTAAAATTGCCATTTTTTGCAGTGTATGCATAACATTCCCTCATGTTTGTATGCACTGCAGGCACGTTAACCTGCTATGCTGTAAATTATACAGTTCTTGTATGTATAATTAAGAAACGCCGCAGGTTAACCTGCGGTCGTCCCGTCGCTATCGGTACACGTGTCCGCATATGGTCGTTATAGGCGTGCGTGGGCGTGCGGAGAGGATGCCCATCTGTGCTCGTTCGCGAAAGACGAATCGGCCTCGAGACGGAGATGTAGAGGACGGGAGAGGCTCTGTGATTGATAACGGTCTGGCTAATAGTGCGCTGGCGCCGGGACAGGCGCCGACAGCAGGGCCGCGGTCGAGAAGCGACGTTGGAGCGCTCCCCTTCTTCTAAATGCTAATGCCTCCCTAGGGGCGAAGCAGCACAGCGCCACATATGGAGCTACAACATGCTCACCAGTGGGGGGGGGGGGGGGGGGGGGGTCACTTCACCCAATCAAACTGGATCTCACGCGCCATTGAGCCAATCAGCTCGGACACCGTGCCCCCCTGTCGAGCTTCGGCCCGCCTTTAACGCCGGAAACCGTGTTTGGACACTGGAGCGGCTTTTGGAGCCAATAAATATTAAAACTCACACTCGGCTTTAAAAAAAAAAGAAAATGCATATTACCTCACCTGGTTTTGGCATCATGGTGTAGCTGTTCTCACTTCATTACCGAGCACGTGCAGAAGCCCACATATCCGGCCGCGTCAGCTGACATGCGCCGCGATCCGCGCTAATGGGGAATTAACGAGACCGTGTCAAGATATAAATGAATGATTAACACCCTCGCGTCGGTCGCACCTGTGCGTCTGGATGGCACACATGTCATAGAGAATCCGTCCACGTAGTGAATGCTTTCACCACCACCTGTCTTGTATCCGTCCGTTTCTATCCATGTTTCTTTGTCTCGAATCTGACATCGTAAGAGTCTAGGTTTCTTTGTTGGCGAATTGTATTTATCCATAGAAACAATGTGCATCTGTGTGTCTGTGGCAATGATCCTCCCAGTATAGTTATATTAATACCCATGAATTTGTAGAAAAGTAAAAAGTTGAGCGTGTCCATATACTTCTTTGACAGAAGGAAAAGCTAATAAGCAATAAAAAGATCTCACCGGTTTTCTCTTCACTTCATGGTATCCAGATAAATATTCAGCCGTCAGGAGAACCGTTTCCTTGATCTCCTCCAAAGCTTCGCCCTCATTTGTGCGATAAAGGATTTCACGCAAAGATTCCATCCCAGGAAGTTATCTCTCAATACACTACATATATATATTTATATAGATATACCAGTAGCTGTTTCTTTATCTCCATTTCAAAGCCGATCGATTCCTGGCTGAAATGCCGCAGCCTCATGCAGGGAGTGACTGCTGCTATCTCCCGTGGATATTTGAGATAATACGCGTGTACGCCCATATCCCCAACTCATTAAGACACCGACTCATTAAGTGGACGTTGAATTAACCACATTTAACGCGTAGCACTCCACATTCGAGGACTTAAAAAAAAAAATGCTTTATTTCCGCCGCCGTCCATATCAGTTTCATGTATTCACAATCCACCGGGCTTCTTGAACTATGAATTTAAGAGAGGCCCACTCGCGTTAATGACTCGCCGGATCCGTAGGCACGACTGGGAGTTAACGGCTAGCGGGGTTGCGTTAGCATTTCAAAACAAGGTCACATTCCTCTTCCGAGGCGAAACTCCCCGATCAGGAGCGTTTGATTTATGACTCTACAGGATCCTGGTGGATGTGCTTTTTTTTCCTCCTCTGCCCGGGCTGAAATGAATAGAATTTGAAAGGCATTAGTATAGCGGTGCCTGCTACACGGCAATGGCCAAAACAAGTCAATTTAGTCAATTAGAATTGACGCTAAAGATTTGGTGACAGGATATCATATACAATAAGGGCGTTGCCAAACCATCCTGCCTTGAGATCTCATCCCAGGAACTGTGCAATACATAACTGTACTGTACAATAAGTGGCAAATGCAGATCTTCCCCATTCATTTGAATGAAGGCAGACCATTTCTGGCTCTCGCCGGGATGGACGGAATCAACTTCTGCAGAAAGCGAAGACGTCACGCTCTGCAAAACCCGATCACACTAATCAGAGCGGTACAACCGTGAGATGAGGGGAGTACGGCGAGAGAGGAGGGACATTTATCTTTGTTTGATAAGGTTGGTTATTAGGCTCCGCCATGGACTCGTTCAGCCTTGTTTCTTTGCCTCAGTAGCATTGCCAAACCGAGCAAGAGCTGCTACAGAAAAAAAATGAGAAAATCTGTGACAAACTGCTAGGAATTATGTTACTAAGGATGGAACGTGTCTACGGAGATAGAACAGTAAGTATTTATATGCCAGAGGCATTATCGTTTTTGTGTTGGTGCTATTTGGGTGGTAATACTGTCTCTTGTTATTTACCAAAAATGGATCTAAACATTCTTTTTCTTTCCACAAGCCGTCATGTTTCTAAACATGTATAGCACTATATCTGTGTAATCATCTCCCAACTAGCGTTGTCCATATGGGGCCCATCAGGGTTAAGATTTTAGCAAAATCTGCCAATGGAACAAGATATGTCAAGATTTAGATAAAACCTTTAAATGTACAAGATTATCCGTTTCGTCTGCACCATGTTTGCCTCTATTTGTCCATATATGAGTCACCTGTGACAACATAAAAAAGTCAAATAATGTGGTTTCATTTGCAGAAAATACGACTAAATTGTCTTGAAAGCGGCAAAATCTTCCAATGGAACAAGATATTTTGAGATAATTCTACTGCTGACCTTTCGTATAGGAATGGAAGCCTGTAACAGTGCAATCTGTACTATATCATCTTCAAATAGCATAAGATATTCAAAATAAATCCAAGATAATAACACCATGGAGAAGTCTGAGCATCCCATATATGGGCAAACACAGGCAAAAAAATATAAAAAAAACAGTCTCTAAATACAGTAGTTGAGTAAAAGTGAAAGTATAAAGAGAGAAACTGTTTCCAAAATAAACTTCCTACTTCAGCTAGCTCCGACTTGAGGGAAAATCCGATACGGCCGAGGAGGGGGGGGGGGGGGGCGGTTTAGAAGGTCTGCGATATATAGGAGCAGGCCGGTCGAGTTGGGGATTTCTAAACAAACGGGAAGAACCTTAAAAATCAATTGTGAAGGCACGCGGGCAGCCAGCGAGAGAGGCCTGGTATGTGGGTAATATGCTCCCTCTTCGGGAGTCTGGCGTTCCGATCCGGATGCGGGGCAGGACAGGGATGACTGAACCATCCTAGTACAAAGGGATTCACAGTAGTCCAAGCACGGGGGAAGTGCTCGACTTTTCTGGAGATCTTTGAAAGAGAGAACCGGCTCGATTCTGGCAATATGTAGCTGGGAAAATGGAATAAAAATGGCTTACATTGCTGCATTAACTTGCTTGTCAGATCAGATTTCACCCCGGGGTTTTCTGACATAGGGTTTGACAGGGGGCGGGAAGGTTGCCAAAGACTGTTGGTAATTACTTGGGATGATCGGTCAGCTCACTCATTAAATCCACGGCTTTCTCCGCGAGGGCAAGCACCCCGGAGTCCCTGAAGCTAATATATTTTATAAAAATGTAGGAATTTCTTTTTTGACACTCTTCCTTTTTTGCTCTTTTCAGTCGAGGCAGAAACGTTGTAGTCTGATGGGTCATATATTAGGGCTGAGCCATGTTTTAAAAATGTGTTTATATTTATCAACATTGACAATTTTTGACATTTTTAAAAATATTTGGGAAAAGAATTTTTATTCTGAATCAACTACTTTGAATATGAAAATGTAGGATAAGCTGGTATAGATTTAAAATATTTCACATCAGTGGATAACGATAATTGTTGATAATTTTTAATTAGCTATTTTAATAAGGAGAAAAGAAATGAAATTGAATTTGTCAAACTGACTCTTTGATTTAATGATTGATCCATTATCAAGGGATATATGATGTTTATTATCACATTATAATAAAAAATAAATTAGTAATAAAGTAGACTGCACTATTATTGACTTCCATCCCTATAATAAATGTTATCTGCCTATGGAATAAGATACTCAATATTGGACTATTATACTAAAAACAGCTCAGAATTCTTTTCACCCTGATTTTGTAGTGTAAATATCACAAAACAGTAGTGACATTACTTCCACCTTAACATTCAGTCATAGATTTTGTTATTTTCAGTGTGAATCTCAGGTCTAATTAACTGACAGCACTGAAAGTTGCATTTCTGACACAAAAACCACAAAAATGTTAAGACTTTGATGCCGGGTCTTCTTTTGATTCTCCTTTCTGTACAGTCAGTGCTTCTGACTTCCTGTCTCCGCGCCAAGTGTCTATGTATGTGTGTGTGTGTGTGTGTGTGTGTGTGTGTGTGTGTGTGTGTGTGTGTGTGTGTGTGTGTGTGTGTGTGTGTGTGTGTGTGTGTGTGTGGCCATTATGCGGCTTATTATGCCAGCGGACCATCTGTTGCCTGCTTAGCACTGGCCGACTGGGAAGGACAGCGAGCATGAGGTTGTCCCGCTTTACATTTCACAGACGGCTAATGCGCCCAACTCACCGGTTTTCAACTGGACACACACACACACAGACACACACACACACGGAAGGATTACGCTTACTTATTCACAAATGCACGCACATCCGTTGAAACGCTTGCACGCGGCGGTGGGTTCGGGACAGGTGTGTGTGTGTGTCTGTGTGTGTTTGTGGGGGGTCTTTCTGAAGCATCTGGGCCTTCTGTCAGGTCAGTGCAGGTGGGCCGGGTCCTGGCACGAGCCACGGGCAGACAGGCACGTCTGCAGCTGGCCTCGGACCTGCCGTGTTTTTGCAGGCAGATGGTCACACAGGCCACGGGAGCGATTCGATAAAAAAAAAAAACTCCCCGCTCCCGTGTTCACCCCTCTCTCTTCATTTGTTTTGTCTGTCCTGCCTCTGTCTATTCCACTCATCCGCCGTCCGACGTGTCTATTATCCCCGTGATTTAAGTTAACCTTTTCCAGCGGGAAGCGAGTTCTGACTATTGCAGCCCGCCCTCCGGCGTGTCATTGATGCACATCATGGTAGACTTTTCATACAACATCAATCACGCTCACGCTTCAAGGAAAAAAAAAAAAGACTCCTGTCAGTACTCGCTTTTCATCTCTGACAGGAAGAAAGTCATTTTCCGTTTCCAATTAATGCTTTTAAGAAGCATTTCTTCTCCGTAATCCCTTTCACACCCTTCCACAAAGAAAATTACCACGTTCATCATTTCCGTTGATGATTTCACCATCGATGATGAATCATAATAATTCAAATTTCACACCGTCAACAATACAGAATCCTGTGATCTCTCTTTTATTCTTTTTTTTTTAACATATGCTCTTGCAGTGTATTTTTTACAGCAGTATTAAGAAAGATGGGGTAAAAGAAACAGAATTAATCAGTTATTAATGATTAATGAATTTCATATTCAGTTGTTGTTTCTGTTCATTCTGTTGCAGTTTATTTATCTGGTTCTGGTTAATGCTGTCGATGAGTCATGCATCTATGCATGGAATAATTTACCTGTTGAACTCCATGGCCTGTATATGGGCAAAGACATTTATGGGCAAAAACCCACTTGGGACCCATATGTGCAGCTCTAATCAAATAGTCACTTGCTAACTGGGAGTGAATCCTGGTTTGAGGATGAATTTTCCACTCTGCATGTTTGACTAATAGCATTTGAAAATTCCAGGAGGTAGATTAGCCCCTAAAAACTGACATTAGAAATGGAAATGGACGCAAGTGAATGGTATACCAAAATGGTATATCTTTAAAATAAAAGCATTTCTTCATCAAGTTAGTTGCTGACTAATAAACACGTTGCCTCTATGACACCTAAAGTTAATCTATGGTCAAATAGATGGCCGCGTCATCATTGTGCAGACATGATGGTCGATATAAATATGTATAACAAGCCACAGGCAAATCATGGCTCCTCTTTGAAACAACAGAGACTCTGTCTTTAGTTTTAAAAGTGCTAACAAAAGTGCAAACATCTTTCATGTTTTCCGAGCTCCCTTCACCAACAGTGATAAAGCTGAAAATGGACGAAGGACTCGAGACAGATTCCAGTTGATTCCTTTTGAAGCAGCCATAGCAGACAGATCCAGCGTTCATTCTTTTTTCTGCCACTGCTGCCTGCCGCCCAGCTGGAGGGTGTCAGCTGGCAGGGGGACTGTAGTTTTCTGTCCCAGAGAGGGATAAATAAAGTACTAGACAATAGAGTCACTCTCCATGGACTTCAGCCTCTGGGCGATGCTCCAACCATTCCGGCCAATCGCTCAAATGGAAATTAGAAGCAGAGGCAGATTGTGAATAGTAGATTTTCTAGTTGGGCCCTGACAGATCGATGAACCTAGCAAGTAATCAAGGTGAAAGGGCAAGGAATGTGTGTGTGTGTGTGTGTGTGTGTGTGTGTATGGATTGTGTACATATTAGACTCCCCACAACATCATAAAAGGGCAGGAAGGCAATAACACATCACACATCCAGTTCAGTCCACCTCGTTTCTTGGTGATCGCCAGAGGGATACGTGGTCAAACCCAAGCTTCTGCTTGCCAGACTCCCACCAACTGCTCCTCCTTTGTCCCCAAGACTGTTTAAGGTCATCCGGGGGTGGTGCAGTGACTCATCTGAGATCCCTGCCAATTGTCGAAACCACATCAAACAGGGCCCCAATTAAAGGCATGATAATGAGGGCAAGCGGTAAGCCCTGTCACTACCTTCAGTGGTTCGCTTTTTTTTTCAAGGGCCACTTTGATTTTGCATTGGGGTGGTGAATGAACACCTATGCCAAGCAGATATGTGGCCACCAAAATGCTGAGGACTTTATATGCCTAATGAGGTTCCAGGTAACAATCCAGCTTAGTTCAGAGGGAGCCGATCGCCGCGCATTACCGTCACCTGGGATGACTGCGCCCCTTTTTCTGGTGTTTACCACAGATCTGTGTTCCAGCAACAGATTAGATCAGTAGAGACCAGAGCCAGAGGGAGGTGTGTGTACATCCAGCTGTGAGAGAGCTGGGATCGGAGGGATGCCCGACCCGGCGGTACGCCACTCTCCGCATTTCCCGCCGTGCACACATCACTCCCATTGCGCCCGAAGATAACCTTCTGCCGTCCTTATCTCCACGTGCCCCAGAGGAGAGCCCAGTGTTTACAGTCCCCACAAAAGAGCAGAGTGGGGGAGAAAAAAAGACTCCCCCGTCCAATAAATTGTTCCTATCACGCCAAGGCATAAGTTGCAATTGCCGCATCAGATTTAGTGGGTGCCACCACGGGGCTCTAATGAATTCTCCCCGCTCACCGCCGCATGTCGGGTCGTCTCTTTCCAATCGGCCCCGGCTGCTCAGAGCGGCGCCATTGATAACGAGCCCTGGGGGGGATGCGGGGGAGGGGGGCACGGTAGAGGTCCCCATAATGAAGGACTCCTGGGCTCTGCCAGGGGAAAAGCTGCGGGCGTAATGAGAGGAGTGTGGTTGGCGCAGGGGAGCGGGGGGTGGCTGGGGTCAACAGAGGAGAGGGATTTACTAAGTAGGCGTTCGATGAGGGAGATGTGCGAGTATGAATGTGTAGCGCAAGCATTGCTTCCCGTCTGCGGCTTGCTCTTCCCCCCACCTCCCCCTCCGCACCAGGGATGGGTACCTTCAGGCAGGCGGCGTCTGGCGGAGAGGGCGCTCCTCCATCTGTTCAAACATTCCAGACGTAGACAATAATTCGTTGTTGTCTCACAGATGAGTGGCGGCGGAGCAGGTCAGGGTTTGGCTCGCGTTCTGTTGAGTCATCCAACTCGCCGCCTAGCATGTCGCCATTTTTCAAGACGCCGGCGCCTTACTGTTTAGACATAGTCGTCTGATTCGTGAAGTGCAAATTGTGCCCTGAGCTGCAAAAATTTAAATAAATTTGTCTGTTTTTTTAAGTAGTCCAATATTGAGTAGAATAATATTGAGATATTTCATTCCACTGGCAGATGCTTCTTTCAATTTTTTCTTGATTTTGTTCAACCTTGTAAAACTGGTAGACAGAAAATTAATTGTTTGCAAAAAAAAAAAAAGTTTGTTTTCATAAGGTTTTATGAGATTGTTTTACAACAGTCTTCCAATATTGGGTAAGCAGTGTTTCCTGTAGGCTATTTGTACTCGTCGTCTAAACAGAAAGGTACAAATCCTGTCCAATAAAACAAAGAGTTGCCAAAAAAAGAGTTGCACTTTGATGTTGTTGTACATGTAAACGCATAGGATAGTGAGAAACGCAATTTCGATTCCTTTGTATGTCAAGTACATGTGAAGAAATTGACAATAAAATTGACTTTGACTTTGACTTTGAAAAATGCAGTTTGCAGCTTGTGAAAGTTCAGGACCTGGGGGACGGATTTATATACAAATGTCCTCTGCAGTAGCATTGTGAGACTGAACAATAGGACTCAATGACACTCAATGTTAATGTGGAGACAAAGATTTTTTTTTTTTACAAGAAACAAAAATTCTGCAATGTGGAGTCTTACAGGATAAAAATAAGGTTGCAGTATTTCACTTTTACCTAAATGCTTCTTATTTCATCTTTTAATCTCAAATTCTTTACTAGTACTTTTACAGTTTTACTTAATTAAAAAGTTTTAGTTAATACCTCATCTTCTACAGAAGTATTTATTCTACCCAAGTAATAAATGTGAAAGCTTTTGACAAGACTATCTATCTGAATAATGATTAGAATTAAAAAAAAAAACTTAATATGATTATAATCATTGGCTCAAAGTGTATAATAGTCATCCAAATTATGTCAAGAGAATATTATATATCAATGAAGAGTGTAATTAAAGGAAGTTTATTAAACAATATTTTAACAAATCATAATGCGGCTGATGGCTATTATATAGTGATATATCGATGAATATATATCGACCAATTTTGACACCAGAGATAAAACTAAACTTTAGATTAAGAGTCCAACATCATATCCACTCGAGCCATCTAGCGTATCTCCCCCTAAGCAGATTAAAGCTTCCATTAAGATGTCATCGACCTGTGGTTTGTTGGGCTTTATTTATAATTGCTTCCTCGATCTTTGCGCGGCGCGGCCCTTATCGCCGCCGTCACATTTAAAGGTCGGCGAGGTCAGCATGTTAATTTGTGACCGGTTCGGCCTTAATCCTGCCACTTCTTAGACCATGAAATGTCTCGCTCATACTGACGTACTCAGTATTTGTGCCTCATGTTGTATGGGTTTTCATCCCCAGTGTCAGATCACTCCAGCATCGCCTGCTTTAAATTCATTTACTAAACCAAATTTAACATAGTGCATATGCGTGGTGTCTCTTTTTTGTAACATATATATATATTTTTCGCTCTCCGACTGAAATTATACTAACAGACGATCAAAGAGAAGCTTGATGGATATGATGTCCTGAAATAATTCCCATTGGGGATCTGGAGTACGTAGGCACACGATCCAGCGAATTAGGTATGAAATGGAAATCTATGGCTGGTCGTTGTTATCCATTTAGTGCGAGCCGAATTGAAACGGGTTAAAACATTAGTGACTCGGTTAAATCCCCCACTGTTTGCAGCCAACAGCCGCTAATGTTTCGTTTTGACAAGTGCCAGTTCAGCAAATAATCCACAACAATCAGCCTGTAAACTTAAACACAGTAGGTCTATCCAATCCACTGTGAGAGGGACAGGTTTATCATCATTCACTCACTACCAGCCTTGATTTGTCATTTTATATCAATATCAAGGCTTTATATATATATATCACTGACATTGATTGTTAATGCTGGCTCAGGACAAACATTGAACAAAATCAGTTTTCCAAGGCCTGTTTATTGGTATTTTTGGTCCTCACTAAAAAGGGTGTGATGTTTTAAAAGAGTCTTAAAAGTGTGAATGAACTTCCCGGTCCTAGAATCACCCCTTGGTGCCCTGTCAGCTCACGTGGTGGAGTGTTTACCATTGAGGGGAAAGAAATAGCTGGATATATTTTGGAATACTTGAGGAAAAAAAAAGGTGAACCTTCAGGAGAGGTATTTTACGCTATTTTGTGCTGCAAAGGTGTGAAGTGTGAAATAAGTACAGATCATTACGCCTGAATGTGGCTCCGTAAGTCAGGACTTTTGAGGATGCACTTTTTCCGGTTTGCAGTACACGAACAAATATTTTCTCTGTCTGGGAAAGAGATGTGAGTAATCTATTTGAAAGCCTTGCATGGCCACATATCAGCAGGATGTCGTGCCGCAAAGTGGTAAAGTTATCGCTCACCTATTGGGCCAGAGAAAGACTCCTCTTAGGGAAACATTCGAGATATGCCAGACTCTTGATCCAGTAAGGCTTCCAGGTCATTTCCAGTATTCATAGGGTCAGGAGAAGTGAAATAGGAAAGTGGGATCTGGTGACCATTGGTAAACTTTATTGTGTCATCCTTGGATATCATTGGCCTTACCTTCCTTGGATAAAAAGCACAGGACCAATTAATATATAATTTATTTAGAATTTTTTCAAAGGTTTTAGATTAAAAAGTCACATTTGTTCTAATGTCCTGTGTGAAATAAAAGGGAAATCAAATCAAAGGATAAACTGTGTAGAGAAACAACTCAGTAAAAAGTGAAATTCTCAGTTTCACAGTTTCTGCGCATTTGTGAACGGATTCCAATATAAAGTTATTATTGTGGTCCACTATGAGCACGGCCATTGCTTCCTCCCAATTGTGTGTAAGCGCCATCTTATTGATTTACATACCGCATTGCACCCTATGATGCCTCTTTGTCAGTAATAAGCCGCTGTGCACGTAGAGTACACAGCTACATCATGTTTCTGCCCACATTTGACTGATGGATCTCTGTGGCGAGAATTCCCAGCAGCAGCTTCCGCTGCTGCTGCTGCTGCTGCCGCTTGTTTGGAAGGAGTGATACTCTTCCAGAAGCATATCCAGCGGGGAAGGAAGCTGCCACGAGAGGAGAATGCATGGGACAGGACCCAGTTTCTATGGAAACAAAAGGAAAGGAGAGGAAAGGCAGTAGGGGCTAGAAAAGAGGGGGGGGCAGAGGAAGCGTATGTTTTGGATTTTTTTCTGGAGATAGACGATCATGAAAGGAGGTAGTGTATATGAAAACTTGTACAATCTGGGCCTCCCCTGTGGAGCCCTGTGGGGCTCGTAAGGGTTTAGTTTGGGCTGCATATATGTCTGTCAAGTGGGTTTGTCTGCAGTTTCCTGGGCTGGCACACCTGCTTTGTCTACATACGGGCAAACACAGGTGGCCCATATACAGGCAAACAGTTGGTCCATATGTGGATAACCACTGGTGGCAAATATACATGGAACAGGTGGCCCATATATATCAATAGCTGGCCACATATGTCAAACATATCTGGGCAAACGCAGGTGCTAGCCTTTGTTTATGCAGATTGTGGCTCCTTTCAAATTCAAAGAACACATCAATGTCCCTGCAGAATCGATTTGGACCTAACCTCTTCCTACTCATGTTCTGAGCCTAAATGTTTTGCTGTATTAGAAGGCAGAATGAATGTAAAATGAAAACAGTAAAAAAAAAAAAAGAGACAAATACAGAGAAGGCAACGATAGCAGTGAGAAAAGGCTCAATATGAATAATTAAACAAGCTGTACTGTTGATAATAATGGTGAAACCACAGCTCATTAGCACAGAGGAGGGAGCCAAAAGATGACTGAAACGGTGAAATTGTACTCCCATTGATAGTAGTTATTTTTTTGCCTTGGCGGCACTAACAACAGTTGATACAATAGAGCATTGACAGCTGGCAACTGTTGGGCTTTGCACAAATGGTCGAAAAATAAAACAAAATGGTTCCTGCGCAAATAAATGCAAATATTTAAATGCTACACTTTCTTTTAAACCAAAAAGATCAGTGATTCCCCTTGAAAGAAGTATCCTACATAATATAATGTTCTTACAACTATCCTTTATCAGTTAGCAATGATGAATGTTAGTACTAAACTTGAAAACAAATGCTTTTTTAGCTTCCAGTACCCCTAAAATTTGAGAGGATTTTTATTTACATACAGCACTTGGTTGAAGTGCAATATTTCAGCAAGAAAATACAGTATTCTGTAGATTTCAGGCACTTTTACTGAAATATATTCACTGCAAAAATGTGAAATTTTATCTGGTGAAAATGTGTGGTATTTGATAACGCTAGGGCAATGTCGAGTAGAATTATTTTCATGCCCATTTCCATTGGTTGACAACATTTTTCTGCGCTGCATTTCAAAATAAAAGCCAAAACACCTAAACGTCCAATCCTAGAATCACCCCTGCTTAAAAATGTGAATGGTAAAAGTAGTGAGTAAGTAATGTTGTAAAAATGAATATATCCTTCTAAATGAAATAAAATAACACTTTTAACAGGTGTAAGTTGTTGAGATTTAAAGGAGGATTTAAGCCTGAGCTTGATTCTGGCAACACTGGTGCCACATTAAATTGCCTGAAAGCTTATTTCATCGCGCACAAAAAAAGATAGGGGTACAGTAGGGTGAGCAAATCATTGCTAAGTCAGAACAGACTAGCAAAGTTATACAGAATTTCAAAAAGGATGGACATCAAAAAGGCCATCGCTGTGAGCTCTGCCCTCATGGTGACTGAGTTTTGCTGAGAAAAGTGAAGAAAAAGTGCCTCAGAGCTTATAAAAAGCCAAACTGGCGGCGACCGTTTCATCTCGTCCAGCACAGCGGCAGAATGATGGTTGCTATCGCCCATATTAACCAAGGTGAAAACTTTGGGGGATCCATACTTTTTTTTTCGTATCATCCATCACACAATGAGACACTGAGCTTCAACATTCTTCCAAGGCCACTGCTGCATTCTTAAGGAAGATCGAGGCAATGTGCCACTCTCAACCATATGAGGACCTTTGGAGGATTTTAAAGAGATGAGCATCACCCTTCATCAAACATCGAGGCATACAAAGAGGTTGTCCTCCAGTGAAATGAGATTAAATGGTACAGTATGTTTGCAAACTTGTACGTTCAAGGCCAAGAAGGGTCATTGCAGTACACACGTCAGGAAGGACATGCTAGGCATGAGAATATAAGCTATTTGTTGGATTGAGATCTGTTTGAGATGTGCTGAAAGTACAAGGACAGTTTGATGCATAAAAGACCTTATACATTGCGAGTTAAAGGTCATTTTTGCCTTTATTGCCCTCATTTATTACATTTTAGCTCAATTACTACTACTTGTTCAAATACCTTTAAAGGGACGATACAACAACTGCAATGTCTCTTTTCTTTAGTTTTTAAAATAGGTATTCTCTTCTAATTCAGAAGCGTTTTTGATCCCTCGCACCTCTTCCACCCGAGGAATGAACGTGAATACTGTTGACACCTCTGCCGTTTACTGTCACAGAAAGTGTGTCAGGAACGTGACGCGTCGCAGTCTCGCGCTCCAGGACGACGCGCTTGTTTCCCCCGATGGCGTTTGACAGAAACAGAAACGCGTCCTCCCAGTCACCACAGTCCTCTTTCGTGTGTGATTCCGTGTCGGTGTTCAGATGGAACCCGTGCTGCCTTCTGCATAGGGAGACGGGGGAGGGGCGAAACAAGCGAAAGCAGGAACCCATCAAAGTTTAATATCCTGGACAGGGATCAAACAGACCCTGATATACGGCCCGAGAGCGTGTCATTAACTCGAACGAGCGGAGACGAGAATCACGGGGGCTTTTTTTTTTTACGAGCGCATCGGAGCCCCTCCTCCTCCCTTTTTTCTGATTTAGAAAGCTAACGTGAGTCAGTTAGCTTTTGAAGGTCCATTAAAAGCCGGACTACCTGCACCAGAGCAGAGCTGCAGTATCTTCCTAGTCCCTTTGGAGAGCTCACATTTAGCAGCGGTTGAGAAATCGCTGTATTTTACGGTAATTTCTGATGCATTTGTGTTGACCAGGAAACACTTCTTTTGCACATTCTCATTTATTTTCACATCTGGTTCTGATATTTTTCCCCAGATTCAGTTTAATCAAATTTTGCTTTTTAGTGAACATTATCGGAAGGATTTCATTTGCCACTCAGCCAGCTGCTCCCCAGGTAAATAATGAATATTTACCTGGCCGATGTAAATTAATTTCCTTTTGAGTTACATCTGCAATAATTATCCAAGTCAAGGATACTTGTAGTGGTGTACTGCATGTTCATGAATATCATATACTTTATGCATGAAATATTTATTGGAGCTATAATGCAAAACGATTGCGATAGTATAGCATAGCAATGTTCACTTCAGGCCTCAGGCCCCATGACAAACAAGATCATGAGTGTCACCACAAACATGCAGAGGCTAGCAGAGTACTAGCCCCACTAGCTGTGCTAGCTCACTAGCATGTAGCATCATTGATGTTTAGTTCATCAGCTGCTTTATTAATTTTAGTCTTAGTCCTGTGCCAAATATCCTCATTCATTTGTAGGGCTATCCTTAGTATTAGCATCTAGCATTAGCATTTATACCTGTAGCATCAATGCATTCAGTCCCCCCCTCCCTGCTGAATCACACGCTCTGCCGTGATTGGCCCAGAGCTGCTGGAAACGGCACGCGCATCCAAGGGGGGGCAGCCACCGTTAACTGTCGCTCGTGTTGTGACATCACAGTGGGATCCAATTTCCAAACGGCTCGCGTTCGGCCAAATCTCCAGAGGAAGCCGGACCACGTGGGGATGCGTGGGTTGTCTTGTTTTTACCAAAGATGTAAATATTGGCACACAGGCATTGAAGAAGTGTTTTTTTTATTTCATTCAAAATACACTTGAAAAGTCAAGATGAACTTGACTGGCCTACTGCTATGACAAATTTGCATATATATATATATATAAAAAACAAACCTACTCAAATAGATAAGTATAAATACAGGTTTAAAAAAGATAATTCAAAAAATTAAAAAGAAAAACACCTTGTTACTTGTTTGCATTACTTGTCACCTTTTACTAACCACCAATGCACACACAAACGGATGTGACATACGATATGATGGTAGACTTGTGAATGTGGGATTTAAGCTTTCGAGGGAGGCTCGCCTCCATGCATATTGATTTGTTTGCCTCCCCTTATCTCTGCGGGACACTGAGTGCGTGTTCCTAACGGTTCTAATTGAACGCCACGTGTGTCGCCGAGCCTATGTATGCACATACACTCGCCGCTATCATCCATCAGTGGGGATCGGTGGCTATGGAGGGAGAGAAGCGGTGTACTCGCCCAAGAGCTCGGTAACAGATTCTCCTTTAATATGCTTACTGCAACACTCAGTGTCTGTCTGTTCTGCTACTATCATTAAATACACATGTACAGTATCTTCAAACACAGCGATCTGTCAGCCTATCAATTATAACCGCCACCTACTTACACTATTTGACAGCTAAAAAAAAAAAAAACCCAGGAGCTTGTGTCTGTCATTTATTCATCCACGCATGCATGATTTATGAACGCCGAGTTCCCCCGCCAATCAGTCGGAATTTTGTTTCATCTTCCGCCGTTAAACTTTCAACACGTTCTGGCCATAATCTTTGTTTATTTTTTCAGAGATACGGCATCGGACTGCATAATGAGGCGGGGAGAGAAGCCAGTCTCCCATGGCAACCCGTTGAAGTTTCTAATCAGAGTTGGGGCCTCGTAATGATCTCGCCAACACATGATCTCCATGAAAGTGGAATAAAATTTATCCGACATGACAGGGAATGCATTATTTGTTGCCGTACATCTTGTTTCTAAATGATGATGTGTCATTACGGCATCAAATAAGCTCCTTTAGTCATAGATTAGTTATCCCAGGTATCTCTCACATGGCACAGCAATATGGAGCTCAGGTGCCTGGAGAAACCAGTTTTGAATAACTGAAGACAAATCAATACATTTTTTTCTTCAAATGGACTCCCAGTCCCAGATAGTTCCTAGGTTCCTGATATACAAGCTCGTATTGACTTGATTTACGCGGCTCTTCAATTCACAATTGTAACATGCGCATTTTTTTCATGGCAGTTGTAAATTATCCATTAACATAATGGAGCCTTTCATCAAGTGGTGATTGAGGTCTTCGAGGATGAAGGTTTTTCAACAAGTCAGCCAGCCAGCATGTCAACGCAGATTAGGTCCATATAGGTATATTTCAATAGCTATTCACCGTTTCCCCTATATGCTTTCAACAGCGCCGACGCTGACATTTTCGCGTTGCGGGTAATGATCACGACAAGCTCGAACCGGACATCCGTGGCAGGTACCGATCGAATCAAATTAGCTAAGTATCTCAAAATGATGTGGACAGACGAGAGGATGAATGAGGCCTCGGAGCCGCTAACCGGTTTATTGTCAGCGCTGTGGCATTTCTAAACAATGGAGTCAGTGGGCTTGGGCCATTAATCAGTCCAGTGTAATAGTATAAAAGGTTATTCTGAGGCTTTTATCAGGAGATATGGTCTGATCTTAATTGGCCTACATATTAAAAAAGATAAAGGACTGGTTGCTACAAATCAAATTTACAATAAGTACATATATTCTTTATTGTGAGGGTGGTGAAAGTTGTAAACCCTGGTGCTGTATTAAAAGAAAAACCATAAAACTTATAATGTACATATTCTGAGGTAATGCCATACGTTACAGTTATCAGAGCTAGATCCTAGGAGGAATACATATATACGTATTTAATATCTTTATTGTCAGAAAAAGAACATAAAGAAGCGTAATTCATATTGTCATCTTCACATATTCATGATCACCAGATCCTGAATCTTGATACTTTTGATAATTCTCGGACTTTTCCTCTAAATTTGCCTCTCAATTATTTTTAGGTCCTTAGATTTTTTTTTTGGAACATTTGCAAATTTATTGGTATGGAACCATGGAACATGGAACCTAGTTGACTTCAATTGTAGATCATCATGTCTCTTGATTGGCTATAGTGATTTGTCCCAATCCAAAAACCCCAAAATGTCTCAGTGATGTGCATGTATATATATGTATCCAATAATTTGTCATTGTGGATTAACTGGACAGAATTATCTCTCGCTCCTGATGTAGAAATACTGGAGCGGTGTTGGGATCACGAAGGACAGGAGGTTTTGGGTAATATTTATAGAGGCGTGATTTGACTCGCCTGCGCCTTATTCCTGGCATCTCTAAATTCCTGGTTGGCGAGGCCGTGGCGACAGTTGGTGGCAGCTTCTGTCGGGAGGGGGCCGCATGACCAACCGCGAAACCGTCAGGGAGACTGAGTGAGTGAGTGAGAGAGAAAGAGATAGCGAACAATGGACAGGGATGATATCCGCGAGGAATCAGGGAAAGGTGAACAGGCAATTCATTGTACAATGAAGCAAGAAGAGGCAAAGATGAAAGTCTCTGACTTGAATAAAAATAAGAGGCAAAGGTAGAAAAAGGGGAAATAGAAACACAAAAGTGCACCAGAGTGGAAGGAATTGGACAAGCTGAAAAGTGAATAATGCAGGTCGAGTCTTTTGAAGTACTGATCTCGAGATCAGAGACGAAAATGACATTAGCTCAGACTATGACTCTTTTATTCTTGTTCTGCCGAGCCTAATAAAAATACCCTCATATTAGCCTTATCCTTTATAGGGAGTATCTACTCATTGTTCGCGGACTGAATTTGGGATGAAGTTATGTAATATTCATTTACTTCACACGTTAGGCTACACGTTGTGTTTCTTGGTTTCACTTTCACGCAAGGCATGTGAAACCGAATTGTCCTTTCATAAGGCACAAAGCTCATTTGATAAACACATCCATTGCTCTGTTTTTTTTCTTGACACATATTCATTGGCAGTTCAACTCAATTTGTGCTTAAATTGAGAGCATGCAGGCGTCAAAAATGCTGAAACCGGGTGTCATTTATTCGACAATGTTGGATCAATGATGGTCAACATGGGTATTGTCATGGGATGAGCCCCCCCATACACACACACACACACACACACACACACACACACACACACACACATAATCCCAGGAGTCCCCTCTCTCATGCCTGGCAGGAGTCGGTGACCTCTGCTTTTTTTTTTTTAGACCGAATTAATCTGCAGGCCTGAGATAATGACCCGTGTCACGGGCGGCGCGGCGATGTTAGCGGGAGAATAATCAGCCCTGCCGCCTGTGTCGTTTCAATTCCCGCTGCAATGATCGCTCCGCCACAGAAAAGAAAAAGAAAAAACACATACACACAGACACACACACACACACACATGTTGCTTCTCCCAGTCTCCAGTATGCATGAAATAAGAATTATGATTATAGCGCTTACAGGTGCATCTTGATCAGTTCTGATGCCTTGGTCTGGAACAGGTTCCTTCACTTTTTGAAGGTAGGAATTGCTTTTTGCATTTTTTATTTTTTAATCTCTCGAGGATCCCTCTCTCTTTTGATCTGAAAAACTTAAATATCTAATATCTTCATGTCATTCTTCACTATGTGTGAAGGTTAATAAGAAGGTTACCAACACTCATTCCACTTTTTTTTTTGGGAGGGGGCGGGGGAAGTACTAGACAAGATCACCCACAAACTCTCTAATCACTGTTGCATGAATACACACTGTGGGTGTGATAATGAGCTGATTTTGCTCCCAGTTTGACAACCAGCATGAATCTATCACCACACGCTGTTCTGTTACAATAACTGACTAACACTAGCTAACCGAAATCACAGGTATTGGGATGTGTATGCTCTCATTTTTTTAAACAAACAGCATTATTCCCACATAAAACCGTTATCGGAGGAGACTGGCAGAACAAAGAAATGGATTATTTCTATTTTTATTTACCCCCTGCTTCTTTCTGGGGAGTAGACGGGGAAGATTGGTAGAAGAACAAACCTCTTAGCGCGTGTTTTCCTAAACCTGACAGAGGAGAACGCCCACGTACCTCCACCGACGGCCTCATTCTGCTGACATGGGGCCCAGCACACGCCTGGCTGATATGCCTCGTCATGACACTCCTCCTCCCATTTGCATTTTGCTTGTTTGATTGTGTAGCCTCAAACTGCCATTTATCTTCAAATATGGCAATTAGAAGCCTTCAAGGTGCGGGATTTGATGCGCTAAGAGTTTTTTTTTCCTCCCGCCATGAAGAATTAACAATTACTCATGTCAGAGTCTTTTTTTTTTTTTAGTCAAGATCTATTTTGACATACATGTGAAAAAACAGAATGTGAACCAGCCCTCAAACCGCATCACCTTACGAGCCTTTTACGTACTCTGCGTATGCTGATGACATACCTATTTAATTTTAAAATTGCCCTCCAGGACACTCTCAAAATACATGTCCACGAGTGAATATCGCAGAGTGACTGTAAAGTGGCAGAAATGGCCTCCTATTCATGTATATTTAATGAGCTTGGCTGTATACGTGTGGGGGGGGCAATCATTTTTAATTGGCTTTATTACCCTAATCTTTTGACGGGAACCTTTGAGTCTTGATGGATGACCTTATTAATACGTGGAGAGAAAAAAAAAAGCCACAATCCTTGGATACGGACCCACTCAGGCAATTCATGAACGCTGTCGGAGCTGCTCCAATCATTCTGCTCTATTGATGTTAAAAGCTCTACACCTGATCGACAGCTTATTAGCATTCAAAGCTGCTGTATGACACCCGGGGTGTTGCTAGGGTTTCACGACATCAGGGACTTGACCAAAACCTTTTTTTTTTTCCTCATTTGGGCGAGAGAATTTCCACAGGTAAATTGTCAGTTTTCAAGAAATTTCAGATAAATACTGAGAGCATAGGTTACAAACGTGGTGAATGGGGACCATCATAGGTCTTTCAGGAGGTCCCGACATTGAATTGATCAATATAAACCTATCTGAGTGCATTATGAATCTGCTTCATTTCCCTTTAGAAATGTAGTTTAGCCTTTTTTGCAACATGAAAAGCCGTGAAATCATCTTACAAATACATAAAAACAAATTTCAAAATAACTGGTAACTCCAAAAGCACAACTTTTCAGATTGAAAAAACAAATTTCTGATGTTATGATTTATTACAAAATAGTTAAAAAATAGTTATGAATTATTAAACGTGACATGTGGATGACATTTAGCCTTGAATTTCATCCTTAAAAATTGTGTCAATGCTGAACTAATGCCTCAGAATTATATTGTAATGACCTCCTTCTAAATCATGTTTTTATATGTTAACATGCTTAACATGATGGGTCTTCATGTTGCAGCTTTATATTCATCCAAACTGCTTTTTTTCACATTTTGGTAAGAAAAGGTATACTGTTCTAAGAATATTGTGGTAAAGCACTACAGGGTAAGAATTGGAGGCGTTGTATTGAATCATACTGTCATACTTGAGTGACATTACAGTAGCTGGAGTCTTCTCAGTGCTTGCTGGACGTTGACATATGCAGATTCAGGCTGGAGGCCAAGGAGAGAGTGGAGAGAGGGGATTAAAGGAAAGACATTGAGAAACAGGATGAAGGATGATGAAGCAACAAAGATAAGGAAAATGTAAGTCTGATCAGATGCAGAGGAATCAGCAGAGCAAGGAGAAAGACAAAGGAAAGAAAACACCTTAGAAATAGTCCCCATTGTGAGGATGAGGGCATTATTTAAGTTTAGCCACATTTTTCTTATCTTTTTATAAATATGAACGGGACATGCAGAAACCATCTTTGTGTGTAATGGAGAATAAAAGGAGTCCGTGGGTGGGACAAATATGAGACAAAAGGTCACATTGAACCCGTGTTTGTCCAGGAGTATGTGTGGTATGTGGTTTTGAAAAATTGCAGCACCTTTGACACCTGGAAGCTCTGATTGCGAGGTAACAATTGAAATCCCGAATTGGAGGCAGGCCGTTTACCCCCCCCCCCCCCCCCCCCCCACTCCCCCCTATTTCTATCATGGCTGATGATTGCATTGCCACTTGGAGCTCAGCTTTTATTTTTTTTTTTTCGTCTTTCTGGAAACTCATCTGCCCTTCTGACACAGCCTTAATTGTCCTGCCGGCTTTCAACAGGTTTAGTGTTCAATTTGTGGACAGAGTGGTCATTTAGGAATATAGTCTCCATTGTCTCGCAGCTTCTGTGCTGGACATGATGACTACTTTACACCTTCTGATGCTGATGTACTTCCGGTACAGATTGTTTTGATTAAACTTCTTTTTTCCCCCCAAGGACCCTTCTTTCGATTTTTCATCTGCCTAAAACAAATGAAATATTACCAGCCCTTCACTAATGTAAAGTTGCACATCATCAGTCTGTCTTTAGCCTTTCCAAGCCTCTTTATTAGAATAACATTTAACATATTTCCATTCCACATCCCATTATTACTACACAAAAAAATGCCTAAAATGCACCTTGTAAAATACCATCTTCCCATACTGCAGAAAATAAAATCTTATGAGAGGGGAAATATCTCATACTTAGTGCAATTTGAGTAAAATTAAAAATTGAGTAAAATTATCTTGGAAAGTCTAAACTTTGAGATAAAAATTCTTTGAAAAATTCTTAAAAATCTTCTTTGATTATCAAAACAGATGAAAATTAATCGAACGGTTGGAAACTAATTTGTTGATCGACAAATCATTGCAGGTCTACTTATCATCATGACTTTTTATACCTGATAATGCTGCTGTGTTTTTTTCATTCCTTGGACTGATATCATTTATTAATTTATGAATGCAATTAGCGCGAAGGGAATCATGTAAAATACATGAAGAGCAGAGGGCACAGTCAGAACATTCCTACAGTGGGATAGAGACCCTATAGGAAGGATGTGACGATACAATCAAGTCCCACTAATTAGCAAAGACCATGTAAAATCAAGCATTGGCGAATTTGCATGCATATGTGTTTGGTGCGCATGACTCAAAGTTCATGGTCTTGGGATGTAATATAGAGAGAAAGAGAGAGGGAGGTGCATCGTGGGTGCAGCCTGAGGCACAAGCGGATTAAAAAAAAGGAGACATGAATCGCAAAGCAGTCGGTGAGTGGGGGAAAGACAGCTGAGATACACAGGAGAAGGTGCGTGAGGGACGGGGGGAGATATTAGGTAGCCGCACACGTGGATTCGTACTGTATGTCAGTGCGATTGGTTATGATTGGTTGAGTGAAGTCCTCTCCAGTGTGAAACCAGAAGGCTTGTTCTGTAGCTCAAATAGATAATAAATATATATATATAGGTACAGCTGTAGCAGGACAGATAACCCTACCCCAAAAAAACTACTATGATCTTAAATGTACCACAAGGTCTGACTATAACTTCTGCTTCCACAAGACAAATAGTTGTAAAAAATTATTTTTGAAATATCGTTTCGCCACATTGTCAGATTAGTACTAAGCCTAATATTAATATGATACCCTGTTATACTTTGCACTCCCATATATCATACATGTTTGCGAGGCACGTTTATCAGAAAATACAGCCACATTGAGTATGAGACACTGAGAGAATGTTCTAGGTGATAGCTGTGGGAAACTCAGTTTACCCATCTACCTGCCTTACCTACTTCCCTACCTACCTATTTACATACCCACCTACCTACTTCCCTACCTACAGCACCTATCATTACTACCCACCATCCTACCTACCTACTGTACCTACCTCTCTACCTACTGTACCTACCTCCCTACCTACTGTACCTACAGTACCTATCATGTCTACCCACCTACCTACTTCCCTACCTATAGTACCTATCATTACTACCGACCTTCCTACCTGCCTACTGTACCGACCTTCCTGCCTACTGTATCGACCTACTTACCTACCTACCTACCTACTGTACCTACCTTCCTACCTATCTAGTGTACCTACAGTACCTATCATGTCTACCCACCTACCTACTTCCCTACCTACAGTACCTATCATTACTACCGACCTTCCTACCTGCCTACTGTACCAACCTACTGTACCGACCTACTGTACCTACCTACCTACCTACTTACTAACCTACCTACTGTACCTACCTACTGTACTGACCTACTGTACCTACCTACCTACCTACTTACTAACCTACCTACTGTACCTACCTACTGTACTGACCTACTGTACCTACCTACCTACCTACTGTACTGACCTACTTACTAACCTACCTACTGTACCTACCTACTGTACTGACCTACTTACTTACCTACCTACCTACTGTACTGACCTACTTACTTACCTACCTACTTACTATACAGACCTACTTACCTACCTACTGTACCAACCTACTGTACCGACCTACTGTACCTACCTACCTACCTACTTACTAACCTACCTACTGTACCTACCTACTGTACTGACCTACTGTACCTACCTACCTACCTACTGTACTGACCTACTTACTAACCTACCTACTGTACCTACCTACTGTACTGACCTACTTACTTACCTACCTACTTACTATACAGACCTACTTACCTACCTACCTACTGTACCTACCTACTGTACTGACCTACTTACCTACCTGCCTATCTACCTACAGAGCCTACCGTGTCTACTGTGTCTACCTACCTTTTCCTTAATGTACCTCAAATATATTCACATTTACATTCTGAGGGAGTTGAGGCTTGTAGCAATATATTTTATGTATTCTCTTAATAAGCTTTTCTTTTATAAAAGAAAATCTGCTTTATTGCTTACCTCAAAATCTTTGCAAATTTATACAAAGGATTTTTTGAAGCTCAATTCTTCCTGGGAAATCTTCATGTTACTGCCTCTTCGACACCATTTGAAGAAAAGACGTGAGCATCAGCATCTCCTTCTGTGTTTTTTTTGCTCTCGCTCTACCCACTCGTCTTTTTTGTCTCTCTCACTCTGTGTCTCTATGCGATCCAGGGGAAGAAAAACCCTTCAACTCTTCCACAGAATCACAGACAATTAAAGCAGAACATGTGTTTAGCCCTGGGCCTATCGGCTCTGTGTGCTTAATACATTTAAACACGTACACACAGACAAACACACAGCCTCCCAGCCACCAGTTCATATGCAAACAGAAATAAAAATATGCACTATACATACGCAGCCACACAAAAGCTTGTTCTCTACCATGTATTTTTTATATCATGGTTTTAATGGGGCATTTTATTTATTACAGGATTACTGAATCACATCCCACAGCTGATTCCCCTGTCAGTCAAATGTTGGATTTAGCTGCTAAATGCATCAGTGCATTTAGGCTGCCTCCATCTGCTATAAGTTTACCTACAGTGACGTAGCTGCTTGGAAGTTTTAGGATGTCCAGATGTCACTTGAATCCTGCCACTGGGCCAACTCACTCATAGCCACCTCCACCGCTGATCTCACTTGATCTCTCTGGGAAAATAGAATTGTCTGGCATTGGTGCAGGACCTAGCATGACCATGTGGAGACCATCAGTGTTTAAGTTTAGGCTGCACATAAGGGTGCCAGGTGGGTTTGTCCACAGTTTCCATTAAGACTCCACCTTTGTTTGGCCATTTGGGCCCATATGGTCAAACACAGGTTGGCCCATATATGGTCAAACAAAGGTGGACCCATATATGGTCGAACAAAGGTGGACCCATATATGGTCAAACAAAGGTGGACCCATATATGGTCAAACACAGGTTGGCCCATATTTAGTCAAACACAGGTGGACCAATATATGGTCAAAACAAGGTTGAGCCACCATGACTGCATCCTCAACCTTAGTAGCCCTGCCTACTAACTAGTAACTACTACTAGCTAGTATCAGTATTTCTTTAATTTGATTTTAATATCATTTTCATTTTAGAAATTGTGCGTGTAATGTGGTACTTTTAGATGACAGTCTTGCTACATTCACTCAAGTGAAGGATCCGAGTACTTTGTTCATCACCGGTTAGAACCTAGCAACTTTCTTGACAGAATCCTGCCCGTCTGCCTTGTTTTCTTCAACGACATATTTCATAATTGATGCTGCGATAACGCAAGTTTCCCCCCGTTGTTTGGCGGACGGTCGAGTCGGGCATCGACCGTCTCAGACACATTGCAAATGGCAATCAATGCTTTTTGTTTGCGGCCTCATTGTGCTTGTCTCCATCAACTCTTGCAGGAGCTAATAATTGGAGCTGATAATTGCTACGAGGCACATTACATATTGACCTGGGCTCTGTAATAAGCAGGCAAACGCAGGCAAAAACATCCCATCCCTGAAAATTGATATAATTAGCATGTCTCTTTTTTTTTTTTTGTCCCCACCAGGTGAGACGGTGTCGAATAAACAAATTCTCTCTGTGTGTCATATTTCCAATCCAGTCAGCGTTCTCATTAAAATGTCAATGTACATTTGCTGTGGGGGCTGCTGCGTTGTGTGTGTGTGTCTTGGGTGGAAAAAAACGCCAACTGAACAGTTATATTGTCCGAGGTTGAACTTAATTATACGGCGGCGGCGCAGAAACGCCCGGGCCCATTTTTCTTTCGCCCTGCCGGCTTTTTGCGAGCGACTTATTGTGCGATCAATCACACGCGAGCGCGCACAGGCCCGGGGATCAATTAATAATTGAAAAGCGTTACACTACTTGAACTGCTGATTGGAATCTGCCTTTAAGTCAGAGGCAGGTAGTGTGGAAGGGGCGTCGGGTTAAATAGACATGATTAATCTACCCTGGAGGTGGATCTGTATTCGCCGGGAAAAAACGCGCGTGCAGGAACTCTAAGCAGATTTTTAGTATGTAACCTTAGAAAAGTTAGAAAATGAATACTTTATTTTTCTCTGTCCTAAACCAATAGTGAGTAATGGGTGCAATTAGGTGAAAGCTCCATTGGTTTCATAAACAAACTGGCAGTTAAGTACATTTACTCAAGTACTTTTTACTTGAGTGTTTCTGTTTTTTAAGCACTTCAATATACTTCAGGGGAAAATAACACACATTTTACTTCACTATATTTAAAGTATTTCAATATTTCAAGTTAATTCTAGTCAAACGTTCTTGATCTTGTCTTTTTTTCTAATACTTCAGATGTATGAACCTAATTAAGTATACTGTCTTTCATGTGTGCTGATGATGGCTATTGTTCTCCCTCTATTGAATGCATAAAGTCGATTGATCACTCTAATATATTCCTTACAGTTTGTTCATTACTGAGTAAAATATTCTTATTCAATTAGGAAACAATTAGCTAAAAAGTCCCCTAAAATTCTTATTAGGATAAAATCATACATTGTGCATTTAATGGAATGAGTTATTTTAAGATGATTCTGCTTAACATGGGACTAATTGTACCAAAATACAAGATGTGTTTTACTGGTTAAGAGTACTGTTCATTGATCTGCTGTACATAATGTGTATAAATACTGTTACGGCTATAAAAAATAGGGATTGTGAATGAACCTGAGTGCAAAAAAACTAAAAGAAATTAGCATTTTATTGCATTTTTGGCTGCAGTGTTTTTGACAAATGAAGACTTGCATGTTCATAAGCATATCTATGTGTGTGTGTGTGTGTGTGTGTGTGTGTGTGTGTTTCAGTGTCCAATGCATTACGTGTGTGGCGCTTTAGACAGCGGATCTGATCAAATGCATTGATAAAGCAGCTCCTTAGATGAAAGCCCCTCTACTGCCATCTATAGCTGCACACGCTTCATGGCACGCGGCTCCATAGTGATGCTGCTGATGCCATTAATGCTGCTGCCGACTACAGCCACCCCCCCCACGTCCCCCCCTGAGGAGCCGCACATAATCATTTCATCATTTCCTCCATTATTGACAGGCGCCCTGAGCCCCGCCGTTAAGTTTCCTGCGTTGTAGAGAATTAACATTCATTAGGGTATAATCCAGCCTGTGTGTGTGTGTGTGTGTGTGTGTGTGTGTGTGTGTGTGTGTGTGTGTGTGTGTGTGTGTGTGTGGAGTTTGCTCCTAACCAGACCCGCAGCTCCGATATGGCAGGCTCATCAAATGTCTCGCTTTCGCTCGGAGATGCGCGGCGCCGCCGTGTCGGGAGATTCTGGCCTTAAAAAAAAAAAAAAAATGACCCTCTCCCCTCTGAGTTGCCAATTATTACTCATCATTACAGACGTCGGGAGGAATGTCTCCATTTAAACACTCCACTGCATAGGAAATGAAGACTTATCAGGTGAAAATGTCTTGAACTTGGTACAATTAGTCCAATATTGAGTAGAATAATCTCATTCCGCTGGCAGAAAATTGAACTTATACTTTCTTTTTCTTAAGTTTAGTATTTTTTTAGGAAGATGTTAAGAAAAGACTTATCTGGCAGTGGAATAAGATATCTATATTAACCACAATAACACTTATAAACGTCTAATGTATAAATACAGGATCTCTAAGACGTTATAATGCATTTATAAGGCAAATCCGTGATTTATATTCTATGCAATCTATGCAATAATATATTATTGATTTTAAAGCATTCTATTCTATTTTTAAGATTTTTTTTTTACGCACTGCAAAAAAGTGTGTCAATTAGTCCAAAAGTGAGTAGAATTATCTGAATTATCGAATCGTGATGGCAGATAATTTACCTCATAATTTTGATTTGTGTCTCAAATTCTTAAAATAAACTGAAGTATGTGCCAATGGAATAAGATAATTCAATTCAATTTTGGACTTATTGTACCAAACACTGTAAGAAAAAAAAGAATCTTTCCTCCTGATAAGCACGATTTTTGCAGTGGTTGATATATCTTATTCCATTGGCAGATATTTCAGCTTTTTTCAAGATTTTCTTCTTGATTTCAGTCAATTTAGTATTGTTTTCTTAAAAAATAAGATACCATTTAATAGCCCATTTTTATCCTTTTTTATTGTTTTTATCTCATATTTAACATTTTTCACAGTGGAACTCCCTTTCTCACATCTGACGAAAGAAACCACCAAGATCAGGCCTCACTTTCACAACTTTTCCCTCATCCCTACAAAATAAGAGCTTCCATTATGTGCTGTTATAGCAGCGGTGACAATAGACGGCTCCAACTGGTGTTCATATGCTGGAAGCTGGTGGGCTCTCAATCTGTTATTCTGGTCGTCACCGGAGGAAAATACTGCGTAATTTACCGATAGCTCCTTTAAACTGTTGTTGGGCATAGCGGCATGTGGCGTGATAGCTGTGAATACCTGCAAGCCCCAGAGGATGCCGTTTATGTTGTGAGTGTGACTGACAAGCTGCATGGCTGCACGATATCAAGCAAATCTGTCTACATACAGAGATATGCAGCGGTTAAAAAAAAAAAGCTCTATTCAGCAGAGAGACAATCCACAAACTAACAATAGTTATAATGTGTGTTATTTATATCTTTTGTACATTTTTTTATATATAAATGCAACAAATGCTCCTCAGATAATAAGAATGTGGCACAAAGAGCGACATTTACCACAATAGTAGACAAGCAAGTGCACACTGCAAAAAATGAAATCCTATCAGTGGGAAATACTATGTTGTATTTAAAAGAAAAATGTAAAGAGAAAATAAAACATAACAAATAACATAATATTTAAAAGACAAAAATACAGCAGCTTGTAGATTTCAAGCATTTTCTGTATTTCTATTTTACAGAAAGAAAAGAAAAGGCATATACAAACAATGTAAAAGTACATGTTTCTAAATGAGTTTTATATTTTGTACATTTAATTTCAATAAAATAAAAGTGCAAAATGGGGTAAATTTTTGTGTATTTCTGTTTGGTATTTTCAAATGTGATGCTTTTTTAAAATAAATGTGGGAATGAAATTGTGTTGTACAAAAATTGTACAAAACAATCAGTATATTTCGTCGCTATTGTCGCTTTCACTGCAATAGGTGGCTTTGTCTTTTTTTTTTTGTGTCTTTACCTTTTTTGACAACAACAATTGAAAGATTGCTCAGCTAGTCATTTAGCAACCCAGAGGTAAACCACCATGATAGAAAAACTCTTATGTATTCTCCGTTTGCTCGGCTTACCCAAGTTAGCACTTTCACACCACTAGCTTGATTACTTAGTCCGCACCAGGCAATAAAATCTTACTAATTAGCATATATATATTCCAATGTATATTTCACACCTGAAAATGATCCAATGATTAGCATCAACACCGCATGATGCATCTTGAGTAGTTGGTTTGGACCTTGGTTCCCTCTGACTGTTTTGGTGCAGATATTCCGTTTTCTTCAGGTGAATGCCAGTAATGCTGATCTCTTCCTTCTGTTTCTATCCCCTTTTCCCATCCCAGCTGCCCTGCAGGTGTCCATATCCCTGAACAAAGTGGAGCTAAGTGTTGGAGAGTCCAAATTCTTCATCTGCACAGGTAGCGTCTTCACCGTCGCCGCTGTACGAGTTGTTGTGTGTGTGTGTGTGTGTGTGTGTGTGTGAGGAGAGGTCACCGGGAGGTCTTCCAGCACAACATATGGTGAGTGAATCTTTGACCTCTCCAGCAGCTCGGCAATGGCGAGCGGAGGCGTCCCGCTGGCGTCTTTTCTCTGCTGCCAACGTGGATCGGCCAAAAGAGCAGAGACACACAGGGGGCGGAGCTTAATGGGGGACGTGGTGGTGTGACACGAATAAAAAGAATATTAATCATATGAAAATAAGTCTTTTCAAGTGTATATCTTATATTTGGTAAAATTAGACCAATAGAGACCAGAATTGTCTTATTCCATTGGCAGTTTTTTCAATTTGATCTTGAAATGATCCCAAAAAGACAACTTGAAATTAGCTAAACTATTTGCCAATAATTTACTAATTCTAAGCAAAATTATATTAAATGCACCTAATTTGATTTTAAGTTTTTTTTTTTTTTTTTGCAGTGTAGAGCTGCACTGCAAAATATTAAATTATAGCAAAGGACAATATCTTGCTTTTGGTACAATTAATTAAATATTCAGTAGAATTATCTTGTTTATTTTCAAACAAAGTAAGGTTAAAAAAGCACTGTATTATTGGATGAGATAAAACATTAAGATAAAAAGTCAGATAATTCAATGTTCAATATTGTATACATTTTACAATAATATCATATCTTATATAAGATAATATAAGATAATATACTACTAAATACAACATCCTCCTGATAACATTTCATTTTTTGAAGTGTGGGTGGAATCAAACATCCACAGAAGGATAGAAAAGACTTCGTGTGTTGGAAGTTTGTGATAGTAGCTCCCAGCAGGTCTATATGAATATGGATTTGTGCACAGAGAAGGAACAGAAAGTTCTTGCTGTGGAGGTTGATTTGTGGCCAATGGGTTCGAGCTGTTTTGCAAGAAGCAGAAATGAGCCTGTGCTCGAGGAAGAAAAGGGAACCCGGGCAAAATCAATTCCATTGTTCAATGCAAATCTTGTTTCAGAAGTTTGGCAGCAGTATAAACGATGGAGCACGAAAAGCAACAAACGTTTTCATCTGGCAATGTTTTTGGTCAAATACCAGAAGAAATCCTGGTAGCAGCCTATAAAAATTGGGTTCATTTTTAAATCCTAACATTCAATATTGTGTATTAAGACCATCATAATATATAATATATTATAGAATGAAAAACCCTCATAATTGTGTTTTAGTATCATGCAATTGCTAATAGCCGTATTCACAGCCGTAATACATTATAATATCTTATGAAAATGCTCATTGTGCATTTATAGAATAGACTTTCACAAGTGTTATCAATTGTGGTTATTATAGATAAAATCACACCTCAAGGTCTATTGAAAAGCTCATATCACACTGCAAAAAGGTAAATCTTAACAAGTGAAAACACAGTGGTACACAGAATTACCTTACCTATGTTATGAACTTGTGAAAAATCTGAAATGGATAAAATCATCTGCCAATGGAGTAACTGTAGATAATTCTAATTGATTATTGAACAGGAAACAGCACTCTTTTAGTGTTGTTAGTATTTTTGGTCTCTTTCTCCACTACAAAAATAAATGAATTTCTGCTGAAGCCAAAATTTAAAATCAATTGACAGTTCTATTTGTCCTTTTTTTCTCAACGTCTTTTATCTTCTGCTCTCAGAGTGAGTGTTGTGTCACCTATTCAAAGATTCTTGCCTTGAAAGGAAAAACACGTGTGAAGCCCAGTTCACCCTAAAATTCACTTTTGTCCGTCGCCCCGTGCTCCAGGATAGCCATTTGTGTGGTTTTACGGCAAAAGCACTCGAGAAAGATGTTTTGCCGTGGAGACTGAATTGGGGCCGCAGCCTGAAAGGACACAGGGAGAAGGAATAAAAAACAAAACAGAGGAAAATGAGAGGTAAAAGAAAGTGCAGGTGAAGTGAGCTGCAGAGAGGGGACGACTGTAGAGGTTATACGTATAGAAAGCGGTTGACGCTAAGAGGAGCAAAAAAAAAATGGTGTTTGTGAAAGTGCCACCTTGCACCTCGCCCGCATTTCTTTGGTCAGGGACCTTTCTGTGTGGAGTTTGCATGTTCTCCTCATGTGTATGTGGGCTCTCTCTAGGTTCCCTAGCTTCCTCCCACAGTCCAAAAACATGCTGAGGTTAATTGGAGATTCTAAATTGCCCAAAGGTATAACGGTGTATTTAATGCCATGGGATTGGCTCACAGCAGGCAGAGCACTGCCACCCTAATGAGGACTGAACTGGTCTAGAAAATGACTCTCGACTTTGGGCAAAACGCCATCTCATTTCCTATTCATGTGTATGGCCTACATAGAAAGGCACAAAACACATAAATACATAACTCTTAGGCTACACTGAAATTGGTGCAAAGCT
The DNA here is from genome assembly GCA_036785175.1 of Eupleurogrammus muticus. Taxonomy (NCBI): domain Eukaryota; kingdom Metazoa; phylum Chordata; class Actinopteri; order Scombriformes; family Trichiuridae; genus Eupleurogrammus; species Eupleurogrammus muticus. The sequence goes on from JAYKQN010000024.1 coordinate 2,869,399, forward strand.
GTAGTGCAAATTGTACAGGATGGGACGACATGATTGAAACCTCGGAATGGTTAAGGTATCTGAAAACAAAACATCCCTCATCTAAATGAAAATGAAGGATTTGCGCCTTATGCGGGGTCGGACTCAACGTGTAATCATTTCCCCGGGATCTTGAGCTACGAGCTTTACGTTAGCATGTTTTTGCTCTCAAATGCTCTGTGGGGTTCACTGCTGAGTTTGCAGGAGTGGACAAAAGTTTCAAGCTCAGGGCACGGTGTACACCTCGCACTTAAATTCCTCCCCTGCATTTTTGATCACAATGAAATAATGGGAATGCTTCTATTCCTCAAAAGTCTCCGTTGGTCGGCATGATTATTGACTGCTCTCTACTGCTGTGGAATTTCATTACCGTATATTCTGTAGCGCATGGGTCCATCTTTTGCCTGTGTGCACCACCTGTGTTTTCCCCTATAAGGACCACATGCATATGCCTATATATGGGCCTTTTGTTTGCATGTACATGGGCCACCTGCTTCAGCCCCATATGTGCCATCTCCTATATGCATTTGCCTGTTGTATATGGGCAAACACATGTTGGGCCACCATGGATACTGCAGACAAACCCACTTAGCACCCATATGTGCAGGTCAAACTCCATCCTTATAGGTGCTACATTGATATGCAGGCTTGGATAAGGGAAAATGGTGAGTGGCAGTAATGCTAGCAGCGGTAAAGAGATGCGTATCCAACAGCGGGCTGCAGAGGGAAGCCACATGTGAAGGAAAAATGGAGCGAGGAGGAGAAGGGAGTGGGATGGGGGGAGAGGAAGCGCTTGTACTCTAATATGATTTCAGAAAATGCCCGTGCTTGATTGCCTCATCAGATTTGTTGGCCTCGAAACTAACGAGCAGCAGACACAGGCGCGCCAAGGATGTGATGCTGATGGCTGCTGGAAACACTGCAGTGATGATGATCAGTGTTTTGCACGCCGGGTTGTGAGTTTGGAGCCCACATGTTTTTCTCCGAGCTAATTTGTCATCATTTGCCTTCATATGCCAGTGCACTCTCAAACTGAGCGATCATTATATTGATGTTAGACACCATTAACATGAATTTTGAATTAAAACTCTACATTGTGGACACACATGCTGTTTTTCTTTTTAACCCTCGGTCCTGCAACCAAGCTGTTTCCCTCACAATGGCTCATTTGGTGACACTTCACTGTTAAACAGAAATCCGAAATTTACATGTTGATTTTTCCATTTGTTGAAAATCCGCCATTGCACTGCAAAAAACATATCTTGTATTTACTAAAATTAGTCCAATATTGAGTAGAATCATCTTATTCCATAAGTAGATCATTTCACAACTCAAATATGACAAGACAATAAGCTAAAAAGTCAAATAATTTGATCTTATTTTAGGACAAATCAAGACTAGACTAATAGATCAAAATCAACTACTCAATATTGGACTAAATGTACAAAAAACAAATTTAAGATTATTTTTTTGCATTGTCGCAGTTTTTTTTAACAATTATACTACAAAAATCTTAACAAGTAAAAATCTAGTTTTTCGTACAATTTGCCCATATTGAGTAGAATCTAATTCCATTGGCAGTTGATTTTGCCTATTTAAGTTTTTGGTTCCTAATTTTAGTCCATTTTGTATTTTTTGTTTTATTAAAAAAGTCTAAATTGAATTGCCAATGAAATATGATGATTCTAGGTAATTATCCTCAATATTAATTAAAATAATTGCATTGAATACAATATAAGACCCCACCCAGCCAAAATAAATAAAGGCTAATTATAAAACAATTAAAATGATATACATGAATGAATGAGTTTACAAGCTAATTATTGACCATTTTCAAAATGTGATACAACTACTAATTGAAGTTTAATTCACAATTTACCAATTATTGATGGTGATTGCTGTTATAAAGTTATATAAAGCGAGTGTGAAAAAAATACCATTACAGTGGCTGTAGCCCATTAGTTGTCCCACGGAGTCCTGGTCCTTGCTCACCTGGATGTAACTCGGCCACTATCAGTGATATTAATTACACCAGTTTTTTTTGTCCTACATTGATGAGTCAAACTGTCTGCTGTTTTAAAAAAGCGAGAGAGAGATAGAAAAGAGGCCGTTACATCTGGGAGCTGTTGGGATGAACCGACACGGTCGCATGCCAAGCAGCTGGAGGTTAACAGCTCGGTCAAGGGCGTCTTGCAGAGCCACCTAGTCCTGCAGAGCCACCTAGTCCTGCAGAGCCACCTATTCCTGCAGAGCCACCTACTCCTGCAGAGCCACCTACTCCTGCAGGGCCGCCTAGTCCTGCAGAGCCACCTACTCCTGCAGGGCCACCTATTCCTGCAGAGCTGCCTATTCCTGCAGGGCCACCTATTCCTGTAGAGCCGCCTATTCCTGCAGAGCCACCTAATCCTGCAAGACTCCCTATTCCTGTAGAGCCACCTAATCCTGTAGAGCCGCCTATTCCTGCAAGGCTCCCTAATCCTGCAGAGCCACTTCTTCCTGCAGAGCCATCTATTCCTGCAAGACTCCCTATTCCTGTAGAGCCACCTAATCCTGTAGAGCCGCCTATTCCTGCAAGGCTCCCTATTCCTGCAGAGCCACCTAATGCTGTAGAGCCACCAGAGCTGCCTATTCCTGCAGAGCTGCCTATGTTCTGCAGAGCCACCTGCTTCCTGCATATCCACCTACACCCGCAGAGCCGTCTATTCCTGCTCTCTCTTTCGGGGTTTCTGCCATTTTCCTAAACAAGACACTCCAGTGTCTTTTGTCTCCTTAATTAAAACCGGCGGCGACCCGTCTCTCCAAGTCCCGGACAGGCCCCTGTCCGTCTCCTCCTGTGTTCAAGGCTCCGGCTGATTGATATGCCGAGTAATGGCCCTCCACACTGACACTTTTATCTGCAGAATTTACAGGCAAAGGGCACCTGCTGCTTGCAGATGGTGCTATCATCTCTCCCGGCAGCCAGATGAGTCCATGCTTCACCAGCTACATGCAAAAAAAACACATTTAATCAGCTTTTCATCTTTCCTTCCATTGGCATTTGCATGTGATGTCTGTACACATGCATATTCTTGGAAACGAGAGACTTATAGCCTGCATACTCCTTTACAAGCTTATTAACTATGTAAATCCAAGATTATGACATAATCCTATAATTTCAGGCCGTCTGTTACGTGTTAGACGGTTCCCTGCTGTTCAAAGCAAGTTCAAATGCATCTGGAAAATAGAAAACATATAAGGCTGTGTATGTTATTGTCACTCGATTTATTCCAGTACAAACAAAATCAAATCAAATAAAATATTAAAAAAATAAATGGCACATAGTTCATCGGTGGATGAAGTCGTCTTTACTTTTATTCACTTAAGTAGAAGTAGAAAAGTCATTGTCTCACATTGTCATCAAAAATGTACTTTTTTGCTTCCTATATCAAAAGAAAAGAATACAGACTGTTAGCCTATATTATAATATATTACCACTTGTTTTGAATCACCAAATAAAAGTGAATTTTATTTTTTAAGATACTTTAAAATGTATTTAACATGACTTATATTAGCGTTAAATACATATAAAAAACTTAGCTTTGACTTGAATCACATTAAAATAGTTGTAAAAGCAGACAACAGCAGTTCAAATATTATCAGTCTTATAAACATTGTTATATGAAAAGTCATCAGTAATGAAAGCTGTCAGATAAATTTAAGTAAAACTTTACTACATTACATGAGCAATAACATTTTTTAAAGAAGGCTTATGAATCTCAAACTTTTTAAGAAGCAATAATAGCAAATATGAAAAATGCAAAAAGGTGCATGAGCTTTAATCAATCAAATCTTTTTACTCAGTAAGGCTAAGCTCGTAATAGGAATTTTAAACATCGAATTTAAAGGAAAAAAATAAAATTCCGCAAACTAATTTCAGATTCTGGGAATGCTTGGCTGAATAAATTGGAATCCAAATTATTTAGCCTAAAGTTTGTTTGTTTTTTTCCTAAAGCAACCGTGGCTCACTCGGTTCTGGAGGTCTGGGCCAGGTTGGAAATGCTAAAATGCAGCTGAACAAAGCTGGACTGAAACTTACCAGTACCTGGAAAAGTATTCCTGCTGCAGGATGAGCATCTTTCCGGCTGATTGATATCACTATATGCATGCAGGCAGCAGTGTCACTCTCGGGAAGTCAATATTTTCAAAAATAATCTTGGGGACTGCTGGTTCGGTTTATTGTAGTAATTTGGAGAACACATAAAGCTGCTAGAAGTAAACGAGTGGCAGCCTGTTGCGCGGGGAATAAATGTCCTTGGGTGTGTTTGGACGGAACCCAGGTGTGCGTGGGAGTATGAATGAAAACAAGCAAAATGAAATATGAGCATGACTTGCCTACTGCAAAGAAAAGCAAAAAAAAAAATCACTTTCTGTCTTTTTTTTTTTTCCCTCTCCCTCCTGCCGTTTAACAGCTATCGGCGAGCCGGTGCGACTGGAGTGGTACAACCCCCAGGGCGAGCGCATCGTGCCCTCCAAGCGGATAGCGCTCCTCACCGAGGCGTCGCGCTCCCGGCTCATCATCTACAACGCCATCATCGAGGACGCCGGCATCTACCGCTGCCAGGCCACCGACGCCAGCGGGCACACAGAGGAGTCCTCGGTGGTGCTGGAGATCTACCGTAAGCACACACACACACACAGATAACATGCACACACACATACGCCGCTCAACATTTACCTGCGGAGCCTCTCGTGTTTGCCTCACTGAGGAGATTCGGACACGGGGACACGAGGAGCATAAATCCCGCCGCATTAGCGCCAATCGCGGAGATAAGACGGCCTCATTCGTATTCCCGGCCAGAGGCTCTGTCTGTGCAACTGGGTTTTTATGCGCGTGTGTACCTTTGACTTTGCAGTGCGTGTCACACTCGTTCTCGTGATTAAAGCCCGTAATGAGAGATCTGGAACTGAGGCCGACCCATGACTATTCCCTTGGAAAAACTTACTGTAAATTCTGCAGTTTACTTTGGACAAAAATGATTAAAAAAGGATGCAGGCCCAGAATTTTTGCTGCTATCAGACACAGAACTCCTCTGATGGGCATTACTTTGCCCGACTGCAGGAGTTTTGAGCTCAATATATTGAAATTTGGCTGCTTTATTTGCTAGAAACCTCTAAAAACCTCAAACTTGCAGATTAGACCGCCACATTGTGGATTTACAACATGCAAATCAAATAATTACACATCTGAGTGAATAAATAAAATTTGACATTGGAATTTGTTGCGGAAACTCTATCCCTTTCTGAGAGGATAAATGAAATAATCCGCTTCAACCCGACATTGTGTTTGTGAATTTTATGACAAAACTAATACATAAGAAAAGAGAGAAAATCTGAGTTAAATCTATCACACAGTGAGAATCAGCATTTTCCAGCACCCTGATTTAAAACTTTCTTGTTCACAAAGAAGCGTAATTTCCTGCAGCAGTGCATTGATGCATAAACACTATATAACTTAAAACAAGTAGTGAAAACTAAGTACATTTACTAAAGCGTGTACTACACTTTACTTGAGTTTTTCCATTAAATGCTAGAACTTTTTTACATTAAAAGGTAACATAAATATCCAACTTGTTTTACACTTGGTGTAAAGATAAAGTGTATTAAATAGACGTGTTATAGTATATATTGTAATATATAAACTGCCTCCAATACAACATTAAAATGATCTCATAGGTTTGTTAGTCGTACAAGGTAAAACTCCCTTAAAAACCTTTTAATGGGAAAAAAAATGGAAGATTTTCTACTTTTATTTAAGTAAAACAATTGATTATTTGCCCACCATTGAATATACTGTTTATTTCAGTGCCATTTTCATATTGGTTTCATTTATGTACAAGAGACATGAACAAGATTATTCAATTCTGCCCACAATCCAGATTGGTGTAATTGTACACACACACACACACACACACACACACACACACACACACACACACACACACACACACACACACATATACATACATCACACACACCCCAAGCTTTGATCATGGGTCTTCTCAAAGTTTAATTGGAGAAAATGTCAACGTATAGAGAGTTGAAGGACAAACACACACACACACACACACACACACACACACTGGAAATCCCCACCTGCTGCGATGCTGCCCTTTTCTATTATTAGAGGAGACATTACTGCGCTGCTCATCCTACCACATAACCATAACCACATCCCTCAAACTGTCGTGAAATACAGTATGTACAGATATCCGCAGTTCCTGGAATCCTCTGAATTAGTTGAATTAGTTTGGAGTGAAATACCTCTACAGCGTCCACTTATTGTTTTATTTAGAACCATCATCAGCTCATGTGATAAAAGTTGGTCCTTGCAAAAACTGCACTTCCCCTAGTACATAAAACCAAGATGGCGAACACCATCGTAAGTAAAAATGATCTGCCTAATTAATATTGGACCTAATATTGGAACAAATACAGTATATTATCACTTAAACTGCCCTTTTTGCACTGTATTGTGCTGAAATTTGTCTGCAGGCGCTCATGGTCTCCACGTGTTGAATTCTACTGTCCACATCTATCACCTCTACAAGGTTGAAACTTAGGGGTTTCGAGGGAAATATTTTTTGACGGTTTGATGGATTACTGTTAAATCAAGCTCCCAAGAAGTCATTCCCAACCGTGTCGACCTGTGACCCAGTTAAATAAAGCAACGTCTACCTGGGAAAAAAATGAGAATTAGTGCGTTTGTGGCGTTTTGTCTTTCGTTAGCTGCTTCTCAAGTTTTAACCTTAACCCTTCCCCATCATTGCACAAAGAACCCATTCCAGGTAGATCCATAGTTAGAATTAGAATCTGGCCTTAGTTTTGTTTCAAGATCGCAACCTTTGGCGTCTCCCCCTGAATAAAATATATGACATTTCTTTTGACTGAAATGCTGCAGTCCAGTGCTTTTCCAGCTGCGCAAAGTGGCTCCTTCCATTTCCGATAATTTAGCATTAATCCATTTTTCCAAATTGGTCAGTAAATGACAGGAACGAAATCCAGGGTCCAGGGGCAAATTGGCTCGTCATATCGCATCATCCGGGTATCCGCACCAGGGATGTGTAGGCGGACGGGGGGGGGGGTAAAAAACTAAGGTGAATGCAGGTGAGAATTTGATAAGAAAATGGGAATAATTGACAAAAAGAAACATCCTTGAAGTGAGTTCGGGGGGAGCAGTCGGGGAGAGGAAGCTCATTTTTTAGGGAGCAGCCTGCGCATAAATCACATACCCCGAAATGCTAATGCAGAGAAACTCCCGCTAACAGAAGTGACTGATATCGGGAGGCCGTCTTTGATTTATTTTCACGTTTCGACAATACAGGCGCGCGGATGATAGCGAGGCGTTTTTTTTTTTTTTTTTTTTTTTTTCCACGGCGGAGCCAGCCCTGGCGCACATCAAAGCCAGCTGTCCGGACGGGAGAGGAGACGGATTGCATGCTGTTAGCGGAGAAGTGCTGGTCCAAGAACCTCATAAAAGCAATTTGTCAGAACACCATATATTTGTCAAGGGGGAGGACACGGCTTCAAACTGGCCTGCAGTGGGATCCAACACTGAAATGTTCCTGAAACCCAGATAGAGGGAATAAAAACCTGCCTTTGTTTTTCTTGTCTTGTTCTGCAAAAAGCATTTACATTTTTTTGATGTCTTAACGCTAGCCTAATGATTTCCAAGACAATGCACACTTGTTAAGATTTCACTTTTTACAGAGTATATGTTTACAGCCATTCATGGTTCCACAGGATGAATTCTAGTGTCTTTTTATCTATCACCACAATCGTGTTAAAATTTGGCGTTTAAATAGAGTTAAATAAAGCAAATTCTCCACAATCTGCCAAGAGGTTTGAAAAATGGTTTGAAGAAAAAGTTATATCTTCATAAGTCTGTTTTTGTCAGACTGACAGTCTAAAGTCCAAGGAAGTTCAATTCATCATAATCAACATGATGGAAATACAATAAGCACGCAACTTCAGCGTGAGGGAAATTGGAAAGAAATGTGGTTTAAAAAATTTTTTTGAACCTTAAACCCAAAACTCGTGAGTCAAAACAGTCCTAGTTAACAGGAAAGTGAAAGCAGGGCAGATTTTTTCCTATCCTTCTTCTTCTGTTCCTTTTGATGTCCAGACCTGCAATAAATTGTCTGCTCTTGGGGAGGGGGGGGGCGGTGGGTGGTAATGGCAAAAAAAAAAAAAAAAAATGTTGGTATTCAGTATCCATCTTGTTTGATCTCGCAGAGAGGCTGACGTTCCAGGACGTTCAGTCGCCGCAGGAGTTCCGCTACGACGAGACGGCGGAGGTGGTGTGCGATGTCATTAGCTCGCCGGTACCCGCGGTGGTGTGGTACTACGAGGACCGGGAAATCACAGAGGAGCACCGCAGTAAGTTTAAAAAAAACAACAACAACAAGTCAATGGATATGTGTTGTTTTCCAAGGTATTAATTAAGTCTCAGAGTAAAACATGAGTCTGTACGAGTTTACACTGATTAAGACTATGCAGAGATAGAAGATTTGGGTTTGAGTTCTAAAATCTCCTTCAAACCTCCCCTGGTATTATCTATTAACTCTGGGAGTGAGGGATTAATCCAATTCTAAGTATGTGAAATTGAGCCTCCAGGGATGGGATCGGTGTTGTGAAACCATTCGAATGTGAATCACTGCGGAACATGGGAAACGCTGTAAATATCTTGAAGGAAAAAAAATATTGCCTCAGGAGAGGGGGGGAAAATGAGAATGCAAAAACGTTGAATTTACCACAAACTTATGATATAGGGGTTTGACCATGTCAATAAAACATAGGAAAGGATGGAAAACAAGCAAGCTAATAGGGCATAGGCAGAAAATGACTGTAGGCCCAAAAAACTGAACCCACATGCTGAGTGAAGGTTTAACAATCATATTATTAGTGTAGAGAGAAGTGTAGGATTAATAGGAGATAAAGTCTTCACTGCTGCACAGGGGGAGGTTAAGAATTGGATTAACAGTCTTTTTTTTGGTCTAATACAGGGCTGTCCAATCCTACTCCTGCAGAGCTACTATCCTGCATGTTTTAGGAATCTCCTTACTCCAACACACCAGATTCCAATTATTCAGCACTTGGCAAGCTTCAGCTACTGGATAGTGAGTTTTTCTGCAGGGGAAACACTGGATTTTAAGGTTTTATTATTTTGCCACCAGTACTGGGATCTGCAAATACCGGCTTCAATGTATTAGACCGGCGCTGCCCAATCCTGCTCCTGTAGAGCTACTATCCTAGGTAGGAATCTCCCTACTCCAACACACTTGATTCTAATTAACAACTCACTATCCAGTAGCTGAAGCTTGCCAAGTGCTGAATAATTGGAATCTGGTGTTCTGGAGTAGGGAGATTCCTAAAACATGTAGGATAGTAGCTCTACAGGAGCAGGATTGGGCAGCCCTGGTCTAATATATTAGGTATTTGCAGATCCCAGTACTGGTGGCAAAATAATAAAACCTTAAAATCCAGTGTTTTCCCTGCAGAAAACCTGTGAGGTGGGTTGGTATGGGTGTGGGATTTTGTTCTGTCAGGCGATGAGGTGAAAGCGCTAGGATTTGGTCTTGGAGTAAGACACTGCAGCGAGGATCCTTCTCATTCCAGATAAAAGTTGGTAGTTAGTAGGAATTGGAACAGTATAAATGTGCTAATTTTTTATGGTTAAAAAGCACCTAGCTGGACCTGAAGCAGCAATGCAGTCTGCGTCCAACCTCCCTTTCCTCCTGAATCGCCAAGCATCCCCTTCAGGCTTGATTTTCAGGATGCTGGGCCACAACAGAATGAGGAGGTCGTCTTATGTACTTTTTTTCACAATAGGGCCCCTAAAGCATTTCGTTATAATAACTTCTTTGTATTTTTCTTTATTATCAGTGTTTGTCTGATTTCGATCTTTGCAATATTAACATTTGGGTGAGTTTCAATTAACAATTAAGGTAAAGGTAATGAAAAAAGCAGATTATCGGGTGTGTATGAATGCTCCCGAGTCCCGATGTGACCAATCCTCTTTAGTCGAAGGCCGTTAAGATGCCAAAACCACCAGGGAAATGCTGTTTCCTTCCCTTTTTTTCCTGCAAATGCTACGATATAGGCAGATTAAACCCTATGAATAGAGGACCCCCCATCGGCCACGTAGGAGGCATGAAACTTGGACAGAAACCATGCTAACAAGCGACTAAGAGGATGGATCGCGGAGCGGTTGCGTGACATTTTGAAGACACCACATCTCAGCAGAGCACCCTGGGAAACGATTGTATTTATATGCTCCTCCCTTTACAGAAATCACTCATCCCTGCTCCCATTTTATACAACGCAGGTATATATCACTGTAAGTAGGTGGTCCCTTTAACTTGTGCAGAAAAGACGGACAGAGATCAACAGATTCACCCTGCACACTAGCTTTTCATTATTTGCATTATTCCCTCTGGTTTTCTTGCTCTTGTCTGATTCATAATTCTCCATGCCCCACCCCGTCCTCCTTCCAGACAAAAAGAAAAAAACACTGAACACTGATTAGAAAGAGTGACCCCCTTGAATCTGTCACAGTGACGATGAAACGTTTTTTCGTCTTTTTCTTTTTTTGTTTAATCATTTCGCTCTAATTACGATGCGCGGTTATAAATATCTTCGCCTGAGAGGAACGAGATAGAGGCTCCGCCATCACTCGCGGCCAATCTCATGAACGGGTGAGCGCGGAAACTGGCTGGAAGCGTAATTGCAGAAGTGTTTATCTGCGTGGACTTTATCAGGTAAATGTGCCGGTGCAGTGATTGACAGTCTAACTGTTGGGGAGTGGCGATGGCAACCCCCCACCCCCACCCCGCTCTTTCCCCACGTTCTCTATCGTACACTGTTGTTCTCTTCCTCTTCCTCTGTGAAGGCAGGTTCCAGGTGCTGGCCAACAACAACCTCCAGATCCTCCAGGTGACCAAGGCGGACGAGGGCGTGTACCGCTGCGAGGCGACGGTGGAGGCCCGCGGGGAAATCGACTGGGTGGACATCGCCGTGGTGGTCAACGGTGAGTCAACGCCGGGAAAAAGTACAGAAGCGTTCATCATGTTCATTCTGCTGTGCATACATGTTGGTTTCTTGTCATTTACAAACTAGAGTTCAACTTTTTATCTGCTACCAAGTTTTTAAGGGTCACACCACATAGCAGTTTTGGCATAGTCCTAAATATTCTGTGAAATAGTGTAAAAAAAACATCTAAAAGACAAAAAAGTGTATTTTTCCATAATTAAAATACTGTTCATACATTACAAACAATGGAAATATCTTTATATGTAATTATGATTAAAAAAAATTTTAAAAACCTATATTTAGAAAACAAGTCTAAAATTACAAAATCATGAAACAAGACGAACATATAAAATAATTATAATAGTAATTACAATGAGTTAGTAGTCAAAATCATGAGCTGAAATGTCCCAAATATACAAAATAACACGCAACACATATAATCTAGAATAAAAAAACATGAAATAAGATAAATTATCGAATTCAAGAAAAATCTACTCAATTTTGTTCAAGACAAGATAACTTCGCTTTAATTTTACATTACTGATACAAAATAAATGTGTTGACACAGGTTATAAATTGAGTGATATAGTGAAATAATTAAAATTACATGGATAATTTTTACATGGAATGTTAATGTTCTTTTTCATCTATATTTGAAGTAACAATTTACTAAAATTTGCTGGTTCAAAATAGTGTTTAATTATGATATTATTCATAGTGTTGTCATTTTTTTGGCATTTTCATTTTTTTTTTTCTGTAAAAAAACACATGAAAGTGCAGAAAAATTACAGAAAAAGCTGTGAATTCAAAAAGAAAAGTAGCATAGTAGTTAATAGACGCTGCAGTGCTTTAAAGGACAGGTGAAACAATGCCGAGGTGAACAAATGAACGTTACTGCAGGTTGTTCTGTGTAATCATTTTTCCAGTTCATCCTGGCTATTAGATTGAGATTAAATCAGATTTCCTCCCTAATGTGCTTTCAGTGTGAATGATGGTGGACAAAACCCACAGTCCTTTTTCCCTCCTCTCCCATTTCTGTGCAAAAATGTGTTTAAAAAAGTTTATCAGGAGCTAATATTAAGATTTACCCGTCCAATAAACGGGATTTCGTTCAGAGTTGAAGTCTTTCAGGACCGGTTTCTATTCCTCCACTGCAGCTCAAAGGCAAACACTGTCTAGTCAAACACAATGAGTGAATTATGTATATTATCAGACCAAAAAAGATATATACTCTCTCTGACTCAAGCTCAGACGACTGAAGCTTCAAACACACTTTTAAATATCATTTTTGCATAAAATCAGGACTGTGGATTTCTCCACTCGCATTAAAACCACATTAGAGTGGGATCAGTTAATGTCCATTATTAGCAGGAGAGCTGATTACAGCCAGTAAAACTTGGTCCATTGATTTAAAGGGACAGTGCGTACTTGCTGGTGCCCTCTAGTGGCCAAGGTGCAGATTGCAACCAACTGTATTTCTGATATAAAAACATGGTGGAAATCATACTTACATTGCAAAAAGTAAAATCTCATCATCTTATATTTACACTTATACAATTTTATCAAATATTGACTAGAATTAACGTTTTCTAGTTTTTTGAAAATGTGAGATAAAAAGTCAAACAATAATATTTTATATTCAAGAAGAAAAAAATTGTTGCTGAATTAAATCGCTTAAAAGCAAGACAATCATTATTTGATATATTACCGACATGTTAAGATTAAATTTTTTGCAGTATAACAATATTATCATATAAGGATTTTTTCTCTTTTATAACGCATTCTATGCAGCTTTGTGCTGCTAAATGCCACTAATTCCTACATACTGCACCTTTAATATGGAGGGGGGGGACAAAAAGAAAACTGAAGCAGCAGAGGCTGAATTTTCTGAACTTTTAGTCCATAGAATTGGTCAAGCTCCAGCAGAGCTGGATCAGACACTTATAATAATGCAGCCGGATAGCGCTGAAGCCTTCAGGGAGCTCTTAAGATGTCGGGGTTATTCCTGGTCACACCCTCGTGACCAGATATAACTCGGCAGAATGAACATATGGCTGATGCTTGACACGGCTCAGATAATTGTCGTGTGCACCACAGCGTCAGAAACCCTGATGAAACCGACGTCTCTGGTGGATTCATCTACAAAATGCAAGTGTTGTGGCTTTAATCATGACCACGAGGACAAAACAGAAAGAAAGGACAAAACAAAATGACCTTTAGGGGTAATGTGAAATTATATATTATGATGATTTTTGGTGCAAATAGGCACTGGAATAAATGTGTTGATTGATTTAATATTATTTTCCCTTTAAAAAAACGATCACATCTTGTTGGAATCATCAAAACTTTCTCTCATATGTTCCTTATCTCCATTGGAATTTGTGCGATTTGGAAATATCCATTTTTAAAAAGGAAAAGCAAACAAAAAGTTTAGATAGGTGTATTTTCTGTGACATATTTGCTTGACCTTATCACAGCCAAAGTTATTCTGTGTACTATATGTCTTTTTATGACATTTTTCCCCCAAATTGTTTGTTTTAGAACTAAAAAAAATTGACAAAGCCAAACAATGAAATCAATATTTTACCTTTTAAAATATGGATAATGTCAAAGTCCTAATTGTTGTGCAGTCTCCTGACAATAAGAGAGTGAAAAGAAAATTCAAAGGCAGCTTCGAAATAGCTAATGGCATCAATTTAGATTACACACACACACACACACACACACACACACACACTCCTCTTCATGCAGTGATGGCAGATTAACCTGCATTAAGGTTTGTTCCTCTTGCATACACAAGTTGTGTTGGAGTCTGCAGGTGACAAAGGTTAAAAGTACGATAATCTACTCTGCCTGCTCTTTACCTTCATTAATCAGCAAAACTATTCTACTTCTATAAATTCACAGTTTGTCGATGATTTCAATGCGAGTATTTTTTATTTAGCATAGGCAGGTAATGCACATCTATAATACCACAATTTAACCTTGAAAAAAAGAGAATCCCTCAGTAATTTAATTTATTTCCACCCATAGATTAATAAAATATCATTATATATTTCTCATTTGTGTATATCGTTATAATTTTTTTTTATTTTAAGCTAAAAATAGCATGTTTTCTTCCTCCTAGCTTTAGATCAGCAATTTCTTTTCTTTCATTGCTATAAAAACATCACGAAATGTTCCATACGACACATCATCAACGCTTCAATGAATGGTCACTACTTCCATTGAATTCTGGTAGATTTAATAATTGGAATAATTTAATTCTAAAGGAATTTGTTGCCTCGGTGGTACATTTATCGCATATTGTCTATAAATTCCTGAGTTCAATTTGTGAGGTGAACCAGTATTTCTATACAGGACATGTGCTATTATTGAGTATTCAGTAGTATCAGAGTACACTTCATTTCAGTTTTTTGTTTTTTCTGCGGTTTGATTGGACGTTTCAATTATCGTGGCGTTGGGCTCGGTGGCCTAAACCTCAAAGGACGTCATTTTCATTTCCCTCATTTGTCCTGGTGTACAGCGAATGATTAAAACGTGATTTTCACAGAGGCCCGCTCGCGTCCCACAGCAGCTGAACAGCTGCAATATTGTCTCGGCCTGTGTAATTCTCTACACGACCCCTCCCCACACACACACACACACACCCAAAAAACGATGAATTAAGCACACCACTTACCTCGCTCCTGCAGAAGATCCAATAAGCTTGCTCAATGAGGCTCAGCAGATGATGGCGAGGCACCCTCTCTCTGGGGGCGGGGGGGCGGGGGGGGGGGGGGGGTGCCTGAGGGACCCCAGGCCTGAGTGAACTCCACTCGGCCTCAAGGAGACTTGGTCTGTTGATCCCTGAGGACGCCGGTGCTGAGAGGCGCCTGGAGTCGAGCCCCAGGGAAGCAAAAGCTGATCTGCAGAAACACCATTTGGTGCTCATGAAATTCATAAAGTACTTAGAGGACACTTTATTAGAAGTCTGAGTGTTTGGTCCAGTATGGTTTAATAAGGTCCAATATGGTTTAATATAGTCCAATATGGTTCAATATGGCCCAATATGAACGAATATGGTCCAGTATGGCCCACTATAAATCAATATGGTAAATATGGTCCAATATGGTTTAATATGTACTAATATGGTCCATTATTAAATAAATTAGTAAATATGCTCTACCATGGTTCAATATGGTCCAGTATGCTCCAATATGGTTCAATATGCTCCAATATGAACCAATATGGTTCAATATGGTCCAATATAAACCAATATGGTTCAATATGGTCCAATGTGAACCAATATGGTCCAGTATGAACCAATATGGTCCAATATGAACCAATATGGTTCAATATGAACCAATATGGTTCAATATGGTCCAATATGGTTCAATATGGTCCAATATGAACCAATATGGTTCAATATGGTCCAATGTGAACCAATATGGTCCAGTATGAACCAATATGGTTAAATATGGTCCAATATGAACCAATATGTTTCAGTACGGTTCCACCAAGCTGTGACGGATCCACTTGTGTCTTCTTCTTTTCATTTTAAATGAGATTAAATTGTATGACTTTTTACTCTAAATGTCATATTTTGGAATTTTAATCACTTATTTTTAAAAACTAAACAGAAGGGGGGAAAGTCAAACTATACTGCAGATGAAATGAGATAATTGAAGGTAATTCTACTCAATATGGCTTTGATTGTACTAAATACAATGTAGTAATAATATAATCCTCCACCTTTGCAGTGTGAGGGCTTCTTAAGTCTCTTTTAGACATGGAAGACTTTTAATTAATTGCTTTATATATCCGTTACAATAAGTGCTTCATGTGATTCAGACGGGTGTTTATTCAAATTAAACAGCGTTAAAAAGTGTGTGATCTCTTTGCGTATTTAACTATGCGTATTTCACCGTTTATGTGTGGACATTAAGTTGTCGAGGAAATGTTTCCAGCTCCAATCAGCTCTGACCTTTAGGTGTGAGGGATCTGTCATCATGTTTTAGTAATGAGTCGCACATCTGACAAACTCCTTTCTGTGGCTGCAACGCATGAGTGTAAAATGGTTAATAGAAAGTTAGGACGCACTTCACTAAGGATTTATTTTAGTTAGTAGTATTTGAAATTAATTTTATATATACTGTATAGTTTTTTTATATATGTATTATTTAGGCAGTCGTAATAGAAACATTCAGAACATTTTTTTACCATGTCTAAGTAATGGTTCATGCAACAGAGGGTTAATTGGGGGTTAATGGTTTTCACAGTTGCAAACAGCGAAATACAGAAAAGAAACAGGAGGAGAAAAGAAAATGACAAGAATTGATGAGCAGTCACACACACACACACACACACACACACACACACACACACACACTCCATCAGAGGCTTATTACACAGAGGAGTGCGGCGTTTGTCTTTTTTTCTTTCCTCATCAGTGTGTTCATCTCGGCGTCCTGGGGCCTCGCCGTCCACGGCCGACTGATAAAACGCGTGGCGGCCGCTGGTCGACACGCCTGACCCCCCCACCCCCCGGGGGCGAGTCCTCCACGTCCGGCTGCCCGGTGTTCGGTGTTTGTCCGGAGGGGAAGCGAACGATATACGAATTTAAAGGGGGGTTTTCGAAGGTGTAAAGAGAGAGACGGCATTAAGATTCCTCCCTGGTTCACTTCCTGGAAGCAGGGATCTTCCTGGGAGAGGAAGAAGGGAAGCCAGAGCCAGTGGATTTGTAGTCGGCGCGTTCATCACTTTGTTCTCTCACGACTCCACGCCGCCGACAGGAGAAGAAGTAGAAAGGCGTGGTCGACGTCTCTCCGCATTACCTCCGGGACACAAACTCACTTCCTGCTGAACCCAGTGGACGGCTCATTGTGTCATTTAAGTCAAAGTTCTCTCAGCTCAGCTCTTTATCATCTATATTACTCCAGAAGTTTAGAAAACAAGTGCAGGACCCGTAGGAAGCAGGTATTCCTATGGAAAAGGAGATTTTTCATCTTCGTTTCAGATCTCAATCTACATATCAGTTTTGAACTTGTCGATAAAACTTGACTTATACAGATACATCTCTTACTTCATCCTTTTTTTTCCTGTATAGTGAAACAACCTGGTCCTGTTACTGTTATATGTGCTTATAAAATGAAAGAATTTACGCCTAGATTCAGTTTTGTGATAGTGCCGGAACCTTCTGAGGGTCTGTGAACGCGTCTCGGGAGTAAGACCTGCGTTAGCACGAGGAAGAAAGTAGCGGCTAACGTCCTAACGGGTGGCTCTTGAGGGATGTTACGATACTTTAGTAATGTCGGCTGCTCAGGAATCAGCGAGAGAAGGAATTGTAAAGAAAGCGCTGGGAAGCAACATGAGGAGGAGCTGTGATATGGAGCTTTACACCGACAATCTTTTACGGACAGATGTCTCTGGGATTGCCACTGAACTCAGAACGAAAGCACTGTAGAACAGTAAAAAACTGAGTAGCACACGCTTACTTTATGACCCAGGCATTGAGCATTTAAAGTTTTTTTTGTGCAATTCACCACCAGAGGAGTTCGCAGAATTCTGGCTTTATCTCGGAGCGTGTCGTCATTATCAAGGAGCATAGGTTTTATTCAAAGTTATGATGATTCCTATACAGGAACCAAAAATCCTGACAGACACTGCAAAAATGAGACATTATCAGATGAAAATCACTTGTTTTTGGTCTTGAATAGCATTATCATTGGCAAATAATTTCGTTTTTACATTTCTTTTCATGATATCAGCCAATTTAACTTACTTTTAAGAACATGTTGAACCAAATCAATTTGATGTCAAATGTCAGATGAAGTGTGCGTTCAGCATCATGTTAACAGACATATCTTGAACCAGTCATGCATGACAACAACTTGTCTTGAAGCTCCGCCGAAATAGCTTACTGGGTACTTTTCCCCCCCCCGCCCTTCATGCGGAGTTATAAATATTCATGGGATGGTTGATAAAAGAGTGGTTTTCTTGCCCATAAGCATTGCAGCAAATGAAACAGCGCTGACCCGCTGTAACTCGGCGTCTCCAGTCAGCATCAAAGCCGAGGAAAGAGGCTACCCACCGACCGGCTAATGATCCTCAGGGCAAAAACGCTGTCTGTCGGCTGCAGAGGCGTTCAGAAAGCAATCTCCAAAAGTTGCCACAAAGGAGTCGTGTAAGGCTTTCATCTTTCTGCCACGCAACAATGTAAAGCGGAGGGGGGGGGGGTTAAAAAAAAAAGATTAGACGCAACATTTATCAAGTGATTCTCGAAAACCGACTGAGTTTCGCCGCCGTGACGACGCGATGCCGAGGAATGTTAAGCTTTGGGTTTTTCATGAATCACTTTTTTTTTTTTTTTTACAAAATATAAGATAACACTTTCTATGTGTTTTATTCAGATAACAATTCATTTAACAAAGGGATTTGTCAAAATGCTATTTTATATATTTATATACCAGGAATACCAATATTTCGCATGAAAAGGTCATAGGTCATTTTTGGTTAAAAAAAAAAAGGCCTTTGAAGATTGTCGTCCAAATTCCATGTTGAAATAATATTTTTTAATGATATTTTGCATCTCTTACATGTTTGGGGTAAATACTAATTAAATATGCGCTTAATTATCTCCACTTACAATTCACTAATCATAAAATCTATTATATTTAGCATGCAAATGTGATTTTTTTACATAAAACATACTAAAAGAATGAAATGTACGCTCGCTGTAATAGGTGATCATGGGCTAAATTGATGAAATAAAGGTATTTGTAACAGTTTACTTGTGCATTGTATGAAAGTTTATTAGTTATTGGTGCAAAATACCCAAAAACAAAGCTGAAAGTTGTCAATGTTATGCACCTTAATTGAAGCACCCTCAGCGCCTCGCAGCAAACGCCTCATCGATGCATTTAAAGTGTGTGTGTGTGTTTTGCAGACGCCGCCGCCGCCGGGGGGGTGTCTGTAAACCTCAACATTATCTCCGCTGAGCCTCTGAAGTTTCGGGGGATATGACTAATACATGAAGAATTTCATAAAGCTCGCCGGATTCTCCTTTTTTTTTTTTTTTTTTTGGAGAACGCTTGAACCCTGGTACACCGGATGTGGTCTTTTTGAAGTCTTCTCGGCACCGTGTCTCATTAAACAGTGAATGTTTGGATGTGTGAGATCGTGATGCGTCGGAAGAGCGGTGTGTGTGTGTGTGTGTGTGTGTGTGTGTGAGGGGGGGGGACGACACACTGGAGTATGGAGATCTATTGGCGTGGAAATCAATGCTTATCATGTCGGGCAGATGCTCAGCCAGTGCTATTGGAAAGAAGTCATGGCTTTGATTATTGCTTAAGCCGTTTTTATGCACCTCCTGCACCTAGATGTGTGTGTGTGTGTGTGTGTGTGTGTGTGTGTGCGGCAAACGTTGATAAAATCCACTGTAATACACACCGTTCAGACTCGATGAGAATTCCTCATTCTTCACCCCCCGAGCATGTACGATTTTTTTTTTTCCTTCATCACCTCCCAACTGTTCATCAAGGCGTCGTTTTAATGAGATTTTTTTAAAGGATAATATTTAATTTTCGCCTTTTTTCAGATCCGTGTGGAGTAAGTGTCCTCCAGATAACACCACTTGGAGGACAAATTCAATTCATTAATGCTCTTTGAGCACAGGGAAAAGCCCTGTATGAATCTGATGTTTTATTATTATTATTAATAATAAGAAGTTCTGGACCATATGAATTTTTCTACTTTTTTTACAGGCTTAGAATTCATAACAGCTCAGCCTCGTTTCTCCACACGTCTCTTTTTTTATCCTGTGATCTGAAGGAAAATGTCTTATAGGAAGTGACAGGTGACGGTTACAATAACACATATTTAACACAGCGCCAGTGCAAACCTTTTTTTCCGCGTAGGCTGTCATTTGCGGGATGAGAATAGCCATGTCAGCTTGTAAAGTGATTTCCTGTCATTTTTTTTTTCCTTCTTTACGCTGACGCCTCTCGACAACGTGTGTGGGCCGTAATATATTTGCCGTCTTTCACATCGATACGTCGCGAGTGAAACTGATTCAAAAACAAAGTTGCAGCCAAACCTGGCATGTGGTATACAACATGTAAATAAAATACAGGAAATAACAGAAAATAGCCATTTTTTTAACACTAAGAGACAATTCACTGCTTTACTTTTACAAATAATAATGATAAATTCCCTACAGCAGTACTAAAATACTAAAAATCTGTATTAAATGACTGTAATCTACTGTTGTAAATTGAGATCAAACCTAGAAGTGATAAAAAGTTATTATAACATGGTATTTTTCATTCTTTTAATATATATTTTACATATTTAGGTTCTTTTAAATGAATCATTTTGTTTTAAAACATGTTTTTCTCACTTTACAGCTTCCATTAACACACATCTCGCTCCACTGATTATATATTGTGCTGAATCACTTTTTGTTTATATATTTATATGCCGGGAATGTGCATTTTTTTGCATATTTTTACACATATTCAATGGAGTCCTATACACCATCCTGTGAAATTCTGTTGATGTAAAAATTATTATTTTGCACAAAAAGGTCAAAAGGTCTTTATTAAAATTACTGAAATCTACTGGTATAAATTGAGATCAACTTTAAAAGTGATAAAACGTTGTGACCACATGTTATTTTTCATTCTTCTCATATATATATTTTATATATTTAGGTTCTTTTAAATGACTCGTTTAGTTCTCGCTTTCATTAACACACAATCTGCGTCTCGCTGCGTTATCTGCATGAGGATCTGATCCCGGACTCTTTGCATTCACACTCCGTATTAATGAGGCTCGCCGTTATCTCCGTTTCGCCACGCGGATCTCATTAGGAACATGAAGTAGGTGGAGCGAGCGGCTGATCGACAAACGCGGCACGTCCCGGCGCCGCCGCAGTTTCACTGGTTATTCTTTAACGTTGCAGCACGTCGTGTTGTTCGGGGCTACAGAACATTTGGGCCTGACAGTAGTGGAGCTCCGCCGTTTAAGTACAGGCTTGAGAAATGGACTGAGGCCGTTTTTCTAGATAAACACGGCGCCACTATGAAGCCGTCATCCGCCTGTCAGAGCGGGGCGCTCCGCTTTTCCCGCCGTATGACAGGATGACAGCGGAGTATCCCCTCGATAAGGTCGTCAAGACCTCCGCTTTTATCGATACCGCCGCCCTCTGAGTGGAAACGTGTAGAGGAAAAGACGGGTCAGAAGCAAACATCTGCGTTGTGTCCTGCTATTCACTCATTAATCACAATCAATTTTCTTCACAAAGACTTTTAAAAATGCTGTTTTAAGAAGCACAGAAAATGTCAAATGGTTTAACCTGGTTCATCCACCTAGAATATAAAACCAGTTGATAGCATGTGATTAAATCCGTTCATTTGGATTACGCCACATTTTTAGCATCATCCCCTATTCACGTCCGTTTTAACTTAACGAAACACAAATTTTCAACTAAACTATCACGACCATCAGGTTTCTCATCTGCAATGTGTTCCAGGTTCAAGCACCAGTTTAATACAACATGCAAATTAGTCAAAAACATTAACAATAGTCCTGCAAATCTGGAAAAAAATGATTCAAATTCACACAGAATCACACACTTATATATACATATATATATTTCTGCAAATATAGTAGTAGTGAAATGGTGTGAAAAGACGACCTTGTAAAAGGAAATATGTAAAAGAATATATATATATATATATATGTGTTTGTTTTTTCAGTTGGTACTGACATGACTTCTAATTTTAACCTGATTTTCTAGGCAGAATAAATAATGGCTCTCGAGCACTTGAATAGGATCGAAGAGACACTTGAAAAGAAAGAAGCTTTTTCTCTTCTTTTTTTCCCTCCATGGCACAGTTGAACCATTTTGCCGCCGAGCGTTTCTGAATCAAACCAACAGTAATATGGTCTCACTATTCAATTTAATAGCCTTTTTCTCTATTTTTTTTTTAATCAAAGCCGGGTCTAAATGTTATTTGAAAATCCCCATGGGACCACTCACTAAAGTCATGTTTTTTCATTCAGTTTGAAGCTCTCAGCCTTCACTTTATTCAGATTGATGCTTTTCATGTCACCAGCGTTTTTACTGTGTGTCTGTGTCGTGTCCCCCCCCCAGTCCCCCCGGTGCTGTCCGTGGCCCAGCAGTTCTTCAACGCCACGGCCGACTACCAGGAGTCCGTCACCTTCGCGTGCATCACCTCGGGATCGCCCGACCCCGTGGTCACATGGCACAGGTAACTCCTCTGAGAAGTGGCCGCCATTCATTTCAATGGGATCGAAAAACTAGAGGTTTAAATCCAGCGTGCTGGTGGGTGGAGATGACTCAATGCAAATGTTTCTGATATGAAAGAGTGACAAAACACCAATGGGGGAAAAAAGAGAAGTATAATTGTGTAAAAGCACTTCAGAAAAAAATATGGTAATAGAAGCTCTGCACTCAGGAAATTAATTTACCTTTGTTGCGTTATAGGTGGAAATAGCCAAAGCTGAATATGTGTTAAATGCCTCTTATAGGCTATTTTCTTTTTTTGTGATTGAAAAGATGTTCACGCTACATGTTTTTCAGTTGCTTTTTTTCAGCTACAGATCATGTAGATGAGAAATCCCCTGCAGCGCTTGACACCCGACGAACCAACGCGGCGCCTCCACGCCCGCGTAATTAGCGCCGTGACAAGCTGTTTGCACCTGAACGCCTATTGATAACACTTTACTGGCCTTCCGCTGCAGTTCAAACTTTCCTCTCATGCATTTTTTTTTTGTTTGGGGACATTTTCCTTAATAGACTCCGCAGCGTTTTTCCAATGTTTCAGTGCATTTAGAACAAATCTATATTACCGCTGACTGCTGCTTTTTTATTTCAGCAGCCACATGTGGAGCCCAAACTTAAGCTGATTGACATGCTGGTGCTCTTATATCCATTAATAGGATACCTGGTGTTTTTTCTCATTGTGATGTGTTACCTTCCTCAGGCAGGTTTCAGGTTGGTTTCCACGCTAAACTGAAATTAATGGAAATCAATGGCCGCCGCTGCCCGGAAGGAAAATCGCATTCAAAGAAACACTCCGCAGATATACTGCATATTCTGAAGAAGCAGTAACATACAGTGTCCTTGGGAAAAAAATCAATAGCAACACTCTTTAGTGCAAGTCATGCATGTTTCTTTATACACGATGTATCACCACGTGTATTCACTCGCTGCCTTGACTCACCTGTGAATGTAGGTATCATCCCATTTAACGGGCCAGGTGGTTGCCAGGACAACGGCACCTGTCTCGGGGGTGCTTTGAATGGGATGTCACTTAGGTTCATATGTTACGACATTTGAATTTACTGCGTTTCTCGCCCCAACCAAGAGGTCACATGATCCAACAACCTGCTATGCATTAAATTATTTGATTTTTGATACTTAAACACACAAACAACTTTGAATAATACTATAATATCACTCTTTTTAAACATTTTTTTATTTCATGTACTTTGAGAAAAAGGCCTTTGCTAATTTCTTGTTAATTCATGTAGAACATGGTGTAGTTTTTGCCCTAATGGTCAAAGGAAAGATGTTTTTTGTTTTATTTTCTGTGCAATCCAGGTTTAGTGGATTAATAAACTTGTCGTACTTGTAGTGTAAAACGCTAAAAAAGCGCCATATACACACAGCGTGGGCAACAATCACAACTCAACCTCCTGTCATCCGAGCCCTCCCCCCCCGGGTTGCATTTCCTGTCAGCGCCATGTTTCCCGCCACGTCCTCCGTGCATCCTGGGTAATGGACTGGCCGTCAGCAGTCGGCCGGCGTGATGACACCCGGTGTTGGAGGCACCGTCCGTTCCAAACATGAGGGCCTCTCTTCATTTCCTCTTTGGCTCGCCAGAGTTATTATTACTTGGCTTCGGTGCTTCCTCCATCGACTTTCAATTATCCTGCCTCTCGCTTTCCCTGCAGCACGTCGGACTTTAAATCCCTAAAAATAATGTTTCCTTTTTTTTTTTTCAATCCATCCACTGCAGAAAAAAAGCAGAAAATGTCTTGTAAAAAGTCCATTATTGAGTAAAATAATTTTGAAATATCTTTTTCCATTGGCAGATAATTTAGCTTATTTAATTTTTTTTTTTGTTTTTGTCAATTTTCTTTAAAAAGTTTTTTTTTTTGCTGCACTGGATTCTGCCAGAATCTATATACTGGAATTTTAAATAATAAATTTGCAAAAAAAACATAAATATTAACAGGTGAAAACATTAACGTAACGTAAAATTGATCTAATATTAAGTAAATATTTTTTAAATATCTCCATCCATTGGCAATTGTTCTTATTTGATTCTTTTATTGATTTCTGTCAATTTAGTCTTGTTGTCTTGGGTTATTTATTTCACGTTAGTCTCTTTTTCTTAAAAACTAAATTAAAATTGACCCAAATCCAAAAAAAAACCCTTGCAATGTAAGCTGGTAAGTTGCATAAAATAAAATTATTTTTCCACAGTGTGTTTTACCAGCACATTAATCCGACTATGGAGCAGGTTAACGTGGCATAAATATCTTTTGCAGAGGTTTTAAATGTGCAGTTTTAATTCCTGTTTCTACTTGATCGCATGCTCCGATCTTCCACTAATTAACTATAAGGAAATGTCACAAAAAGTCAGCCGTGCACCACTATGCTTTAAATATGACGCTTACTTCTTCATGACTAGTTTCCCATTAAGTCCCAGTCCACTGGCAGTCATTGAGCATATGCATAGGATATTTTAAATAAATAAATTTGCATATGAAATTTGCATTGAAATAACTTTCAAGGTGAACCTGGCTGCAGAGTGCAATCTTAATTCTAAATTTTACTCAAATTATCGCAGGAACGTGCAGCAGCTGGAGCCGTCGGAGCGCTACATCCTGGGCGCGCTGGAGGGCGGCCGCAGCATGTTGACCATCCGCAACATCCGCCAGGGCGACGGGGGCGCCTACACCTGCAGGGCCACCAACAAGGCGGGATCCCAGGAGAGGCAGCTCTTCCTCAAGGTGTTCGGTAAGATGCAGGGCGTTAAGGGTCTTAAATAGTCGTAATTAGTAAGTGTGTGAAAGCATAGTGCATGCTGGGAATTCAATTAGAAATTTCAATTTAACACAATGGTCCAAAGTAATTAGTCAAACCAAACAGGATTTCAAAATTTAGATTTTACTATAGCATTTTCTTATAATTTCAGTTTGTTAACTTGTGAACCCCATCAAATATATGAAAGGAAAAAAATATGATGTATGTTCCCCATATTGTGTACTTCTGCACTTCCAATTAATATTTAAAGTACATAAGTGTGTTCAACGTGTGTCATGGAAATAGACTAAAATGGAATCATGAGGATATTTAAAAAATGTAAGGAGTACAAAGTGCAGATAATGGTGTGAAAATGCAAAGAGTTGAGAGATAATTACTCCAGTAACGTATAGATACACAAAAATTATACTTCCATAAGGTGACAAAGTGTTTGTACTCATTCGCCTGACACGGCAGATAAAGAATCGCCGTTATTCTGTATCTGAACATATTTATCTACTTCACAGAGCTGCTGGCGCAGTGTTTCCAGGCCTGTGCCTGCATGCAGGTCAGAGGATGCGCGGGGCATCCCCCAGCGCTTCCCGCTGAGTCGGCTTCTATTAAAAAAAGATATTCGCGGTCGTGCCATTTATTTAGAAATAATTCATCGGCCGCTTCGACCTGTCCTGTGAATTTATGACCGCAGAGGGAGGAGGGGGCCGCAGTCTATTTGAGCGCGTTGTATATGTGTGTGGAATGTCGAAGTCGTTGCTGCTTATGAAAACACAAAAGCATGTTAGACCTGTAGCAGCAATACAGTCTGCCTTCTCTCACACACACTGCAACAGATTGGGTCCAAAAGGCTGATTTTCCATTTTACTTATAAGGGATAGAAATTGTCCCAACAAGAACAAAACTATCCAGTGTTTCCTTGGGTGAAAACACGTTTTTTGATGTATCAAGAACATTATTTCATGACTGGAGAAAATAGATGATCTTATAAAATTCTTTTTTTACCCCTGAAGTGGTCTGCAAAGTGCAGGCCGTAAAATGCTTCCAGCTCCTATCGAGCCATCTGAGATTATATACATTTATTCATTTATTTATTTTGCTTTTTCGGCTTCAGGCCGTTCACTTCAAAGCAAAAACTCACCATTTACACGTTTTCTAGTATAGCCACATTGCATTTCTTAGTTGGTGTTTAGCCACGCTGCAGGTCCACAGTTGCTCCTTATATATAAACTTGTGTTAACCCTGCTTCCTACAGTTAAAAAAATGATGACGGATGAGAATCAAGTCGTCATATTCATTACTCGGGTAGAAGTAAAGATACTATCTCCACTGTGTATGATGATAATGCATAAGATGACTGAGAACCTCCATAGATGTATTTATAACATTTTTGGTACAATTGAGTAGAATTATTTTACTCCAGTGGTAGATATATATATTATTTTATTTTGGTCAATTAATCTTGTTTACCTCAAATAGGATAAAATTGATTAATTAATCTTAATCTTGTGATTTTATTTTATATTTTAGACTTTTAATCCCATAAATCAGACATTTTTTTTATCCCCCTAAAATTCTTTGAACTCGAAATAAGTGAAATTATGATCAGGGGTGGAAACAGGAAACAGGTTTTAATATTATATTGTCTTTACTGAAAAAAAATGAAACCATACTAGTTGGACATATCAGTGTAAATTGATTGAGATAGTATAAACATTTAGCTTATTAAAAGTATTTTCTTGATTCATGGTCACCAGAAAACCGTAATTGCCTATTGCTTATTTTAAGTTTAGTTTGTCTTCATTTTCATAAATTATGTCTTGTTTTCCTGAAATAAGTTTAAATTTCACTATTTTATCTTAAAGTTGTCTTTTTAATCTCTTATTATGGGCACACGATGCTGACATTTTATCTAAAATGCTTTGAAAAACATGAAATAAGTCAAAATATCTGGCAATAACGTGAGATAAATCACCATAACTTTACTCACTATTGGTCTAATTGTACTAAATAGGTTCAGTTTTCCGCTGATACAGTTAAATTTTTTGCAATGTGTATTTTCTCATTGTTACAACCACTGCTTTCCAATATATATAAATGTGGAAAAAGCATAAAGTTTGATACCGGGGGAAGTTTTCTCCTATCTGAGGCATCAGCCGTACAGTGTAAATGTCAGGTTTCGCAAAAAGGGAAAAGGTGATTCTTTCTAAACTCGCGGAAGGCGGAGATACGCATCTCTGCAGACAAAGTCTTTTATATCCAAGGCGCTTGTTCGCGATGTTATTCAGGGTGTCAAACGTTGGACAGCACGAAAAATAATGAAAAAAAAAAAATAGTAAATTAAATCACTTTATCCCAAAAACAACTGAAGTGAGAATCACGGGCTGATAATAAAAAGTCTGCCGGCGTGTTTGTTTTAGTTAAAGCCTCCGGAGTTTTGTAGCGTCGGAGGAGGCGTCAGGGATGACAGCAGAGAATCTGTGCTGACATTTGCTTTGTACACCCGTACAGCGACACACACACACACACACACACACACATAATCGCTTTTCAGATACAGACGCCGCGCGCCGCCTTCCTGATACCTGTCAGTGGGCGGGATAAGAGCTTCATGCCATGTCAAATATCACCATCCAGGTGGATAAAAATACTGTTATTTTATTTTTTTATTATTTGTATTTTAACGCGTCGCGATGTGCCGTCTCTCAACGTGCCATTTTCCGTTCCAACGCTGACATTAATGGCCCTGCACAGGCCTGTGTTTTTTTTCATTATGAATGTCTGGCCTGACAGCTAAAGTAGCTAAATACAGCATGTACATTTCCAATCATTATAATACCTACAATTAATGTAATAATTGTATTTATAATAATTAACATGTGCAAAAGTAAATTACCTTTTTTTTTTTCCTTCTTCTCATTATACTGGGTTTTGAGGAAATGCACAGAAGCTCATTTAAATTTTACAAATCAAACTCCAATCCTAAAGGTCAAATTAATTCATGATTTTTATCTTTTTAAGACACAAAGGCTTCTCAGTTCATTCTCATTTGGAGTTGAAATGCTTTAGATAATGCGTTATTAATAATGTTCCCTGCAGAGTGTTTTTTTTTTTTTTTCCTCCATTTGATAAATGAGACGTTTTCCATTTAGTGTTTGCATGATGAAGGGCATCTGGGGCAAAATGGCTGCAGATAAGGTGGTGAATAGGAACTGGTTCAGGCTGGTTTTCAGTACTACTGTGTATCGCTGCTGTGTTTCTGACTGACTACATGCATGTGTGTTTCTGAGGCAAAAAGCCATTAAAAGGTTTAATAGATGTGAACAATCATCCAAAGTGCCAGTCCACGTCTACATCTCTGCACAAATCGCATAAACAAGTCATTTAGACTCATTTCGGTGCTTTAAAGGTTATTTTTCTTAGAATGAGGGGAAAAAAAAAAACTTCTAATGGGCTCATCAGTGTTCCCGCTGGAACGTCTGTCTCAACACAAAAACAAAATCAGGCAGATCGTTTCACTCCTGTCAAGAAACTCACAATTGATTGTTGATTAGTTTGCGAAAATATCGTGTTGCTTATTGGAAAATTTGCTTGAATTATCTCAAAAAATCAGTTGCAGACCAAATTGTCGAATGAATCTTCTTCCCCCGTTAGAGTTGGTGCTGGAAAACTCTTTAGTTTTTTTTGGATACTTCTCTGACTACTATTCAGCTGGTTAGTTTACTTCCTTTTGCATGTGTCACCTTTCGTGCTATTCTTTATTGTTGGTCTGTACTAGCGATTCTTTGACAGACTCCATTAAGTTGTGGTTAAGATGTACAATTGTTCGCTGATGATGTGTTTTTGTACCTGAAAGTTAACATCCTGGTTCGCTCTGTGGCAAACACAAGTTCAGAAGATTATATAACTGTATATACTTGTTATTCATATTAGTGTCTGAATACTTCACTAAAGTCATGTGATGTTGTTATGATTTTAGCATCTAACTATATAATTGCTGCAGAAAATAATTTAAATTGGATTTAGTTTAGGTGCATTTGAACTCAGGTCGTGCAAAGAAGACACAACCAGCCTGCTTCTAATAAATTTAAACTTTTATTCACTTTTATAGTTTTCTAACTGCACAGGCTCCACAAATAAGATACCAGTGTGACACATATCCTATAAGCATTTTTTTTTTTACCAGAAGTAAAACGCAAACATTTGGCGAATAAACAAACTATTGACTTAAACTTCACCACTAAGCTTCCAACTCATAATTTGATTTAAAGCCTTTGGCTTTTAAGACAAATAAGAGCTCAAAATTCACCTGTGAGGCTTTTTTTCCACTTTTTGTGTGTGTGTGTGTGTGTGTCCGTACATTCTCAGTATTTGAGTGTTTGATTAGCCCTAGCGTAGCGCTTTATCGAGTAGTGTTGGCTGGAGTCGCTGGGGTGTAAACCAACCTGAACCCAATAAAAATAGTTCAATGTGGGTTTAACTGATTGAATTTACTGAGTGAATTACAGCGATTCCTAATACATGGTGGGGATTGGTTCTAAAAATAACCCGCAATAGGCCAAATCCACAAAGTTGTCAGCTGTTGTTTTGTTGGGTTTTTTTTCCCAGACCTTCAGCTTGTCCAGAAGTCCAACTTTCATTGTGATAGTTCACACATCTTCTTCTACAGATTGAATATTTCTGTAAATCTGGCTACCTGACAAGTCTGAGATGCTGCACACAGTCCCTTAGCCAATCAGGACGCTGAACACAATGCACGATCATATTGTGCACTGCAAAAAAAGCATGCAACATTACACAAAAACAAATAAAAACTGCAAGGCAGCGAAAGGTGACTGAGTAAGGATAAGGGTCTTAAAAGACTTCAGTGCACTAGTTGCTATTTATTTTCCATTCAATTCCCACTTCCTCTCCTGGATTTTGTGCCACTTTGCAAGCACCCTGTTAAGAAGAAGCAATCCATGATTCATGTGACACGCTCTGTGCCCTTGAAATGCTGAAATGCATGGTGTTCCAGGGCTTGCTCAGGGCACGACTTATCGGTAGGAGCCCCCCCCCCCCAAAAAATAAAAAAACACAAGATGCTTTTCAGCAACGCTGCTCACTCGGCGTCACAACTCAATCAGGCGGTGCTTGGAGAGGCATCCATCCAGACAAGAAAAATCTATATTTATCTAAAAAAAAAAACATGGCTTCACTGGAAAAAAGTTCAAAATTAGCAGGAGAAAATAAAGAATGCAATGAAATGGAAGAAGCTAAATTATCTGCCAATGGAAAGAAAGATATTTTGAGCTAATTCTACTTAATATTATACAGATAATATATTTTCACTTTCAGTTAAAATAACACAAAGGTGTAAAATCATTTATTTATACATGTTTACACAATTTGTGCAACACTGCAAACAATGAACAAACTCTGATCTTATTATATCTAACAACACAACCCCAAATTGCAATATACTTTACTCTGGAGACTGTGGGTGATTAGACGAATGATCCATAGCATCAGCTGCGTTTGACCTTGGGTCTGGCCTTCCTGTCCTCCTTACCGTCTGAATGCGTTTTCTCCTCCAGTCCAGCCACACATCACCCAGCTGAAAAACGTGACGGCCAAGGAGGGCAGCGCCACCATGATCTCCTGCGTGGCGGAGGGCGAGCCGCTGCCGGACGTGTCGTGGAGGAGAGCCAGCGACGGACAGACCTTCGTGGACGGAGACAAGGTAGGGACGAGTCGGAAAAGGTCGCACGTCCTCATTTGGCGGCGTGTAGTCACCAGAAAGTCCTCCAGAATGCCTCATCACAACCAATGGTGAACTTGACTTTTACGAAGCATTCATCAGGTCTCTTTAAACATATATTTTGTATTTATGGTGGTTTCTCCTCATTCAAATGTCCATTTTTATCTTTTCTTCCACAAAAAAATCCCAATTTTGTGTGATTTGTTTTTTTTTTGGTCAATTTAATCCTGGTGTTTGATCAAACCAGGATTATAAAATATTGAATACAGATTATAAGGTTGAAAAATATGAGATAAAAATAAGAAAATAACAGATAAAATGGAATAAAATAATTCAAAGTAATTCTACGTAATATGGGAGCACTGATAAGGTGGATGAAACACTGCAAAAATAGGAAATGTATATCTTGATTTTTTTAATATGACACAGTTCTGCCTGGTAAGATTACATTTTTCCAGAGGATGAATTTATTTCTTTATATTTTTTATTATTAAATCTTTATCTTGATTTTAGTACAATAAGTGCCA
Source organism: Eupleurogrammus muticus (assembly GCA_036785175.1). Classification (NCBI taxonomy): domain Eukaryota; kingdom Metazoa; phylum Chordata; class Actinopteri; order Scombriformes; family Trichiuridae; genus Eupleurogrammus; species Eupleurogrammus muticus. Next base: position 2,900,804 of record JAYKQN010000024.1, read on the forward strand.
TCAATCTATCCATCAATATATATATATATATATATATATATATATATATATAAAACATTTCACTGATTATTGGACTGATCGTACTGAATATGACACAGTTCCGCCTGGTAAGATTAAATTTTCCAGAGGATGAATTTATTTATAAAAGAAAAGTGTTCAGTCTGGAAACTGTGCGTTGGCTCTAATTTGCACCTTGGAGGTGTCCGTGTCTGGACGGCCTGTCACTGGGACTAATGAGGTTTTGAAGTGTCCTGGAATCACCTCACAGAAGCTATTTAACTTTTTAATCTGTGGAGGACGACGTGGTCACATCCGTTACTGAAGAAAAGCACCAACAGCGATATGCGATATGAGACATTAGATGATAACTAGGCTGTAAACCTCTGATTTCATCAATGATAATGGGTTGTAGCTTGTTACTTTATGCTCACATAAAGTACAAGTACTTCAAAATCGTACTTGGGACACAAATTCGCATTTAAATGTATTTTTATATAGAGGAAAAAACCTAATTCACATAGACGTCCTCGTATAAAAGGAAGTTTATTTCTCATTTCGGCCTGTACTTTTACTTCAGTGACTGTGTTTCACTAAACTTTATTCAGTTCCACTGCGAAAACAAAAAACTTTATCAGATGAAAGTCGGACAACTTTTGGGAAGACTAGTCCAAGTTTTTATTTTTAGATTTATTTAACATGAAATAAGCAAAATTGAAATGGAATAGAATAAGCTAATTTAAAGAATGATCATTCCAATATAATTCCCTTGTCAGATAATGTTGCTTACTTCAAATTTTTTCCCTTATTTTAGATCATTTTTGTTTTTATTTTTAGGATGTAACTCAATATAATCTTTTTGTCTCATATTTTTTTACCTTATATCACATATTGACCTTATTTTTTTGCAGTGCTCTTACTTTTCAGAGAGAAGGAAACTTTTTTTTAATTGATTTACTTTTTAAACCTCCATCTGACGCCTCTTCCTAAGAAAAGTCGCCCGTTATTCTCTCTGAATGAGCGGTGGCCATGTTTTTTCTCGGGGAAAGTGATTATTCTTGAGTTGCTGTCGATGTCAAAACCATATGCGCCTCCATCATGCCACGGCCTGTTAAAAAAAAACACACACACACACTTTACTCGCAGACTTTACTCTTTTTTTTTTTTTTTTTGCTCGTGGAAAAAAAAAGGTCAGAGCCGAGATAGATGAGCGTGTGCGTTGGCTCGCGTCGGCCAGGTTGATAAATCACAGGCCGAAAACCAGAGTAAGTGCCTCTCTGCAGCGGCAGCCGCAATTATGGAAATGCACGGGGCGACGCGGCTACAACGAAAACGCCCAGACAAACACGGCGGCGTGATGGATGGTTAAAGGCGGGACGCTCCTCTCTCGATTCACGGATCTGCATATCAAGTCGTTTTTTTCACTTCCTCTCGTCACGTTTCTACATGTCGTCCAACGCTGCTCCCGGAAAATTCAATTATGAGCCAGAAAGGTGGGGGTCCTGTTGCTGTTGTTTTCTCTCTGTGGCGCGAGGAGAGAAAAAGGTTAAAAACCACTCACGCTGCACGCCATTCATTCCAAAACACAACACTTTTACTTCACTGAAGAACTTTTAAAGAACTTCTGAACTTTTGGTGGAATTAGATTTTTGTTTTTTTTTCTTGATTTTAGTCATTTAAATCTATAAGGAACATTTAACATTGACCAATTTAACCTGTTAATGCAATAAGATAAGTTGACTCAAATACATACATACATTTTGTGTAAGTGCTATATAAAGAAAGTTTAATATAGTCTTTGCATTGTTATTTACACTGCAAACAACAATATCTTAACAAGTAAAAATATCTTGATTTAGGTAGAATATGTTCAATATTGTGTATAATATTGAATAATACATTAATAAGGAATATTTTATTGGATTGGCTGATAAATATCTTGGTTTGTCTTGATTTTTTTTCCTAAAATAAGTTTTAAATGTTTGTCTTTTTATGTAAAAGCTGCTTTTTACGTGGCATTATGACAAGTCTGAGAAGAACACAGGTGGTTTAGGATTTAATTTTTTGCAGTGTAGTATTCGGCATACTGTAAAAATCAAAACTTATCAGTTAAAATATCTTGTTTTTGGTACAATTAGTCCAATACTGAGCCAGTACTTGGCAGATTATTTCACTTAGTATTTCAAAGAATTTGAGATTTCAAAGTCAATATTTCCAATATGTGACTAATTGTATCAAAAACAAGATAATTTCACTTTTTGCAGTGTGCTCACACACTGGAATTAAACCTTTAAAAAAAAAAAGAAAGACCAGATGCGTGTTGTGTTTTCCAGCTGAGCTCACAAATAGATATTTTGGTTTCGTGATCCATCCATTATTACATTTAATTTAGCTGTTGAAACATGGATGAGGTGATGCAGTGATCATCAGGTCGGCAGGAAAAATATATATATATATATACACACACACATATATATATATATATATGTACGAAGATCGCGTGTACAATCGCTGCCGTCGTTTTTCCAGCCTCGCCTGACATTTACAGGCTGACATTTTTAATATCTGAAAAATCCTCCCGAGCATTTTGGACTGAAATAACACAGGGAACAAGCTCGCGAATACCATTCCAGAGATGAGATCTGGCTTTTATGTGTCCACCCTTTTTTTTGTATTTTTTATTTTTTTTATTTTTTTTATGTCTGCCTTGATCGGATGCGGGGACGGCAATTCATCCTTTTTTCTTTTTTCAACTCCTCCATCTCCTTTATTCCCTCCACCTCCGTGTTTCTTTGCCTTTTATCGGTTTGTTCTCATGTTGGTTCCCGCTCACATGTGTACAGTACGTGTGTGTGTGTGTGGCTGCCTGGCGTTGCACTGAGCTGCATATCAAACAGGCTGCGCTTCAGGGGCCCAGTTTGTCTCTAGACACAGACCCTGTCAGCTAAAGGGAGGCAGGGCAGAGTGGGGGGTAGGTGGGTCTAGCCAGTAATTTCCTGTCTCGGAGGCTCCTCCTGGAAGATTTCCTCCCCCTTTACCCCCCCAACACTCCCTCGCTCCCTCAACACGAAAGCATTCCCATTCACAGCGCGCTCTCTGGATCCCATTGACCTCCCATTGGCGGCACAGAAGAGACCAGAGAGAGCGTTTAGGAGTCGCCTCGCCTCATTGGTCGATGGCGTTTAGTCACATTTAAATATGCAAATTATTATGCAAATGTCCACACCTGTGTGGACGGGATCATCTTGACAATAAATCCCTGAAAATTAAGCAGACTTTTGTTTTTAAAGATCAATTTAATGATTTATTATTTATAATCAGGTTCTTTACATGGGGCAAGGCCAAAATTGTTATGTTATGTTAAAAAGGTTTTAAAAAATTTAAAAAAACACAATTTTTTTTTAATTCTAGGTGGATTAAATACTTAAAATGTATCATTCTTTACCAGTTATACCATTCTAGCTTTTTTAAAAACAAATGGTAAAAATGGACTTTTAAATGACAAGAGAGCAACCTGAACACAAAATGCACATTTTGAGAGACCGTAATAAAGTTAAACCTTTAAAGTTAAAGTTTAAAGGTGACGTTTTTAAATTTCTCATCTTGACAAACAATGATTTGTCACCCGATCACAATTTCAGTTTCACAGTACAAGCGCAAAGCTGAAATGCATCAGCAGGCAAACTGTGAAAAAGTCAAAGTCTTTTACATTTTGTGTTGTATTTCACATACACTGGAAAAAATTGATTAACAAGTTAGTGCAAATATCTTGTTTTGGTACAATTGGTCTAATATTGAGTAGAATAATTTAGAATTATCTCATTTCATTTGAAGATAATTTTGTGTATTTCTTCTTGATTTTGATGAATTTACCTTGTATGACTTATCTTTGTGTTTTTTCTTTTATTGTAAAGCCATATTATGGACTTTTTACCTTATGATTCTGTGTTTTTATCCCAAATTCTTTCAACTTGAAATATGTTAAATTACCTGCCAATAACATGAGATATTTAAAATAAAATTAAAACATTTTACAGTGTAAAAATTGGACCTATATAGTTCTTAGTGAGGGGGTGCTGTATCAAAAAAAAAGTCTTTTATGATTCCAATCTATTCCTCTTTTCTGTGGTTTAGCATTTAAATAACATTTATCAGATTTGGTGTTTTAGTCACAGACTTTCAAAAAAAAATGTTTTGCTTTTCGTTAAAAAATGTGAGCACCGTTTATCCAAAGACGAGACATCATAGTTTCTGTGGTTTCCCAGAAAAACACGGTTTGACTGTCAAGTAGTCTCCAGGCAGTGCAGAATTACCGCAGTAATGATGGGAACACGCTTCCGATCACAACTCCAACTCCCAAAAACCTCCCACAGGATTCCCGCATTGTTGCCGTTTTAATTCCTTTATTAGAAGCAAACTCACAACACTAATTTAGCTGAAATCCATTGACTCCCAGGCCTTTAGCTAAATATGCTCTTCTCTATTTTTAGTCAGTTTATAGCTCTTCATCTGAATTAACTGACTAATGAGGGAAAAGAAAACATGTGGTTGGAATTCACATTCACACAATATCATAATAAATACTACTCAAATTCAACTGGTCGAGCCATACTGTATTTCTTACTTAAATCGGCAATTTTTTGTCATACACAAATGAAATTCACTACTTATGTTCAAAGCACAAAAACGTCTCTTGGACCAAAACCAAACACCAAAAGGAAGTCAGTCATCTTGAATCAAATGACAGATTTTTTGTGATTTTCTCACCTTGTATTTGAAAAAAAAAAAAAAAAAAAAGTAGACCCTTGGAGATGAGAGGTTATCAAAAGGTGTTTCCTACATTATTCCCTGTTGCATGGTTACCAGGCCTTTATTACAGCTCAGCGAATCTAAAAGACACGTACCACTATTTATTCACACGAATGTATATTGAACAATAGTACGACTTTTTCCTGTATGACTTTAAAACCGTAAACTCACCATGACAATGTTTACTGCTGCTTTGCTGGGCTTTATTTCAAGCTTTGATGCCAATAAACGTGTCTTCTTTCAAATATAATATGCCAGCAATGCAATAACATGCTAATAACATGCTAATAACATAATAAAACGGATGCATAAAATCTTTTGTTTGCTTATTACAATGTAGGCCTGGTGATTTTTTTTTCTTTTTTTGCAAAGGTATAAACTGAGGTGATAATGTGAAAAGGTATTTTATTTGCAAAAAGTGTATCAGTTCAGGACTCTTGCACTGACACATGAGAATTTTAACACTGAATTTACTTTGGTAATGTCTGTTATTACGTTATTAGCTCCTACATTACCTCTAACATGATACATGTGCAATTTAAAGGACAGAAAATTCAGCATAATTTGGTTTTTCAGAAGTCTCTCACTCTGACTCATAAAAATTCTCTTCTGATTGGCCGATTTTCACTTGGATGACTGGGAATAAAAAAAAAAGCGAGTGTGACAGTGACAGGCGGACGGACATACCGCATAACATTATGAATTCAAGGAAGAGCTGGAAGAAGGAAGTAGTGGGTTCTTTCATTGGAAATACCCCCTGGTGCTATGAATAACAAGAACTCACAAACCTGTGTTTCCTATTCATGGAAGGGAGAATGTCAACCTCTTCATTACACAACACAGTGGAGCACACAGGAGCGTTTGTAGCCTCTGTTCATCATAATCATCTGATTTGCTAAAATACAACTCGCCAAGTTTTTTTTTTTTGGTTCGCAAAGGTTACTCTGCATAAAAACGCTGAGAAAAGAAGTGTTTTTCCTTAAATAAAAAGGTGGCGAGCGCCGCGGTTTAGAATGACCTTCAGATCTTTCCGCAATCAGGAAAAAGGAAGAAAACGCCGCTGCAGTCACGCGGCACTCAAATTCATCAAGTCCGTGAGCAGTAACCGCTGAAATGGAGTTTCTTGCAGTGACGGAGGTTATCGGTTAGGGAACAGTCTGGAGGCTGCGGCCCCCCCCGGGCTGTTTTTTTTTCTCATCACGAGTGAACGTCGATTACAGGAATGATAGCCTCGTCTGCTGTAATTGACCCGTTGCTCCAAATTGACGCCATCCGTCTCCATACAGATGTAACGACCTTGTAATAAATCGACAGTTTATTGCATTAACCCTGACTCAGTTTGACAAGGGATGGCGGCAGTGGGGTTTTGGGGGGGGGGGGGGCGTTTTCTGTATTTTTTGTGATTCACACCTTTTCTACATCCGTCAGGTTGACATGAACTAGTAGGGTAAACACACGATACTAATTAAAGTTCCATTCAGGTCAAACAGAATAGTGGTGCTGCTGTTTAGCATGCTGGCTCACTGGAAAGACTCAAATGGAAACGTAATTGGCGTCATTAATAACGCCGGTGTTTACCCACTAGTTCACGGTTTGTGGCTCCACACCAAAGATGTTAGAATTTGAAAGGAATAGCTAGTGAATGGGGCGGGTTGAGTCTCTTCTGGATTTCTGTGTGTGACATTGACATGAACTAGTAAGGTGAACATGTGTCATCAGTGATACTAATTACGAGACAATAGCTCAAATGCAACCTTAATGGGGTATTGTTAAAAACACCTGCGTTTACCTACTAGTTCCCGGTAGTGGCTCCAAACTGAAGATGTTAGTATTTGAAAAGGCTTAATTGGCAATGTAGTTAGTCTTTTTTAGATTTTTGTGTGAGATATTTTGTAGAGCCCTGCCCAAAGACCTTTTCCACATCAGCCACATTGACATGAACTAGTAGGGTAAACGGGTGTCTTCAATAATACTAGTTAGGTTCCATTCATGTCAACCAGAGCTAAAGTGCTGCTATTCTACATTTTTAGCATCATTAGTAAGATACCTACTAGTTCACGTCAGCAGCCATGCCCTGAAAAAGATCTATTGCAAGTGTATATCCATATGTATTTATCACTGAAAATAAGAATCTAATCATCTTCTCTGTTTATGAACATCTATTTGTGTAACAGTAGATTAATCCCCCCTTTTTTTTTGTTTGTGCCTTCAGAGCCCGGACGGTCGCGTAGAAGTTCACGGCCGCCACGGCAAGTCGGTGTTGACCATCAGCGGCGTGCGGTTGGCGGACCTGGGCCGCTTCGACTGCGAGGCTCTCAGCAGGATCGGCGGCCACCAGAAGAGCATGTTTTTGGATATTGAGTGTAATTAAATTTTTTATTTTAACAGTAATTTTTACACGTGAGAAATTGCTGCTAATTTGGTTCAATCAGATGCTGGTAATTAACAATTATTTGACTAAACCATCTGTCTATACGAGTTACTAACTAAACCCTGCCCACTTCTTCACTATGTGTGTGTATTAGGGCACGTTCACACCATCAGCTTAATTATTTAGTACGCATCAGCATTAAAATTGTTACTAATTAGAATAATAATAATAATAATAGATTCCACAGTGGTGGTTTTCACACCTGTAAACAAATCTGCCAATTTAAGCCAATTCTGACTCATTATGGAGTATTTCTGCTGTATTTTCCCGTTTTTAGCAAAACATGCAATATCCAATGACAATGACCAATCCGTGCACACGCTGGTGTTGCTTCAGGCAGAGGACGCAGGCTATTTTCATGAATGAGGTCATATGTAGCCATGATATAATTAGCATCCCCCCTCGTTTGGACCCAAGTTCACCTTCTCTCCAGAGGGATCGCACCAAAGACTTGTAAATTTTCGACTGAGACCACCTCTTTTCTGAGGTCTCGATCCACTCGATTGTTTTTCGCACCAACAAAACAAACCAAATTCAGCATGTTTGGTGTAAACAGGCCGTTTGGTGAATGCACCCTAACACAGCAGGAAACATGAACCCGCTGCAGCCTTGTATGAAGGTGAAAAGTGTAGCTGTTTCTAATAATTGTAAGAATAATAACATTTAATAGCATGCTTGTTTGTCCTTCTGGAAAAAAAAAACATTATGTGGATATAAAGAACCCCTCTGTACCCGCTACATCACACACACACACACACACACACACACACACACACACACACACAGACAGCCTCCAGAAGGGTTAATTAGTGCGAGGATATCACGCCTTTTCATTTTTTTCCCCTACTTCCCCGATGAGCGCGTCCTATTCCTCAGCGCTAGTTGTTTAGGGTTATCCAAGGTGGGCTATCCCCTGCCTAATGAGCTCTGAAAGCAAAGATCTCCATTCCGGCCTCGGAATGATTAGGTTCATTACGAGAGCCTGTGGAAAGCACTGCATTCTTTTTTTTTTTTTTTCTTTTCTTTTCGCAGCATTTCGACCTTCAAGCTCTGCAGTAACAACAAAGCAGCAGGGCACACAAACAAATATATTCCAGGACGGCACGAGAGCTAAAATGAATATTCCCTATTCCTGCTGGCATGTTCATGAAATCCCCTCAAAGCCAGTTCCGCATAGTTCCCGAAAACTTGACAGGCTACCTACAGTAAATAGGTGGCATCCTCGCTCTCTCCCGAGTCGTCAGTCATCACACGGTACAATATTGCAGGAGACACAGATGACAACTTCCCCTGCCCCCCCGACCCGACTCGGCAGGAAGCGGGCTGTGTCTCGAACGCAGCGGGGCGAACCGGCCAGCCGCCGCCGAACTAATGAACTCATTTACTAAGTCACCGCAGGCTGCCGGGGGGGGGGGGGGGGGTAACACGTTCCACAGCTGTGACAGAGAGCCGGGCATCAATCTGTTTAATGGAATCCTGCAAGCAAGCATAAAACAACCATAATGCCTCTCTCCGACTACGCCGAGCTGACTGGGCCCGAAAGAAATCTACGCGACAGCCCGCCACTGTGATTGTCCATTACTGCCCTTTCTATTTGCAGGCGGAAATGAGCTCCCGGTTGCATCCTTTTGTTTTATTTATTTATTTATTTATTTTGCAGAGTTGGTCACATACTACACCTCCCCCCAGTGTGAGGTGGCTTCAAATAAGTTTTACAGTTCTCCCTTTTTTCCCCTTTTTAACACCGCGGAGGGACTTTGGGAAAGGCGTTAATGAAATGCTTTTTCCTTCTCCCTTTGAGGAATTTGTGGGTTAAGCCTCAGCAAGTAATTTTTATGTCTTTGATCATCCGGCGCGGCTCCACCTTTGATTTGAGTGTTTAATTGGCTGCCACAAATTCCACACACGGCAGCAATTACTCTTTTAGCAACCGAGGTCTTGTTTCAGCACAAAAAAAAAGAAGTGTTTTATAATATAAAATGAGGCGAGCATGAAAGATAATATTGTTGTGTTTGTGAAACAGATATACCAAAGTTCCTGACCAACCACACCATCTTTTATTCATGGGAGGGGAATCCGGTGAACATCAGCTGTGATGTGATGTCCAACCCTCCCGCCACCATGCTGTGGAGCCGAGAGCGCTTCACCATCTCCGCAGAGGGCGCCGGCAACACGAGGGTACACAGCTCGGAGGGCAAGTCAGTGCTGGAGGTGGGTATGTTACCTCGGCAACAAGGAAACTCCCTGCTCACCATTGCACCAGAAAGAATTAAAGCATTAGGCTACGAGCTAATCAGCAGAAAACAAACGAAAATTGTCAATTGATTCATCTGATGTTTTCACATAAGACTTCATGTATATATAAAATTACATTATACATTAGTGGGCCCAGCATACAGCCTTGTGGAATGCCGTTTAATGGAATCTAGGTGCAGTCGCTGGGGGGGGTGTGGGTTCAGGATGAAAATAATTTACATACTCAAGAGCTGAGTTGAGCCTCTTTTTGTCATATTGTTTGGGGGGTTCTAGGTGACTCCCATGTCTGACAGGGACTTTGGGCGATACAACTGCACGGCCCGGAACAACATCGGCGGTCGATACCAAGAGTTCATTCTGGCCCAGGCAGGTGAGTGTGCAGAGCTGCCGTGATTCACCCGAACACTGGGACCTGGGACTTAGTTCCGCATCCAGAATGTGTGGCCTTTTGGAATCCTAATCATAATCCAATCATTCAACTACTTTGTAAAACTCTACCCCTCTACTGACGGTAATAGCCTTATTTGCGATTCTCAAGAAGATACATACCACTACAACCCCTATTCAGCCTCTTCTAATCTCAAATAGTGCCAGCTGATTTACCATAGCCCTCGCTATTTACTGAAGTAGCCCTTAATTTACGGTAGCACAGGGCTAATACACAATAGTGCAGTCCAATTATCTTTAGTGCATATTGAATGGCTCTGGCTAAGGAGAAAAGTAGAGTGCAAAAAGCTGATCTAATATGTAGTCTTGCAGGAAAAAATGGGTTTTGGAAGTTGTTCTGACAGTTATAATCTTGCACAGAATGGAGACCCAGAAGAGAGATGGAAAGTGCAAAAAAAGTCACCCGTCGCTCGGCTGCCTGTAATAAAATGCTGCATATTGAGTAATAACTGATAGAAATATACAAAGTTTGTAGTAAATATGATTGTTTTTGATTTAAATTGACCACAAGTGAAGTTGTGAATGTGGTCTTAATGCTTTCGCGTCAATGTGCAGCCCCAAAAGATTCCAAGGACGAACGAACGATGCAGCTGAGTGATGTACCCCCTTCTCCTCCAAATTAAGTAAATTATGTTAAATTGCTTTCAAGGCACAGAGTTATTATATCAATAATGTGTCTCTTTACTTTGATTAAATTTTGACAATGATGTAATGGTTCGAAGGCACAGTGAATACTGTCTGCAGCTTTTAAAGTGCCTTTTTAGTTTGTAGAGATGCATTAGCGTTATTGTTATTGAGCAAATGCAATTTTTTAATGAAGGGGAAATGCCACCGGCCGGTTTGATTTATCGTTATCACGCGTTTTGCAGATGTGCCGTCGAACCCGTACTCGGTGCGCCTGTCGGCCGTGTCTCAGCGGCTGGCCACCGTCACCTTCATGAAGCCGGAGTCGCACGGCGGCGTGCCCATCGGCTACTACCTGGTCCAGTACAAGGAGGTGGGCTCGCAGGACTGGAGGGACGTGAAGTCGCACAGCGTCCAGAGTGAGTGCCGTTTTAACGTTCACGTCAAGCTAGTCACTGAGAAAGACAACGTTTCTGTAGCATTCCTGGAATTTTATTCAACATATATATATATATAAGGAACATTACACAACTGCTGCTGAGGTGAACATCATTACGTACAGGCCCCTTGAACACATCTCCAGGTCACGAGTGAGGCTGGTTGAATTTGCCAGACTGATTTAAAAAGCCTTCACCTATTGCTCGGCTCGTTTTATGGACAAAGTGGATTTCCTATTTTTCGGGTTTGTTTGTAGAGAGTTGGTTTGGAAAAGCAAGTGATCCGAAGATAAATTACACTCTGTCCACCCCGCCGTCCGCTTCCAAGCAGAAACCCAGATTATTATGTCAATTACAGGCTTGTGTAAACCGCGGCGGTGACCTTCTGGGGTGGTTACAGTCCTGTGATCACTGACAGTCGACGATGAGAGTGTTGGTACACAGGAAACTATTGATTAAAGACAAACGCTCGGTATTACTGCTGACTCTTGCTGCAGTGGTTTCTGTATTAAATGAAAAGCTCACAAACCTTATTTTTTATATGGTGTAAACATGAACTCCGTTTGTGATGTTCAAGCGAATGTCGGGATGGGTACCAAGAACAGACTGTTACATTTTGGTCATGATCTGAAAGAAATCCTGGTTTCTGGCTTTGGATTTTATGTCGGTTTGTAAAATTGCTGTAAATAGAGCTTCAACAAAAAACATGGACCCAGCGCAGCCCTCCAGGACCATGGTGGGTGACCCCTGTTCTACAGCATGTATTCAAGTTAATTGATTACTCAATGATTGACTTATTAAAAATGAATCTGACCCTATTTTTATTTTCAATAAATGATGGAATCAGTTATGGAAAAAGTCCTCAACTGATTCTTGATACGTGAAGAGATAGAAGCAGCCCTATAGTCATAAATAGTGAAGTAGGGATGTTAACATTGCTCAAAATGAGTGAATATTCCCTTAAAAAAAGAACCTGCATTTTGTCAATTACAGGATAAATTAATACAAAGACAAAGTAAAAACTACTTGACAATGTGCTGCCTTCACAAATGCAAGTAAATCAACTAAACGCCACTCACACACACACACACACACACATTCCTTTCTCTGTATGCAGGTGTCGTTCTCTTCTAAATATTTGAACAAGCCTGCAGTTGCATAATGGCGTGTAAATACGCTAGCTTACTGTTATCAATTAGTTTACTCACATTAGGTAGTATTCACACTAAGTTGGAACAGGCCAAATTTGCTTAAGCTATCAATGGGATTTAATGGATGCATCAATATATTAATATATTGTGAACATCTATCATATAAAATCTATATAGCGTTATCTCAAGTTCATAAATTCACTTTTGAATTTCCTCGAATTTTCTTTGACGTACGTATTTCGGAAGTTTTACTAAGCTGCTCCAGGCTGCAGATAGAAAAAAAAAAACTTGCAAAAGCGCGGCCATATTGGATGTTGGAACGCAGGCCGTGTGCAAATAGCTCCTGTTATGATGTCACAGCAGGAGTAACAGGTACTTGATCTTGATAAATAAACCTGGAAAATTAAAATACTGAACTAGGAACGTGTCAAATTAGGGCCTTTAATATTTGTTGTCCTTTTGTGCACATTGGATATTTGCATTGTAGTAAAATAATACATGTTGGTACTTGTTAGAGCAGAGGGTTGAGTCCTACCATGTGAAACAGAATCTGGCTTTGACCAAAATTTCTGTTTACTCCACGCCAATCCACCGTGAGCCAAAGCCGGGGTCGCGTGGTCTGCCATGCGATCCCTCAAAGCCCCTGCACCCCCCCACTGCGGGGTGTTGTTGCCGGGTCATGACGGACCTCAAACACCTCGTTGGAGCGAGGGCCGGGAGCCGTGAAAGCTCGCGCTCCTCCTCCTCCTCCTCCTCCTCTTCCCCTCACGCTTCACGACTCCAAATTGATTCCCGGGCCGGTCAGCGCGGAGCGGCAAGAAGGGACGGATGGCTGGAAAAAGGAAAGAGTAAAAAAAAACAATATGGAGATTCAGTGAGGTGAATCCTAAACAACAATTAAAGCAAAATGTGAGAATCCATCTATAAACATGAAGTGTCACATATCTCTTGATCAACCTCAACTCTCACATATGAACAATATCTGGAATGCAACTTTAGTTCACGGCCCGTTTTGAGTAAATTAACTAACCACAGCAACCACTTCCGATATCATCTGTGCATAATGGGAGGCCTGGACCCGTTTCATTCGACTGACTTCGCTCCAGTTGAAATCGCCCGGCTATTATCAGTTTCCAGGACGGGGAACAATCAAAAGCAGCCACTATGACGCCGTTCTAGTATTTAATCCGCCGCAGAACCGACACGAACAACAACTATTCTACCCGAGCTTATTAAGCTGCTGCCTCTCTGAAACACTGGAGGTTATGTAAATATAAATCTGTCAGTCAGTAATGTTCTCATGAGACTTTTTCCCATTAAACAATCAATACGCTATACAACATATCTGGAAGTCATAATGATTTTCACTCTCGCTACACTTCTAATATGACAAACAATTACGCCCTGAATCATTTCTTATTTGCTACCTTATATTCTCCTTTTCTCTTTTGTCTATTTAACTCCCTGACTGATTTATATTCTGCTTTGTATGAGGACACATTTCCGCTGTGGTGGACAATAAAGTTATATTCTATTCTAATAGAATGAGCCGCTGCTGCTAAAGCTTTTATGCCGAGAGCTTAACAGAATTTGCATTTGACAAACGACTATAGATTGTTACGCAATGACTTTGGCTTTTTTATGAATTTACAGTAACCTGGTTTATTTTCAACAAACTGGGTTAGATTTCATAAATACAGAACATGCATATGGAATATTGAATATTACAATCCTTCATTTTTATGCTACTTTATACCGCTGCTCTACTACATTCATCTGACAGCTGCAGTTTCCTTCTGACATTATAATCTTCTTTAAAGTAATGTTGAAATAGGAAGGAGCTTCCCCCAAACTTTGCTGGATGAGTATTTTTTGCACTATTTAATTTAAGTAAAAATACAGATTATTTGTTTAGTATAGCCCAACGTCACAAATCACAGATTTGTTTCAATGAGCTTAAATGAAACCTTGCGTGAAATTATTCCAATATTGAGTCTAATTATCTTGAAATATCTCATCCATATGGCAAGCAATTTTCAATAGACTATTTGTCTTGGTAAATTTAGTCTTATGTTATCTTTATTTTGTCTTTTTATTTCTCAAAATCTTGAAAAAAAAGCAAAATTATTGGCCAAAGCAATGAGATAAATCCACTCAATATTGCACTGATTGTACCGAATGCATCATTTTTTCCTCTGATAAGTCACGTTCGCTGACTGATACGTAAATCCTGGCGCCGTTTCTCCCCAGCGACGGTCGTGCTGACGGGTCTGGAGCCCAACACCACGTACGAGGTCCGTGTGGCGGCCATCAACGGGAAGGGCCAGGGCGAGTTCAGCCACACGGAGACCTTCCAGACTTTACCCATCCGTGAGTTGCTGCTATGTTCTTTTTTTTCCCCTTTTCTGCAAAAAGAGCCACTTATCTATGCATCTGTGTGATATATTTAAGTCCTAATCATTTTTATCCATTATTTCTATGACTTTCTAGCACTTCTTTCCCAGCACTTCATACGCAATGATCATCACTTTATGCACATTGACATCGGGAAGGTGTTTTGTTCCCGATTTTCATAAAAAGGAAAAGAAAACGTCTGATAGAAACCTGAAAAAAGCTCCTCATCACCTTGGTGAAACGAGGCCTATTTAGCATCTTATGAAACTCCGGTGCGCTTTTATTTTCGCGGCGGTTACGGCCGCGTCGTATTTCAGCGATATGAATCCAGATTATTGGCGCTCGGAATAGATCCTGTCAAATTTGTGTCTCGCTGTGAAACTGCTGCGTTAAAAATTATATACTGCGGGGGGGTGGGGGGGTTAATGTTTAATGATGGGCTTTTTTTATTTATTCTGGCAATCTGGTGCAGCAGGATTGCAGTAAATCCCGGCGAAAGCCGTAGAAAAGTGCAGATACTGAGAATGATTGTTAGAGAGAAAACCCAATTAGGAAAATACAGTGAATAATAAGGAGCTCCAGTCAACGTTAGTTATAGCCAGACAGGATATGAATTTAATTCAGCTTAAAGCCTTGTCTCTTGCTTTTTACTGCGTCTTTATCTCGTATCTCACGTCGCCACCTGCTCCCCCTGCTTGGGAATGTGCGTGCACACACGTTCGTCTGGGAAAAACACAAACAAACACACACACACACAGGCATATTGTTTTTTTTGCATCCGTTCTGAAGCCTCCTGCTCACGTCTCCCCCTCAGGAGAACCGAGCCCGCCGGCGGTCCACGGGCAGAGGGGGATGGGCAAGGCCTACAGGCTGGGGCTGGTGAAGCAGGACGACGGGGGCATGCCCATCGTGGAGTACATCGTCAAGTACAAGACGGTAAGCGAGCACGTTCACGGCAAAGCTACAGGCGGCCGAGCTACATCCATTCATTTCTCCAATGGAGACACAAACGTTTGGTTCTGAAGCTCTTCTTGTTATTGAAAACAGCTGCATTACATATATATATCATATCATTTTTTTCCATAGTTAAGGTACTGAGTGTTTTTTTTCCATTCTGTGTGCAAACACAGAGAATTCTAGAATTCACTTACCCATTTTTACTTTGGGTTTTTATGTGTAAAAGAAGCAGCTTAAATTCCCCAAATAAAGCGGCCGAGCCGCTCGCCCCCAGAACTAAGTGGATTTGGGCCGGTTGAAATTTCCCATCATCCCCCCGTTGCCGCCGTGTCTCGAGCAGACGTCTCTCCGCGGCTGTTTTGGAGAAAAAAATAAATAAAACGCCGCGGCATGATGAAAACCCGCTGGTGGGGGAAACACACGGGCGAGATGGTTTGAAAGGCCCGTTGCATACGATGATAAAAGCTCTGGACTTTGACTTTGGCCCAGTTTGTTCTTTGTCCTCTAACGCTTGAAACGGCGAGTTTGGCGTGGTGCTTTTTAACGCACAGCTCTCTGCCTCATTCGTCTGGTTTGCAACAAGAGAGAAAAGGGAGGTAGAAAGAAACACGGCTGAGTAGCTATCAGAGTACTTTTTTGTGATGATGAAAACGGAAGATTGCCTGGTGTATTTGCGCGAACCGATTCTCTCGTAATCCCCAGAACAAAAAAAAAAAGCTGTCGTTAATCAAACGCAACAATTCCTTCCGCCGTCTCGACACAAAAAAACACGGAGCGTTGATTAAAGCCGTAACGCGTTCCTCCCTCGTCGTTTCCCCCCAGGATAAAGAGGAGCAGTGGATGACCAAGCTGGTCCCCGGCGCCAACGACTTCGCCATGCTGCAGCCGCTGCAGTGGAACACGCGCTATGAGGTGGAGATCACGGCGCGCAACGTCAAGGGCCTGTCGGAGCCCACCTTCTACCAGTTCTTCATGCCGCAGAAACCCGACATCACAGGTAAAAGCATGATTGTGTTGCGATTTGCTTCCACAGCCCCGCCCGCTGTGCTGCGTTAGCACGGCTTACGGCTAGTTTACTCCACAACGTCCAAAACGTGACCCCTCCAAGACCCTCAGGAAATCCTGGTGTTACCACCTAACAGAACCAGAGACTAAACACAAACACAGCAGCAGATGCCCAGGTTTCTTTAGGTGGCCGATTGGATAAGGATTAAAACATGAATCTGACACAATTTCAATGTTAAAACTTGTCGTCTCCGAAAATGAACACCAATTGGAAAAATCCCGACATGAGGGAAGGACATCGCCAAGTGTAGGCTTTAAATGATACAAATGAATGTTAAATTACAACAGGATTACTTTAGTGAATGAAAACTATAGCTGTGGGTCTGTGTCTGTGCACATCAGGATTTGGAGGTTGAAGGGTGAAGGAGACGGGAGGTTAGGCACAGGCAGTGTTTTGTGTTCGTGAATCATGGCCGAGCATAAAAGAAAGCAAAAAACCTGATAAATAATTGCTGCCTCTGGTTCTCTATGGGCTGTAAAAATGATTCCAACAAATAATAGCTCACAGCAACATGGGGGGAAAAAAAAGAAGAATGAAACAGCTCATTTTCAGAGCCGAGAACTTCATGTAGAAAGTGAACCTTCCCGGCGCTAGCACTACCATGCTACGCTAATGGTTAGGGATGCAAAGCTAAGGAAACATGAGAAACTTAGACATTTAAAGGGTTTCATGGTTAAAATGCTTCTTCTCTACTCACCTGCTTCCATTTAGCAGCCGCAGCCGTTTGAAAGCCACGCCGGGAACATTTCTGAGCTCGTGTTCCGCTAAGTTGTTGTTCGTACCGCTGGAAAGACCGATAGCATTTGGTGATAACAAAAGGCAAGAGAAGCGAGATGTCTGGTTGGAGATAAAGCAAACGTCAGAACGCGGCGGCCTTTGTCGCCGAGACACCTCCTCGGACAAATGGCGCTGCTGTCTGGGGAGAAATTGGTGTCTGTGCCTCGGCTACAATGGATTCCTCACGGTATGATTGTTGAATGCTATCGACGGGGCTAGAGAAGCACTTCTGTTCATGAGAGGATTTCTACTTTTTTTTTTTGGCATTGAAAATCGGAACAATTTTCCGGTATATGGTTGACATCAAAGCAGGCACATTTGAGTAATTATATGTCTGCAGGAAGAAGAAAAAAAGTGCACAAAGCGAGCAACAAAATGGCACATCTACGATAGCATCTATGGTATATCTCGTCTCTATGGTAAAGTTTTGTACATGTTGTCGATTCACTTCCCCACATTCCACAGAGTAGTAAATCACCGACGTCTAGATTAATAGCCGGTTTCAGTGGAGACGGAGCAGAAAGGTCGGCTAAGTAATTGATCCGCAGCCGTCATCGGACGTCTGCAGGCTAACGCTAGCCACGCAGCGGGCAGTCAGAACGAGTAGCATCCGCACGCTGTTCAGTTCACCTGTTCAGATAAACAGCACGGATGGTGCAATAACACCCTAGGGTTCGCTTCAAAAAAAAAAAAAAAAAAAACTCAACAGACCGCGAGTGAAAACAGCCTCAGGCCGGAGTTTTCTTCTTTAAAACATCATCATCACCTCCTTTCTTTATCCCCCCGGTTCTCCCGTGGCGCTGCTTTGCAATTTCGGCTCCTGATCACAGCGCAGACAGAAGGATCCGGCACGGCCAGCCGAGCTCATTTCTCATTTGATAACGCCCAACATGCAGACAGTGGTGTATGCCAGCACACACACACACACACACACACACACACACACACACACATGGACAGCCAGTTTCCAGCTGTCGGCCTGTTCGTCCTTATGTTGCCTCATGAAAGTGTGTGTGTGTAAGCGTGTGTGTTTATTGAGTTTCATGTTTAATGTTCTATATCACTGTTAGGCTGAATACGATACTCTATCTCTATATATATATATATATATATATATATATATATATATATACACATATAGATATATATATGATGCAATGCATTAAAACGAAGTGGGACCATAAAAGAACCAATTGCAGTGTTTCAATTTGTCACATGACTTTCTGGCCTCCTTCACAGGGAGGAGCCTCAACATTTAGCCCTAAAAAGTAGTTTTTAGTATATATTTCACTGAAGAATAGGTAAGTTGAGTTCATAACTATACAATTAATTACACTATATTTGATTATTTAATAATAGGAAACCTGAAAATGTGCAGCATGTTTTCAGATGCATTATTATTTAACAGATACATATTTGAATGTTAGCTGTAGTCAGATTATTACCCCTAAAAGTTTCTAGTTTATAGTGTATTTTTATCAATGTATTTCTATCATTTAACACAGACAATAAGGAAAAAGGCAGAGACAAACACTCAAAAAGCCAATTTCTCTTAATGCATTTTACATTTATTTCAAAATAAAAGTCCAAAAAAATAAGTGAAATGAATTTTTGGTGTATATATCCCACCCCCAAAAATGTGATGCTTTTCTTTCATAAATGTGGGAATGAAACAGCGTGTGTGTCGGCTGATTATTTCCACAACCCTGTGGATGTGTGTGAGGCTCAAACCGAAAAATGACTCACTTCATTTCCTGCTGCTCACAATCAACTTGGATATTGACGAAGTCAATCAGCCGCTGTGTATTAGATGTGAAATATCATTGTGGACTATCTTTTCCAATTCCCTGCTTCTTTTCCCCACATTGTTTTCTCTATCTTTTCTTTTTTTTCCCTGACATGGACAATATGTTCATGCGACTATGTGCTGTAGATGCCGTCTCTCCCCTCAATAACCAATTCCTCGCTTCAATTCTCTCTCTCGATGTATTATGCATCTGCGGAGTATTGAATAGAGTTTTTCCCCCTGCTCCGTTCTCCCACCTGATTTTTACTTTGGATCAGGCTACATAACATTCTCCCCCTTCTCACACACAGGGAATCCTTTAAGAAAAAAAAAAAAAAAAGAAAAGCCATTGATTGCGACGCCAGCTTTGGTTCCTTTTCAATTTACTCTTTTACTCCACTGGGTTTTTTTTTCCCCAAAACGAAATGCCTCCTTCCCTTTCTTTTCACGTCCTAAATCACTACACTGTTCCTCTCTAAATTACAGTATAGTTACTGTAAAGAAAGAAAACTCTGCATTGCTTTACCACACAATTGGTTGACAAATAGAATGTTGTGGGATTTTGCTCATAAACTGAAGGGCACCAGTATTATAAGTATTTTTTTTCTTTTCAAATTAAAATATTACATATATTAAGGTAAAATTGACACTGCATCAGTGTGTAGTTGTTCCCATCAAACACAGATTCATAGAAATAACTGTTCAAGGCCTAAAGAGGAAAAACACACAAATGTGTGTTGAAAAAAAACATTTCAAATTCAATATTTATTATGAATGCAGGGCTTTTACTTTGAAAGAGCTACTTTTATATTCTAGTATTGATGCGTTCAGGCTCAATTTGGGGCTTCTTGTCATGTTTCTCCATTCTAGGCTCCTCTTCTCCATACAGTCAAGTGCTGTAAAAAAACAGACTTAAAAAGTACGATTAGAACCAACGTCATAGATTTTTATTTTAAAGGGCGAAGTGAAATGATCTCATCATAGCGCATGATGCTCTCGTCTACTGGAAGTGCAACTCGTGTGGACGCCATGCCAGCGAATATTTACCGTCCATTATATTAATCAATCCCGTCGTAAATTCTCCAAATAGAAGTCATTATTTTTTAAAAGAGCGTAATGAAAAAGATGCAGGAGCATTGTTTACAGTATGAATAGCATAGGTTATCCCGGCCTACCTGTCTGATTTTTACTGCGTTCAATACATTTTATGAGTTTTCCCATAGCTGCCGCTGAATAAATTACCAGCGGGATGGTGCATTTAGATCCAATAACTTAACACTCGAGCTCATACTTTAGAAATCAGCTGAGCAAATTAAGATATTGTGAGCTTTAAAAGACGCAATTATGTATATTGAGACCAGTTAGGTTTTATTTAGGGGGAGAAAAAAAAAAAAAAAAAAGTAAGTGCTTTGTTGATTCTAATCAGTTGAAGTAGCGTCGATCTCAAACTGTGCAGCTGATTTCACTGAGAACACGATCACGTTGGAGCTTTTTTAGGTTGGAAATTCAACTTTAGAAAGCAGTGACCAACATTTTCTCCTTTTTATAAACTAACTGATTAATGGTTTCAGTTACCAACAGATTAATAGTAATATAACTATATATATATATATATATATATATATATATATATATATATATATATATATATTTATTCCAGCCTAACAAATAAAAACTTAATTTTTTGTTACCTAACTAACTTTATTAAATGTTATTTTAGAAAAATTCTACTCAATATTAAACTAATTGGACCCTTTTTCCCTAAACTGCTAATATTTAATTTTTCAGTGCAGATAAACAACCTGAAGGAAAATATATGTGGTGGTTAACTGCAAAAAAATTAGTTATTATAAGTAATAAGTAGATTAAAAAAATTAAAAAATTGAGTACACATTTCTTATTTCACTGACAGATAATTTTACTTATTTACGTTTTCTTTTATTTGGGTCAATTAAGACCTCATATTTCCTCTTTTTTTCATATTTTGGACTTTTTCACTAATTTTACACAGATTTTTAAGGACGTTTTATCAAGTAAAAATAACTTGTTTTTGGCCCAGTTAGTCCAATTTTTTGTAGAATTATTCTAAAATATTTAAGTCCTCTAGTTTTTTTCAATGTGTGCATCTTACGTCATGATATTAAAGAAAAAGTATAAAATATGAGATAAAAATTGAACTAACTAGTCATATAAATACTACTAATTAATACAAATTATTAACTTTCTAATATCAAAAACATTTTTTTTCCATTTTTTGCATTGTTTAAACACTTTAAATCGTTATGTTAGAATTTTAAATACAATTAGCATTGAAATATGAATATGATATGAAAAAGTCTAACAAGAGGAAATATTGTGTTTAAAATTATTCCAATATTAAGTATAATTATCTTGAAATATCTTATTCCATTGGCATTTCATAATCTCATAATCACATTTATCCGCCTCAGACTAACTTTCCTTTTTCCCGACGGACCCTGAACACACCATGTATATATAGAATATATAGGGCTGGAACATACATGTTATACACACATTTATTTCTACATATATATGAATATGAGAGAAAAATATGTCGATGTGTGTGTCAAAAGCATAAATTTAAGAGTGAAAATATGTATGAATATGAGAGTGAATATGTGAGAGGAAAATGTATGTGTGTGTGTGTGAGTTCCAGAATGAAAAATGTGCCGCGCGACCCCTCATATTTCAAACACATCCTCTTTGTAATATTAAGTTACCGCTGTGAGCTGTGGGTAATAAGTCGGCCTCAGTCTCTAAATCAATACCAGCGCGGCAAAAAAAAAAAAAAA
Organism: Eupleurogrammus muticus; assembly: GCA_036785175.1. Taxonomy (NCBI): domain Eukaryota; kingdom Metazoa; phylum Chordata; class Actinopteri; order Scombriformes; family Trichiuridae; genus Eupleurogrammus; species Eupleurogrammus muticus. The sequence continues at coordinate 2,922,749 of JAYKQN010000024.1, forward strand.
AAAAAAGCAAAAACCAACACGGGCCGACTCCTCCGTGTCGAGACGTGTGACTCAGAACGCCGCCGCACCTGTTACTTTACTTTATAAATAAATAACAGCGGGAGAAACACACAACCCCGAGGCAAGGAGACAGAAATAAGCTGTGAAGGAGAACAAAACGTGGAGTCGAGCTGTAAATAACAGCCACCAGCTCCATAATGACAAACACACACATCTGTTAGGCCTTTATCACAGTCAGGGAAGCTTCCGGTAATGAATGATATCCCTACAATATTGTGACGTCAAACTCTAAACTGACATTAACCTGGAGTTAAATCAAACGTGTTTAATGGATGAAGATCCTGGAACTTCCTTTATTTTTTTACATTTGGCTGCATATTCATATCATTTATTGATATGCACATCACTTTATATACATTTTTTATTAAAGTATAGCGTGATACATGTAGAATAAATTCCATTATATAAACATTATAGCCTAAAGCAGCCACATCCATATAATGACTATATAATATGAGCTTAATGTAAGAGTCAAAATACATTTTATTTATAAGCAAGGTGCTTAAAGGGGAAAACATAGAGAGAGATAAAGAATGTTGTGTGCTGTGTTCCATAAAATGTTTGGTTTCCTAAATCTATTCAAATGTTTCGCCTGACGTGGATTTAGAAGCAGCGACTGTTCGTTAATTAACATTAGCTTTGTAACAGATGAGTATTTATATATATGTATTTAAGCCAAATGAATCACACATGTTGGTAGTTTGAAGCAATTAATGTTTATTTATAATGGATTTAGGTGGAGAAGTGAATCATTAAATGTGATTATCTAAATCAATGCTTTTATTTTGAAAATATTTGCACCACTTTGTTGCAGCAATGCTGCCTGAAGGTGTTTTATTGTGCTGTTATCATAAACACAGACAGCAGACAAGGGTTTTTTTTTCACGATATTACAATATAAAACCGTGTGAGGAAGGAGTGAAGTGTGGTTTTAAAGGATTAGAGATGGGTCGATTAGCGGGGAGCCCCGGGGGGGGGGGTCACAAACGTGTCCTGCCAAATCTTGCATCTTTCTGCAGCCAAATTAGCTCAGATAAACTTTTCAGAAAAGGTGAGATACAAAACAAGGAGCCTGTGGCTGTGAGAAAATATTGATCTAGCGGAGAAATAATTGAGGCAACACCCCCACCCCCCCTCCCTTTTTTTTTAATGATGCACAGTAAAATGGAAAACAGGATAATTGCTTTAACCTTCTTGTTTGCAGCCGTGATCCTGGCCTCTGCTCTGAAGAAATATGTTGGAAGTCTGCTATATAATTTACAAGTAGGCTGTTGTATTATATATATATATATCACATATGTGGGTATTTTGAAGCATTTACTGTTAATTTAAATAGATTTTGGTAGATAAGTGAATCAATAGATGTTCTCTAGTTCATATTTCAAATGTGTGCTTTTATTTTGAAAATATTTGCATCCCTAGATTAAAACCACATAAATAAATACCCTGTTTTTCGTTTCACCACTGAATTTCAGATGCTAATCGAGATAAAATAGCCTGGTATTGCTATTATATAATTATATGACTTATTTTGAGTATTTTCACTTGTCAATTTAAGATATTTTCACTACACAAGATTTAATTAAATTAGATTTAATTTTTCAGCATATCAGGTGGAAATATAATGCATTTAGTACAATGTTTTAATATTTAAAATTACCACGAATTATCTTATTGCATTAGCAGATAATTGTACTTATTTCAAGTTTTTCAAAGAATTCCGAGATTTTTTTTAAACGCACTTGGATAAATGGTTAATTTTTACCCATGTAAAGTTGATGTAGTGATAGAAAAAATACTTCTGTTAATAAAAAAGGCAGGAAAAATATAAATAATGATGTATTGTAATTGGAAACAAGATAATTAGGAATCCTTGGATTTTTAAATAATAAAATACATTGATCAAAAAGCCCAGCCTGCATGAGGTAATATGTATTTAGGATTTTACACCCACCACATGACAGTTTTGGCATAATCCAAAATACAAGTTATCGTGCATTTGAGGATATTTTGCAGGTTTTTTATGTGTAAAAGTGTTTTTTTAAGCGTCCAACTTGCTGTTTGCTTTTGCCACACAGAAACGTCTGGACGTGTCTGACCTTCGCGACCTGCTGCTGCAGCTTCAGGAAGAGGAGTGCACACTTTGCTAATGTGTTGTTTTCTCCCTGTGGCGTGTGTGTGTGTGTGTGTGTGTGTGTGCGCCTTCCACCGCCTTAGCAGAATCCCTGTTCAGCGGGCTGGGCCTGGGGGCCGTGGTCGGCCTGGGCCTGGGGGCGCTGCTGCTGCTGCTGGTGCTGGTGGACGTGGGCTGCTTCTTCCTGCGCCACTGCGGCCTGCTCATGTGCATCACGCGCACGCTCTGCAGCAAGAAGACCGCCACCAGCAGCAAGGGCAAGGACCTGGAGGAGGGCAAGGCCGCCTACCTGTGAGTGCTGCACACACACACACACACACACACACACACACACACACACTCTCCTGAATGCATGAATGGATGCATCACATCTATAGAAAACTTCTGGTTCAAAGCGTTACATGATGCGAGGAAAAATGTGAGGGGAGGAAAAACATCATTTATCTATGTTGAAACTATCTTGTAATATCTTATTTCAACAAATGGCAGATAATTTTACTCATTTCAAATCATGTTTTTACCTCTTTATCTCAAATTCTTTAGAAAAACTTGAAATTATTAAAACTTAGCTGCCAGTGGAATAAGATAATTCAAGTGGTTTTTTTCACTATTTGGACTAATTGTACTAAACACAATGGATACATGTTGCTTCAAAATTCTTTAAAAAAATGCACTGCAAAAGGTTAAAATGCTTCATATTTAATACAATTAGTTTAATATTGACTAGAATTACCTTATTCCATCGGCAGATTTCTTTTTATTATAATTTTTTTGTAGTTTTAATCGATTCTATTCAATTTTTTAAGAAAATGTTATTCTTGAATTCTTAAAACGTGTTTAATCCCATATGATGGACTGATTTTTTATCTCAACGTCTTAGAAAAAACTTGAAATTACTAAAAATTTCTGCCAATGGAATAACATTACAAAAGATTATTCTACTAATTCTGATTTCGTATTTTGCAGCATATGAACAAACATTCTCAAAACGTGACCATATAATATGTTATGTTTATTTAATTATAATTAATATAAATATAAATATACATTAGAATTTAAATTTAAAAGCTGGATATTTTAAGTCTGATCGTGTTTATTAACCCATCTAAAACCTTAGAATTTCATGGATTTATTTCATTTATGTATTTTTACTTTAAGCAACACCTCAGATCGTGTTCTTTTCAGACTATTTCCAACACTTCCTTTCAGTCATTGTTTTTCTTCCGTTGATGTGAAGCATTTTTTGGAACAGAACCCTTTTCCGACATGAGAAAAAGGCGACTTCTTTCTACCGTTTAGGTTTACCTACAACTGCCGCCACGCCGCCTTTTCGAGCACAGTATGTCCCTGCCAACGCCGTATTCACGCCATCCGTGGTGCAGCTGCAGCAGCGTGTGCATGCAGTGACGTGCATGTTGTACAAGCTTCCTGTGCATCATACGTCACGCCTGTGTGTGTGTGTGTGTGTGTGTGTGGTAGATATGAGCATGCAAATGGTGAATAAGTGGAGCTACACTGCAAAAAAAAATCTTAACAAGCAAGAATGTCTCGCTTATGGTGCAGTTAGTCCAGTACAGAGTAGAATTATCTTTAAAAATGCCTCATCCCATAAACAAGCTTTTTAAATTTTTATTTTCATTAAACTGTTTAGCTTCATCTCATTTTAATGTTGTCTTTTTGTCTCATAATTCGGATTTATTCTAATCTAGACTTTATTTTTGTACTTTTTTATTTCCGAATGTTAGTCCTGTATTGTTAAAATAAAGTAAAACTGGCCTAAATAGGGAAAAAAGTTAAATTATCTGCCAATGAAGTAAGATCATTCTACTCAACATTGGACTAATTGACCGAATTAAAGATTTAATTTTTGCAGGGGTAAATATCTTCTATTTAGTGCATTCAATATTAAAACAACAGTTTTTTTTAGATTTATAAAGTCCAGAATAGGAGATAAAAAAGACAACATCAAGATAAAAAGTCAAACAGTTTATTCTCATTTTAAGAAGAACAAAATCAAGTAAAAAAAAAGAGTCACTGCAAAAAAAAAGACTTTTAAAGTATTTTTTTTTCAGATTTTTGGTTTAAAGTTTAATATCATGAAACGGCTTCCTATGGGCAAATGATGCGGAAACGGAAACACATCTTGTTTGTATCTTCAGACCCAAAATCTTCGTTCTATCTCAAAATGCGAAAAATAACGCTTTGTGATGTAGAATTAAGAACATAATAGAAATAAAATGGTCTTAACCTTTAACAATTGGGCCAATATCAAATAAAATGATTTTGATATATTATTCCATTGGCGGATAATTTTGTTAAAATCACTAATCCACGAATGGATATGAAAATTTCAGGTAATTCTACTTTATGTTGGACTAATCACATTAAAAACTACACGTTTCCATTTTCCATTATTCCATTATTACTATCAATCAATTGCCAATTTTGGTCGCACCTTAAAGCGAGTTTTTCTCCAACGTGATCCATCGCGACGCCACGCCGGGCATTTATGGCCCACGTGTTGCTGTGTGTTACCCTGCCGCCGTTTTACGACTGTATTAGCGCCGATAATTTAGCACCGTCATGTCGCCGGATATAAAGCAGCGACGCGGACACGCGGCTCTTCACATAAAGTGCAGCGGGATAGTCGGGCCACAGAAAAGCTCTGTATGTCTCGTGCTATCATGCCATGAGACTTTTTCATATCATTTATGATTTTTGCTGCTGCAGCTTTGAGATGCAGAGACGGCGTGTAGTGTAATGTCCTTTTTGTAGTTAACATCACTGTTGTCTGTAAAACATGGTTATAGAAAATTAAGTTGCTATTTCTGCATCTTGTTGTCTGCATAGTGATAATGATCATACCGAAATAAATATAGAATAAAAAGCCTCAGCAGTTCAGTTCATACCTACTCCTGGATTTCTTCTGGATCATAACCAAAATTTTATCATCTGTTCATAATATGATTTCCAACATTTGCTAAAAATTTTATGAAAATCTGGCCAAAGCTTTTTGAGCTATTTCATTTTTTATACGTGTATCTCAAATTTAAAATGATCTGCCAATGGAATAAGTTAATTCAAGATAAGTCTGTTAAATATGGGACTAATTGTACTAAATATTCCCCCCTGATCAGATTGCATTTTTTAAGAGCACAGTGCAAAAAATATGAATATGTACAAATATAAATTAAACAAGTGAAAAGGGTTTTGCAAAAGCAAAAAAAAAAGAAAATTTGTTCATAATTAATTCAAGAGAGCAGTAGTTGAGCTCCTCTGTAAAGGTCCATGGTGTGGGAGTAAATTCAGGCATTAGAACTCACGTCTGGTACATCCTGTTAAACTTTGTTTAAAACCTTTCAGTGTGAACACCTGTTTTTTTGGAGATTTGTGCTTTTCTCTGAGTCTGTAACTGGTTGCATAACAGAGAGGAAATGATTTTTTTTTATTTAATAAATTAAATTTTTCAGAGAAAGAACATTGACTATAATAAGCTGATCGTTGTGATAGAAAGCTGAGACAGTCCTACTACTGAGTTTGCAAGATGTCAATATTATCAGGAAAGTGCGGGGTAATATCAATAAGAGTGTCTAGAGTGATAAATTATTACACGGTGAACTTTAAAGGGCCCCATTATGAATACAAATATTTTTCCCTCGCTTTAGTGCAGTGGGCGCGTTCGACTTAGGAGAACATGCTTTTCTATTTTTTTCATTAATATTTTTTTTTATGTACTACAATATAGTGCAATTGCACCTCCACTACATTGGGGGGCAGTGGCGTTCTCATTGGCAGAGTGTGTGCAGGGAGCATACAGCACAGAGTATGAGTATGAAGTGTAGACACCAGGTGTAGCAGACCCTCAAGTGACACCATGAAAAAAATATTTAATGCAAGATTTAAATAATGCATTAGAAATGACTCCTGTTGTGATGTCATAATAGTAGTGGTTGATAAAAACCACCTCTTATTGAGTGTGAGGTGCTACAGGTCTATATATCTGGTTCTGGACCATAAAACAATGCTAATCACAGAGGTTATGTTATCACTGGTGTTTGTCTGACTGTAGCCACAATACTTCAGAAATCTCTAGACAGATTTTTGTCGAACTTTCAGCAGATGTTGAGAATGGTGCCGTGAACGGATGACTGCGTTTTGGTGACGATCAGGAAAAAATCCTAATTCCTAGATAATTTTGAATTTTCTCTTGTCTGTTAATGCATTGACCGCTAACTTTTTTTTCGGAGGGTTGAAGTGCAAAACTACAAGTGAGGGTCACTTAACAGGTTGTTTTACGTCCCTCCTGTAATTGACTGATGAATGGGTCTGAATGGGGTTGGTGAGCTGTCGCTGTGCAGTTGTGACATCACAAATCCACGGCAACCCCAGTAGCTCATTTTAAGGAAAACAGGCCGGAGTTGGAATTATAAGAAGAAACGGATCAACTGATGAGTCATCGGTGTAATAGTTTTTTCACATATACAGTACATACGTGTTGCAGTAAATAAAGCCAAGCACACACACACACACACACACACACACAAAATCCATTAATATTAATGGATTGTAACCACTTTGGTCACTCATCCATGATTAGGTGCTCTACTTTAATCACGGCTTTAACGTTTCTGTGCTTCATTGCGTTTTATTACGCGAGCAAACGTATCAACCACATCCCCACCGACTGTAGCAGGAAAATAAAGATCACATTATCGCGGGGGAAACAGAGGCTCTGCACAGGCCGATGTGTCATTGACATGTACGGGGGCGCGTTAATGAGACATTCCGTGTGGCGGCCGCTGACGTCTGACACGTAATTAAATGGCATTTTTACGGCACTTCCTCTTTAATTTTTGCTGTGCGGGGGAAAAAAAATCCATATGCTGCTTCTTAATAATACTAATAATAATAATCATAATAATACAGTGCATTTGCATCCCTTTGCAGACACATGACAGGGGGAAGAAAAGGAAAAATGTATAATATATATATAATTACAAAGGGTGACATTTCATATGTTAGTTAAAAAAAGAAAGGTACAGCAATACCCCGAAATATGCTAAAACAAAATATGTTAAGTGTCAAAAACATACAGTAATTATTCTAAACCTAATAAAGTAATTACAACTAAAGCACAGCAGCTTGTAGATTTCAGGAATTTTTCCTTTTTTCAAAGTGTAATTCTATTCATGTGTTTATAGCATATCATATAATACAGACAAGAAGGAAAAAGGCAAAAGACCAACTTTGAAAATAAAATAAAATGTGCATTTTTTTTCGCCATTTTTGGTGTTCACCATGTTTATTTATGTTGCCTCTGTTCATTTAAGTTGAATTCCACGACGTCACACGCTCTTTGACCCCATGTGACCCCCAGTTTCCTCGCTCCATTTAGGATCCCGAATGTCAGCGACGATCAAACACGCCTGCACAGAATATCAACGTAAATGTAAAGCTTCAGATAAGTGAACGAGCACCTCCGGGACGCGGCGTGGTTTCACACCTCAGGCATTCACGCATTTATCTCCACGAAAAAGCAGCATCCTGCGCCGCCGTACGTGGCTTCGTGCTCCATTAACGTCAGCGGAGGAAAATAAGACGTCACCCTGCTGCGCCGCAGTGTCATTTAGAAGCTTATAGATTACTGATACACCAAGTGTGTGTGTGTGTGTGTGTGTGTGTGTGTGTGTGCACAGCCCACCATGAGGTGCACAGATCCCGGCTCTCGCAGCATAATCAGAAAGCCTCATCAGTGTGGTCGAAACACTTTTTATATATAATATGTGTGTGTGTGTGTGTGTGTGAATACATACATAATACATTATGTTGTTGTGTCTGCAGGAGTCTTGTTAAGGTGAAAACAAGTAAATTACAGGTTTTCCTTACAACATTTGAGGAAAAACACATTCATTACCTTTGACATGTCTTGAAATCTGCTCATTATATAACACAAACAAAGAGGAGATGTTTGTGTGTAAAACAAAGGAGAAAAAAAAAGAGCAAAATTACACGGAAGAAAGTCTACTGTATTTATTGTCACTTGTCCAGGTATCCGAGGCAGGGTCGAGATTTGCTGTTGTGCAGCGCGGCCGAGACACAATACACAGAATAAATTTACTGGAAAAAATAAAAATCATCCAGGAGGTTTTTACTGTATGAAAATTAATATTCTAATAAATAATTATATATCAATAATTATGATCTAATTCTACCCAGCATGTCCACGTGGGGCTGAATTTATGGGTACCAAGGAAAGTGGGTTCGCTTCCATAGTGACCCCACATGTGTTTCGTATTGAAATTATATTTTATAAACTACGCGATAGAGAAAAAAGACTTTTTTTGACTCCCTCCCTGGATATTAAGTTCGCACTCCCGCGGAAAAAAAAAATAAGAAAAGCGGTGAAAATCTCCCAGTAACGCCGAGGAAAAACCTCCTCATCTGGACATAAGTCCAATCTGGGTTTGCGTGAAGCTAATGGGACATGAAATTGGCTCCGCTGCACAGGAAGTTTAACGCGGACCAATCACAGGAGACCCCCCCTCTGGCCAATTTCAATATTTGGCCTTATTAGGTCCAGCAGCATGCAGGGTGCTGTTTTACATTCATAATGTCGCCCACAAAAAAAGAAAAGAAAACACAGCTCCAGTGCGGCTATTTGATTGTGATTTTGTGCTGATGTTCAGGGCCTTTTGAAATTGACAATTTACTTGAAGGAGGGAAAAAAAAAACAATCAAATATTGTGAACCAGCATTGGAGCCACCAGCTGTGACCGAAATAAGCTTTTCAATAAAGAAATAATTCAGATGTAATTACTGAATTTAATGAGAGCTCTTTTACATCAGCAACCGGCTGATTAATATTTAATTAAAGGTCAATAAACTGTTCTGGTTGAACTTAAAGGAACAGTTCAGCATTTTCTTTCTAAGGTGAGCCCTTGTTTTAGATAATTTCGATATTCCTTCATATTCAAACCACACAAAACCTTGAAAAATGCAAACTTATCCATCGCTAAGAGACGGGGATAGCACAACCCTGAGTCCAAAAGCATGGATGGATGGTTTGTGTTTCTCCGGAGAGATGACAAACAAGTCCCGACATGATTAACGGGAGCTGGAAGTAACGGCGAAAACAAGAAACGGGCGCCGCGAACCCCGTGAACTCAGGAAATTAGAAAAGTAGCCGTCAGCTAAAGTGTGTTGGTACCTGCGCTGGCGGCCTGCTGGCAGCCTGATGAGGCACGCTGGGAAGAATTAACACCCCAGTGAACGGAACAGGAGGGACGGGACGTAATGTGCGAGGACGAGGTAAAAGCCAGCGCTTGTTGAAACCCCCCCATTGGTAAATTCACACCAACCCCAAAAAGACACGACAGGAGCAGCAAAAGAAAATGAAAAAGGAGCAATATTTACTAAAGAGAAACAGAGTGACAGTCAGCTGTCTGCATGTGTCCACTCGTGTCAAAAGCTGCAGATTCAAGTGTAATTTTGAGGAGAATTATCTTATTATAATGGAAGATAATTCATCTTATCTTGAGTTAAGTGAGTTTTTTTCATTTACTTTCTGGATTTTGTTTTCATAAAGAAATTTGACTTTATACTCTCATATTGTTTTATCTCATATTTTTGACTTTTTAACTAAAAAAAACGGAATTATTGGAATTGATATATTATTTTTTCTTTTCTTTTGCAGTAAATGGGCATTGTTTTACTTTTGGTCATTTTATTTCATATTATGGACTTTGTATCTCATAATTCTGACTATTTATCAATGCAAAACTTAAAATATGTAAAATGTCTATATCACACCACATGTGAAAGTAGTTTTAATCAGTATTAGACTAAATGCACTAAATGCATTACATTTTCCCATTTTTTGCAGTGTAGATTCATATTGTTGTTTTTCCTACTTACAGTCCATTTTAATGTGCAAATACAGTACGGATTTAGTATAATATGAAATATGAATGTGGGCTATTAAAGCAAAGCCAGAATACGACACATTAGAAATTGTCGCCATTTAAGTCTTATTATGCCGCTGAATTATTCTATTCAGGCTTTTCCTCAGTCGCAGCATTTGCTGCAATAGGATGAAGTAGTTCAGCGTGCTGAAAGCAGATAAAACCCCTCATACATCATATTGCTGGAAACAGAAGCCGGTTGGATTTTCAGCTCATAACCGCATTATCATAAAGATAAAGCTGTGATGTCCTTCTGCTGAATTACTCGCAACCAGACTCGTGGAAGACGAGATGAAAAGAGCGGCGGCGGAGAGGCGGCGAGCCAATCAAATCAAACGCTCTCGGCCTCACGCTTAATAAGGCAATGCTTGTATGTTATTTCATTCGCTTCCTTTTTTTTTTTCTTCTTTTTGTTTTTCTCCTTGGAATGACGCAAATGAAAATCAAATGTGCCGGCACTGTAAGGATGAGAGCAGAGTGCGGACAGGAGAAAGGGCTATTTAGTTTACGCAAATCCGCATATTACAGATCTATTTGAGAATGTTGATTAGAGCAAAGAAAGGGAGAAAAAATAAAATTAGACCATTAATCTCTGGTTACAAGTGTTTACAGAGAGGACTGAACTGAGGGGCTGCATAAAAAGACACGTACACTGGAAAACATTGAATCTTATCAGGGGAAAATATCTTGTGTTTCGTACAGTTGGTCCAAAATTGAGTAAAATTACCTTTTTCCATTAGCAGATAATTTAGCTTTTTTTTCAAGATTTTCCAAAAAATGTTTTGAAATGAGCAAAATCTGATGCGATTTTTCCCAAATGGTTCTACTCAATATTGCAATAATTGTACCAAAAACGAGATATTTCCCCCTTTTCACATTCACATTTTAATCAGCCTTCCTGCAATAATCTGTTTAGAAAATATCTATTTTTGGTATAATTAATCCAATATTGAAGCACAATTATCCTAAAGTGTCTCACTCCATTGCTTGATGGTTTTGCTTTTTTCCGTCTCAGTTTTGGTCAATTTTGTCTTATTTTCCTAAAATAAGATTAAATTGTTTGAATTTTTATTTTAGAAAACTTTGCTGCAACTTTCCTCTGACTGGATATTCAATATAATATAAGTGCACAGAACATATTTTAGCAGGTCTTTCCTAATTATGAAGCGCAACCGGAATCTCACGATTCTTAAATAGTTAATTTCTTCTAGAATTCAAATCTGCCCTGTGCACTTTTATTATAATGAAAATCTGATTAGAGGGAAAATACCTGCAAAGGTGAGACTGGAAAAATCTGTGAATTCTAATCTAGCATCTTATTAATGTATGTGTGTAAAATATCGTAGCTCTAAGTCTGTGCCTGTCTATCGCTCTTGTGCTCTCTCTGCCCCTCACCAGGAAGCTACCGCTGAAGGAAGAAAATGGAAAAGAGTCTCTCAAGCCGGATACGATTGAAATCAAAGTGCACGGCGACAACAGCATCCACACAAAGCCCGACGACAGCAAAGCGTAAAAAAAAAAAAAGAAAAAAAAAAAAAGAAAAAGAAGTGTTCCGGTCCACCTCGCCACCAAAAGAACATTCGGATCACAAGACCAAAACCCAGAGAAACTACGACACTGGAGAAAAAAAAAAAGTGGAGAAATATACCATATCTGTTTATAACAATGCCCCGGTGAACGGCTTGTGTAAATAGAAATAATAAAGAGAAAATAGAAAGGGAGAAAGGGTCAACCTTTTAGACCTGAGCGATAAATGTATCATGTTCCTGCAAACATGGCGTCAGTAGGAGGCTGTTGTTGATCAATGATTGTATATTATTTCCTGATGAGGCTTTGTTGTTTTTGTGTCATGCTTTTTTTTTTCTTCTTCTCCACATGCAGCAATGGTTATGAATCATGTACCCCCCGCCATGACTCCCCCAACGGCATCACAATCAGAAACAAAGCTTGTCCGCCACTAGCGCCCTAGCTTGTTCGTTTTTTTTTTTTTTGTTGTTGTTGTCGCTTGTTCGAGCAAACGCGCGGGCCAATCCCGATAAATTAACCCCCCCCTCCATGTCTGCGACACCAAGGCGACCTTGGTATGCCCGATAATAGCGAGTGGCAAACCGCTAACGAGAGGCTAGCATTGTTTCTCTAGCTAACTTGTAACAAAAGCTAAACCGCGCTTAATTACATTCAGAGGTTTACGCCTTCAGGAAACCATGTCAACGAGGTTCTTAAGAAGGGGATTTGTTCACAGCAGGGGGAGAACGTGTATGAAACAGGAAACCATTAATTATTGAGGAAAATTTTGACTCTGAGGGTCTGTTGGTTCTTACTTTGTGCTGTATGAAAAAAAAAAAAACAGACAAAAAGAGAATAATGTGTTGCAGTCTATGAATTATACAGTATAATAGCATACCACACATGTGCATTGATGTCATTGTTACAGAAAACCTTTTATATTGACACTGAATATCGTTGACTTTCGCTAACGAGCATCGCTACATATGTTTTACTCATCTCTGTGAACATGCAGAGTAAGGTACGCTGGCCAATTTCGGCTTTGGTGTACACACTTGAGTTATGTAAAAAAAAAATGGCGGCTATGCACCTGAAAGGCATCCCTACGAATGGCCCGAGTGGGGTCAATAAATATGGAAGAGCAGCGAATGGTAGGACTCAAACTGAAGGGTACGACGACATGTAAATCAATGCATTTTTTCTTCGTCGACGATACGCTATTTTATTCTATTCATTCTTGTCTCAAATCTGCCGCATATGTATTTTTTTTTTTTTTACTTTTTGGTTTTGATCGATATCCTCTCTGATGTTGTCACGTGTTGTACATAGATGAGAAAGAAAAGAATATTTTACAAAGCTTTTATGTAAATCAAAGTTAAAAAAATGCAAAAGTTGAAAAAATATATATATATATATTTCCGTTAGAAACTTCATTTGTGTAAATACAACCTGAAGCAGTGGTTCCCCACCTTTCTGGCCTGTGACCCCTTTAAAATAAAGTAACCTGGCAGCCGTCATCACATGTTGTAATATTAGGTTATGTTACAGATCATTGTCTTAATTCAGTTTATCTTTTATCTCCCAAATATAGAAAAATATCCTTCCCCCACAGTCCAGTCCAGTCTGACCTACAGTCCTAAACCAAAGGATATTCACTTTATCATCACAATTGACAAAAAAAAGCAATAAATCATCACATTAGAGAAGCTGAAACCAGCCGAGTTTAAACATTTTTGCTTACAAACAACCATTTAATTACTGCAACCGTTGCTGATTAATCTTTGTGGATGTGACCTTGCAGCTCTGGAAATCGGCAAAACTTTGAAATAAAAAAGTACAGATTTCTTTGTCCGTATCCTATTTTATTAGATTATCTCGTGTTGCCTCTGATAATCCAGTGAGCCCTTGTAGGGGTCCTGACCTCAGGTTGGGAACCACTGCCCTAAAGGATGTCCTTTTTTTCTTTTTTTTTCAAAAATGCAACAGGCTTGGCTTTTTTTTTTGTCTTCCTCCTTCTCAAGATGATTTTTTTTTTCATTTTCTTGTGTTTTAGTCCAATGTTCAGTGATGGTGAAATAATGCATTTTCTAGTCATTTGCTTTCCCTTGAGAAAGTCCATGCCCTAAAGCTATTTCACGGCTTTTCAATGGAGGCAGTAATTACAGCATTAGTGTGCCTTCTCTTTTTTTCTTCTTCTTTTTTCCTTTCTTTCTTCCCTTGTGGCCAAATGCCACCTCCTCAGCAGAATAGAGCATCAAATGAATATTTGATCACTACTTCACTGCTTGTTTGTTGCCACAGAATGTGACAGAAATTTGTTTTTCTTTTATCATCATTATTATTGTTATTATTGTGATGCTGTGTAATTCTGGGAAATGTAGTCTTAGGATTGTGGGTCATAGACACTGGACAGAAACACTACCTAGTACAACTAGATGTCAGGTTGATGCTGTAACTCCTGAGTACAAAGTGCAGTGACGGGCTGCAGAAATCTGGTTGCAACACCAGATAATGCATTATCATATGTGTGTGTGTGTGTGTGAGTGTGTGTGTGTGTGCATACATGCATGAGTGGATGGATACACTTTGTTGTATGTCTTCATGAATCAGGTTGCATGTATGGTTGCTGAATGTATCTGTAGCGCGTGTGTGTGTGCGCGCCCGTTACCGATTTTTCACAATAAGAGCATCCCAATTACAGATGACACCCTAAATTAAATAGCTCGACATCTTTTTATTCTGGCTTTTTTTATTTTATTTTTGTTGTTATTTATTTGTTAACTATTTATATGAAAGGTATGTTGTGGTTTTACCTCTCATCTCCTATGACATGTGGCTCTGCGGGTCATTTGGGTGACGCTGACCTTGTGCCAAGTGTGAATGTCTTGAGTGCTGGCGAGAAAAAGCTCCCGCTGGGTTTCTGACAGGTCAATGATGTAGTTCTCCAAGGTTGATCAATAACCCCCAGGTCTGCTGCGCTTCATGCATGTGTAAACCCAGCCGGCATGCCCATGCGGGGCCTGTATTGGTTGATTTTAGCTGCATATGTGGGTGCTGAGTGGGTTTGTCCGCAGTGGCCCATATATGTAGAAACACAGGTGACCCATATATGGGGAAACACCTTGGAGCCACTCAGCACCCATATACATCCAGCAGAAACCCCACATGGACATGCTGTCCCCACGCCCCCATCACGCGCCTCTCGGACTTCGTTTATTTTTTTTTGTTTGTTTGTTTGTTTAATCCAGACCTCGTAGCACTGGCTTTGTCCTCTCAAAGCGAGCCCACGCACCCACATACGGAGGGTCCTTGCCATGGAGCGGTCTCGCTGCCTGTTACGACGACTGTAAATACGGGAGCACAGTGCCTGGAGGCTATACGATTTGTACATGTTCTTTTGTATTTGACTATGAGTCTAAACCCCCCCTTACCCTCCCCTTTCGTCTTTGCCCCCCCCCCTCCCTCCCTCCCGATCCTCCTTCTTTATCTGTCTCCTCCGCCATGCCTTGGTCCTTTTCTCGTACGGGGTTGGGGGGGTTAAAAACAGGTGTGTTTGAGCTTAGTGTACAGTATGTGTCCTCTTTGTCCACCCCCCCGCCCCCTCCCCCCTTGGACTGTCCCCCGCTGAGTGTGCTTTGTGCAGGAGGTGGGTACTATTGATGTCTCTCTGTACTGTACGTACCTGTGGAACCCTTGTGACTCCTGTCATTTGCCGCTGTAAATAAACATGTCCTGGTAGAAGAGAGCGAGACGTTGTCCTCAATGATTTTTCATCTCATCGTCCTATTTGTGAGAATGTGCATGTTTGTTACAGCACAAAAGTCTATTCTCAGATCGTGCACTGACGCCAAAGATCAGATCACCGACGATACGTCTTCAGCGCTCATTTTGAAGTCTGCGGATGACGTGGCGGCAGGAATCCCGGCTGCAGAGGGATTCCGGTAACAAGGGGAACAAACTTCCGACTTCCATCTCCCACTCCGGTCTCAGTTTGGACGGAGGGATGCGAGATGAGAGATGAAGCAGCTCTGTGGGCGAGACGAGTTAACAATGACCAAAGAAAACAAGTGGAGCCGTTCTGTCTTATATTATTATTATATTAGATATTTTCAGACTTCTGGGGGGATATTTTACACCAGTAACTACTAGCATATAAAAAGTACAAATAAGCTGCAAACTGATGTTACAAATACAGAATTCATGATCATCCACTACACTGCAAAAAATTAAAATATGTTGTTTTTGGTAGTCCTACACTGCAAAAAATAAAAAATTCAACAAGTGAAAATATCCAACATCTGGTACAATTTGTTCAATATTGAGTAGATTTATCCACCAATAGAATGAGATAATACTACTGAGTATTGAACTAATAAGATAAGATTTTTTTTTTGCAGTGTATATTGTGTGAAAATCTTGAAATATCGCATTTCATTGGCCAATTGAGTCAAATTGTCTTAATTGACTTTTTATCATAATGTTTTAATTTTAAATGAGTAAATAATTTTACTCATTATTGCACTAATTGTACTAAAGCAAGCAATTTTCCCTTTGATAAGATTACATTTTTGCAGTGGAAATGTTAATTAAGCAGAAAAATATGCACCAAAAACAATTTAAGAAAACATGAATGTGCTTTTTGTATCAAAAATGCAAGGAAATGCAAATCGTTGCATATTACATGAGTTTTACTTTATCTGCGTATATAAATGTGAAGGCAAAAAACATGTTTTTTTACCTTCACTTTGTTATTCATATACTTTCACTATGAGGAGCAAAGGGATAAAGTAGTAGCAGCTTGACACTCTCTTAGAGGTGATTGGCTTTTTTTGTTTTTGACACAGGAAGTAAACTGCTGGACCACACACACACACACACACACACACACACACACACACACACACAGTGTTGGGAAGCCACGCGCCACATGAAAAGATAGCACAGTAAGCCTTCAGGTAATATTTTTCCCCTCTAATCTTTCTGTTTGCAGTGACTCCCATGATACAGTGCGCTGACAGCGCCTTAATCCCAACTATATGACAGAAGTTTGGAGAAGGAAAATCTCTCCGCCATTGTTGAAGTTTTGTCTCGTCCGGAGGGGGGGGGGTTCAATCCCTGCGGCGCTGTGTATTTCTGAAACTTTGCCAAGAGGAGTGGAGCGTTGCCAGACGGGTGAGTCACAGACAAATCCAGCAGAGTTTTTTTTTTTTTTAGCTTTTTGGCAGGTACCGCCTTCCTCCTCCTTAATCTGCGTGATTCCAGAGGCTCCCAACAGTGTTCTTTTTTTTCCTGCTCCTCTTCCCAATTTGACAGGAGGATGAGCTGAGGGACGCAGGTATGTACGGAACGATGATCCCGCCAATCCATCATGAGAACTTTCTCTTGTTTGGAAGTTTCACCTCTAACCACACACAGCCACAAAATTTATATATATATATATATATATATATATATATATATATATATATATAGTTTGGTAATACAGAGAATTTGATTGTAATACATCCTCCAAATTGCCTTGCAATGATTATGAATTAAAAAATAATGCATACATAAAATGTCTAAAATTAAAAAGGTCAGTAAAATAAAGTAAAACTTTGCACGCCCAGGTACACTGTACATACACCCATGCACATGTGCAGTGCACATATGTGCAGATAAACATGTACATGTACTCGTGCAATTCCTAAGGAAAAAGGAAACGCTAATGTCAGGTCATAATAAGTTGTCTTAAGGGAGATTGTTGGGGGTTTTATAATTTGAAATCAATTAGTCCCAAACTTTATTAAAGGTTTTTAAACTCCATGAGAACTGGAACAAGCTCCCACAGATCTGGAACAAACTCCCACACATCTGGAACAAACTCCCACAGATCTGGAGCAAACTCCCACAGATCTGGAACAAATTCCCCGAGAACTGGAACAAACTCCCACAGATCTGGAACAAACTCCCACACATCTGGAACAAATTCCCCGAGAACTGGAACAAACTCCCACAGATCTGGAACAAACTCCCACACATCTGGAACAAACTCCCACACATCTGGAACAAACTCCCACAGATCTGGAACAAACTCCCACAGATCTGGAACAAGCTCCCCGAGAACTGGAACAAACTCCCACAGATCTGGAACAAACTCCCACACATCTGGAGCAAACTCCCACAGATCTGGAACAAACTCCCCGAGAACTGGAACAAACTCCCACACATCTGGAACAAACTCCCACAGATCTGGAACAAACTCCCTGAGAACTGGAACAAACTCCCACAGTTCTGGAACAAACTCCCTGAGAACTGGAACAAACTCCCACGGATCTGGAACAAACTCCCACAGATCTGGAGCAAACTCCCACAGATCTGGAGCAAACTCCCACAGATCTGGAATAAACTCCCCGAGAACTGGAACAAACTCCCACAGATCTGGAGCAAACTCCCACAGATCTGGAGCAAACTCCCACAGATCTGGAACAAACTCCCTGAGAACTGGAACAAACTCCCACAGATCTGGAACAAACTCCCTGAGAACTGGAACAAACTCCCACTGATCTGGAACAAACTCCCTGAGAACTGGAACAAACTTCCTGAGAACTGGAACAAACTCCCTGAGAACTGGAACAAACTCCCACGGATCTGGAACAAACTCCCTGAGATCTGGAACAAACTCCCTGAGAACTGGAACAAACTCACTGACAACTGCATGTCTGCTGCAGATCTCACTGTTTTTAAGTCAGAGCTCAGCACTTTGCTGCCTGTTATTGACATTATTTCTCAATTATTTATCACTGCACGGTAACTTTGTTCTTGTTTTGTTTTTCGTTTTAATCAAGTCTGTGCCACTAGATCATATCACAGACTGTACCTTTGCATTCCTAAACTGCAGTCAGTGACAAATCCAGGTTGGCAACATGAAAGAAGCAACAACTTTTCAAGAAGCATTAATCAGGTCTAGCTAAGGTTGGTTAGGTAGACCTTTTACAAAAGTCACACAAAGAAAGTGGAAGGAAGTAAAGTGACTAAAAACCAAAATAACAATGTATTTTAAATATTTGATCCTCTTAGACTTAAACTAGTTGATAGCATGTTTTTATCTGGTTGCAGGTTTTTATTGTTATGTCACATGACATTTTTGACATTTGAATTTTTACACTGCGAGAAATAAATCTTAGTTAGATGAAAATGTCGTGCAATTAGTTGGGTAATTAGTGTATAAAGAAGCCTGTACTGGTGCAAGAACATGCTCATTATACTGCAATAATAAAGATAAGAGTCGTAGAAATGTCGTTAAATGGCAGAGAGAAAACCACATATATTAAGCACCAGCATTTCCATCAACAGAGATGTTAGGATTAGAAACTGAGCCCAGAGCACCTCATTACACATGCAAATTGATAAGGATTAAGCGCAAATGACAAGTACACAGGCTCAGGAGCTGTTAACAGAGCACATCTTGCTAGAACAATTCCTCCACAGAAGTAAAAACCACAGATACACGCAGGACGTCAGTCCAGAGAGTACGAGTCATTACAGGGAGAAACACACAAAAAATCCACAGTGAGCAGCCAGTGATCAAATTCACCCTGACACATTCGTTCCATCTTCTTGAATTTATTCCAAAGAAGTTACTTGCTTTAGCAGCGGCAGCAGAGGAATTGTGTTTTTATGAATGTTCCGGGCAGCAAGTATGAAGGTTTTCTTAATCTGCGTGTAGATATTGAGTCACCACAATGCAAGAGCAGAGAGACGTTTAGTTATAAAAGTTGCAGGTCATTTCTTCAAGATGAAAGTGATGTATTAGAGCAAATTGCAGGAACACAGAGCAGCTCCTGAGAGGTTCCAGGAGTTGAAAAGGTGAATTTGTTAGGGGAAGTGACAAGTTTTTTTGATGCATAGGAGATGAGTTTGAGCAGATTGCTGCACTGCAGCTGCGACTGAGGGACATTACCTGTCCAATTCGGTAGAAATGCATCACTGAATGTTTATTTCTAAGGCCGTTTCATTCATTTGAGCTACATCTGAGTAAACAAACTCAATAAACCCATGCAAAGTACAGCTACTAGGCAGAGAATTTTTAAAATATAGTCATAAAATGTGTATGCTTTTATGGCTGAAGAGCACCAAGTTGGGCCTGTAGCATCAATACAGTCGGTCTGCTCACACACTCACATCAAAAATCATTCAAGTAAAACCTTAACAAGAGAAAATATCGAATTTTAGGTATAATCATCCAGTAGAATTAGAACTTAAAAAATCTAATATTACATTGGCATATCATTTTTTCCTAACTATGGTCAATTTTATTTTATTTCCTTAATTTAATTTAGATTTTTTTTTCATAATTGGGACAATTATGCCAAAACTGTCATGTGGTGTAATCCTAAAAAGTTGGTGTCAGATAGTTTAACTCTCTTAAGATGTAAAAAACATTAAAAACACATTCTATCAACTAGTCATTTTTTATGCTAGGTGGTTTAAATATGTTAAATTTATCATTGATTTTTGGTTACACCATTTGACATTTTGTGTGATTAAAAAAATTAAAAAAAATACTTCCTTTCAAATGCCAAGAAAAAAAAATGCACATTTTAAAAAACCTGATGAATGCACAGTTTTATTCTAAAGTTGTGTCATTTCTATCTACTGAAGCACACATTATATTTTGATTCAAACCCTTTTTGGGAATTACTTCATAGCCTAATACCATTTTTTATGTCGTATTATGTAGAATTTCACCTTGATTTTTATCTAATATTCATTGCGTGAGTTTAAAAAAGTAGTGATATAAGATAATTTAAAGATAATTGCACTCAATATAGAGCTTGTTTCATTTAACAGAGGGTTAACTTCCACTTGTTTGTAAAAGTCTTGTTTTTAGCCAGAGGAGGCCATAATACAACAGAATGATGTGTTATTGATGATGAAGTTTGTACTTGAGCCCAGAGCTTTAAGTATTTACACAACATGTCGTAAACTCACTGCAGCTGAAATTGTCTTTCAGGGAGAAAGAGAGTTTGACGTAAATTGCAGAGGAATAGAATAACTACTTCTACTTTCCTTATTAAAAGACACTAAACATCAGGTGATAAAACAGTCTTCTCTCTGTCTCATTTTCTTTTTTCTTTTTTTTTGTCCCAACAACCAAGGCCTGGAGGGAACTGAGACACAATCCAGATGACAAATGAGAGTTTTATGGCTGCTCGCACCGCCGGCTTAGCGTTCAAGGACACACCGGGATGATTTTCCAAGGGAATAGGCCTAAATTACTTTGGGTTGTAACTCTTTCAAAGTGATGCAGTGCCTTAAAAAAGAGAGAAACACATGAGGTGTGATGAGCTGCGGCCTTTTTGATATGCGGCGGCGGACGCAGATAAATACATTAGGAAGGGAGTTTTGAAGGAGTCACGTACGCCGGTCACTTTATCTCCATGTGCTGCTGTGAGTCAGGGGCTCTTTCATTATAGAACACGCGGCTATGGCAAAGGAGACATAATTGAGTCAACGCATCTGCAGCTGAACTGTAAAATACCCTCTTATTCCGTCAACTCAAAGACGACTTCTCGCGCAAAAGAGGAATCTTTAAGCGTGACAATTTTCTTCACAGGAGTCCGATCATAATGAGTTGGTTTTAACGCCAGAAATCGATTAACAACCTACATAATTGTTTTTTTTTTCATTCTTTGCTGTTGTATGGAAATCAAGCTTCCCTCCCCTTTTTAAGTATAAAGTTCTCATTAACTATTCAGTCAGAGCCTCAGAGAAAACCGTCTCGCCACATTTACGTAAACCAACCGATCTACGAGATTCAGTCTCTTCCCAGAACTTAAAAGTAAGAGTAGACAGCGGCCTGCCGCCGGCTGGCTTTAATTGAAAAATTACCACTCAGATAATCATACACAATTAGACATCATCAATTAGTGATGCCCAGCGTATTATTTTACAATGAGATGTTGTAATTACTGATGCTCAAACCGCGGCGCTGGGAATAGAGAGATATGGATTATAGCTGTGCTGTAAATGTCGACGAGAAGGGCATCGCTTGCATGCTGCAAAATAAATAAATACATACATAAAACTGAGGGACATTGCCTCTAAAAAAATTCAGTAAAAAATGCATCGCTGAATGTTTATTTCCAAAGCCATTTTATTCATTGGAGCCACAGCTGAATAAACAAATTCAATAAAGAAAGCTACTGGGTGTAGAATCCTAAATGAGCCATATTTTGCTATTCGTGTCTAAAATGCAGACATATAGGAGCAATGCAGTCTGCCTTCTCACACACACTTTAAGAAAATTATTTTTCTTACTATTTTATCTTTCTCTCTCTATTTTAGTCAATTTAGTTTTGACGCTTGTGTGTTTGCTTGACCAAAGTCCAAAATTCCAAGAAGACAGACAAGGTTGTAAGTTGATAGATTTTTGCCTTTAGTTTCTTAATTGATTTCAAAATACAAATAAAATAGGCTCCTGTAGCCGTAGAAAAATAAAGACATAATGGGTAAATTAACATAGATGAGCCACGCCTCCTCCAGGTAGGCTCCCAATTTATGGTGACCTTCGCCTGTAGGGGGCACATGCTAACAGAAATACAAGAATGCATGTATTTAGAAAATGGCAAAGTAAATTAATTCAGGGAATGGCTCCTACACTTGTTTTCCTCAAATAAGATTAAATTGTTTGACTTTTGTATCTTAATTATGGACTTTTTATCTCCTAATTCTGACTTTCTATCTCAAATATTTGAAATAAGTAAAATAAACAAGCTAGCTAGTTCGTAGACATGTAGTTTGATGACGTTATGTGTAGCTTGCTAGTTATTACACAAGCTAGCTTATAGAAATGTAGTTCAATGAAGTTTTGTGTAGCTTGCTAGTTAATAAACAAGCTAGCTTGTAGAAATGTAGTTTGATGAAGTTATGTTTAGCAGGCTAGTTAATAAACAAGCTAGCTTGTAGAAATGTAGTTCAATGAAGTTTTGTTTAGCAGGCTAGTTAATAAACAAGCTAGCTTATAGAAATGTAGTTCAATGAAGTTTTGTTTAGCAGGCTAGTTAATAAACAAGCTAGCTTGTAGAAATGTAGTTCAATGAAGTTTTGTTTAGCAGGCTAGTTAATAAACAAGCTAGCTTGTAGAAATGTAGTTCGATGAAGTTATGTTTAGCAGGCCAGTTAATAAACAAGCTAGCTTGTAGAAATGTAGTTTGACGTAGTAGTATGATGTAGTTAGTCCAAAAGCAGCTCCATGTGCTAGTTAATGAGCTTTATTAAACAGGGTTTCTGAATAAAAGGGAAAAAATAGACATCAAAACTCGGTTTGAAACTTACATCTGAAAGTTTTCCTCCAAGGTTCGCTCCACTTTGAATATCTGAAATCCTTTGAGAGCTGTTTGAAAAGTGAATTAGCACACAAAGCTTAGAGAGAACCAAAGTCAGCTAATCGTCGACTTTAATCACTCGCCGTTCGGATTAATGAGTCGCTGCACGTGGCTCTGCGGAGAAAACCGTGTGTGTCCAAAAAGTTTCCCAGAGACATTAAAAAAAAAACGGCTTTGATTTAAGTTTCTGTTTTCGAGATAACTCTTGATTAATATAGTCAAGATCTGATCTAGGAAAAGGCAGCAGAGTTAAAGAGCCTTCATTAACCAGAGGAATCTGCAGATGACCCCATGGTATGACCCCTTACACCTTTTGACATTTAGAATTATTAGTATTCACTGTCTTAACTTTAGCTCGTTGTGATATTCCGTTGTCAATATACTGTTTTGATAATTTACTGTTGGTCTGGACCAAGACATTTGAGGTTGAATCTTCAGTTTTTTGGGAAACAGTCACTTCAACACATTTCATGAACCAACAAACAACGGATTGATTAAACATTTCAAAGCTCAATGAATCAATTGACGATCATATTAGACATTATGTGCAGCCCAAGAACAGATAATACAAACCCAAAGGTGACAGGACCTCAAACTGAGCAGCTGCATGAACAAGTAGTATAAGATAAATAAGGAGCCTTTTTAACCGTAAATTATGCTTGAATATCTACCCGAAAATGTGCATTATACTGCTCTTTATTATTAATCCTACTTAATGGAAATTCATTGGAAATTTCAATGTCACCTCAGTTCCTAATATACCACCTTCCTCCATTGATTCAGTGATAAATGGATGTAACAAATTCATTTTTTGATATATATATTTAAATGTACATTTAAGAATCTTGTTCCCATCGCGTTCGAACAGTAAAACCAGTCAACTCAATGGCTTTCACACACACACACACACACACACACACACACACACACACACACACACACACACACACACACACACACACACACACACACAGAGGGATCCCAGCTTAACATTACAGACCCAACTGCTGATTTAAATCAGAGGCCTCGGGCACACAAAGCAAATCCCTCCACTCGACTCGTCCAATTTACATTTATGTTTTATACATTTCCGCTGATGTTCCCCCATCAGAAGTGACAGCGTGTGAGACTGGTGTTTTGTTTTTTTTTTTTTATTTGCTCACGAATACTTTTACACACTGAAGCTCATGTTCGGGGGGGATTTGACATGTGCACTTTCCAATTACGATGCTATCTCTAGCCGCGCTAAGCCACGCGGCTAAGCATACACACTTTTGCCACATATCGGCATAGCATGTGTTACAGTGTCCCTTAAAGCCTATGGAGATCATTAGCATTTGCAGAGAGCACCATGCATAACTGAGCAGAGCCTAAGGATAGAATCCTCTCCCAATAATTGAGTGCATGGCGGGGTAAATGTCAAACTATTTGCGAGCCATTCGTAAGCTGCGGTATTCTTCTCTATTAGCCTAATGTGGCAGAGTTACTCCTCTCGGCTTTGTGCAAATTCATATTGGATTTTTATTAAAACTCAGACCAACAGTAATAGACGTGCCACTGGGGTGGCTTTAAAAATCAATTTGCTCAACGGCACAAAATTACCCCCATAATTGTCCCCTTGGACCGCGTTACCTATCAAAGGTGATTTTCACTGGAACGTGAGTAAATGTTGCCTTCCGTCTTCCGAGATGTTCCCTTCCCCTTTTCGACTCGAGTGTTCCCCCCCGGCAGACAATGGGATCCCAGTGCATGGAAAACCTCGGAGTGTCGGATCCTTGCCTGGCAAAAGGTCCTTCGGGCGATTCCTGCTCGCTAACGAAGTGAAATATCCCAGCATCTTGAAAAATCCAAAATAGAGTTGTGTGTTTGGACACATGAATACGAACACAATCAGCCCGACTTGGCTCATTAATGAGGCACAGGGAGCAACCGGCAGACAGGATTAATTAATTACAGAGTGACATTTATGGATAATAACCTTCTGGTGGATATCACGGTTAATGAATATGCATAAGACTTTCAAAGGAAACGTTTCCAGCCGAGATGAAATATATATATTCAGGATCCATGATGGGGGTTACTGCCTTCCTGAATCAGCAGCAAATCACGATATCCTAGCGCGTGATGTCTCCACGTAAACGGCCTTCAAGTAGGCGATTTAGGTGCAGCGCTGACTTTGGGGTTGGAGAAGTACTTCAGAATGGGATTATGCTCAAAATCACAATAAACCTGCGGTGTTAAGCCTTTGCTGACAGAATATACCTCGTTGCCTGGTGTCAAATATATAGATTTATATATTTATATATAGCTGGAGCTGCAGCTGTTGAAAGAACATGACAGTATTCATGCGTTCGGTTGGCTGTAATGTTACAGGAATAGTACTTCGCTTGTCTAAATTACGCATTAGGTCTTAGCAATATGTTGATATTTATGCAGTACAATTCCTGCCATCAACTGTCTTTGTAATATCTAAAGGTACTAGGATTAAAAAAAAAACTTCTATAGTGAAAGTAAAAAACATCAGTTGCCAGCAACGAGACCAAGTGATTTTCAGGCAATGGGGATATTTTTACAATGTAAGGAGTAGAAAGTACAGATAATTTATTAATGAATTTCTGAAGTAAGATAACAAAGTACATATTATACACCAAATAAAACACAATTCATTTCTGCCTATACCACTAAATACCACTTAATCTTACACGCTATTCCTTAAATTACCCCATTATTTGCAAAAACTAATTGCATACAGTGGTAGAACATTTTGTTCACAAGCCTAATAGGTATATATAGTTCATATCAAACTTTTATTGTCTAGTAAGATAATTTATTTTGTAGCAAGGCACATTAAGAAAAGTAATTACACAATGAAAGAGATTTTTTTTGTCCTGTTTTTATTGATTCGGTTGTCGCTTGGTCCCATTTTTCCACACAATTATCAACATGGTCCTTACAAATGGGACTGGAGTTTCAATGATATAGGATACAGATAATAATGCAGTGCCAACAAAGGTGTGAATAACTAAAGACATATTCCCAAACTTTTTTGAGGAGTAGTTTATCAATCATAGTCCTCAAGTATGTTTGGATGTTAACACTTAAATGTACGCTGATGATACTATGTTTTTTTGCAAGGTCTAAAGAAGATGGCGCTACCCAGCAAAGGTTGTCATTATAACTGGTTTAAAAAAGAAAGGTTACTTTCCACAACATTGTTAGCTCAAGCTAGCTGTAGCATTAGCCCCATTTAGTTTCCACAATCATAAAGGCCTGACATCACCTATGGCAACAATGTCTGATCTTTGCAAAGTTAGAAGTTCATATTGGGAAAAGGGTTTTAATTGCTTAAACAACATTATAAGTTTGAGCTAATTGCAAGAACCAGACAACAGTGCACGCACAAATGTGTTGCAGCCCGTGTACGGCACATAATTAACCGTCGTTGAGGCAACACCTTGCAGTGCAGCAGATTGTAGTTAACAGCAGGGGAGTGTTCATTAGGAGCATGACTGTTGTTTTCATTGCTTGTAATACACATTCTCAAGCAATGGTCTTAATTGAATTCCCTGGCTGAACATTAATGTGATACCCCAGTAGGTCAAACTAATTAACTAATCATAATCAATAAGATCCTACCGTATGACTATGGTAAAGGACGCACAGAAGATCCCTGCGTAAGAATAACTGTCGTCCTGAAGGTCGAGTTAATTAATGCTCCTGCCCTCATCATTGTTGGATCTTTTGCCGTAATGTCCAGATCTCTTAAAGCAGACTGGATGTTATATTTAAAGCAGAAGTGAAGGGACAGCGCCGGTTCCGGCGTCCACGCCCATGACCTTCCGCAAATGATGATTGATGCCGCTCCCCTTATCTCATTGTCTCGTTCCTCTGCCATATCAATCAAGAAATAATGCGGAAAGATGTTCACTGTTCCTTCAGTCTCACGGAGGTTAAATGCACGACTATGCATCAAGCTGTCTGAAACGTATTTTCTTATGTGATAAGACATATCTATTTAATGATTTAGCTTCACTTTGGTGGAAATGAGAATATTTATTTCACGAATCCGACAAAATAATTCAATGCCCTACAGTGTGCTGTGGCTTTACAAACAAATAGCCACGATCTACAAAGCATAATACTTCCTAACAGCATGTCAGACTGTGAACATACACATATAACAATATTACTACTGTATAGGTTCTCATTAACTAGTAGAACCAGATTCTGCCTTTAGGTCATTGGATCATTTCTTCAAAGGAAAAAACTCCCATTCTTAGATCCTGTGAAGGTTCATTAATATATTTGATATTTTGATCTCTTCAACTTTTCCTGTTCCTGAGGCCTCATTTCTTTTCATTTTTTCCATTTCATTGATGTATAGATATAGACAAAAGGGATAAAGAATGACTGTTTTAATAAAGGAAGGCCTCATGACTATATGTATATAGGTGATTATTCTCCATCAGCTGTCTGTAGTGATGAAGATGCTGCAAATGTAAATGCGATAAGGTACACGACCAAATATCTGTATATTTATAATCCAAGTCACCAGGTGGGCAAAAAAGTTTTAAAAATACCAACAGTACCAACACGCATGTTATTGTCATTATTGCTGTACGTAAGCTTTAGACATACAAAACACACACACCATTAATAAAAAGCAATGAAAGATACCTGAAGAATCCAATGGGAAAGATGAATGAATACATTAGATATACACACATGAGAATATGTGTCAAGTCTATTTTAGGATTAAAAATCTGATTAAAAGGAGGCAAGCAGGAAAAGGCTCATTTATACAATAACAGGGTTCACTGACAAAAGTCACAGAAAGAAACAGAAGCCTCGTTTAAAGCTACACATTCTTCATCAAGAAGAAGAAGCCGTTTTCTAACAAGGGAATTGTTGAAGAAGCAATGATGATAATTGCATTGTACTGTACTGAATGTAGGGGGAGTGTTTTCCTCCTGGACTGAAATAGGCAGTGTCTACTTTCGTGGTTCCACACGAGAGGAGCCTGATAGTTGCAGGTGTTGCTTCCCATTCTATTTTTAGGAGATTTTTGGAACCTCTGATAAGCCTGAATCGTATCACGTAAAAGCAGTCCTCGAAAATGAAGATCCTTGAAGATATTGCACTTCTGAGGCATTCAGGCACAAGCACATTAACTTCGGTTTTGCCCGAGTTCAGTAGTGGAAAGTTTCAGATCAGCCAGGGCACATTGGCTCAGAGCTGACAACAAGCTTGAGTTGAAAATGGCTGCAACCTTACCTCCTCAGCTGGTGTCAGATTGTTTGTTATATTAATACAGTTTTGGATGACAGAGACCTAATCTTTCGCTCTCCAATCCTGCTGCACTTTTGATGCAGTGGTGCTGATTTTTAGTATGTTTTTATGTATGAGTCCTCTTTGTTTTTACTGAAATTAAATTAAATGGTCGGGGGTCAGGCACAGAGAGCGTGTAGGAATCTGACTCCGCCTCCTGGTCTCAACTCCGGGTTGCCACGGTTACAGTGTAATAGTTTGCTATGTGTCTAGATGAAGATATGCACTGTCCCTAATATGAGTAATGTGCCATCTCAAGCAATCAGACCAGGTTTTAGTCATGTATCCACAAAGCCTGCATCACACTGCACAAATGAAATCTTAAGTGAAAATACCATGTGCAATATTAAGTAAAAATAACTTAAAATATCTCATTCCATTGTTCATTCCTAATTGCACCAAATGCAAAGTGTCTCTCTCTTTTATTTATTTATTTTCTTTTTTTTGCAGTGCATTATAATTAAAGTAGCATTGTATCTGTGATGTGAAAATCCCTTTTAATGCGTTGCTTCTGCTTTTTCTGCTCAACCACTTTGCTTTGCTCTCGGATTTGGCAGCAATACTATTAAAGCCGCCCGTCTGTCATCCTTTTATTTGCTCTTCTTTGGATAAACAGAAATAGCGACTTGTGTTATTCGGCGCTCCCCTATTATTGGACCTCTTATTGCTCGCTAATTCAGCTGCATCACAACTGTCAACATGACAGATTGCCCTCAAATAATATCTCTTTTTAGTTCAGACTGCCTACAAGGGTGTTGCATTTTTTTGTTGTTTTGTAGTTTCCTATAGTGGCTCCACCTGTGTCGGTGCATAAATGGGTGAACACAGGTGGTCCAGCAAAGACGTATATGTGGAAATAAACGCCAGGGCTGCCCAGTCCTGCTCCTGTTGAGCTACCATCCTACATGTTTTAGGAATCTACCTACTCCAACACACCTGGTTCTAATCATCAACTCACAATCAAGTAGTTGAGGCTTGCCAAGGGCTTGTGAATAATTGAATTCCGGTGTGTTGGAGTAGGGAGATTGCTAAAACATGTAGGATGGTAGCTCTGCAGGAGCGAAAGGTGGAAACCGCGGACAAATGCTCTGTCAGGAGCTTGTCCTCTTGTCCTGGACAGTGGTTTCTGATGACTCGCCAACCCTTTTTTTGCTGCATTAACGTAGTGGGGAGACGGAGGCCGTGCGCTTGGCCTTCAGCTGGGTAAATCTGATTAGAGGGTTCCATCGCGGCAGCTCGTGCAGGAGGAAGCACTATAGCGTATGAAGAGAGGACGGGGCAAAAACGCGCTTTGTCTCCCTCGTCCCTTTCTCTCTCTCTCTACAAAACATGAAAGTGTGTTAGGAAGCATCATGCTGTCACCTTGGGATGTGATGGGAAATGGAATGGACTACTCAATAAAAACACA
The DNA here is from genome assembly GCA_036785175.1 of Eupleurogrammus muticus. NCBI lineage: Eukaryota > Metazoa > Chordata > Actinopteri > Scombriformes > Trichiuridae > Eupleurogrammus > Eupleurogrammus muticus. The sequence goes on from JAYKQN010000024.1 coordinate 2,952,515, forward strand.
CGTTCTAAACCCATTTAGCTGAGCTGCCCAATCAGGTTATTTCTATTACTGCTCTAGTTTATGTTTTTTTAACTGCAGCATGATTCACAATTAAATATAATATCAACCTCAATGTTCAGATATGGTGTATTCATGGGATGATGGGGTATCCTTTTATTAAAGATATTTAGTATTATTTCACCATTTAATACACATACTGTGTGTCTAATTTATCTACTTTTCTACAGGAATACACACTTTCTAAAAAAAAAATAATTGCACATAAAATCTGCATAAAAGTACATAAAATATGTCAGGTTTCTAGGAAGGCTCACCTGTAAGGATGGCTCACCTGTAAGGGAGTAAGGGAGGCTCACCTGTAAGGAAGGCTCACCTGTAAGGATGGCTCACCTGTAAGGAAGGCTCACCTGTAAGGAAGGCTCACCTGTAAGGAAGGCTCACCTGTAAGTAAGGCTCACCTGTAAGGATGGCTCACCTATAAGGAAGGCTAACCTGTAAGGAAGGCTCACCTGTAAGTAAGGCTCACCTGTAAGGAAGGCTCACCTATAAGGAAGGCTAACCTGTAAGGGAGTAAGGGAGGCTCACCTGTAAGGATGGCTCACCTGGAGGAAGGCTCACCTGGAGGAAGGCTCACCTGTAAGGGAGACTCACCTGTAAGGATGGCTTACCTGTAAGGAAGGCTCACCTGGAGGAAGGCTCACCTGGAGGAAGCACCTGGAGGAAGGCTCACCTGTAAGGAAGGCTTACCTGTAAGGAAGGCTTACCTGTAAGGAAGGCTCACCTGTAAGGAAGGCTTACCTGTAAGGAAGGCTTACCTGTAAGGAAGGCTCACCTGTAGGAAGCACCTGGAGGAAGGCTCACCTAAGGATACTTGTGAGTGCTTTGTGTTCTGATGCCAATGTTGTCTTGTTACTTGATTTAATTTGTGTCCTCGCACTATTCTGAACTGCCTTGCTTTTTTTTTCGCGATCCGTCTCCTCTTTTTAAAATATTCCTAATCATTTATGAGATCCACGGTTTTAATGCCTCGAAATAAACTCTTCTACTACACCACATTTTTAAATTTACATTACATTTTTAAAATAACATTTGACCATGACACCATTTTTTTTTAGTTTTTATATAAAGAACCCCCCAAGAGATTCTGACTCACCAGATCAGCATATAACATCTGTTTGGTTTGGCCGTGAGCCAGTGCCCGCTCGCATGTCCGTACCGCTTCATGTAGCTCACGGCCGTCCTCGTTTCCCTGCCCGTTAGCCTCTGAGGCTTCTTGGTTAAACGCCGGGTCCGCTGACCCCCCCCCAAGGGGGGTCGCCGGTTGGTCATGGCTAATGTGACAAAGCCAGCTGCTCGTCATTATCCAGGCAGGCTGTGGGCAGCTGTGATTGGATGTTAGGGGTCGCCCAGCCGAGGCCACAGAGGGCAAATCAGCCAGCTCGGACATGTCCTCTGCACACAGAAACGAGCTGCACTCTGTTCCACAACTTTGAAACAGTTGATTTTACTAGCAGGTTTGTTTGTGTGAACTGAATAGATGTAATAAGGTCGGAAGCAGAGGAGTAGGATGAAAGCAAAAGGTTAAAGTCCTCATTGGAACGTAGTGAAGCACCCCCAACTGAGTTCTAGCACCCTTCAATTTTAAAAGAGATTTTTTTTTGCTGGCTGTTCTCTTTTTTTAACTACCAAATCAGTCCTTCATGAAACATAATTTCACCACAAAAATACAGCACCATATGTTTCTTTTATGATTCCAGTCCATTCTTTTTTTTGCTCTGGCTCATTATTAAACCTCTTAAGACTCGCCCCCCTTTCCCAAGTTGTACGTAGCACAATTCCCACTTGTAAAAAGTCACTCTAAAGCTCTTTCTATTGGCTATCAGATTTAGATTATCCCATCATGGACAACTTCCATTGGGTTGCACTGCTGTCCATCAAACCTTCATTGTTGTTCCTCATTAGCTTTCGTCTCCTGACTAGTGTTTTGATTGGCTCATGCATGGTGTCAATCAATGTAGAAACAACCTCAATATTATATTTGTCGATTTAATTGTGCACAGAAACCATCCACTGAAGCATAGTATTGCTGTAAAACAAAAACTTGCAAACTTGCAAAAGTTCACCTAAAATCAAATGGCTTCTGATGTCCCAATATTTTCTCATCGTATTCAAACAAACGAGTCATCTGGATTCAAATTGGTTCTGAATCATCCTCAGACATTAACGATGTAAAGCGTGGTACCACCGCTAACCATCCTGACTGTGAGTGGTCAGTGCCACCTATTGGGAACAGGAAGCAATTGCAATATAGCGAAGAATCGCCTGAAATGAGCCGAACCCTAAGTAAAGCGATTAGTCACACGCGCAATATTTAGTTTGCGACTTGTCGTTCTTTTAAAAACTTTAATTATATTTATAAAGTTTCCCCCCCTACGGGGGCGACGGTAATCAGCACCGAAGACAATGGGCAGACCTCAGCCGGCGAGAACGCCACTCTCAAAACAATCAGCCACAAACAAAGGCGAGAGAACCCCCCCCACCCCCCCTCCACCGCCAGCGCTAAGTGTTAATAAGGGGTTTGGGCATAATTGATTTTTCCCTTTCATTCGGTTCCCAATTTGCTCCCGCTGCGATTGGTGCTTTGTGTCCTTAGGGTGTGATCGAATGTTTGTGCTTGAATCCGGCGAATGCTCTTCACAAAACAAACAACCTGGAGGAGGAGGATGAGGAGGGGGGGTGAAATGCTCAGGAGAGGAAAAAGAAAAAACCTGTGCAAGAATAAATAACAGTCCCACGTCTCTGATGTAACACGTGTGGTTGTAGAACATCAGCTTTAAATGGGTGAGAGAACGCCTAACATTCCTATCACATCCCCGGAATGTTCCTATTTGACCACAAAAATGAAGTTGGTTCTACAAAATACTACATGCAGATGTTGTGTGTGTTTTGTTTTTCTGGTTTGTCCGTTTTACATTTAAAGCTCATGAGCCTCATTCAGTGCAATTTATTTGGAAAAATTAACATTTAAATCACATCTGCAAGTTTCTTCCTTGCTTTTTGTGTGTAAAGAAATGGATTGTAGATAATTATGCTATTGTATACCCAAACATTTCTGCAACAGAACTTTTAACTCACCTTCCTTAAGGTTCTTGCAGCCATGATGTTGGTTTTAGATCAGAAAAATTAACAAAAGTTAGTGTAACACTCAAATGAGAATTGAACGAGTTCTTACTCCATAACATAAGTTGTGTTTTATTCCCGTATGCATGCATTTTTTTTAAATCCGTGTGGAATTGTGCTTGAATTCCTCGATAGGGTCGACGGCAGATAAGTTATCTGGGAGCTGCCACACATAAACAAGCGCGGCTGTGCGCGTGCATCGATAAGCGACACTGCCTTCAGCACTATCTACCCTGCTCGGGTTTATCTGCGTTACATTAGCCCGGGTCGCTTTTTGAAAATATCACAGATACTGACAATTTCGCACACATAACCTATAGTTATCCGTCTTTGACGTTTTTTTTCTCTTACAGCTGTTAATTGAGCATTATTGAGACGTGTAGGCAGGTGAAAGAGGGAGCGAGGCCGTTTTAAAGTAACTATGGTGAACAATTTTCTTCCACTGCAAGAGGCTGAATTATATGGTGAATCACCCATCTGAATCGCTTACTCTAATTACAATAAAGGCTAATGGCTCCAGCAATTACCACACTATGAGAAATTAGATTCACAGGGATTTTTTTTTATTCTTATAGATGTGCCGCTATAGATCCCATCAGTGATATGTGGTGGGATATTTTGACCTCTTTGAGGTGACTTTTTAATATATTGCATCCATGAACTCACATTAAGAAAAAAAAATCTGAAACATATATACATATATATATAGATGACCACAGTCAAACCATAAAAGAGGCTCAAATAGTAAAATTAAAAAAACACTTTTACGAATTGATGCTATAATATAAGATAAGACTTTATTGATCCCACAATGGGGAAATTTGTTTGTTACTGCAGCAGAAAATAAAATAAAAATACACAACACGTACAAATTCATAGAATTTGTTGATCCGCATACACAGCACACACATACATATGCATTATGGACATAGAATGGAGAAAAAATACTAATAAATTGCAAGAAAAAAAGAAAAAAGTATGCATAAGCAAAGCATATATACGTACATACATGCATGTACATACCTGCATACATGCACATACACACATTTTTGCATATATATATGGACATACATATCCACGCACATACACACATGTACACATACATACTTTGAAGGACATGTGAGCAAAAAATTGCCTTTTTTTCCCCCCTGATGTTTTGCAGTTTCGAAATTAAATTATTAGATGATAAACAGGTTTTATTTAGGATCTAGGGGCAGATTCTAAAAAATGAAGCCCCCTCGACTCCCGTGTTAAAACGCCTGACCTGGCAGCAGAAATAAACCCGTTTACGGCCTGGTGCCAGCAATGTTTTCTGCCTCTACAGATAATCTAACCTCCTTCAACGTCTAAATTTGAATAGTTGTAGCCTCAGCTACGTGTTTTTGGTGCATCAGTACTTGCAGGAAACACGACCCGCTAATATAAAGCTCATTTAAAGTTGCCATATATTATATTTGTCTATAGATGAAAGTTGATGGTGGTGGAAACAGCAACTAAATTAGAACCTGCTGTTCTGCCCTAAATGTCCGTAATTACTCATGACTCTGCAGATTTCTCCGTATCCAGTCGAGAATAAATTTCCCCAAAACTGCCACGGTAAACAATTCTATTCTTTGCAAAACATCGATGGGGTCCTCCCAGGATGTTGCTTGCATTCGTTTGAACATTATTGTTCTCCACTGTGGCGTGTAGAATACCCCAGAAAGTTGCACAAAAGGATCCTGACAAAACACATACCTTAATTACCACGTCGCTGAACACGTGGGAAATGAAAGATAGGTCAAGGTGTAACTGGTTTAAATTTGCAAAAAAAAATTTGATTATTATAGTTCCGGGTTTTGTTCTTCCAGGAGATTGTTGGGTAACAGGACCTTTTGCTAAAGCTGTTTAGCGTGATTCCTTTTTCTCTAATTCAAGTCAACAAACAGTCTCACAGGGCAAAGCCGTTCCCTGTTTCCAGTCTGTTCCAGACTCATTTGATCAGATGATTCAACCAAACCGCACATAATTAAATGAGGGGAAAACTGACGCTACATCTGATTCATTTATCAGGATCCTATGTAAATGAAGGGATATCAGCCCGTGGGAGATCTCTTATTTTCCTATTTACAAATCCCCCTTGATAATACAGACGAGAGCATATTTAGCTTCCTGTTGTACTTCCTGTTTGGGGAAAGTGCTGCTGAAATCTGTCCTGTGCACATCTTTATTGTGTTATATTGATAAATGCAAAAGGGGAATTGCTGCAAAGCTAAATTAAATATATGAGAGGAACATGAGAAATAGGGCTGGATGTCCCCTTAACCCTTAAAGGAATGTTGCATTCCCCAAAGCGACTCAAGAGGCTTTTGTTAATGATTTTAATCAATAATAAGAATGTGATAGGAAAAGGTTCAATATCTCCATTGGCCATTTATCATTTTCTTTCTTAAAACATGACAAAAGAAATCCTCTCATGCTATGGCAAAACTGTAATTAGTCCATTAACTAGAATTATCTTTAATTATCTATTTTTCACTGGCAGATACTTTAGCTCAGTTTTTTTTCTTGATTTTACCCCATTTTTTTTGTAAAATAAAAAGAAATTTTTAACCTTTTTATTCATAATGTCCTCTTTTTATCTAATTTTTTGGACTTTTTGTCTTGAATTGTTGAAAAAAAATAGTAAAATTATCCGCTGATGGAATAGGAGAATTCAAGATAATTCCACTCAATAATAATAATAATAATAATAATAATAATAGGGCTAATTGGACTAAATACAATATATTTAACTTTTTGCAGTGTAGCCCATAGTTTTGATGTCTATATGCTATAATATTATATATTTTTTTAGACTCTTGGTTGCCCGGCCGACCTACGATAAACACACACGTGGGGGGTCCCTCTCTCTTTATTTTATTTTTTTTTAAGCCGCTTCAAACAGCTTTAGCAGCAGGAAACCTCACACACATTGTTTACGCCTCCCAGTGTGTGAAATAATGGAAACCTGACCAATCAGATGTGGCTGATATTGTCTTCTTCATGTCCTTTTTCGCAGGTTTCACTCCGTCCTCAGACCCTATCCCCAGCGTGGCAGACGGGGGAATAATCAGGACTCAGACTTCTGGGATATAGAACAGATGACGATGTTTTATCAGATGTGATCACTGACTCGTGTGAAGCCCTTTTTTTTATTTATTTTTTTTTCCGTCCACGTCCAGTTTTGGATGTTTTATCCCTCCGGTGACGCCTGCGGAAGCCCCGAGGATTTGCCTCTCCTATCTCACCGCTGCATCTTGTTGTGAAGGATGAAATGCAGTCGCCATAGCAACCTGGAAGATGGAAGGGGGGGCAGTTTAACCCGGAGCAGCCTCTGTATAAAGAAGGAAGTCCTCATGAGCAGGAATTGTGCGTTATTGTGCGTTTAGGCACAATAAGGTGGTCAATAAATCTTTTTTTTTTTTAGGTGGAACTGCAGAGAAAAGAGCACGTCTGTAGGTCTGCAGCAATGCAGCTTCAGATGCACAATCAATGAATATTTAGCAGAAATCCCTCAAATACATTACAATGAGTCCTCACTTGAAGTGTAGAAAAAATAATGATTTTGCTTAAATTTTGATAAACAAGTGGAAATAGTTGGTTTCTGGTCTAAAATTTAAGTAGAATTACCCTAAATATTTTAATATACTGGCTGAAAATAATCCGCAGAAACTATTTAGCTAATTACTAACTACTTTCTACATTATAGAATATTACTGAAAATATTATATGAATAAAAATGGTCCAATAAACAATCATTTTTTTTTTGTATCAGTGACTTATATCATGCCAAATACAAGATTACAAGCTCTTTTTTTTTTTTTTTTTATTGTATTTTTTTTACTGATGGCAACTGAATAAATTAAGGCCTATGATCATAAATAGATGCATATAGAAATATAAAAAAACACTATAATGAAATATAATGGCCACGAATCACTTTTATTTTCGATATATTTAAGATGACTAATTGATTACGTTTTCTTGACTTTTTAATTAGTTCCTGATTACTTCCCCTTTTTCTTGCCTCTCAGCTAAAGTGCTGTTTCAAACTGTGTGGTTAATATTTGCTTAATTGTTACCTGTTCATTAGTTACTCACTTTACTTGAGGGACAACAATGATTCATCAATTATTAATTAGTTCCTGATTCATTCCCCACTTTATTCCTAATTGACTAATTATAAGCTGCACTCTAAAATGTATTAGGATTCACTTATTAGCTTCACCATCAAGCGGCTCCTCATTAAAAATTGTAAAGTTTCACCCAGAACCTGAATTAGTCTATTTAGTAAAACCTTCATAATGAACATCCAGCGACAGATCATTTAACTTATTTCAAGACTTTGATTTTTAGTTATTTGAAATGATATATTCTCCAATAATATATCTCGCAGAACCCGAATGCAGAGGGTATGTATTAAAAAAGGATTATTTTACCAAAATACCTGATAAGATTTCATTATTTTTGCATCAGTCTTTTATTCTAATAAAATATGAATAGGCTCCTGTCTGAACACAATACAGCAGCGCTGCACTCTGATTGGCTAAGAAAGTTTTCTGTATATAAAATGGATAAATCTCGCTCTCAAATTTCTAATAATAATAATAAAAAAGACACAATCTTGAATAAATACAGGAAAACAGCCCCATACATTTGTGTCCTCCGTTTTCAATACAGCAACTCCATTATCTCTGAATGTGTATCATGAATTTGCAAATGAGACAATTAAGCAGCATGAAATAGACTATGCTGCTCTGAAAACAAAACCCAGCTAACGCCTGCGCTGTAGCAGTCCATTCATTCCTCATTACCGCTCAGTGGGGACTTTTGGGACTCGGGAGCATTGCCCCAATTTTTTTTTTTTTGGGTGCAACTTCGCTGATTTTACACTTGTCTCTTTTGCACGAGTCTAAAAGCAGCTCAGCAGCCTCCAGTCCTTTTTTTTTTTTTTTATCGCCTTGTTGGTGAACTGGGGTAAAGACCCAAGCCGGGGCTTAGCCTCTCTGTGTTCTGCTACAGGAAAATGGACGATCCTATTACATCGCGCGGTAATCTCGCCGGGGCCAGGCGGGACATGGCGGGGGGGGATATCCCATCCACCCCTTCTTCCCCTTTAGCCAGGGGGCAACCAGCGTCGCCCACTGACCTTCTGGAGTCCATTTCCCCGACGCCAGATCCGTCCAATCATCATTCCTCTGAGCCGCCGTGGTGCACTGTGCAGATGTGATGGGGAGTTCATGTGAAGTGCTATGAATGAAACAACACAGTGTAGATATTTTCCACAGCAGCCGTACTAATCAAGGTTCTGCTGAGCTATATGAGCGTTGGTCAAGATGGGTCTGACCCGGCAAAAACTGACCCTCGTCCTCCAAATAAAACTCCGACCCGCGATCACAGGCCCAACCCAAAATGTACCTCGACCAAAATTGAGGGTGGATTTTCATTCCAGATGTTATTGGGAGATCAAACCTTGAACAAATAAAAGATGGGTTAAACAAATCCAACACCCAGAGTTCCCATTTCCCCACGTACAATTTTATGGTCCATGTACTTTGCTTGAGTATTTGTGGCACTGAAACCGGCTGGAAACGCCTACTTATGATGTGGCCGTTTCTGATTGGGTCAAAAACTGACAGAAGTAAAGTTGGTTTGTTTCAGGTCTAAGTACATATATATATATATATATTTTTTTTTTAAGAATGAAATACAGTTGCCATAGCAACATAGCAGATGAGTGACAGCTGGGGGTCTGCAGGAGCCTCTCTTTAAAAAAAAAAAGAAAACGTGTGTAGGAGTGAAAAGCAGGAGTGGCCGGACCATCAAGGTTCTCACGAACAGTAAATTGTTTTGGCTTCTGAGGGCCACCGTTTAGCCCGGTACGAATCGATCGATAAATCTTTTCAGATGGAATTGCCTCTGGAAAAAAAAAAAAAACAACATTCCCCTCCCCTCCCTCTATCCACCCACCCACCCCCCCAACGCTGAAACAAAACATATTGACAACACAAATTCGCCGCCTTCGAAAAAGCTTTTCTCAGAATCCACTCAAGGGAGCAACTGAAAAAAAGGAAGATGGGAAAAAAGTCCAAATTAAGAGTGTTTGAATGCTTTGCTCCTTCTAAGCTTTTCAAGAGAAATAACTTGCACTAATTACATTAAAAAGTATTTATCCCCACTATGTCAGACACGCTAGAATGATCGTTTTTTTTTTTGCGTTGGAGTTCGCTGTTCAGAGTTCTCCATAAAAAAAAATAAAAAAAGTAGCTGGGTCATGCATTTCAATGCGGAAAACTCCATTATCTCTGAATGCGTATCATCAGTTTGCAAATGAGCCAATTAAGCAGCATGAAATACACGACGCCGTTGTGCAAACAAAATCCACGTCTTTTTTGGCTTCTCATTACGGGGCTTGCTGGGGGTTTTTATGTTGCCCCATTTTTACAGCGCGAAGCGACCTGCTGTGTGTCTTTGCACAACTCTAAAGGCCGGCTAAGCTTCCTGTCCTCCGAGCGAGGAGGGTTATATATCTTTTTTCATTGCCTCCTCTGCGATCTGGGACGGAAGTAAAGACCCAAGCCGGGGCTTAGCCTCTCTGTGTTCTGCTACAAAATGGACGATCCTATTACATCGCGCGATAATCTCGCTGGGGGCAGGCGGGACATGGGGGGCGGTATCCCATCCACCCCTTCTTCTACTTTGGCCAGGGGGCACGAGCGTCGCCCACTGACCTTCTGGAGTCCATTTCCCCGACGCCAGATCCGTCCAATCATCATTCCTCTGAGCCGCCGTGGTGCACTGTGCAGATGTGATGGGGAGTTCATGTGAAGAGCTATGAATGAAACAACAGCATAAACACAACCAATAGATATGTGTCACAGCAATAGATATGTTTCACCATTGATACTAATAAAGGTTCTGCTAACATATATTAATGAACAGAACATTGTAATGATCAATGATCATTAGTCGCCCATATTTGTCATGTGATCTGTCAGATCCTTCAATTGTGCAATAAAAGAAATAGTAATTATTATTATTAATTGGTACTTGTAACAGCTAATTACATAATACTGGCCATAACTTTAGGAAATTTGGCAAACATTTATTTCCTCATCAGTTCAGGATTTACTTACAGATTATTACATTTTTCGGCTTATTGCGTTTTAAACGGAAGATTTATTATCAGCTGTTCCAGGAACGAATAAAACTACTTACTGAGGAATGATTGAACATCAAGTGACGAACCGAGTGCTAGTGAACAAATAATTAATGAAATGTCCTGAATTTACCTTCTTTGAAATGGAATAGGATAAGAATATATTAAAAGTGCTGAAATAATATTTGTTTTTACCTTCAATCATGCAATTGTTAGAAAATACAGACCTAAAAATGGTATTTGTCTACTTCCAGTATATAATGCTGATAACACCTTTGTTTTTAGCTTATTTGTAATGTAATAATGTATAATTTATAACATAATGTATAATATATTTCTAGGCCCGTAATATATATATTTTACATTTTTTTTTATTCATACTGCTTTAAGTGTTATATAAGCATCTTAATTATCTCCAAAGCCAGAAATAGTGTATTTGAAATATGATGGAGTGCCAATTAATTCGGATCATCCTCCTCATGCTACGAGATTGCATGCTAAATTACATGTTGAAACAGGAAAAACGCGAGATAATTGCACAAATTTTGGCAGCTCCGGAACCCGAGCCAGGCCCGTCGTGAGAATTAATTTCGCTTGGCGTCGTAATTAATATAATGGTTTATTAAAAAAAAGAAGAGGAATAAAAAAGAAGCTGTGATTACAGTCAAATACAAGCAAAAACACACACAACAAAAAGTGTGCTGGGTGCTTTGATTTGATTTGGATAGTGCTCTTTTTTTATTTTTCAAGAACTGTCGTCGTCAGCTGGAAAGAAAAGGCTCAGAAAATCTTCAATCAAAGATAATGGCTCAGTACGTCTCTCGCGGGGGGGAAACCAAGCCCTGTTTATTCAGTTTCAAACTCCTCCGGCTTCTATAAATTATAGATAGATGTTTTAAGCGTTTGTGATTTATTTTTCATAATCACAGCAACGCGCTATAATCCTTAAGCAAATTTGTAAGAAATAGCCGCGGTGTTTGTCCCGGCAGCTCTTCATCTCACCTGTCCTATTAGTGGTGCTTAAGTCATTCTTTATCATCGCCGATCCTGCAAGCGGGTCCTGATCAATCGGTGGTGGATTTTGCCGGTAATTATTATCTCATCTGGCAGCCTCTTTCTCCGTGTTGCATGCAGTCGACTGCATTGTTGTGATAGTGCACCTGCCTCGCTCTGTCATCACAGTGTGTTTGTGTGTATGTGTGTGTGAGATATCAAATGACCCGATAATGGCAGCAAATCGGCAGTAGATCAAAATCCAGCAAAAAAAAAAAAGGAATCACCTTTGACCTTTGAGCTGAGGAGGAGCAACGTGCAGAAAGAAAAAGCGTGGTTGACATGAGTAAATGTGAATTGTTCAAACCGATCAGAACAGAAACGTCCCGCCGCATCATGCCCAATGTCATGGCACAACTCCGCGGGGAATCAATTACAGCAGAAAACCTAAGAAAGACGACTTTGATTCCCAGAAGGATGACATTTTTTTTCTATAGGGTTGTGAAAGAGACATTTTCTAGCTGCTTATCCTATCCCAGCTATAAACTGTTTTTTTTTTGTAGTGTGTTTTTCTGTGTGTGCAACATTAATCAGATAATCAATGAACACAGGTACAGTGGATCTAGCCGCATCCGGCAGAACAGACCAGACAAAAGATGGAATATTATATTAGAAGTATATATTTCAAACAGCATTTTTTTCTCTTGTATCTCAGACAAACCAAACAATGATTCTAGAGACATATTTCATTTCATGTTTTTTGTGGCCTCTGTACGTTTTTCTACATGCCTGCATACTCAAAATAATACAATATACCTTTAAATTGAGTTATGCATCACGTATTCTAATATCTGTCAATCTACCGCCAATCTAAACAAACATACCTATACCTCAGGTCTGTTTGGGAAGCAATAATAGCGTCTGACACTAACATTTACAGTGAAGTGATAGTGATGGAAAAACCTTACTGGCGCCCAATGGTTTGGCCTCCCTCATGTAAGTCATATTATTAGCCAGTTCAATGGACTGGTTAATGACATAGTGGTCTATTACACTCATGTCTGTAAACAGAGACACGTGTTGCCAGAAATCCGCTCATCTCCAAGTTCTCCTTTATGACAGAGGAGTCTCGCCAAGGCGCATTTCCGAAAGGGGAAATAAGAAATAAAACAAAAGGCGATGAGAGACGATTCATCGGATACAAACTCTAGGACAAGACCAAGGAGCTTCATATGTTTGGCAAGATGAGAGATTCAAATTTAATTTTTTTAAAATGCAGTTTTAAGAAGCATTCATCGGGTCTCTCAAAAAGTACTTTTGTGTTCATGTTTTTTTTTGTCATTAGAAAGTCCATTCGTAATGTCTGTTTTTACAAAAAAATCTCAATTTTGTGTGATGTTTTGACATGAAATGAAAAGGATCCTGTCGCCTCATCTTCCACATACACCACAATTCATAATATTCCTGTTATTCCACTTGATGTCATATTCAAATTACATTACTTCCGTTTCATTTATTTCGGCATCTGAAAGATATTTTATTTTGAAAAATCACCGGATTCTCGAGGTGCGCTTCTCGGTCACGTGACAGGTGCTACCCAGGCGCTAACAAAATGAGTAGAAAACAAACGTTTTTGGAAAGTTTCTATGCAAAGGGGAAAAGACCCAGTCAGGAGAGGAGAAGAGGAGCCTACGACTTCCAAGAAAAAGAAAAATACATTTAATAATATCAGGAGTAATTTACTGAGTAGCACTTGGCAGCATATCGTGTTGCTAAGGCTAACAAAGCCGGTGTGAAGCGGGAGTAAAGTAAACTGGACATAAGTCACACACTTCGGGTCTCAATGTCTCCTATTCCCCCTAGATGGGACCTGCCTGGTTACAGAAGAAAAAAACAAGCTCAGGGCTTTCACTGATTCAACATTGTGGTGAGTTGTATTTCTTTTTAATGCACTTTGTATTCGCGTTGTATCTTATTTTGAAGGCGCGTTGAAAGGTTACCATGGCGACCAGAGAGCGTCGCGGACAGAGATGACGTAACTCGCATCATGATTCGTGTTTATTATTATGTTTCGAAAATACCACAGTTTTTATGAAGGTAATATATTATTTTGTTGTTTTTATCTTTTCATCATTTTTAGGGAATTTTTAAACTGTGTACAAACTGTGATTTGTGATTCTGGGCTATGAATATAAAATGGAATTAAAGTGAATTAAAATGTCAATTAGTGCAACCAATAAAAGAATGGTAAATTCGATATATTTAGTCCACCTAGAATATAAAACTAGTGGATAGCATTTGTTTTTAACCCTTGAAAAGTTAAGAGACCTTTTAATTCATAACACCTTTTTGCCATCAATCCGGATCCTTCTAAATATGCTAGTCTTCTAACTTTGCATCTGTGTCTCTACTCTAATCCTTCCATAGGAGGGTCTATCTGCTCGTGCATCACAATAAAGGTTCTATCCTACAGGTTCATGAAAACATTCCAAAACATGTTTTTCAGATCATCTGCAAAAAGTAATAAAATGGCTAGTTTAAAAAAAGCAGGCTGGACTGTCCAGACAGTTGCCCGATTAGATTTAGGTTCCCCCCGAAGCTTCTGTCCGTGCTATGTCTGTGTGTATGCCTGTGTAAAACCAGACAAGAATAATAGTCGTGCCCCAAATCCCATAAATCACGATAATAAGTTCTTAAACAGCGCTTCTAAAAGCTGATTCAATATTAAATCTCCTTAGCTGCTCTCAATTTACAGTGTGTTTTATTGTGGTCCGCTCGCCATTTACAATACACAGGGCTATTTAAAAAATGGTATCCTTCAAAATGGCAGTGATCTATCACCCCCGGCTCATTTTTAATCCCAGGTGACTGAAACATATGTCAGGGTGACTGGATGTCGATAGAGCGGTACACCAAAGGAGGGTAGGAAATGGAGGGATAAGGGGGGGAAGGGGGCGAGATCCAGCCAGGAGCGATGACTTTGAGACGGCCAGAATCTCATCTGGATATGATGAGTATCACTCACAGGCAAACTCTCGCGTGTGTGTGCGTGTGTTTGTGTGTGTGTGATATACAGGACACACTGCAACTTCATATAATACAAAAATGAATCCTCATTTTTCCATCTGACGGATGGTTTTTATCTGTGACAATATTCTTGGTGTGTGTTTTGAAGTAGCGCCAACGTTCCCAGCAGAGACAGGAAAACAGGAAATATTATTCACCGTAAGAGTATATGGAACCAACGTAACCCATGGCAACAACCCCCCCATGGTGAGTTGGAGGACAAACGTACAACAGATGCTCAATCGGAGTCAAGCCTTTTCCCTATTTTCAAAAGACAAGATCATTAGATATTTGTTTACCCTTATTAAAGAAGTTCTGTCTGATATATCTTAAATCAATATATATATATATATATATATATATATATATATATATATATATTGTAATAGTCAGCTCTCAGTCCATCTCGTTCATCTCAGCTGCCTTTCTCTTTGCTTTGTAGAATTATAGGCTTACGTTTGTAACTTTTTTTTTTTCGACCAACCTGACCTTGTCTCCACTTTTATTACATTCCACGAGTTCGACATTCCCGGATTTCTATTTTTGCAAAATTAAGCCGAGGGCTTTTAGTCCGTACGTAGGTAGGTGAAGGGAGATTGCGATGGAAATTGACTAGACTTTTACAGAACGGCTAAATCCCCCCCTCCCAGGTAGATCCACGGGCCTGTCAAGCCTCATATCCCCAGGAATTATGTTCATATTTGACAATTGTTAAATGCTAAAACCGCAGGTCCAACAGAGGGGAGGAGACGGGCATGTGCTGCATTTTAACTTGCATGAGACCAGGATTTGCTTCCCACCAGAGATTTGCATTTAAAGGCACAGTGAATTAGTGGCATTCAGCAACTTTGATTATATTAGGCATGTTTCGTTTTGTTGTCAATTTATCTTTGCATTTTTAAAATAAAAATATAGTTTTTACTTTTTTTAAAGCTTTTTTCTATTTCATGATGGACCTTTTATAACAAAATTCTGATTTTTTTACCATGAAATAAGTAAAAATTCCATCTGCCAATGGGATAACAAAAGACAAGCTAATTCTACTCACTATTTGATTAGTTACTGATTGATTAATTAGTACTAAATGGAATATAGTTCCTGCTAATAAGATAACAAAAAAATGGTTGTAATATTCAACTTTACCAGTAGATGATGCTAGAAACTACACACTGTACCTTTAATTTTTTTTTAATTTCATAACTTTTCATTGAATTATTTATTCAAAAAGATAACCATAACTTAAAAGATATTATTTTCTGAACATAAAGAGCATATTGAAAGCCATTTTACCTTGAACTCCTCACCCATTCAAACCCCTGATATTACTACAGTGCCTACAGTGTGATAATGTGTTGTAGAGGACAAGCATAAATCATGAAACTCTACTTAATTTTAAAAATACATTTATAATGGGAGATAGTGATGTGCAGCATTGATGAGCACGTCTCACTGACTGCTTTTTTATCTGCCTTGTGTCATTAGGATGTGATTTAATCAACGTACACATGGTAGACAGCTGCTTGTGCATTTGTGGCTTCAGATTTATCTGTCTTCATATGGCTGCAGGGATTTAATGAACTGAGGTAGGGTTAGAAAGCAGTGGTAGGTAATAAAATAAGAAGGTAAAATATAACAAAGGAAAAAAAACACAAGCCACACCAACAAAATATGCATTAGCTATAATGTCATCTGTGCTGTAAAAGCCTGTGAATACCAAGGTACAGTCCACCCATTGGCTCCGAAAGAATTTATGCTGTGAGCTTTTAGTTTCTCTCCAATTATCACCCACACGCCTGTGGAGTTACCGTTTCGTCTGACCTTATCCTTTACACAACGAATTCTTCTGGTCAGACTGACCCGGTGTCATGAAAAACAATTTGCTTCTCAGTTTGAAGGCACACGTAGACAGGCAGTGTTTAAAATCTAATTACACTCTCCCACAAACCAGCTCTCCCTTCGCCATGAGTCCAGCCACTTGCATAATTGATTAATAACAATAATTGCTAATACATAATGGATAATCATGGTAAAATGGTAATTAGCGGTGAGAAGGCCATCAGCAATTTCTTGCATTCAACTGTCAGTGCAAAGGATTTGATGGAATGTGAATACAAAGACTTTAAAACACCTTTCACGTCACATTTAATGAGGAAAAATGTAATTTTAATGTGATTGCCCGGGTAATTGTTACATAGACATATACGTCAGCAGTTGGAAGTCATTTGGGTTCAATTACCATTATCTGGGGTGGGATTTGGCGGTAGGTGATAGGTGTGCTTCCAGCAGAAGGCAGGGATGACAACAGGAACTTATTTATTTTAGCAAAATTACAGAGTTAACTTCTGCCCCTGTTGCAGTGTGGTGCCTGATCGCATTCAGTGGTGGCGTGGCCCTTCTGGACCAGGGCGGCCCACCCCTGCTCTAACCATTGATTAAGAAATCGTCCCAATTTTCTTAAATATATGTGTGCGTCTGTGCGTATGTACCTGAATTTCAATTGCCCCTTTCCCCGCTTAGTTGTGAACTTACCACAGGCGGGAGCCTCTTTTTCTATTACCTGAAAGAAAACTCCTTCCTTCCTTATGCTCATATTCTTACCTTTGTTTCTGTTAGTATGTGGGGTGGACTTTTACCACTAAACTGGATTGGCTTTCCTTATCAGATTGAACATAATGTCCACCTTGTTCTATAGACACTTGAGTTTCAAGGTTTACCACCATACAGCATACTAGCATGGAACTTAAAATTGGAACTCAATAACTCAACTCAAAAATCTGTTTAGTTTAAGAGTGTGAGTGGTTATCTGTCCCGGTTATGTTGACCCTAGACACCTGAGCATTGATAGTATTATGAGCTGCTAAATGACACTGTGTGATATATTGTTTTAATCTTACATATGCAATCAATCACTGACAATAAAGATGATCTAATGTCATAAAATATAATTAAAAACTCAATTATCTATGTTCATGTACTGTATCTATCAACTGTTGGGAAGTGCTAGAAAGAAACTAAGTACTTTCCTTACAGGTAAGAAGAGATTGATTTATCGCTAAATACAAAGGCCAATAGTCAAGAGTTTTAATAGAAACAATGCTGTTGAAAGCATAGGCAGGGGCCTAAAGCTAGGTGTCATGGTAGAAAAGGATGCACTGATATCAGACAATGAAACTAATGAAACAAGGGGCTATATATAAAGGGGAGGCTGAATAATGCAAAGACTTTCAACAGCTAGAGGAATATTTGCCCCGATATCAGTGACCTTGTTTTCCATAAATCTAGCAAAAGCATTATAATCAGTCTTAGAGTAGATCGGGGCAGAGAGATCATTAGGGGGTATAATGGAGCAAATGGTGTGGAACAAAAATGTAGGACTTCTGATTAAAGGGGCCTTATTAAGGGGGGAAAAACAGCACTTGTGTGTAAATATGTGGGTCTCTGGTGTTCGTCCTGACATACTCCACCCGCTAAATCTGGCTGAACAAAGGCCATTTAGAAATGCACCCTATTGTGATGTCATAACAGGAGCAGACTTCTGGTTTCAGGTAGCCCTTCTGTCAGGAATTTCAGAAAGGAACCCTAATTGCAGCACGAGTTCAACAGAAAATCCAAGATCAGTAATCCAACAATAGATCCAGCAAAATAGAAAAATTCCAGCAATGTGTTGTGGCTAATTGGCCTTCACCAGGGTATAGACGCAGGGAGTAGAACAAATGTTAGGGAAGGGAAAGGGAATCAGTTCATGAATGATCATTCAACGAAGGTCCTTAGCAAGGGCTCCAGCGGTTGATTAGTAGTAGAAACTTGTTTGGTTGGAACAAAAACCTGCACCCACACCAAACCTTCTGAACCAGGATTGTCCAGTCCCTGTGTTAGGGTTAGGTGTACCAGATCAGGCAGACAAAGCAAAAGGCCACACGGGAGTTCAAACCAAAACCCCTAACTCCTAACCTGAGCCCAATCCTCCCCTTGGATTGGAGCTCCACCCTGAGCAGACCTTCAGGTCTGTAGCCCCCTGGTGCAACCAGAACCAACAGCTGCTCTTGTCCTAAGAGAACAGTGTGCGGTCAACGTCCAGGCATGTACATGTCGGAGAGGACTACCCGAGCGAGGTGAGGCCTCACCCTCGCTATTGACATGCTAGCGCCAATAACTGAGCTCAAACACACGGTCTGTTTAGCTTAGGAGTGTGTGGTTATCTGCCCTGGTTATGTTGACCCTAGACACACGAGCATTGATAGTATTACAAGCTGCTAAATGACACTGCCTGTGTTATATTGTTTTAATTTTACATACGCAATCAATCACTGACAATAAAGATGATCTAATGTCATAAAATAATATTAAAAAGCCAATTATCTTTGCACAGGTGCTGTATATATAATCTGCTGGGCAGTCTAGAGACTTTCCGTACAAGTAAGCGGAGATTGATTTATCCCTACAATATAAGGGGCCAATAGTCAAGAGTTTTAATAGAAACGATGCTGTTGAAAGCATAGACAGAAGCCTAGGGGAAGGTGTCATGGTAAAAAAGGATGCGCTGCTATCAGACTATGAAACTAATGAAATAAGGGACTATCCATGAAGGGGCGGCTGAATAATGCAAAGACTTTCAACAGCTAGAGGAATATTTGCCCTGATATCAGTGACCTTGTTTACCATAAATCTAGCAAAAGCATTATAATCCGTTTTTACTGGGGCAGAGGGAACAGCAGGGGATATATAGAAGCTAATGGTGTCAAACAAAAACTCAGGGGTTTCCCTGAGTAAAGGGGCCTGATTATGGAAAAAAGCATTGAATGTGTGTTAATATTTGGGTCTCTGGTTCCTGAAAAGCACCAGGGCCACAACAGATTTAGGGTTTTGGTACTAAAGGGAAGGAGGAAACAGGGTTTTTTAGACTGAGTGTGGGAGAAGGCAGACTGTATTGCTGCTACAGGTCATAGAAAATGTAAATTCATATAAATAGAATGTAAAAGTTTAAATAAACGAACTAGGAAAATGTTAAAATTGGGCCCCTTTAAATAAAATGAAAGGAGTTTGGCAGTTTTCACTGTTTTTAGCATATTATATAATGATTATTTTAGATCCTCTTTCTGTAAATTCAATGGATCTCAAGATTTAACTCTTTCCAGAGTCAATCTGCCTCAAGGCAGCTTTTCCTGTGATTCTGAATGCGTTCATTTATCCAAGGGCAGCGCTTTTTGTTAGAGAGATGCATTGCAGTTTGATGCGAGGCCACTTCATCAAGAACAGACTGGCATCGATAATTAAAAAAACGCTATAGCAATAAATTCACATCATCGCCAATATAAACAGGCCGAGCATCAAACAAAGAAATAAAGCCATCAAATAAAGAAAAGGATGAATATCTCCCCATAGTGATTGTCCACATTTAGCCCACGTGGTTCCAACTTTATTCCCTTTAATGTGTCTGGGACCGAGAAAAATGTTCAAAGTCAAACAACTCAGTAAAAGTACAAAAAAAAAATAGTTTGACAGTAAAGGTCGTGAGACAAATCATTTATATGAATATTAAAACCACCGATAATTAAAAACGTATCCAGTTTGATCATAGAGGATAGAAAAGTCAGATAAAAAACCCAGCAGATGGGCCAAGAGGGCATTGAATTAAAATACAATAAAACGGGTTGTGTTCATTTATCTTAGTCAGTAACGAAGCTCAAAGGGTAAAGACTCCAGAGTCCAGTAACTTCATTTTGAGGCGGTAACACATTTTTAAAGTGATAAAAGCAAATATCATAATATACTGTAATAGTGCACAAGTCTGCATACTTTTACATTTGATGCTTTACTTACATTTTGCTGATAAAACTTCTGCACTTTAATTACACATGCATCTTAAAGAATTAAAATGTCATGAAAACTAAACCTCATTATAAAGTAAATTCACATGCAATAAAGGATTGCTTCACTATGCTAATTCTATAAGAAGGCAACTAAGTGATTTATTTCTGTGAAAAATTCAGCATATTCAGCCTTTAAGGACTCCAAAATTGCTGCATGAACCTTTTTTATCAATAAAATGGGTAGACAGATTTTAGTATAATGCAAATACATTAACATTTGAGTATTAACATGTTTCATGGAGCAAAAGATAAGAAGAATATAAAATTATAAAATTGCCCAAAGCCCTCTAAAGGTGAGAGGAAACACTGTCTGTGTGTTTTTAAGTGGCCAACCTGTGCAGACACCTGTGTCTGACTTCCTTGTTTTTTTGTGATTTTTTTGCCTAATTAAGATACAGATGACAGCTAACTAGAGGGGACGCGGCTAATGAGTGATGCTAAATCCGGCGGGTCACAGTTGGCAGCGCCACGTCGCTGCTTTTTTTGATCATCCTGGCCGAGCGCCTCTGCCGCATCGGGAACGACACAGGAATGATTATACGGAGGCCCCGGCCATTTACTGAATCATTTATTTATTCGGCGTTTGTCTCCTTTCATTTCCCTCCAGTAGCCGTCTTTCTGGCAGTTTTCGTAGCTTTAAAAGCGCAGCTATTTGCTTGTTTTCCAAAAGTTAAAGACCATTTAAAATCATTTTAAATTACCGACACTACGTCCGAGCGGCTCTGCATGACAGGGTAGAAAAACTCATTTCATCTTCTACACTATAACAACAACATCAGCATTAAATGACTTTTCCCTTTTCTAAAAGCCAAGCACAGCACTTTACTCTGTATTACTATTTTTTTTATGGGACAGTCAAGTTGACGCAAGTATTACACTGAATTGCCTGTAAATGCTTGAATCCGCATCTGCCAAGTTGGAAGATAGATAAATGACTTTTCTGCTTTCCAGTCATTTACACAGTGAACAAGACTGTAATAGCATCACACTGAAAAAAATTACATCTTAAAAAGATAGAAAAATATCTTGTTTCTGTTACTATTAGTCCATATTGAGTAGAATTATCTCTCTATTAGCAGATAATTTAGCTTAATATAGTTAGTCTAGTGTGATTCTTTCTTTTCTTATTCTTCTTCGAGAGGATTGAATTGACCTTTGACCTTCATGTTTTGTTTTGTTTTTTATCTCATACACTGGAAAAAAAAAATCTTGTGTTTTAATAAAATTAGAGCAAAATTATCCCACCGGCAGATAATTTAACGCCAAGTTTTTTAAAAGATTTTAGCTAACAAGCCAGAATTGAACGGGAAAAGTCTAGTGTTTTTACATGTTTATGCATTGCTTTTCAAAATAAAAGTCCTGGTCCCGCTATAAAGCCCCCCTCCCATAAAAGTGTGTTGCTTTTCTTTCATGAAAGTGGGAATGAAATTTGCGATAAATCGCACAAAACAGAGAAATGCACCAGTCTATACGCCAACGACGTTTGACTTCTTACATCCTCGTGGAAAATGTCACTCCGCCGGCCTGAATATACTCGGAATATATGTGAAAACCACTCAGCGCTATTTTCCCCCTCTATTCCGCTCTATCTCTATTGTGCAGGATGCCGGAGCCTCCGTGACATCCGTCCTCATCCTCACCTTAGGCCATACACGAGTGGACAGCGGAAGAAAAGAGGGAGCTTTTAATCCAATATTACCAGCACAGTGGAAAACGCGTTGGAAAGTTGACGCTTCCTTTTTTTTTTTGCATGAGCGAGATCAAAGTCATTGGCCTTATTCCGCCTTCGGTGCTTGGGATTAAAGTCCCCCCGCCCTGTTTTATTTCCACGGGCTCTCGATCGCGTGGCAACATCAAAAGCAAATAATGCAAAGGACGGATGCACTGGAGTGACCATTTTTGAACAACTTAACCAGATAAAGATATAAAAAAAGAAAAGCATTGGTAAATAATATTCAAATAAATGGCCGGATAGAAACTAAACAACAAAACTTGTGAGTTGGCAGCAGCAGCCGCTCAGTCGGCTCCTTCCAAAGGCTTAGCGGAGATCCAGTTGGCGTCGAGCGCTCTCGGCGGAGCACGGACGGATTAGGGGAAGCGGGGTCCGGTCGGCGCGAAGCACACGTCAGAATGACAGATGTGTCGGCGAGGCCCGACGCACGCTTTTTTACAGAGGTCCTGGATTAGCCCAAAACTCGCCGGCGTCGGCGGGAGCCGCGTGTGCTTCAAAGGACGCCACGCGACTCTGGCAAGAAGGAAAATTGAATCTTATCAGAGAAGGGACTTGTGTTTAGGGTCAGTGGCAAATTGGTTGGATGGAGAAAGTCAAAACTTTCTAAAATGCATTCTTCAGGTCTATAAAATTGCACATTTTGGGTAAATTATTATCATTTTATTGGTGATAATTTTCAAAAATTTGATACAAAGACGTCTAAAACATGGGATAAAAAGATAAGATTCAGATGGAAAAAGGCAAACAAAAGTAACTTGAATTAAGCTAGATTTGCTGCCAATTTACCATTGCAATGATCATTATAATTTTTTATTATTAATAATTTATCATTTTTTTTAATTTTTTTTTTTACTTTTACATACACCACATGACAATTTTGTCATTGTCCCTTTAATACAATTAGTCTAATATTGGGTGGAATTATCTCTTTTTGGCAGATACATGACACGGGTAAGAAATAAGGTGAGAAATTAATATGCACTTTAGGGTTCACTAACTAATAACTTTTAGGTTTTGGTTATGTTTTTTAAACTAACTAATGTTAATGAGAAAAGGATCACACATTAAAGATATAGGTTTTAGTTTCCAGCAGCAGCATCTAGTGGCCACATTGAAAACTGCAACCTATATATATATATATACAGTGATCCCTCGCCACTTCGCGGTTCACTTATCGCGGATTCGCTATTTCGCAGATTTTCATAATGCTTTTTTTTTTTTTTTTTTTTGGTGCATTGTGTTCTGCATTCTGATTCGCTAAAAACTCACTCCCGCTTCTTGTATCAAAACATGCTACGAATTGTGATATCATTTTGTCGTCTCGTTTGCAAAGAAGAAAAAATAGCGACAACAACTGCCTATCACTATGTTCTTCTCCCGAACAAACACACCTGCACCGCGGGCTTCAGAAGAAGAGAACACTGCAGAGCGCAGTCAGGATGCAGCGGCCCAGTCTGAAGAGCAGTGAAACGGCCTACACGCGAGTCACTGTATTTGTATACATGTAATAGTTGCTAATTGTAAAAAAGAAATAAAGTTTTCTATTTCGCGGATTTCACTTATCGCGGGTCATTTTTGGAACGTAACCCCCGCGATAAACGAGGGATTACTGTGTATATATATATATATATATATATATATTAGGAAGAAATATTTTATTCCATTGGCAGTCACATGACATAGTTTGTTTTCATTTTACACTTGTTTACAACAAAAAAAGAAATCGTACACAATTATAATATTATTATCATAATTATTAATAACAAGGTCAGAATTATTAGATAAAAAATCTTGTTTTTGGTACATTTAGTCCAATATTGAATAGAATGACCTTGGAATATCTTAGTTTAGATTTAATTGTTTGATGGTTTTGCCTTAAAATTGTCTTTTTATCTCATGTTATGGACTTTTAATCTCATAATTCATGTCCGTAGAATAAAACAATTCAAGAAAATTTGACTTCATAATGGACTGATTGTGCTAAACACAATATATTTACCCCTGATAAGATTTCTTTTTTTTTTTTTGCAGTGTTTGAGCTGGTTCTGGCAGCTCTCCCGGGCGGAGAGAGGTCAGCGAGCTCATTCGCAGCCGCCTCGACTCCTGTGAAACAGCAGCAGCGATTACACAGCAGCGAGCGTCACAGGGCCACCGCAGTGTGAAGTTCACATAATGACTCATTACCAAAAATTAACAGCCGTGGTAATGGACCATCTAATAGCAGATGATGGATCCGGTAATGGGGTTTCCAACAAGTATTCCTATTGTCATAACCAGTTTCATTAGCAGAAGTGTTTCCGGGACATCGCAACCACAGTGCTGCGCTGCACGCTGCAAAAAGTGAAAGCATGTCAGCTTGTTTTTAGTGCAACCAGTCCAGCAGTGATAATTTAGTTTTGCATGCATGAGACAAAGAAGTCTAAAATATGGAATAATAAGGTAGCATTTAGATAAAAAAAGGTGTGTAAACAATGTTATTTTAATTTGGAAAATAAAACCAAATTGACCAAAATCAAGAAAAAGAACTTGAAATAAGCAAAATAGCTGCCAGATTAATTATACCAAAATAAAGATATTTTCACCTATTAGGTTTTTATTTTTCCACTGCTGTTTATTGATATAAATATTAAATTAAGGTGCTTTCAAAATAATCAAATTGAATTATGAGATAAAATATTGGGTTATTTCCAAAAAACAATATATTTTCACTTGTTAAGGTCTAATTTTCTCAGTGCAAATGGTTAATTTAAATTGTTGTAAACTTTTTTATCTTATTGTTCCCACCTGATAAGATTCTATTTATTGCAGTGCTTGTCAGTTCTGCTGCATCTTTACCACAATTATGTTTTTTCTTGTCTTGTTCAGCTAAAGGTAATAAAAAAAACACATGTTCCTGTAGTTAAGAGGTTGCTATAAGTGCAACCGTACATATCTGCTCCAACACTGTACATTTTTAAAAACATTAATCCACAGATTCTTCTTTTTTAACGCTTTAACCTGCACATATCTTCAAACATTAACCCGCTGCCAACATTTCGCTCCTCTCTGAAGCGTCGTACGATTAGCGCAGGTTGCTCCGACGTTTTAAATAAGCCTTATATCACTTTCTTGTACCTCGACAAGTGACAGTTTCAGATGCTCAAACCTGATTCCGCGACGCGCCTCGGTCACGGACTGTCACCATCAAAGATTCCGCGCAAACTTTGACATAATCTAGACGCAGAGAAACATAAAGAGATGAAGGCTCAGAGGGAGAAAGTAACAGACGTTGAAGTAGAGAAGTGAAGCAGGCGTTTTCGGGTTATATGAAGATATATTCTTCAAGTGGTGTCGGTTTCCTTTCAGAACGCCAGACAGAAAATGACAAAGATTGTGTTTGAGAGAGAGAGAGGGGGGGGGCTGAAAAGGCTTAACCCCTGACACGGAGAGAAATCTCTCTTCAGGCCGAGTGACTTTCTTCCCATCGGCGGGGCTGAATAAGTGACACAGGCGGCGAAGGGGGGAATAAGGGAAGAGAAAAATGAGGAGGTGGTGGACGCGGCGAGGTGAGAAGGGGGGCAATGGAGAAAGCAGCAGAGCCAGAGATCAGGTCACATTTAATCACTGTTGGGGGCGGGGGGGGCGGGGGGGTAAAGAGTAAAATGAGACCAACACTGAGTTAAGATATCCATTGGAAAATCATTTGACTTATTTCAGGCTTTTCAGAGAATTTAAGATACCGTAAGTTTTGTAATATAGGTCATTGAGGCCTTTATTGGAACGAGGCCACAATTAGAGACAGGCCTCTATTTCTATTTGAACAAAACAGACTACCAGCAGAATGAAGGAAAACAATATTTTGTGTCTATTTAAACTTCTCAAATACAAGGTATGAATTAATTAAATTATTAAAAAAAAGGAATTTACATTATGTGCCAGTACCAGAACATTAACAAAAGACAAATTACTGGTTTAGACAGCTTACCGCTCCAAAGTTTAACAATCCATTTAAAAAAAAAATCCTTCCAATTCTCAGTTTCCTTCCCTCTTCATCTTTCCCTGTCATCCTATCATCATTTTACATTCTCAACTACAACATCGTCAGCTGTCATGGTAACAACGCTAGCCTACCAGCGACTTGTCATTTGCAGCGTTTTGACTGTGTGGACCACGGTTTATGTCACCTAACCATGCCCGGTCGCCATGGTGTGATATTTCAGGCGCTCTGGTGTCTCCTATATGTAAACAGTCTCATCTGTATATTTTTGCATTCAATGAGACATTGAAAATCGTTGTTTCTAATAACATTCTGCATTAGAAACATGCCGACATCGAACTAAGACTAGCTAAAATTAAAGCCTATATTTTTTACTCGTTAAGATTTCATTTTTTTTGGAGAGATTATGAAAATGACTCAATCTAAGGTATAAAAACCCAACAAATTCTTATTTTTATTTAACTATATTCCAATTAAAAGCTGCTTAATATCTTATTCCATGTCTTACAAGTCTGTTCCACTAGATGGCGCCCCAAAACACGCACTGTACCTTTAGGACAGTCGTAGACAATTATGAACATACGCGTTTGCAACAGAACAGATGAGAGAACTATCAACGTAGTACATTTAATCTTCACGCTGCACAGCTCTCACTGTTCGCTGTGTTATCTATCTCGGTGACATTTGATTCAAACGCTCTGGCCTCCGAATTTATCGCCGTCCGATTCCGTAGCAACCAATCTCTCAGCGTTGTCCGGTAATCCTGAGCCGTTTTCTGATCTCCCACAACACCATATCTGGTTCCATCAATCACGGCGCATTGGTTCGGTCCAGATCCTGCCTTCAAGATGGATGGACTCACTTTCGCCCCCCGAACCCCTCCGAGGATATATGGCACATTCCATACCACGAGTGTTAAAAACGATCGATGAGACACACACGGATATACACTTGCTGCTGAATTGTGGGTAAAAAAAAAAAAAAAACACGGAATTTGTTCGGCGCCGTGTCTTGATCCTTCTTTT
Source organism: Eupleurogrammus muticus (assembly GCA_036785175.1). NCBI lineage: Eukaryota > Metazoa > Chordata > Actinopteri > Scombriformes > Trichiuridae > Eupleurogrammus > Eupleurogrammus muticus. The sequence goes on from JAYKQN010000024.1 coordinate 2,979,537, forward strand.
CTTCTCCAATGGGGCCGGATTGGAAATTTGCTCGGAGGCAATTTGTTTGGCGAGCAGCAGGTGGTTGGGTTAATGGCCCAAGGTGGTGGTCCGGTGGGGGTGGTGGAGACGACTCTCGCTGAGCGACATATTGCCGCATCCCACCTCGCCGCCATGACCGGCGCCACCCGCTGATCCGACCGAACGAGACACGCTTTTCCCGGAGGAACCCTCCACCCCCGCCTTTTCTTCTGTCCCAGTGCCACCCACATCCGAGTCTTTTCTAATCCATTCATCTTCCACATTCACATCTTTTCTCTCTCTCTTTCACACCCTCCATGTCCTTCCCGCCTTCCCGTGTCTTTTACGATTGGATTCCCATTACTCCGAATCAATCCTCCCATTATTATTACCGTTCCTTCATCTTTCCCTTCCCTCTTTTCCCACCACCCTCTGTCTATCTCTCCCTCTTTTCTTTTCTGTCCTTCCTCCCCCGCCAGAGGAGGCGGATATTGATGTAAACACATGGCGCCCTGAGCAGCTCTTAAGCCGCTCTGACCAACCAGCGGGCCTCCTCGTCATTGTCTGGCAGCCGTAGGAAGACACTTGATTTCCAATTGGCTTATTCCTGCAGGAAAAAAAGAAAAGATGGCGAGGGGTTTGATTAGATAGCTCCGGGGCTTGGCTCGCGCCGCAGTATTGGATCAAAGAGATGTGGGCAGCGGGAGAGAGCAGTAATTAAGTGTTTGTGAAAAGCAAACTATAGAACCAGTCGCAGCGTTGTTTACAATAACTTCTGGGTAGAGGGGGAAAAAAAAAGAAAGTGAAAAACGGCATCATGTAAATGGTCGACCATGCAGAGGCTTTTTTTTTTATTTTCATCTATAATCCATGATTTATGCTTTCATGTCTCGTAAATAACAACACTCAGAGGCCTAATTGGTGCATTTGGTTCGAACCAGATGCTGGCGAAGCAAGTTGATGAGCAACGTACGCCTTTGCTTGCGTTTAGTTCGTGAACTCATATCCCGGCTTCTTGCAATGACTTTCTGCTGTGTTTTTCCCGACGTCTTTCACACGCCACTGGTGGCCATGCGAGGCGTTGTCATGACAACCTAGTGTTCAGCATCTCGGACAAGGAGACTTCAACGTATAGAATCGAACCGCCAATCCTGAGATTAGTGGCAGACCTGCGATGTCTGCTGAGCCACATTTCTCGGATAACGGGCCTGACTAATACCTGGAACGATCATTGCCATTGCATTGACTCCTGCTCGCAAGCAGACAAGCAAATTTAAGCAAATGATGTTTTGGTTCCCAGACCATCATCAGGTAGATTTTTAAGCAATGGAAATTATTTTTTTAATAAACATCTTCATTACTCCGATTTAATTCTGGCTTGTTTCCATGACAACGTTCAAGACAAAAAGTGATACGCTACCAGGAAGTGGTAGCATATGGTAACCAACCAAGCCATTTTTGTCACTGTTAAAATACATTTGAAAGGACAATGCAACACATAAAAAATCCAAAATATGAGATAATAAGACAACTTTAAAATTTAAAAAACAAGAGACTAAATTGACCAAAATCGAGACAAAAAATTCTTGCAATAAGTAAAATTGCCAATGGAGTAAGATAATTCTATTCAATATTGGACTAATTCGACTCCCCCTCCCCGATATAATTAATGTTTTGCAGTGTATTGCATCTGCACAATTTCCATATCCAAATACAATCTGTTGACCAATAATGCCACTCTCTCTATCGTTTTCTCTACTTTTTATCCGCTTAACTCATAGAGTTGAATTTGAACAGATGTCTGTTTAAAATGTGTGATGATGATAATTAGTATTCTGCGCGACGGCAAAGAAATAAAACCACAACCAGCAAGCGTTTTGCATCCTTTTATTACATTGCCTTCACTCAACAAACTAAAAAAAAAAAGTTAAATGTAAGTTTGGAAGCCGTTCATGTGGAATTTATATTAAAATTGTGTCCGCGTGATTGAGATTTTCAGAACCTGTGGGACTATAATTTCCACCAATTATGCAATTATGTCCTTCATAACTCAGACCCAGCTGATTCCAAATCGTCCCCGTGACACAACTTTAGTGACAGGCAACTCCAAAAAGTTTAGTTTGACCCCTTTTATGACAAATATTTCCCACATAAAAGTTAGAAATTCATGATGTAATGGATGTTGTTGTTGTTGTTAATATCTTATTGACGTTTTCCACTTAAAAAAACAAACCCTTATTATGGGGAAATAGTACAATTAGTCTAATATTAACAATATAGAATTATCTTAAATTATCTTATTCCATTGTCTGAAATGTCTGAATTATGAGATAAAAAAAAAAAGTCCATTATAGGAGAGAAATAGAAAGAATAATGAAAAGAAAGAAAGAAAAATTCAAATGATTTAATCTTATTTTAGGAAAACAGGGGGGAAAAATGAGTTAATGGAACTTTTTTCATTTTTTATTTCATATTTTGCAGTGTAGAAATCGTCTTATCCTAAAAATGTGAAAACAACACTATATGAATTTTCCAGCCTGCACATTGACATTTGATTTTAACCACACAGGGCTCTTTGTATTGATGTTGTGCATGTGTCTGTCCTTTTTTATGCCTTTTTTCTTTTTCGTAAAGTTATTTTTCCAGCCAACCTTTCTCTTCAAAGTGACATAAAGGGAACTCATCACACCCGCCGATCAAAGCGCCGCTGTCATTTCGTCTCCTTTTTTTTTTTGTTTTTTTGTTTTTCCCCCAGCAACAAAACAACAGGCTCGAACAGCCGAGGCCGGTCTTGATGAACGCGGAGTAACTTTGCTTTGTGGCGCGTCTGAGGCGACACAATCGATCCCGTAACAAAGATCTCAGTCATTCAAGAAGCTCATTTTGTTTTCCAAGGATAAGTCAGACCGCTACGCGCTGACAAAAAATGAATTGTTCTGAAATGATGAAAACACAAACATCTTTGCTGTTACACAAAGGAAAAGTTTTCCTCATGGTAATGACAACGTAAATAGATAATTAAAAACTCTAGATTTGTTCTTGTCAACCCCATTTTTAATAAGAATGATTGACTCTTGTTTACTTTCTCTGAGCCATAAGTTTAAATTTATCTTTGCTTAGTCGTACATTTGTCTTTACAGGTTCTTTGTTTAACACAGTAACAGTCGATCACTGCAGAAAAGTACAACTATCGCTTCGTTCTGGTGTTTAATTATGTGTTTCTTTCAAATATGATTAACTCACGGTTGCATTAGGTTACATGACCCTAAAATGCAAGATTGTTCACATTTCATTGTGTTTTGTGAAATGTGGTTGTGTTTTGCACCTTAACACCACTGTGTATTTGCAGTAATACACTGCAAAAAATGACATTTTATCAAGGGAGAATATTTAGTTTTTAGTACAATTAGTTCAGCGTTGAGTACAATTGTCCCATTCCATTGGCAGATGATTTTGCTTTTGTCAAGTATATGCGATAAAAAAAAAATCGTACTTAATTAATTAATTGCGGTGTACTGTCTTACATTGTCTTACAAGCCTTGGAATAAGTTGCATGGATGAAATCTTATCCGATATTGCATATAATTATCTATAATTATCGTATTTAATTGGCAGATAATTTAGCTTTTGCGGATTTCAAGTTTCTTTTTTTCATTTTAGTCAATTTATTCTTATTTTCTTATTTATTTGACTTTATCTTAATGCTTTTTTCTCTATACATCAATGGAATTCGGAAATTTTACTTAATATTAGACTAATTGTAATAAGACAAAATATTTTCCCCTAGTAATATTATTTTTTTCCCAGTGCAGTCAGTTGTTTTTGACTGAAATGGTTTGTCTTGCATCGTGTTAAAATTCCTTCCTGTTGCAGTTTCCTCAGTAGGTCAGTGACCTGTTGTAGTAACGCTCCTCATCACTTGTGGTGGATTTTCCTGGTGTCAGGGAGGATTTTTTTTTTTTGCGGCGGTGAACATGAATCGTCAGCGCGAGCGAGCAGCCCCGACTGTCAGGGACACGTCAGAGAAGGATTGTGTCGCCGCTGACGGCGACATGGCGGATAGAAAGGCTTGAAAGGTTGAGGTATTGAATTTTACTTCCTGACAGCCGAGTGACCTTTGGGGCCCTTCGGGGAGGGGGGACGAGACAGAGATGGATTTCGCCGGTCATCCGTCTTTTTTTTTTTTTTTTTTTCGCTCTCCGCCGCTCCTCCCACCGGGTTAAGAATTAATGCTTTTTTCCCGCCGCCTCTGCTGAGCAAGGGAACCCCGGTTGAACCGCATCGGCAGGTGGGTCGTATAGGACGGAGGAAGGAGGGGGGCGCCCCGCGCTCACAAGTGATGCTTTGCAAGCAATTAAATCCACACCGAGTTTTCGCGTCCCATTTGCGTTGCAGAAAACCCCTTCGTGGCATTGGACCTCAGGACCATCGGGGCATCTCCAGGACGGGGCCTGCTGTAAATTACCGCCGCCCTTTTCATCCCTTCTCTCTTCATACCTCAGAAGAACTTGCCATCCGTAAAATATATGCGGCGTGACCTGGCTGCGTCCCGTCGCAGCTCGCCTGAAATACCAATGAGACTGGTCTTGACTCCCCGACTGACGGGGGAGGGGAAGCTCCCCTCTTCCCCGACACCTCCGGCTTGAATTTACTACCTCGCCCCTCCCTCCCTTCCTGCCCCCACTGTTAAGGTGAGCATTACAAATTTCATTTCATCTCGACGGGCCACACTAACTCTCTGCCGGATCACCTGGCGTCTTTAGGAGATACCGGATACGGAATATGCCTCGATGAGCCCGGCGTTTACTTTTTTATCTTGGAGGTAATTTGTCTCTTCTTTATACTGACCGAATGAGCCCCCTGCCCCCACCCACTTCCGCCCTCCCCTGCCCACCTTAAAATGTCACCAGCTTTAGGCTTCGAGGGTCAAGAGCTGCATAGGCGACTCGCTCGCGTACCCCGTTTAGACCTTCCTCGCGTGGCCAAGCGGCCGAGTCGTGGATGATAGAGATGAAATGACAGCGAGTGATTTCACTCCCCATCCATCTTTTTTTGGCAAGGGGGGGGCCTTGTGCACTCCGCGAGCCAATGGCGTGAGTCGCCCGGCTATGCCCCATTACTCCGACTGGCCAATGAGCCATCTACATGAAGGGCCTCATTGATTCCTCTTTACCCATGCTTTGTGAAAATATATAGAGTCATTGGGGAGTTTCGATGCCGATACATCAGGTGCAGGTTCGCTGGACAAAGACAAAAAAAAAAAATGGGTCAGTCCAGGACTCCATTTTTAAAGTGTTTATGCAGTTTCATTGAGGATTTTAAGTGGGTGAATGGTGAGGTCGTTGGGATAAAGCTTCAATGAATTGGCCAGGATGGATGTTTGCCAATTTAAAGAACCATGAATTTGTAGATTAAGATTAACAAGCTCCATTGACATTGGAAACAGGTTCATCAATTTAGGACGTACACTGCAAAAAATGAAATTTGTAGGGAAAATATGTTGTATTTATTCCAGTATTGCATAGAGTTTTATTGGCAGACTCACCCCCTGTGTGTCTTTTTAGTCCACATCTTTTCCAAAGTGTAATAAACTTTTATTAAGTATTTGAACGGCAGTGTTGAGGTCATTGGGCAAAGCTTCATTTGAGCCACCCTGCAGCAGTACCATGAATAGTGATATTGGCGTCAACCTATGTACATCTGTCCCTGCGTTTTCTCGACGAGAGCCCGTTCGATGGACCCGGCGTTTTCCAGGCGTGTCGCCGGGGATCTGAGAGAGCGCGGCGGCAAACGCGAGGCGGCTAGGACAAACGCTTCTCTGGTCCAGCAACACGGGAGGCCAAGCAAACCCTCCGGTTCCCGGACAGGCTTGTTTTGTTTCACTTCACTATTAATTCTGCATGAGCATGTCAAAAATATTGTTCTGGAAAAGGGCACGTCTATAATTTATACAGTGTTTTTATTTGAAGATACTGTCTACCAGCAAATCTATAATACATTAAATAGATTTTCACCACCCACTGCCCCGTGTAGACAAAAAGAACAAATGCTGCATAAAATCTTCGAGGCGTAACGGCCACCAAGCCACTAAAATGTATTAATATTAAAGTAAGATGATTTTTTTTTGTTAACACAGAGAACTGAATTAAAATGTTCATTTTAATCTAATTCAAATGAATTTCTTAAATTCCAAATTAGACCATATTATACTGAGGTGAAGTCAATATGAAATTCTTTGGGTAGATTAATAGTAAGGTAACACATTATAATCAATAGAACCTTTATCTCAAAGGGTAAAACACAAAATTTAATATGTAACAATATAGATAACAGGATATAAAAGTATTAATTTCTGTTCATTCATGGACAATTTACAATAATAGTAATAATAATAATAATAATAATACCTCTTTTCAGACAGGCTTATAGCTGTGTATTTGTAGTTGTATTTTTATTCATATAAGATGGTTTTGGTTAAAAACTAAAAAAAAAAAAAGGTTAGGGCAATGTCTTAAATTTAGATAAATTCCAAAACCACTACCTCTTATTTTAGGAAAATAAGACTAAATAGATTAGAGTTTAGAATATCTTTAAATAAATTATCTGCCAATGCAGTAAGATATTGCTTGCCGTCAATTTCATTTGCAGTGTGTGTGTGTGTGTGTGTGTGTGTCTTTTCTCACTTATCTCCATCAATCTCTCTCATTTTTTTTTTTACCCTCAAGCTGCTGCATGTCAATGTCAATCCTAGCGCGATGAAATGAGGATGCGCGGGGGGGGGTAAAAAAAATCCCACCTCAAACCGCCATCCCGGCCTCAGAATCACCCTCTGACCCCTCTGACCCGCGCCCTCCCGCAGCTTTGATGGCTACCTTGCTCTCGCGTGAAAGGTCCAATAAAAAAAAAAAGGTCGGGGAGAAAGACAGATTGTCTTGGCCGGGAAAATATCCGGGGGCATAGATTCCCTGGGGTCACGACCCCTCTCCTGTCGCTCTCGCCAGGCGATGCATTTCCATCAGGCTTCATTCAATCTGCGTCATGCAGATGATAATAATACATTACTGAATAGTTTGGAGCTGCAGATCAAACGAAATAAACTTGCAGCAACAGTCACCGTTACACTCAGCATGGAGGCATTTTCCTTTTCAATCAGGATAATTATCTCTGCAAAATACACCACTCTACAAAGAATTAAGTCTAATCAGGGGCAAATATCTTGTATTTTGTACAATTAGTCCACTATTGAGGATGATCTTATTCCATTGAAAGATCATTTTTACTTATTTTCAAATTTTTAAAAGAATAATGTAATAAATAAAAATACAACATTAAGATAAAAAGTGAAAGTATTTAAGCTGATTTTAAGAAAACAACACTTAATTGACCAAAATCAAGACACTAACACCTACAAAAAACACATTATCTACTGATAGAATATTTCTACTCAACACTTTTAGTAGTTTAGAAATTTGTCCTTTTTATTTTTAATTTTATTTGCAGTGGAAATGTATAAAATCGAAAAATATGAAACATTTAGAAGTGTTCTGGCATAATTAATCCAATACAAATTATCTTGAAATAGCTTTTTCTTTATTTTTGTCAGTTTAGTCTTGTTTTATTAAACTAACATTACACTGTTATAAATTGTTTCTGAATATTATCTTTACTCATATTTTTGGATTTTGCTCACATTTTTATTTAAAGTTGAATAAAGCGAAATTATCTGCCAATGGCGTAAGATAATTTAACTAAATATTGGACTAATTGTACTAAACACAATATATTTTCCTCTGATAACTAAATTTTTTGCAGTGTAGTCAGTAGTTCTTTTAGTCTTTTTTTGACTTTTTATGTTAATGTTTATTTTTCATATTTTGGACTATTTATTCTCATATTTTTGAAAAACTTGTTAACAAGATAAATTATCTGCCAATGGAATAAGAGCATTCTACTCAGTATTGGTCTTTATGTATTAAATACCAAATATTCTTCTCTAATAATCTTTTTTTTCCATTGTATATTACTAAGTCATGTGACGATTGAATCCACTTTCTATAGGATTGATACTGGTTTCAGCATCAGTCCTAAATTGGTTATTAACCACTTCAAGGTCATAAAACATCTCAACATTGTGAATAATTCATTAATTTTCTGCGGGGAATCTCACTGTTTCTGCAGAGACAAAGAGGCATCAAAAGATAAGGCCTGGTGTGGAGATAAAGAATTGATTGACGGGTCTTTTAATTAACTGACAACAACCATCTGAAATATTAATAATGTTCTGCAGCTGATAAGTTTTTAAAGCCTCATTTCAGTAATGGTCTGTAGTATATGGTCTAAATAAATCATATACATGAATATGTATGTACATTACTGTTCAAGTCTGGAGTGACCCAGGCAATTTAGTGTTTTTACATGAAAGGGTCACACTTTTATTTATCAAATGAGTTGCAAAATGAATAGAAAATATAGTCAAGACATTGATAAGTTTTAGAAATAATGATTTTTCTAATCATCCATTAGTTTGTAATGCAATTATCAAACACAATGTACCATTAGGACACTGGAGAAATGGGCCTCTATACACATACAGAGATATTACATTAAAATATCTAATGTTATCTTCAATTAAAAAGGAATGTTTTACTATAACTAATGACATTTCTTGCACTTCTTGTCATTTAAAAGTCCATTAGTATAATTTTAGTTACAAAATCACAATTTTGTATGATGTTTGGATCCAAATTATCAAATGGCATAACTTAAAATAAAAGAATGAGAACCTTTAAATATTTAATCCACCTGGAATATAAAACTAGTTGATAGCGTGTATATATATGTGTGTGTGTGTGTGTGTGTGTCATGTTTTCAGATGATGATTCTCTAAGTCTTCCCTGTGATACCAACAATACCCTTTTTCAATTTTGCTTATGTTGAAGTTTATGTAAAAAAAAAAAAAAACTTGATTCAATTTTTTCCTGACCATTGTCTCGCATGACGGATGGCGCCGTCCCGCGTTCCCCGAACTCTCCTTTTGTGACAAGTTTTTTTTCCCCTCCCCCTCTTCCCCCGAAGGCCTCGGAAACATCAGTAATTACATTTCCCATCCGTCTCCCTGCGCAATCCCCATACGTCAGGAATCGCGGCAAATTCCATTAACTCCCGCTACGTTACATAAAGGGAGCGCGTCGCGTCCGTAAACAAATAAGAGACGATGCCGTTCAATCGCGGCGACGTTCGGCGAGGTTAATCCCTCAAAGCCACTTGAAAGAGATGATATCGTACGGGAAGAGACAGAAGCAGCGAGCGGCGTTTGCTGCCTTCGTCTCGGTGCCCTTGACGCCCGGCTGTAAAAATCCCAGACAGGATGCGGGAACGCGCGGCGGCGTCCGCCTGGGAAGTAATTACGGCGAGCCCAAGGCCTCTGATGTGTTCAAATTAGGACGGAAAAATAGGTTGATTGAACGACGGGGCCAATAATGACCGAATGGTTTCAGACGTTAATGGGAATCTCTTGACAAATGACTGTCAGGGTTTGTAAACATGAAGCGAAACGCACACATTTAAATACCAGAATCCCATTGACTTCCAGTCATTCAAATTTACAGTATTACAGTCTTACAGCCAGTGATGATAAAGCTAAATATGTCTGAAATCCCAGTTTACCACCGTTGACTGTTGAGCGAGCACAAGAAAAGATCAGTCCCTGTTCAGACTTCCAGAATGAATCATATAATTGGAATCGCTAAATTATTTTCACTGCTTAAACTTAAAAAAAAAAAAAAAACTTAATTAGTTTTCCTCACAAAGTAAAGAAAAAAAGCTGAATACTTTTTCTCACAAAGGCCTCATATACACATCAACAGGGACCATTTGTTCAGGCTGAGTAGTTCTCTATTCATGCTGAGGGTGGAATTTATATACCAAGAATTATACAGGAACAGAGCTCTTTCACAGATCACTTTTTCTTTTCTCTCTATAAGAACATTAACGTTAATGGCAGCCATATTAACATGAACTAGTAGGTAAACACATTTTACCAATGACACTGATTAATGTAGAATAGAGTCAGGGTGATGCCATAGTGCTTCAAAAAGGTAAAGTTACACTAAATGAATGCAGTGCAATGCATACAGTGATTTGCAAAAGTATTTGAATTTTTTTTTACCTTTTGCTACCTTTCAGGCTTCAAACGATAAAATCTTTTGTGAAGAATCAACACCAAGTTGGAAACAAGTCATGAAGTTAAGGCTAAAGGCGTTTAAGCCTTTACCATTTAACATCACCACTGAAGCTGCCTCGAGCGGAGAGTCTTATTTTTTTGCTAAACTTCTGACGTCACAAAACACATGCACCATGACTTCTGATGTAACAAAACACATCCAATGTGACCATTGACCTCACAAGACACGCCCAACCTGATTTCTGACCTCACAAGACACGCCCAACCTGATTTCTGACCTCACAAGACACGTCGGATGTGGCTTCTGACATCACAAAACAGATCAAACGTTGCTTCTGACGTCACAGATCCACATTCAATATGACCTCTGACCTCACAAGTCACACCCAACGTGTCTCCTGACATCACAACGTTATTTGTGACCTTGGCTCCTCCTTAGCTTTAGCTACCTCACTCTTTCTAATTCAGCTGCACAAGTCGAGGCGGTGTGAATAAGCCAATATTGGACCAGAACCCCCACATTAGTGAAAAAGCAGGAGTGTGAACATGAACACCCATTGATCTGTCACCTTAAAAAAGGCACATGCACGACTTTAGTACCAATGGTAACACGGGTAAATATGGCTGAAGGGAAAATGAATTTAGATGTGTTAACAAGCACTGGAATCCTCACTTATTTTGTTTCTATATTTAACTGTATCTTTATCAAAATCATTATACTCTCAGTCAGTGACACTTTCAGGTGCTTTTAGTTTCATTTTCTATTCAAGATAAAACTCAATGATTTTGGAGGCTCCATTAAATCCGGATAAGAAAAGCAATGCTCAGTGATGGCCTGATGGCTTCTCTGTAGAACTTTAGAAAAAGGTTTTCTAAATAACTCGCCCCCTTTATTGTTGGTGATTTAATTGAGTTTAATGAATCGCTGCCACGAGGCGCACTAACACCCACTCACTTCACAAACAGGCCGTCACATCCAAGGGAAAAAAAAACATCCAGATAAATGTTTGTCATGCACTCCTCAACCCGGCGTCAAAATACTGCACTCACTCGCTAAATGTGCAGCAGCGTCTTAATAAAACCTTCATCTACAACCCCATCAACTGTCCCTGTATGTGTCATTTCTTCAGACAAGGAAATTTGGCTCCAGCGAGCACTTCATTGCCTGGATACAAGTAGAATTATTATTATTACTGGTATGATTTGTACATGCAGACGGCTATGACTGTAATAGTAGGGAATTGTACCTGATTTGGTATAGTTTGTCACCATTCTTTCCAAATCAGGACTTTACTTGTTCTTTTAGGACAAATCCTGTACACATTTCAGTAAATAAGACCCCCGGTAGTCTAAATTACACATTTTCCTTAAATCAAACATCCCTGTAAATCTCACTCACAAGTTTCAATCATGTCAAAGACTGAACACAGCTAATGAAAATAAAAAATAATATATATATGTGAATAATTAAATGAAGAAATAATTGAAATGTAAAAAAAAAAACTAAAACTAATTAAAAAAATATTAGAAAAACTGACACCAGTATGTAGATGTATTTTATAAATAGATGTATATATTAACTGCTGTATTTATAATCTAATTACTCTGTTCTTATTTATTTTTTGTGATCCGCCTCTTCGTTTCTAAGCCTATATGTTATTCTCTTTATTTTTGATATTTGAGGATTGTATTGGTTTGCGGTGATTCTTACAACAAATAAAACAACCACAATATATGATACGAGAGCCATGAAAGGACAAGGAAATAATAGATAAAAATAATACTGTTAGTTTGATTGTGCTTTAAAAAAGTACCAACATTTTTTAATTATCACGAGCATGGTAAAACACACGGATAAAACAAGCACACAAATGTGTGTATTTAAAAATAGAGTGGGGTAATGTCAGTCAAACCATCAAAGTCCTCATCCTCTGTTTCTGATTCCAACAGCAGCTAAATCTCCATCAAACAGTGCCGCAGTTCCGTGCCGCTCCGCGAAAATTATTCGCTGGAAGTTTTCATATCTTCAGATAGCTTTCCTGCTTTTAATTCAAATGGTGACCATCGGAACGCTTCTCCCACTCGTTTTTTCTATGATCAACTGATCGAGTCTTTCCTCCAACTGGGGCCACCTTTCTTCATGTCTCGCGGCTGCTTGATTTCCATGTTTCCTCCGCGTAGCTGATCGCCTGCAGCTTTATAAGCGTGTCTATTCACCATTTTCAGGGTTGTTAAAACAACGATGTTCTGCATAATGCACATATACAATCCACGAAAATATAAGACCTTTATGTGTGCTTTATAGTTGTAGTGAAAATACGGTATATGAAAAAAAAAAGATCAAAATGCTCTCCGGTATTGTTCAGGGAGCCAGACCAAATGTGGGGCACTGATCTTAGAGGTCTGGATCAGCAGATCAGAGATATTCTTACCTAGACCATTCAGTGCTTTATAAAGCAGTAAAAGACCTCAGAACTTTTATGGTGAACTGACAAACAAAGTGAAGTACTGAATGTTTAGGCTGCAGGCCAGTCAGTAAATCAAAGATATGTTCTCTCTCTACACAGATTATTCTGTTTCTGTTTGTGCTTTTTTTTTTTTTTAACAATTCCCTGGGTTCTGTAATGACAGAACTACTGTGCCTTAACCGGTCAGTGCTTTAGCCTCGCAGCAGGCTATTATCTTTTTATATTAACAAAAGTAGTGTTTAGTTGACTTAAAAACATTGGAGGGGAAAAAGAAAAAAGGTTTGATCTTTTTGACCTTCATTAGCAATGCAGCAAAGGGAATGAAGCCTCTCCTGCTCACTCTCTGGACTAAAATATAGTCCTAATTAAGTCGGTGAATTACATTACAACTGGCAACCATCCAGTCACATTGGGTTGATAAATTATTCCAGCAGAGGATCAGACACAAGGTGTGATAGACAGATAAAAAAAAAAAAGAAATCCACTAACATTTGCTTTAAATTCTATCTGGGGGGTTTAAACCTTCTTTCATGGGAGTTTTCAAGCTTCAAAGACACGGGTAAAGGAAAAAACATACATACGTCACATCTACTCAGCCACACACACACTTCCAAATTCACTCACATGCACAGATGGTGAGCAAGACCCAGAGATGGATGCTTGGCCTTAATATAGTGGGCTCTGGACATCGAGGGATCGGAGTACAAATTGGAGACGGATGTACAGTCATCGCAGTGAAAAAAAAAAAATCAATAATAAAGACTTTCATTTCCAAACAAGATTAAACGCCGGGATTTGATGTATAGACGAGGGTCTGATGTGCGGATCCGGCCCCGGCGCGTCAGTCAGAGATACAGGAAACCAGACCTGCCGCCGACACAATGACAAACGACTTGACGGAGCCGATGTGAGAACGCTTCCATATTGGTAATCAGATCAGAGTTGAAGGGACAGGAGGGAGCAAACAAAAGATCCATAGGGGAATAGTTTGGATTATTTACTTTCCTACGGAGTCCTTGTAGCTGTCAGTCAGGCCAGAAACAAACTGTATTTAGTCTTCCGAGATTACCGGTCTGGGAAGGCTGTCCACAAGGTTTAGGAGTGTGTCCCGGGGAATTTTTGACCATTTTCCTCCAGAAGTGCATTTGTGAGGTCACACAATGATGTCTGTTGCTCTCAGTCTCCACTATAATTCATCCTAACGGTGTTGCATCTATAGGGTTGAGGTCAGGACTCTGTGCAGGCCAGTCCAGTTAATGCACACCAGACCAGGTCTTTATGAACCTTGGTTTGTGCACTGGATGGTGGAGTACAAACACAAAATCCCATCCAAATCCGTCCTGTCAAAAGCCTTCAATTCATAAAAAGCAGTGTTGTGTGGATCTGAATTCCTAAAACGTGGCGCAGGGAGGTCGTTGTGTGAAATCCCAGCTTGAGCGAGCGGTCCTGGTGTTCGGCGATAGCGTCTGCACCGTCTTTGCCTCGCAGGCGGCCTGGAGTGGATCCAGCTCGTTCGACAAGTGGCCTCACGCTGCTCTCTCGAAGTCGGAGCCACTGGGTCTATAGTCATTTAAATCCTATTGTGGATTCCCCCGTCGGGGACGTGGCCAGAATCCTGAAGATGTTGAAGGGTCTGGAGAGAACCCCATTTAGCCGAGTGGAGCGGCCTGTGAGCCTCTCACTGTCTATGCGCTTTTCTGAGCTAAAACAACACCTCATGTAACACGTGGGCGATGGCTGCCTCCATTAATCCATTAATTCATGTTAAGAAGAAGCCCTTATGTTCTTAAATTGAATTTGCTCAGTGTGTATAAAGCTACATTAAAGGGGTCCTTTCTCAGTTTAATATTTTTGGCATTTATAAAAATGTGCACACTTTCATGGCTCAAAGACACATAGATATAGCACTATACTGCAAAACTAGAACTCCTAACAGCTGAAGATATTGTGTTTTTGGTACAATTAGTCCAGTATTGGGTAGAATTATCTTATTCCAATGAGACATCATTAAGTTTCTTTTAGGTCAAGTCAATTTGGCCTTGCTTTAAGAAAACAAATCTATCGTTTAAATCCAGAAAAAAACTGGAAATGTTTGAAAAGCCTAATTACCTGTCAGTGGAATAATTTAATTCTAATAATAATTCTTTACTTTCACTCCTGTTGTGACATCACAGCAGGAGCTGGTCTTATTTCGCTGTTAGTGTTAACACGAACAACAGAGATTTAGGAAATGCGTATTTTCAATGTTTTATAGCTGCATAAATTCCTGCCCATAGAGCACAACCTGCTCTATTTACATATTTTAATGAAAATAAACATCTGTATTGTCCAGATCTCACTGGGAGAATTAAACGTACTGTGGCGCCAATACACACTATTCCTCTGTGCTCCTTTCTCTCTTTGTGAAATACACAATAGCAGCGATTCGATCATGAAGACTCATTTTGAGGGACGTTGTAGAGTAATTATGAACCACGGCCTGTTTTGACCATGGCTAATAGAGATTAATAAAAAAAATTAATTTCTGCATTCAGGAACTTGTCTGAATGCTGAATTTCTTTTAATTCTACCTTGCAGACAAAATACATGGGAAGCAACTTTCATTATTTCTTTATTTATCCTTTCTTATGTATTGGATAAGTCATCATTCCATGTGAAACAATACAGTCCTATTACACTGAAAATGTTTTTAATTTTGTTATATTTACTACAATTAGTCAAAAATTTAGTAAAATTATCAGAAGTCAGAATTATGCAATAAAATGTTCATAGTAAAAATATTAAAAAAAAAAAAAAAAAACAGACTAAAGAGACACATTTAAACAATTTAATTTTATTTTAATAAATATATCAAATATATTTTGACCAAGATCAAGAAATGAACAAAATCATCTGCTAAGGTAATACGATTCAAGATATTTATACTCATTATTGAACTAATTAGACTTACTAGATATTTTCGCTTGTTTTTTTTCATTATTTTTTCGTATTGAGACAATATTTATGCAATCTCTTTTAAATTATTTATCTAAGTAAAAAAAAATATAGCACATGATTTTGTTTGCTTATGTGTAATCAATTTAGTTTACATAATTATTTCAACACACAAATAAATAAATGAAGCTATTTGTACACTATTACCTTTTTTCATTTCATTTCATTTTGACACTTTATGGAGAATAAATGTGGCTGGGTTTTTTCCTAATTAAATAAAAAGTACAAGCTGTAAAAAACGTACTGATGCAAGAAAATGAAAAGATGTAAATGCTGTATTCTATTTGAGTTTAGCATTTGACACTGAATGTCATTATGCAGCGGAGTGAAATATGAACCTGAAAAGGTTAGACTTTCTATTTATGCTCCATGCTGAAATGTACCTGAGCCTCCACAGAGAAAATGTTTTCTTGTTTCGCAAACCGCACAATAAACTCCTTTTTTATGAGTGTTTCACCTTTTAAAACAAAATGATTCTCTACAGTGAGGCAAAAAAAAAAAAAAAATCCAAGGTAGTCTTCTGTAATTACGATAGTTATCCCATGTAAGTGCTTGTAATCAATGGTAAAGCACATCTTGAAGGTTGTTGAGGCTTTTATATTATATAGTAATGTGTTAGATGAAAGTGTTCTAACAATGAAAAGCAGTAATGGAAAGTCCAATAGAAAAAAAAGAAATGAAAGAGGAGGCATAAACTGCAGCAATATTACAAAAAGTGATTCATACCATAAAAGTGAAACGCACCAAGGCAGGTTTTTATCTGTATTACTGCCTAACGAACGGCGTTGAAATGCAATAATTTACATATTGAATCATAATCTTTACCCAACTTATGAACTTACACCCCCCCGCCCCACGTTTGGTTTATGGCAGAATCGTTTTTTTATGGGTAAAGGATAGAGTGAATCATCGGAAGTAAGAAATTAAAGGTACCTGGGGGGTAGAGGGGGGGTGACAGCGTAGTGATTGAAGTGTGGCAATTAAGTGCTTTTCTCTTTATTATCCGGGGGCACTTACAGTGAAATGTGGGGCCTGGTCTTCCTCCTGCGGAATGAATGAGGTCTGAGGTTTGAAACTAATTGAATTTTGATCTTATTCACAGGCTGTAAGAAGCTGTAGACTAAAACAGTGTGAATATAAGTGTGTGTCGCCCTACTCGTGTAGACGCGTCCGAGACATGTATAGTAAAACCAGACATTTATTCTGTTGTGGCCTGGCCCTCTTCTGTGGTGTTGTTAACACCTGGCTGAACACAAGCCGTTTAGAAATGGATCCTTTTGTGATGTCACAACAGGAAGGGTCAGCGACCAATCATGGACAGGATGGAAAAAGTCAACAACTAATAATGAATACAGCTTTAAGAAGCATTCATCAGGTCTCTTAAAATGCACATTTTGTGTTCATGTTGGATTTTTGTCATTTACAAATAAACATTTACACAAAATGTGAAAACATTTTAAATATTGAATCCACCTAGAATATAAAACTAGTTGATTATCCTGTGCTTTTAATTGTATAAAAAACACTTTAGGAATATTACCAAGAGTGGAACCAGGTGTTTAGGGTCACACTACATGGCTTTTGGCATTGTAGTAATAATGATAATAATAATAATAATAATTCCCCCTGCTAAAAACCACAAACATAACTTGCTAGGGATATAAAACTTAAAATAAAACTCAGAAAAAGTGTAAAACATGGGACCTTAAAGTCACTTTTCATGTTTACATAATTGTAAACATGTTTTTTTAGTTTTGACACCTGAATGCAAACATACCCAACTGAATGTATAAGGGAAGAGACTTTATAATTCGTTTCTATTAAATGTGCCTGTTTCATCAAACTAGAACAGAGACAAAGTCAAACGTGTCAATCTGGCGTTTGATGTTTTATAGGGTGCTGCGTGGTGACAGTGATTTGGTTTAATCGCGAAACTTCGAGAGTCGCGCAATTTCCTGGATCTGTGATTGTCTCGTAAACAATTTCCAATTTCGAAATCATGCAAAAGTGATTGGACTCCTTCCGGAGGGTGTGTCGGTTTGAAAGCATCAAACCTTGCCTGATTGAAACGATTTATGGTTTGTTTGGCGCAGTGTGCTGATGAAAACCAAAGACCTCGCTGTGATGGGTTAATCAAACCCTGCCTGCACGACGGCCTGTCGCTGATGAAAAGGCGACTTGATAGGTGCATTCAAACTGTAAAACTCCTCCAATGTAACCCTTAATTTCATCCCTGGCTGCGGAGAGAGCAACATTGACAGTGAACATTTCCGCAGATGTACGGTTCATGCATCATATCAACATTTTTGCTACGTGCATGTTCACAAATACTGTTTTATGATGCCACAATGCTGTGGTTTAATGGCCCTATTTCACATTAATGTACTATTTATAAAAATGTGCAAGCTTTTATGGTCCAAAAGCACAGATCGAACATCGGCAGTTGTGATATCACAACCGGATCCGTTTCAAAACGGCTCGTTTTTGTTAGAAGTAACAAGAGATACCTACATATTTTCTATTTTTCTAAAAAGCTGTGTTTTTACAGTTAGATATGAAAAAGGGGCTTTTATTTTGAAGGACATACAATTGACTAGGTCACCATATAACAAATTTGACTCACTATCTGGGGTTATATTTTATATACAATAATTTTGTTAACCTTATCTAAGTAATTGCATGCAACAGAGGATTAAAAAGCTGTTTTTTTCATAATAGGGACCCTTTAAGTTTTGGTGCAAAACCACTTGGTTGGAGTCAGGAAAGGATCATGGTTTGTGGTAAAACTAACAATGAGTGATATATGGGGACAAAGCTCTGGTTAAGGTTATTTTTTTGGGGTAGTTTTTTCTCATACGATGTGAGGGTCTGAAGACAGCAAAAAAAATTTTGGCAAAGTTCCGAGGAAGTCGTCAGAAACGTTAACGTTCGACATATCCGCGGCTAGCGGCGTTCCGCCCTACTGGACTTCACTGTTATTTTTTCCGGCGTCTTCCTTAAGCGCTTTGATCTGAATTCTCCGGCATTAGAGGAACATCTGTGCTGCTTGTTAATTGACACTTTAAAGAGTCATATTTCAGCGTGAAATGCAGATTTAATCCATTTAGACTCCGTATAACGAACAAACCGTGCCCAGGCGACCATCCACCAGTTCCCAGTGCTACATTCAGGACTTTATTAGAACACGGCAGACCATACATTACACTACACAGTGCAGCTGTGTTCACAATATGTTAAAAAATATAGGGAAATTATCAGTTATCACATCAACCTTCACACCCCTGCAAAAGCGTGCCAGATTTTCTAGAAATAGGAACCTGCATTGGCTGGTTTTCTCACAGATGTGCATGAATTTATTTAATGTTAATTGTACCTAACTTTAGGAATAATGAGGTTGTGTTTTCTATATTTGATGATTTTAGCCAATTTAAATTATTTAAACTAACTATAACCATCAGCGATCTTTTTTATAAAATTTCATTTATTTCTTTGTTTGTTATTTAGCAACATCTAGCAGAGCAGAATTGGCAGAATATAATATATTAACCATATGTATGTTTGAATTAGTATATAATTAAAAATAAGAACTGGGCTTTTATCAGATGTGTCAAATGACTAAGTACAAATATATTATTATGTAGAAATTTGGTACATCTGGAGTGATTATTTTTCACTTTTTCCTTCTACTCATTACATTTTCACTAACGAAGACGTCCAGTTGCTTTTCTTCAACTCTACAAGGTTTTTCTTGACTTTATCTGAAGCTGAGATGAAGTTTCTGGTGTCAAACGAGCCAAATCGACATTTTCAACATTACAATCTCTTAAATGCCAAAGTTCCTTTTTTTTCCGCTTACAACAGAGGGAACACAAAGATGTAACATTCACTTTATGCAACCGAGTCAGACTGCTGAAGCCTTTTATAAGCATCAGATTTAAGTTTTATTGATTTTTTCACTTACAGTGAAAGCGCATTTGAAGGTCTTTTAACAACCGGTTCAGGAACAGAAGGAATGATTACAGCAAGAGGAAAAAAAAAACGTTCCAGCGTTCATATGGGCACCTGGCTGCTTTAAGACACACTTGAAAATTATGAACCTGTACTTTAAACACAGGAACATGAATTCCGGCTATAAAAAAAAGAGAGTTTTACAACATTTATTCCCCAGAAATCGTAACAAACCCCCCTTTTTCCCCTTTTATATTTCTCACTTCAGTGCTCATGGCGAATAAACCCCATTCTTCTCTGTCCCAGGAAGCGTTTCCACGTATAAAGCACAGCCTCCGTCTCCTGGCAACTGGAACATTATTCTATTCTATTAGAGGCTTCGGGATTAATCATTACAGTGTTTAATCTGAAGTGTGGGTAGCGTCCACTGCTGGCTTCTACTCTGCCCTCACGCCGCGCCGCATTTAAAGCCTCAGGCAGGCAGACGCTCGCATGCAGCGTTTTTACAGCTGGAGAGTAGAGTCCAAATAACACAATTTATACACAACCAGGGACGTTCGAATAGAATCTTCTAGTCTGGCGCTAATTAGAAACGTGACCTCGTGCGAAAGGTCGCGAAACAATTTTTATCCCCCTTTTTTTTTTTCTTCTTCTTCCCCCGATCTGCTCTGGTGGCTTTACATTCTGTGTTCGCTTTTACTGTCTCTCCCACACACACACACACACACTCCTCTCCACGTGAGTTTCGGGGGGGGGGGGGGAGTCAAAACTGCGAAAAACGAATTACCGATTTCATTTCGACAAGTCGGCTAAGTAGCTTAGAGAAGCTGATTCAGAGATTGCATACGGTCGTATGGAAATGGGACGAATCCAGAACTGCCTAAAAAAAATGAAGTAGTTTTATATTCTACGTGGATTATATATTTTACATTCTGTTCTGGTTTTGTGTCAAAAATCACACAAAATCATGGATTCCAAAATGACGAGAATTCAACGTGAACACATAATGTGCATTTTTCAAAAAGTTTTTGACATTCTCATCTGGATTTTCCACTGACCCAGGAGCTGTAATTAATTTCCAATCCCTCTCTTTAATTGAAAATAATGTGACACATGTATATGAAATGATCAAAAACCCACTGCGACAAATCTGTCTCTAAAGATTTATTCTAACGACCCTCCGACTTTTTGACGTTAATTAATCAGAGCGGCGGCCGGGTGAAAACGGGTCAGTCCACACGGCATCGACCCAACAGCTTCTTTTCCATAATTTAGAGAGAGGCCGATGACGCGACTCAAAGTTAGCCGATCGGAAGTTTTCGTCGGAAACCGATCGGCCAAAATGAAGAATAATCGCAGGTTGTGTAGATTCCGGTCAATAAGGAAATATATATTTATTAATATATATATTTTTGTGTGAGCAGGAGGTTCAGTTTAGGGAAGTATGACCAGCGTCTGATGGATCGACACTGGCCTCAGATGGGATGGAACCCATCACTTCCTACGACAACGATAATGATTTTTGTTAGGTGGAGTGTTAGCTCCAGCTCAGCTGTATTTTTTCAGTCCCTTCATGTGTTGAACAACCTGCGTCTGGAGATAAATAAAACCATTCAAAAAGAAAAAAAAAGCTTTCGGGATTATCTTAAAAAATGGTTTTGGCTGTTTTAGAGATACAGTGCGTGGCTGCGTTTTTATCACTTCCCGTTTCTGCTCCTGATGATGGAGTTTAAAGAAAAAAACCAAAGTATCTGCTTTTGCACAGATACTTTTTTTTTATTTTCTCGGCTCCTTCTCTGAGTGGTATTAAAAAGATAAGTCCACGTTACTTGTTTGTGAGAGACGAGAAACGTCATGTCATGTAAGCAAGCAGTTTACTGATGGACTTGGAGTTACCGTATTTACTGTAGATGTGTGCAAAATATTTCCTGACATGCTGTCCACACACTGCAGAAATATTGTTAATATTTTAGTATAAGTAGTGATAAGTTTTCTAACATTTTTAGTAAAATTTGTATTTAGTACAATTAGGCCAATGTTCATTTAAATTAAAAAAAATTCTTTTTCAAATCTTCAGAATCCCACGACTGAGTAAAGTTGCAGCCACGCAGCTAAACAATGGGGCTGCAACTTCTCTACAGACGCCTTCAACATAACACATTTTCACCCGTTATAAAATTGTTATGAAAAGTATTGATTCTCTCACACCAAAGCTCCTACTTGACCTTAGAAACTCCACTTAACGAAGGCAGTTTTGCCTCAAGGTCCATTTAGCTGCTGTTCTGTTTGATAACGATCTTCTGCTTTTAGTTCTTAAAGATGTTAAAAATCCGCTGCAAATCCATGACCATGTGATATCTGATAAATCATCTATTGCTTGTACGATGCGTCCCATATTTATTTCACATTTTGCACAGTTTTTTTCTTTGTTTGAATAATTTATTTCATTCTGTTCTTATTTGCTCATGTGTGGAAACACTTTAATAATAATCATAATATAATTCATATATAATATATAATTCATAATTCAGATTTTACAATTTTAACTTTTATGATTTAAATTAACCAGAAGAATGTTATTTGTGGTTTTAAGTAGCATAAAGAATCTTTATGTGTCTGTCAGTATAATAATGAGGCCTCTCCTCTGATTGGCTGATCATTTCATCAATTCAATCATTGGCTGTTAGTCAAATATTGAGTAGAATTATCATTTAAAAACAAAAAGTGAATTAAACGCATGCTATAATAATTTTCTACTTGTATTTTTATCTCTTTCAAGCTGCACTGATGCTTTTTTATTATTATAATAGAAGACTAAAGAAACCAGAAAATAATCAGATTCAGAAAGCTGGAACTAGAGAATTTCTACATTTAGGTTTAAAAAAAAAAAAAAAGTCAAATCGATTAATTGATTATCAAAATAGGCTTATTCATATAGGCTTTTTTATCATAATTATTAGATTTTTTTTCAAATTCTTGCAAAACTTGCAGTATATAAAATCACCTGCCAATGGAGTAATTCTAGATAATATTCACCTAATCTATAAATAAAAAAACAGATATTTTCGCTTGCTAATATTTCATTATTTTGCAGTGTGCAACCTCTGATTTGCAAAAACACACTGCAAAAATAAATATAATCTAAAATTGTACTGAATAAACTGAATACAATATATTTTCCCCAATACACTGCAAAAAAGTGAACATTTTTTGTATTTAGTACAATTATCTTAATCAATTGGTAGATTAAAAAATAAAAAAGAAAATTACACATACCTGCAGATTTGTGTCTTCAAAAAGTAATGGGAACAAGGAGAAACCTACTCTGAATACTAACTTCTCTACAATTACTAAGAAATCAATAACTCGCTTTTTCAATGTCTTAAAACAAACTGAGGATAAATGGACTAAGATATGGGATCAGGCAAAGAAAGAATCGGTGAGTAACCATGTCAGATTGGCCCAATTTAAGATTCCACGCCGCTTATAGATCGCTGCTAACAAAAGGCATAAAATGAGCTCTCAATTCTCACCTATAAACGCTTCAAATGTAAAATCTCAGTGAGGAACCCTTTTTTATTACCTCAAACGCTTGTACCGCACAGGTACATTCTCATGGCTTTATAATTGCTCCCAACCATCATGGCCGCCACAGTTTTGCACGGCAGCCATGTTTATGCCCCATTTGGCTGTGAGGACTACTTATCACCTGGGAAGAGTTTGTCACCTCAGGAAACACAAGACCTTTGAGGAGACCCAATGATGCTGGCTGCTTTACAAAGAATCAGGTCACTATGCATTTGCATAGAAATTGGTTCTTAGACCAGGAGATGGGCCCTTATTAAGTCCTCCACACACACAGGCAGGTTTGTTCTTGTTGTCTTTTTACAGCCTTTAACAGCTTGAACTTTGACTTAAACTCAACAAATAAACCTTAAATGAACTTAAACTAACCTTAAGTAACATAAACTAAATGAACCCCAAACTAACCTAAATCTAACTTAAACTAACTTAAGTTACCTCAAATTAACCTACAGTAATTTAACTTAAATTAACTGCAAACTAACTTAAATGAACCTTAAACCAACTAATATTAACCTCAAATGAATGTAACCTAAATGAACCACAAAATAACCTCAAACTAACTTAAAATAACTTAAATAAGCCTCAAACTAAATTAAACTAATTTAAATGAACCATAAACTAAGTTAAATGAACCTTAACCTCAAGTAAACTAACTTTAAACTAAAGTAAATGAACCTTAAACTAACATTAGAATAACTCAATAGAACATTAAACTAAAACATATGTTGTTTCTAATTTATTATATAAAATTATTTTTTGCAGCGTTCCATTGACAGATCATTTTTTTCACCTTTCATTTAAATTTTAGTTCTTACTTTTATTCCATTGTTTTTCATGATTTCAATAAATTTAGTCTTGTTTTATTAAATTAGGATTAAAATGAATATTTACCCTGATGGTGTTTAATTTTTTTCAATCTCATATTATTGATTCTGACTTTCTATCTCATGTTCTTTGAAAATATTGAAGAAAATTTTTGGTAAATTGATATTTCCACATGTGAATATTACGTATATGAATGTAAAACATGCTGTTATTTTCCATTTCTACGTCTTCTTTTCCCGCTTCGTGCAGGTTCTTGAAACCCTCCATTAAATCAGCATCATCACCTTTTTTTCTTTTTTTTTCACCACTTTTTTTTTCTTCTGGTGAAAATGTGTCATTAGAGAAGCGCGGAGCTGATAAATGCCAGAGGTCGATAGGTGAACGGCGGATCTGGAAACGGAAGTGGAGAACGCTCGTAGCTGCACGCTGCAAAAAATGAACACAGTTTACTATCACAGAAGACTGGAGAAACCTGAAAAAAGTCGTATAATAATCATCATAATAATAATAATCTCAATTTGGAGTTAGGTTAATACAATATTAAAAATTCAATCGTCAGATAATTTTGTTTATTTCAAATGTTATTTATATATAAATATATATAATGATATATAATATATGTATAAAATTACCTGCCTCTGCCATCTTGAAAGGTCATTTTTCATTCAATTTAGTTTAATATATACCTAATAGATATTATGAATTTATTAATAATTATTAATAAATATATAATTAAATCAACTTGACATGAAAAGATTATAATATTTTTTTCAAAAAGACATTAAAAAGACATTAAGATTAAAAGGGTAAATCTTATTTTAGGATTTAGGTTAATTATACTTACAAAACTAACAAAAAACTGAAAAAATGTGAATTATCTGCCGATGTAATAAGACAATTCAACTCAATATAGAATTATTTGTACCAAATAAAAGACATTTTCATTGTTAAAATTTCATTTTTGTACAGTTTTGGTCAATTTAGATAAAAGATAAAATTGTTGTGACTTTTTATATTAATCCTGTCTTGTTTTTATCTCACAATACAGATGCTTTATCTCATAATTCAGATTTTGCAATTTTAATTTTTACAATGATTTAAATTAACCAGAAGAATTTGGTCTTGTTTTAATTAAAAAAAGTGAAATAAGCTGAATTATCTGCCAAGAAAAAAAGATAATCTCATCAATATTGAATTATTTGTACCAAATACCAGATTTCATTTCTGTGAATAGTGATATAAGATATTTTTAAGATAATTCTAGTAAATGAATCGTATTTGCCCATTTGATTAGTTGTCATTTTTTGCAGCGTGCCATTGGCTAATGCCAGGCCGCCAGGTTCAGGCAGGAAGTGGCGGCTTCCTGCTCGCTCTGTGAATGTCATGTGTGGGTTGTTTTTTTTTTTGGAATGTCAGTACAACTATTTTCAGCTGACAACTTCAAAAAAAAAAAAAAGAAAGGAAGAAGAAGAAGGAAAGAAAAAAAGAACTCATCACCTTTACTCTGTGATGTACGAGCGAAGGAGCAGAAACTGTCCCGGTGTCAAAGGGAAACCTGACGAATGTCTCGCAGGGAGGAAAATCAGCCGGCTGCAGCGACTTTATGGAACATTATCTGCCAAGGACAGTTTGTTTTTTTTGCGGCAGTGGCGATGATGTATGGCGGCGAGCTCCTTCGCCCCGGCGTTCCCTCACTCCTCACGGCGAGGCGCGGGCCCAATCTGATCCTGCTGCCGCGCGATAATGGCCAATAAACAATTTTTTAATCATTACGCAGCCCCCCCCCCCCAAAAAACAACAGCTTTTCCTATCAGGGCGTCCGTAAATAACGACTCGGCGTGATGGACAACGCGGTAATAAAACATGTCCGCCGCAGATCCGAGTCTTTTTTCCTGACGATCTAATTGGACGTGACGTGCGGTTTTGATTTGTATTCATGAACGAGCCGCGTGGCTGCTGTCAAGCTGTCACGAGTCTCGTTCACACCGAGTTTGGTCTTACTTAGGCCTTTTCTTTTCCCATTTCCTTTTCAGTGAGCAATTCTTATAGTATGCAGAAAAACAAAAAAAAATGCATATTTGTTGATTGAACACACACTGCAAAAAAGTCAAGGGGACAATACTTTAAATTGAGTACAATTAGTCCAATAAGTTAGAATTATGACATAAGTACATAGCAGGAGATAAAAAAGACTATGTTAAGATAAAAAAGTGAAAAAGTCAAAATATCTTTTTTTTTTTTTTTTTTTAAAGTCTAAATTGACCAAATTCAAGAAAAAAAATGAAATAAGCCATTTTTTTTGCTAATGGAGCAGGACAATTTCTGATAATTCTCTTCATGTGCGACTAATTGTACCAAAACAGATTTCACTTTTTGTAGTGTTCCACTGCAAAAAAACTGTGAATTTTTTTCTTTTTAATTAAAAAAATTCAATTCATTAGTGTAGTTTCAGTTGTATTGATTGATTAACCATGAGACCATACCCTCTGGTGGTGGTGGGAGAGAGGAGGATGTTGGCATAGCTGACATCCATCATGGACAACCCCCATCACCCTCTGCATGGGGTAGTGGGTGCGCTAAGCAGCTCCTTCAGCCAGAGACTCAAACACCCTCGCTGCAAGAAGGAGCGCTTTCGCAGATCATTCATCCCGACAGCAATAAGACTCTATAACATAACATAAACATAAACCTCACTGTAGTCACTGTCACTTTTTCACTGGTCACTTTTTTTTTCTTCACACACACCCTGCACCTTAAGTGTGCATTAGCTATGTATGTGTACATGTGGGTATGTGCGTGGATATGTATGTCCATATATATATATGCAAATATGTGTGTATGTGTATGTATGTAGGTATGTACGTGCATGTATGTATGTATATATGCTTTTCTTATGCATACTTTTTTCTTACTATTTATTAGCATTTTCTCTCCATTCTGTCGATAATGCATACTGTGTATGCGGATTAACAAATTCTGCGAATTTGTACATTGTATTGTGTGTTTTTTTTTATTTTTTTTATAGTTTTTTTTATCTTCTTCAACTTTATTTTTCTTTTTCTTTATCTGTAACGCTGCAGTAACACACAAATTTCCCCGTTGTGGGATCAATAAAGTTTATCTATTCTATTCTATTCTATTCTAGAAACTGTTAAATTCAAAATACTGTGTGTGTTTTTAGAATATTGGATGGTTAATTGTATAGTAAAATTCAATTATTATTCTGATTGACCACCCAATACTGTAAATACATCTGAAATCACAGTATTTTAAATTTAAAAGTTTATTATGGGTAATCACTCAATACAACTGACATTACACTAATAAATTGAATTAACTTTTTTTTTTTAATTTTACAGTAAAAATTTTTTTGCAGTGGAACACTGCAAAAGGTGAAATCTGTTTTGGTACAATTAGTTGCACATGAATAGAATTAACTGAAAATGTCCTGCTCCGTTAGCAAAAATGTTTGCTTATTTCATTTTTTTTTCTTGATTTTGGTAACGTAAGTAAGTCAAATTACAATTTTTTTGTGATATCGATGTATTTACAGTATAATAATTGTAGAGTAAAATTTTATTAGTTTTGTGATTTCAGTTATATTGAGTTACTAACAATTAAATTCTGTGATCTCAGTTGTATTTACAGTATTTGGGTAAAAATATATTATAATATAGTGAGTGTACTGTAATAGTGCTTTACAGTAATATCTTTTAACGCAGAAAAAAACACAGGCTTTAGCAGCGTGTCTGCAGATGGGGGGGCAGCGTGCGTTCGAGTCCCTCCGGGCCGCACGCGGTGCCGTCTCATTTCACCGCTAATGCGCCGCCACGGCTGTTTATTAGGAGGCAGCCTACCTGCGGGCCGCGGTTAATCCGGCAGGTCTCTGCGGGGCCGGCGGTGCAGCGAGAGGTCGCAGCGATAGTGTTTTATAGACTCTGCTTCTCTCATTATTCCGAAGGGACACCAGGGAATACCCAGCTGATCGGAAGCCAGCACCAAAAAAACAGAAAAAAAAATGACTGAGCAGGTTTTTAAAGGCGGGGGCATCGACAAAATAAAATGCATTTGGGATATAGACACTGTGTAATGGGAAGGAAAAAAGAACCCATCTCCCAGGCCCTCCAGCTGTTCACTTTAATAACATTAAGAAACTGGGGGAAATGTGGCTGTTTATGAGGCAATGCGGCCGTGTGCAGTTGCAATCGTCTTCCTGATAAGTTATCACGGCGAACTCAACAATTTTACACTTTTTATGTCTTTTTTGTCTCATTTGCTTTAAAAAACCTGGAATAAGTAGCCTCATCTGCAAAGAGATTACGATAATTTAAGATAACTATTTAATATTGGACTAATTCCTCTAAACGTAATATATTTCCCTTGATACACTGCAAAAAATTAAAGGAAGTGGAAATACAGTAGGTACATACAATATATTGTATTTAATACAATTACTCTGATAATGAGTAGAATTGAATGTCAGATAATTTGTATTATTATTTATTATTGGGGTATTTGGGGGGAAAAATCTGAATTTATAAGATATAGAGACTTTTTTATCCTAATGTTGTCCTGGACTTTTTATCTCATAATTCTGACTTTTTTGTTCATATTCTTTAAAATAGGTAAAATTATCTGCCAATAGAATAAGAATCTCATTAGTCCAATATTGAGTAGAATTGTTCTGAAATATCTTATTCCATTCGCAGATTTTCTCAAAGTATTGGAGATCAAATTCTAAATTAGGAGATTTAAAAATCTATTGTAAGTGACACTGGCTCCTACGTCATTTTTTGCAGTGTGCTCATGGCGTCACGCGCCGAATGTTTCGTTCTTGTCTTCATCGTCTCGGTTCTGGTTCATTAACTTTCACTTTCATGTCAACGCGGGTTAATTGTTCCCGCCCTGCTTCACGTTCCCCTTTGTGTTTTGGCGGGTTTTTTTTTTTTTTTTTTTTTTTGGCGGGATTTATAAGAAAATCACATCCAACACTTCAAGCGGCCCCCCTGGAGCCGGCTGGGGTTTATTATGAGCAAACGTATCGATCGGCGTGTTTTAGGCGGGTGAATTATAGCTCGGCCTGCTGATTCATGCAGGAGCCAGAAAGAGAGGGAAAAAAAAGGGAGAAAAGAGCCAGCGGCGCTTTAAACTCTGCAGCTTCTGCACAGCCGCGGCTTGACAAAGTGTGACAGGGGGTGAAGGCTGCCTGTAACAAACCCTTCTTATCTCTCATCTGAGACATGTGAGGACTCCTCTACCCCCCCTATCCCGCCCCCGCCTCGTTGCTGTGTTGACACGCCGGAATCAGCTGGCGAATCACGTCCGGGGAGCTCGGCTTTAATCACATTCCCTCCCCGTGCTGCTTCCAGCGGCCTGTGGAAAAAGAAAAGGGAAAAAAAAGAAAACACAGACTGCCGTATTGAAATGTTTGATTGAACGGATTCGTACGGACTCGCTGTAGCAGGGTGAGCATTAAGAACAGGAGACAGGGAAAGTCTTTGTTCAGCTGCAGATGTTGCAGATGTTCGTGTCGTGTCGTTTTTTTTTCCACCAGCAGGAGGCGCTGCTGCAACCTGTCACTCAAAAAAATGAGATATTATCACTAGAAAATATTATGCTTTCAGTACAATTTAGTAGAGTTATCCCTTTCCTTTGGCAGGTAAATTTAGATTTTTATCTGTTCCAAAACATGATAAAAATAGCAAAAGTCAACATAAACAAAAAAGTCCAACAATTTATTCTTAATTTAAGAAAAAGAGACTAAATTGACCAAACCTGAAACAAGGAAAAGGAAATCTGCCATTGGAATAAGATAATTTGAGATAGTTCTACTCAATAGAGTCATAATTATACTAAATACAAGATATTTATGAGAATATATATATATATATATATATATATATATATATATATATATATATATATATATATATTTATATTGTCATTACCTTTACACTTTAAGTAGCTTTGAAAGTGAAAAGAACTTTTCTTCTACTTGAGTCAAAAGCTTGAGTTGATGTTTCAACTCTTACAGTTGTGAGTATTTATTAGTAGTATTTTAAAGCCTTGTATGTGTACTTGTACCTGATATTCCAGCCCTGGCGACCTCCTTCTGCCTCACACGTGATGCGATGCTGACACCCTGTGGCATGATGGGAAATCTGCAGCAGGCTGATGTCACATGTCTGGAGTGTCCTCCATCCTTACAATTTTATCTCATAATTCAGACTTTTAAATCTCCTTAAAAAAAACCTAAAGTAACCACTTAAAGTGTTTGACAGCTAAATTCTATTAAATATAAACCTGAAGAATGAAAACAAATAGTTTTTAGACTAAAACAACTAATATATAAACTGTCATCACTTTTTAAGAGGAGAAAAAATGTAAATTTCATGCGCTCTGTCCTTTTAAGGATGGATCGGTTATAATTTAGAGCACAGAGACGGTCAAATAATGGACTTTATGGCAGAAAAATCATTCTTTGAAAAGAGGAGTAACACTGATATTTTTTAAATCTAAGGAGAAGAAAGTGCATATAATTCTGTGAAAATTCAGCTGAAAAATAATCACTCCAGTATAGTTTAAATTTCTACTTAAATAAGGTAACAAAGTATTTGTACAAGTACACCTTTAAAGGCAAATAGCACATTTTATTTCAGGATTTTTCCCTATTTAGATCCTCATAAATTAGGCGTGTGTGAGGTTACCATGAAGAATTATTATGAAAGTCTCTAAAAACAAAGAAAAAAGGCCAAGTTAATATAAAATATATATTTTATATAATCACTATATCTTGGTATTAAACAAATTCTGATTAATACCTCTGTTTTCTATGTCAGTGTGAGAAGGTGAGCCCCCCCCCTTCTCACCGGCTCATGAGGGCGGAGCCACAGCTCTCCGTGTTGCGCCGGAGCCCGGCGACTGGACTTTACAAAACACACACTCACCACACGCACGTATTACATTGTTTCGGGTTTATTGTTACATGTATATGCTATGCTAAGTGCTTAGTGACATGGTCGGGAACCGGGTGCGGACACCGCGATCGCGATCGCGACGTGCCACGTCACCCGTTCCCATTACAAACTTTCACCACTCACCTCGGCGTGCAGTGCGGTACCCACTGCGCGTCCGGTTCTCTTTCCATTTACTGGTTTAGCCTCCGTCTGGTCATTCACACACAATCGCACACACATCCTCCTCCATTCATTCCCACTCACCTGCACTCACCTCCTAGTCCGACTCCACTGCTCCTGTGCGGAAGCGCGCGCCGCTGCAGGGGCAGTACTTATTGAGTGTGGCGCTAGGGGGTGCACTACACGTTGCACAGGGGTGTGTTGTATTTCCTGGTCTATTGTAAATATGTATGTGTGTGGTATATGTGGTGAGATGTTTTTTTCTAATGTGTGTTCTGTTATTTACCTACTGTGTTTACTATTTTGTTATGTTTTGTTTAATAGTAAGCGAGCCAGTAGGTATTGGGGATATTGGCTTTCCCCCGCTTAATGGTTTACCCCAATTAAGCTGGGGCAGGTGCAGGCTTAAAAGGGTGGCCATTTTGACTGTTACGGGGGGGCCGTAGTAGACAGTGACATGTTGATGGCTGAGTGTTGACTGTGTTGCTACTGTTGAGAGAGCGAATAAATTGCCTTTTGTTGGCTTAATCCAAGTCTGCTGCCTCTTGTCTCCACTTCACCTGGTTGCCCTGATCCCTTTTGTTGGGAGGCCACATCGGTCGCCTCACATTTGGTGGCAGCGGTGGGATCAGTGGCGCCATCTGGGAAGCTGGAGCGGAGACGCAGAGCTCAAGGACGAGCAGGTGGACGTGGCCGTGGGGTGCAAGAAGGCTGGAGCTGGGCCAGAATGCACCGTCGCAGGCTGACCCGAGAGGACTCGGAGGGGAAGCAGCTAGACCAGGAGACTGCGTCCCAGGAGTCCGGAGGGGAGGAGCCGAAGGAGTGTGATCTGGCGGGTTTGCAGAGGCTCCTGCTCCAGAGTCTTCAGGCCCAGAGCACGGAAGCTGCAAGACAGGAGCAGCGGTGGAGGGATGTCCAAGCCCAGCTGAACCGGCTACGCGATGATGTGGAGGCGGACCGGAGGCATCCACCATCCCCGCCCTGGGCTCTTCAACCCGGTCCTCCAGCCCCTGCAGTGCCGGTGCCGCCGGCATCCCCAGGTCTGGCAGCCGCGGCACCCATACCAGCAGCCGACGGACCAGCACCAGTGATGGCAGGACCCCTAACCGGGTCGAGAGCTGCAATCCCCCGGTTAGAGGAGGGTGAGGATATCGAACATTACCTCACCACGTTTGAGCGGTTGGCCACGGCCTACCGCTGGCCAAGACAGGATTGGGCGGTGTTGCTGGTGCCCTACCTGTCTGGGAAAGCGCGGAGTGCCTACGTGGCCATGGATATGGACGATGCCTTGGACTATGGACGGGTGAAAGAGGCCCTACTGCGGAAATATGACATCAACGAGGAGGTGTATCGCCGGAGGTTCCGGGAGCCAGATGTTCGCCCTGGAGAGACGCCCCGGGAGCTGTATACCCGCCTCAAGGACCTCTTCAACAAATGGGTTCGGCCAGCAGGCAGAACTGTTGAGGAGGTGGCTGAGATCCTGGTCCTGGAGCAGTTCCTGCGGACCTTGGCCCCGGACATCCAAGTCTGGGTGAAGGAGCACGATCCCCAGGATGGTCAGCGGGCGGCGGAGCTGGTGGAGAATTTCATGGCGGCGCGGCGTGGACACCAGACGTTCCGGAGGGAGGCCCACCCAAGACCAGCAACTCAAGGTAGGTCTGAGGGGTTGGGTTATGTGAGTGGTTCAAAGACTAGTGAGCCCAGTAGGTCGTCTGCCCGTAGGTCAGCTCCGTTTGTCAGGTCTCAGGATGCCCCAGGACATCGAGCTAGAGAGTCAGTGGTCTGTTTTTCATGCAATCAGGAAGGTCACATTAGGCCCAATTGCCCAAATAGGAAGCCCAAGCCCTCTAGCCATTGCTGTTTTCCCCGACCAGAAGAAGGGCGTCCCTTTGTGCTGGAGAGGGTCCAGACGACACCAGTCAGGGTTAACGGAAAGAAGGCTGTTGCCCTTCTAGACACAGGAAGCACCCAGACCTTAGTGCAGCCCCACCTAGTCGAGAAGAGGGACTTGGTACCCGGGGCAAGTCTGAGAGTTTTGTGCGTAAATGGGGATGAGCATGAGTACTCGGTGGCTGAAGTGTACCTGGAGGTTGGAGGTCAGATGTATCAGATGACCGTGGGAGTGGTGGCAGGACTTAGTCATCCGGTGGTCATTGGCCAGGACATTGTGGTCCTGCCGGAGCTGGTGCAGGCTAGCCCTTCTGTTAGCATGGTAGTGACTAGGTCCCAGTCCAGATCACAGGGTTCCCAGGAATCTGATGGGGAGTCAGCAACCAAAGACTGTGTGATACTGCCATTTGCGAATGAGGACATCACTCCTCCAGCCAGAGGGAGGGGGAAGAAAACCCGCAGGCAGCGTAGGCAGGATAGGTTGGTAGGCACGGTAGAGAGAGCTGAGGAGTTGCCGCTTGTCCAGCCAAATGACGAGTGGGGAGCGGTGCCTGACGACTTTGGGCAGCTACAGAGGGAGGATCCGAGCTTGCAGAAAGCCTTTGCCCAGGTCACCCATGTAGATGGAGCCCAAAATGCACCTCCTTCAGCTTTGTCAGGGGAAAGATATACTGGGAAAGAAGGATTGTTATATCATGAGCCAGGAGAGGGCAGGGCTGAGCAACTGGTGGTGCCCAAGCGGCTCAGGGAACAGGTGCTAGCCCTGGGACACAAAATTCCTTGGGCGGGGCACCTGGGCAACATTAAGACATATGAACGGGTGGCCGGCAGGTTCTATTGGCCCGGGCTCTATGGGGATGTGTTGAATTATTGTAAAACCTGCCCCGAGTGCCAAATTACTAGTAAGAGGAAGACAACTCCTTATCCCCTGCAGCCACTTCCCATCATTGAGGTGCCCTTTAGCCGGATAGCAATGGACATAATCGGCCCTTTGGAAAGATCGCAAACCGGCTATAGATATATATTAGTAATTTGTGACTATGCCACGCGTTATCCGGAGGCCTTCCCCTTGCGCAAAGTCTCTGCTCGCCCCATAGCACAGGCGCTGTTGCAGTTGTTCTCCCGGGTGGGCATCCCACAGGAAATCCTGACAGACCAGGGCACAGCGTTTCTCTCAAAGACAATGAGGCAGGTGTATGGGTTGCTGGGCATTAAGGGCATCCGAACCACTCCATACCACCCTCAGACCGATGGCCTTGTAGAGCGGTACAATCAGACTCTAAAGGGCATGCTGAGGAAGTTTGTGGCAGCGAATGGCAAAGACTGGGACCGCTGGCTGCCGTACTTGCTCTTTGCCTACCGTGAGGTCCCTCAGGCCTCCACGGGTTTTTCACCGTTTGAGCTGCTCTATGGTCGACAGGTTCGAGGTCCCTTGGATGTTCTGAGAGAAGCCTGGGAGGGACCCAGGTCACCCAAAACCAGCAGCATCCTGGCCCACGTCCTGAAGATGAGGGACAAGATGGAGGAAATGGCAGAGCTGGTGCGGATGAACTTGGGGCAGGCTCAGACGCACCAGAAGACCTGGTATGACAAGACGGCCAGGCAGAGAATCCTTCAACCAGGTCAGAAGGTTCTGCTTCTTCTCCCTACCTCCGGGAACAAGCTGCTTGCCAAGTGGCAGGGGCCCTACGAGGTGGTGCGGAAGATGGGTCCGGCCACCTATGAGATCGAGCTTCCTGGAAGGAGGAAACCCCGGCAAACCTTCCATGTCAACCTTTTGAAGGAGTGGCATGAGAGACCGCCGGAGTTGCAGCTGAGGGTGCAGTCGGTGGTGGAGGAAGAGGAAACGCCGGAGCAGTACTTCCCCACCAGTCAGCAGTCCGCTACGCTGGACTTCTCACATCTGACGGCTCGCCAGCAGAGGGAGCTGGCGGAGATCATCCCCCCCGGCCTGTTCCAGGAGAAGCCGGGTTACACCACCGTTCTGGAGCACTCCATCCCCCTCAGGGACACGACACCGGTGCGACAGAGGATGTATCGTGTCCCAGAGCGACTTCTTCCATCCCTCAAGGCTGAGGTGGAGGACATGTTGGCGTTGGGGGTGATTGAGAGGTCGTCCAGTGAGTGGAGCAACCCCGTGGTGCTGGTGCCCAAGAAGGATGGCACCATGCGTTTTTGCATTGACTTTCGTCGGGTAAATGCCCAATCACATTTTGATGCTTACCCCATGCCAAGGCTTGAGGACTTGATTGAGCGGCTGGGTAAAGCATCCTTTATCACCACCCTGGACCTATGTAAAGGCTACTGGCAGGTGCCACTGACCAAGGAGGCCCGGCCCTGCACAGCCTTTCGTACACCGCAGGGGCTATTCCAGTTCGTGGTGATGCCTTTTGGTCTGCAGGGAGCGCCAGCCAGTTTTCAAAGACTGATGGACATAGTACTGGCTGGAACAGACTCTTTCGCGGCAGCATACCTGGATGACATTGTGGTTTACAGTGCCACCTGGGAGGACCACCTGCGTCATCTCCAGGAGGTGTTGCAGCGCATCCAGCGGGCAGGATTAACAATCCATCCACAGAAATGTGCCCTTGCCAAGCGGGAGGTGCAATACCTTGGCCATGTGCTTGGCCGGGGTATTATCAGGCCGCAGAAGGACAAGGTACAGGCGGTGCTGAACTGTCCCAGGCCTAGGACCAAGAGGGACATTCGGTCGTTCTTAGGGTTGGTGGGGTGGTACCGCCGGTTTGTGCCAGACTTTGCCCGTCGTGCGGCGCCGCTTTCGGACTTGACCCGGAAATCGGGCTCTTCCCAGATCCAGTGGGGGAAGGAGCAGGAGGAAGCATTCCTGGATCTAAAGGCAGCGATCTGCAGCGATCCGGTGCTCCAGAGTCCAGACTTTGAGCAGCACTTCACGGTCCAGACCGATGCCTCTGGTGTTGGTCTCGGGGCAGTGCTGCTACAGGGGCAAGGAGAGGACAGGAAGCCTGTGGCTTACATTAGCCGCAAGCTGTTTCCCAGGGAGACCAGGTACGCCGCAGTGGAGCTGGAGTGCCTGGCGGTTAAATGGGCCCTGGACACGTTGAAATATTACGTGCTGGGTAGAGACTTTACCCTGGAGACTGACCACCGCGCCTTGCAGTGGTTAGACCGGATGAAAGACTCCAATGCACGGGTTACCCGCTGGTTTTTGGCCCTTCAGCCCTACCGCTTTACGGTACAGTACCGTGCGGGGAAACAGAACACTGTCGCAGACTTTTTGTCTCGCCACCCAGTTGGCGAGACTCCAGAAGGGGAGGGAAGTGTGAGAAGGTGAGCCCCCCCCCTTCTCACCGGCTCATGAGGGCGGAGCCACAGCTCTCCGTGTTGCGCCGGAGCCCGGCGACTGGACTTTACAAAACACACACTCACCACACGCACGTATTACATTGTTTCGGGTTTATTGTTACATGTATATGCTATGCTAAGTGCTTAGTGACATGGTCGGGAACCGGGTGCGGACACCGCGATCGCGATCGCGACGTGCCACGTCACCCGTTCCCATTACAAACTTTCACCACTCACCTCGGCGTGCAGTGCGGTACCCACTGCGCGTCCGGTTCTCTTTCCATTTACTGGTTTAGCCTCCGTCTGGTCATTCACACACAATCGCACACACATCCTCCTCCATTCATTCCCACTCACCTGCACTCACCTCCTAGTCCGACTCCACTGCTCCTGTGCGGAAGCGCGCGCCGCTGCAGGGGCAGTACTTATTGAGTGTGGCGCTAGGGGGTGCACTACACGTTGCACAGGGGTGTGTTGTATTTCCTGGTCTATTGTAAATATGTATGTGTGTGGTATATGTGGTGAGATGTTTTTTTCTAATGTGTGTTCTGTTATTTACCTACTGTGTTTACTATTTTGTTATGTTTTGTTTAATAGTAAGCGAGCCAGTAGGTATTGGGGATATTGGCTTTCCCCCGCTTAATGGTTTACCCCAATTAAGCTGGGGCAGGTGCAGGCTTAAAAGGGTGGCCATTTTGACTGTTACGGGGGGGGCCGTAGTAGACAGTGACATGTTGATGGCTGAGTGTTGACTGTGTTGCTACTGTTGAGAGAGCGAATAAATTGCCTTTTGTTGGCTTAATCCAAGTCTGCTGCCTCTTGTCTCCACTTCACCTGGTTGCCCTGATCCCTTTTGTTGGGAGGCCACATCGGTCGCCTCACAGTCAGGAAGTTTGTGTTGTTTGAAAACACATTCATGAAAAGATAAATTGTGAGAGGAAGATTACTTTATGATACAGGGTTAGGTTTTATATCTATTATACAAATCCCGCAACATATATTAAATAAATATTCCCGTCTCAATGTCGTACTGTGGCGTTAATCAATCTTCATCCTCCAATCACGCACGTAGGACTGCAGCTAATTGGTTGATTATTGTTGATTGTTACAGATCAGAGCTGATTGTTGCATGGACTGAAGGAGCTGACGCGTTTTACTCCTACTACTAAGATTCATTACAGCGAAAACAATTCCTGTCCTGTTCTTTCAGACAAAACGATAGAAAGAAGAAGAAAAATATGGATCAGTAATAAATTAGTAATTAAACAGTAAAATTCAGTTTATTGAGTATTAAAAAACAATAAATAATGAAATACATTTTTAATAATAGATTGGTCTTTGCATAATGCTACATTATGCACAATCATAATACAGTGTTTTTGGGACTATTTATTTTATATTTAAAATATTAATAATTATACAGTAATAACTAATATTGAATTATTGAAATGAATTAATAAAAAAAAATGAAAACATTTTTATTATTTTTATTGTAGTTAAACATATTTCTAGTAAACTTTCTGGTGAATCTTGTAATGGCTAAAAATAACCAGCAGGGGGCGCTCCATGTTTTTTACCGTCTTGTTCGTGCAGTAAATAAAAGCGCAGAAGGGTTTTTGGCGCATGCGTAGTGTTGAACGTGGTCGCAGCTGCTGCTCCTGTCAAATTTTGAAGCTTTACGGTAAGAAAAGAGCGCTGTGATTATTATAACTCGTCATTTTAGCGCTTATTTAGCTTATTATAATAAACAGACTTTTACAATTTACGTGAGGCAGTAGAATTAATTAGTTTTTTGTATTTGTATAAAAACCGATGAATTACTGATTTAATCGCCTTCTACTTTCTGTTATCTTTGGGTTTTCAACAAGTAAAGTTTCTATCTGTTAGTTTCTTTTTTCTGTTCTGATAAAAACAATTTTTATCTGTTTATTACATAGGTTTTAACAGTATTATTTTAGTATTATTTTATACAGCATTATTGGGAAATGTATAGTTTGAGTTTATGTTGTATTGTCCCTTTTACATTATTTAAACAGCTAATGGTGAGTGAGTTATGTTAAAATCTATTAAATATAACATTCCATATATGAGAAGAAGACGATTTTTTTTAGGCAAAAACAACCTTTATCTCTCAATATATGAGCTTTCATTACCTTTTAGCAAGAGGAAAAACAAATGTTTTACTGTATGTATTGCATTGTCTTTTTGAAGGTATTTTAACAAAGGAAAACATGTCTGGATTGGTGAAAAATAATCACTTTAGTAAGGTATAAATACACAAAATTACGACTTATTTAAGGTCGGAAGGTGTTTGTATTCAGTTCCTCTGAAGTTGTTTATTCTAACAATAATATGATAATAAAAATGTTGCGCAACATGTGGAGCTGGAGCTTAATATATAACATTTCTATCTGATCCCCAGATGTGCCGCTGAGGCTCTTGTGATGGAATCTGTGAAGGAGGGGGAGGAGCAGCAGCAGCAGGAGGAGGAGGAGCAGGAGGCCATGCTCTGGTCCCTCCAGGAGGCCCTGGAGAGGCAGACGCTGCAGATCGGAGCGTCGGCCTGCGGCGCCACGGCAGTGGTGGACGTGCTGGAGGCGCTGGGCGTGGCCGTGGCCCCGGAGGAGGCCGACCGCTGCGTCCGGACGCGCCTGAGGAGGAACGAGTCGCCTCTGCCCGACTACCTGCTGTCGAGGAGCGAGGCTGGTAAACGTCCCACTGTGCCCTATTCACTATAAGCTTCATTAGTGTAAAAAAGCAGCTGTAAAGAACAGCTGATGTAGCGACAGCGGGGACAGGTAATCTCTGTTAAACAGGTTAATTTGAGATGATAGGCTTCGACGCTTGGCATTCTGGGAGATACCACCACGCTGCGCTTCCAGAGCAGAACAGTGGTATTGTCTCTCTTTAGCCAAGCTTTATAAGAATAAAGGAACCAGCAAACTTCTGCTATTAATGTGAAGAATCAATATTTCATCTTGTTGTGAATAAGCAAGAGTCTATTCATGCTATTTAAAAATAAATAAATAAATAAAATCATCCACTAAATTGGAAGATATCCTATTATAAGAACTTTGCGCAAGCCTCTAAGCCAAAACAGTTTTTGTACCATTTCAGGATGTGAAATATTATCACGTAAAGCCTAATTTTTTTCTATCTGTGACTTTGTGCAACATGAACCTGTGAGGATGCTGCTGGACGAAGCCTCTTGAATCCACAAAGGCCGGTATTTTCACTCGGAGGAGACGCCGTAATTGACTTTTTCCCTGTCTCTGTCTCACAGTTGTTGTTTTTTTTCTCTTCCTGACATTTCAGGCATTTATCTCAGCTTTTCATCCCACACACACAAGGCTCTGAGAGGAAAAACAGAAGCACACTTGTGTTGATTGATTTTAAACATAGTGATTTTAAACACAGTTTGTGGCAGGTGGGGATTTACGTGTTTTTTTTTTTTTTTTCTTTCAGGTGCGACTCATTCGCAGCTCATCGCCGGGGCGGAGGAGGCCAGCGGAGGGGAGGTGACGGGTCGGTTCTTCCACCTCCACCCGCACCGCCGCCTCGACCTGGTGCGGTGGCTCTCACGCTGGATTCGGAAGGGCGCCGTCCCTGTGGCGACCATGAACATGCAGCTGGTCGTGCCGGAGGGGGAGGAGGTGCCCGACGCCTGGCACCACCAGCTCATATTCGGAGTGGCGCCCTCGGCCGTTTTCATGACCAATCCCCTAGAATTAGGTGGGTGGGCGTGTCTTTACGTTATTTTCCAGACACAAAAAATCAGTGTGAAGCATTCATCAGGTCTCTCAAAATGTACATTTTGTGTTCATGTTGGTTTCTTGTCATTAAAAGTCCATTCGTACCATTAAAAAAAAAAAAAAAAAAATCACAATTTTTGAGCCAGTGTTGACACAAAATTTCAAATGATGCAACCGAGAAAGTGTCAATGTATTAGCACCAGTCGGATAACGTTGTGAAAAAACATTTTTTTTAATTAAAATTTTTAATTGCATTCTAACACAACAAAAAAGCAATTTCAGAGCAAAGAAAAGGAGAACAAATAAAGAGGACAAGCTGGTGAGAAGGAGAAATAATACGAATAAATACTGAATAGTAAATGGTAGATTACATAACTAACACAGGATGCAGCTTGAATAAGAAGATAATTGAAGATTTTTAATATTAAAGCATTGGCTGAGAGACGCAAGGGAAAAGCATATTTTTTTTTATTGATTTTCAGGCTTGTTTCTTTCCATTTTTGTTTCTTCTTTGCTCCAGTGCGCGAAGCCGAGCTGCACCAGAGACTCTGCAGTGAGTCCGTGCTGCTGATCCGCCGCGAGGACGTCCTGCAGCGCCTCACGCCCGGCTGCCGCCTGTCCGAACTGCATTCACACGCCCGCTGGAGGGAGCTGGATGTCGAAGGTCATTTGAAAAACCCCGGCAGGTTCACCTTGCTTTTTCAGCTGGTTTTCACACGCCGTCTCCCTGTTTTCCTCAGGTCAGGTGCGACGGATGGCCCTGGAGGAGGAGCAGGGCCGCGCTGAGATGTCGCACATCGCCATCCCCGCGGCGTACAGCTCGGGCGTCACGCTCTTCGCCCGGCGACATTCCGAGCTGGGGCGAGAGCTCCTGGACACTCCGGAACTTCCTGTGCTGTGAGAGACTTTGAGTGACATCTTCGCTAGAAAGAACTCTGATTTAAGAGGTTTACTATAAACAATTCTCAGTGTTTTAAACCTCCCCAATACAACAAAAACCCATCAGGGGACGTGATGTCTGTTTCCTGAAGCAGCAGCAGATTCCTCATGGATCACTGATGTGTTGCATTATCAACTGTTTCATGTCCGTCACATACTTGAATAAAGATTATTAAATTATTATATAAATTCTTTCTACATCTACTATTGTCAAAGAACAAAGAAGGAAAGGAAATTCATCAATCCCTTTTTGGCTGCTCAACTCTTTAAAAGGATTATTTATATTAATTCTAGTATTTGTCTTTTACAATACTATTTTAACTTAAAGAGTGATGACATCTTGTCTATTAAACAAGGTAGACAACAGTTTAATGTACTGCTAGGTTTTATTACTAATGTCAATCAGCCTGTAGAAACATATCTGAATTAAAAAATGAAAATCATATTTTGTAAATCTGTCTGAAGTATCAAATAACTCAGAATGGAATAGAATGACTTCTGCTCTATTAGTATATTTATATTATTATGCATTAAAGTGTATAAGAAGTTGTTTTTTACTGTTGTAGTTGGACACATTTAAGAATGTTTAACTGCATCAACTAGTAAAAGGAAATGCTTTGGTATACAAATTTGATTACTGCATTACTGCTAATTTGATTAATCTGTAATTGTCATTTTCCTGCTTTATTTCAATTTGCATTTGAAACAAGCTAATGTTACTAATTTATAGTGAAAAAACATCTGGTGATAACTGTTTGATTTATGAATATATTTTTTAAAAAGTCAAACATACTTTTTTATCTAAACTATATTTAACTCCTGCTAGGTTCTTTTAGGTCGAAAAAGAATAGATTAGCTATTGACTTCAATTCCCACGATGCACCGGGGCCGTGACGCCCCGAGGAAGTTGGGGGAAACAAAATCCCCAAAACTTTTCCCAAAACTAGTTTATGCAGTAAAATAAAGACAACAAACAGACGAAACTGGAAAGAAAGTCGCGTTTCTCCGTCGTTTTTATTACGTTTAGCAACGTTTATTAGCGGCTTGTTAGCAAGTACATCACGCTCCCATATTGGATGCACGTGTTACATGAGTGTGTGTGTAATGTGTGTGTGTGTGTGTGTGTGGTTGATAAGTGTGTGTGTGTGTGTGTGTGTGTGTTTGATAGGTGTGTGTGTTACTGTGCATCCACGGTCAGTCCGCAGGCTGCGACCAGAGGGGACACGTCTGACTGCTGAAACCGGGCTCCGTCTATTTCCTGCTTCTTACATCTACACACACACAAACAGGTGAGCGATAAAACGACGTTTGCAGTTGTTAACTCTAATGCTAATGTTGCTAAAAAAAAAAGTAGAATTCAGCCCGACTTCAGTCGTGCCTGTTGTTTCCATGCAAAACCAGAATTAAAGCATGTCCTTCTAATTTACTGGGTAAAACAAACCATATTGGTAAAGTTTACTAACTTTTATGAAGAAATAATTGAAGCTAGTACGAGTAATAGTGTTGAATTTTGTCATGTTCTAAGCTAATGGCAGAGTTAGCGTCTGTTAAAGTGCAAACATAATTACGTGTACAGCATGTGAATGCACGTGCAGCCAAATTAAAGATAAATTCAATGAGATAAATGCTTCTTTCGACATCTTTTACACAGGAAAACCACAATAAAGCTGAGTTTTAATAAGTCTGCAATCCCATTATTGCATTTCATATATAAGCTGTATATCTGATGCTAGAACACGTTCCCTTTAAAGCATATTTAAAACATCCTGCATGCTTCCCTCATGTGTTGCATTGAGTCACATGAGCCGATAAGTGATTTCAATCAAAGCTGCTGATTTGAGTAATTGTGGAACATGTGCACCCAACTGTGCTAACACTCACCCCTTTGTACTGAGTTTTTTTCCCCCTTTCTAGACCATATCTGGGCACATACAGGACTTTACCATTTATTACTCAACCCTCCAGGGTTTAAGTCAGGTTTCGGATCAATTCGGTATAGGATGGTTTGAACTCTGACCCCGGCTCTGTTTGACTTGGCCGGGGTCAAAGACTGCGAACAGATGTCTGTCGCTCATGTAAACATCTGTACGCTGAGTCAAAATTGAATTTATTGGGTAATAGTTTATGGGAAAAAAACAATGAACCAGGATTTTACTCGATAGTGAGTGTGAGATGAGAGCAGTTTTTATTTTATTTCAGCCGTAAATCCCCTAAAAGCTGAAATGCATATTCCAACACTCGCATGGGCAGATAAAACCATAAATGTGCTTCACGTTCGCTGGACGTCCGCCTGGTGATGGATTCGTCTCCCGTGCTAATGTGGTCGCCATGGCGACCGCG
The DNA here is from genome assembly GCA_036785175.1 of Eupleurogrammus muticus. Taxonomy (NCBI): domain Eukaryota; kingdom Metazoa; phylum Chordata; class Actinopteri; order Scombriformes; family Trichiuridae; genus Eupleurogrammus; species Eupleurogrammus muticus. The sequence continues at coordinate 3,022,921 of JAYKQN010000024.1, forward strand.
CCGTTTTTAATTGCCGGCCCGTGTTTTCGTTCTGGTTGATCGGGCCCTTGTTAGTACGGCGTTACAAGAAAAGGTCAGCGGCCGGCTCCTTTTCTCTATAGGTCAAGCTCTGCATGCATTTAAGAAGAAGAAGAGGAGGAGAACATGCTGAAGTTCTTTTTATTTTTATTTTTTTTTGTCCTATCAGGTGCTATGGCGGAACGCGTGCTGGTGGTTGGCGGCGGCGGGCGGGAGCACGCTATCGCCTGGAAGCTGGCCCAGTCTCCACGGGTCCAGCAGGTCCTGGTTGCCCCGGGCAATGCAGGGACGGCGAACTGCGGCAAGATCAGCAACTCTGGTAAAGAGGGCTGTGAAATAACAACTGTATTAATCAATTTAGTTGTTAATCAGTGGGGCCCAAATGTTTTTTTTTTAATTTTTGTCCAGAACAACAATCTACAACCCAAAGACCATCAGTTTACTAACATAGAAGAATAAAGAAACCAGAAAATAATCAGAGAAGAGAAGCTGGAACCAGATAATTTGGACATTTTCTTCTCGACTAGTAACTGATTGATCGACTAACGGTTGCAGCTCTTTAAGACAAAAATATTCGACCAGACTTAAAAATGTTTTTAAACTCTGTTTGTGGAGCTGCAATGATTAATTGATTAGTTGCCAATATTACATTATTTTAGGTTGAATCTTCAGCTGAATATAAATGTTTCCCCCTCAAGTAATACAATTTTTTTTACTACATTCCATTAAATAAAGGACAATGGGCTGAGTGGTATTAAATAAATGTGGTTGTTGCAGAGGTCTCGGTGAGTAACCACGCCATCTTGGCCCAGTTCTGTAAGGACCACCATGTGGGGCTGGTCGTGGTCGGACCTGAGGTTCCGCTGGCAGCAGGTGAGTCAAGCCAACTGGTCCAGCATCAGATTTATTACATTATACATTAAGTTTTTTGTTTTTTTTCACATAAGGATCCATGCCAATGGAATAAAATCATTCTACTAATTCAACGAACTGCAACAGTGCACTGATCCCTCTCTCTCGCTCTTTCATTCAACACTGCTTTAATAGCAGCAGAGTTTTAACGTGACGTCTCTTCCAGGCATTGTGGACGACCTGACGGCCGCCGGCGTCCCGTGCTTCGGCCCCTCGGCCAAAGCGGCTCAGATGGAGGCCAGCAAGAGCTTCTCCAAGGCCTTCATGGAGCGCCACGGCATCCCCACGGCGCGCTACGGCGCCTTCACCAGCACGGAGGACGCCTGCAAATACATCCGCACGTCAGTGAATGTTCAGTATGAAGGCGGGTTAGTGTTAAAGAAGAAACTGATCCAATGAAAGCATAGCTAATTTTCTTTTTAATCTTGTTGTGCCAGGGCCGACTTCCCAGCGCTGGTGGTGAAGGCGAGCGGCCTGGCGGCGGGGAAGGGGGTCATCGTGGCCCGGGACCAGGATGAGGCCTGTCAGGCCGTCATGGACATCATGAAGGTACGAGATTTATTTATTTTTAATCTTAATGTTTATTTTAAATTTTGGACTTTTTTTTAATTTGAATAAATTATCTGCCAATAGAATAATGTAATTCAACTCAATATTTGACTAATTGTACTGCTCACCTATACTGAGCTGTGATTGGCTGCAGCAGACCATGTGACACTAGTGAAGAATAAGCAGGTCTATTTAGTACAGTTGGGTCAATATTGAGTAGAAGTATCTTAAATTATCTTATTCTGTTGGCAGATAATTTTACTTCAAGTTTTTAAAGAATTTTATATAAATAGGAATTATTGGATTAAAATATATATATATATATATATATATATATATATAATAGATAAATCATCAGAAATAAAAAAAAAAAATAAAAAAAAGAATAAGTTGACCAAAATAAAGAGGAAAAAAAACTCAAATTAAGCCAAATTTTCTGCCAGTTGAATAAGATATTTCTACTCATGAACTAATTGCACCATAAATAAGATATTCTCACTGGTTAATAATTTATTTTGTGCAGTGTGTGTGTGTCGTGATTAGCGAGCTGTTAAAAGTTGATTATTACAGTATTTACCCACTGGGTCAAAGACTATTGGGCTTAGACACTATTTGTCAGTATTAATCTTTCTATTGTATAAATAATATAAAAGCTTTAATAGTAACTGAGTTACACATCAATTGTGTGTTGGCGTCTTCATGTTGTGAATCTTTTGTCGTGGATTTGCAGGACCGGGCGTTCGGTGCCGCGGGGGAGACGGTGGTGGTGGAGGAGCTCCTGGAGGGAGAGGAAGTGTCTGTGAGTCCAAAAACTTTGTGGAATGCGACTAATGCAGGGTTTGTGTTCTTAAGAGTCCTACTGACCCATGCGCTTGTGTCCCGCAGTGTCTGTGCTTCAGCGACGGGTCGTCGGTGGCTCCCATGCCGCCGGCGCAGGACCACAAGCGGCTGCAGGATGGAGACCTGGGCCCCAACACCGGCGGCATGGGGGCCTACTGCCCCACCCCCCAGGTACGGTTACTGTTATATAAGATTTAACAAACCAAAAAAATAATCAGAGAAGCTGGAACCAGAGATTTATGGCTTTCTTCTACTTGTGTTAATGTGTGTGTGTGTGTGTGTGTGTGTGTGTGTGTGTGTGTGTGTGTGTAGGTGCCCCAGCAGCTGCTGCAGCAGATCAGGGAGACGGTTCTCCAAAAGACGGTGGACGGTCTTAAGGAGGAGGGAATCCCCTACGTGGGTCAGTGCCCCCCCCTTGTTGTTTCCTCCATCGCTGTGCTTGTTTTCCGTCAGTGACGCTAACGCAGACTCTCTGGTTTTCCAGGGGTCTTGTACGCGGGCCTGATGCTGACCAAGCAGGGCCCGAAGGTCCTGGAGTTCAACTGCCGCTTCGGGGACCCCGAGTGTCAGGTGTGGCCCCTGACCCGTTGTGTGAAAACCTGTGAAATACCAATCACTGAAACACTAGCTGGTTAGAAATGGCTCCTGTTGTGATGTCACAGCAGGAGTGGAGGTTCGACCAATCACAACAGAGTGTGTGTGTTTCAGTAGAGAAGAGGGTTTTTCCAGAGTGTGTGAGACTTGCATGCTTTAGGACCATAAAACATGCAAATCATTTTAAAAACGGGTGTATTTGATGAATCAGGCGTGTTCTTCCAGGTGTTGCTGCCCCTGCTGAAGAGCGACCTGTACGAGGTGATCCTCAGCACCATGAGCGGCGGCCTGGCCTCCAGCCCCCCCGAGTGGCACGAGGACAGCTCGGCCGTCACGGTGGTCATGGCCAGCGCCGGCTACCCCGGGTCCTACAAGAAAGGCGTTGAGATCACAGGTACGGCGGGGCGACGAGGAGGCTAATGCTAACGCCGCTTTAAAGCTTCTGAGTTTGTCGGTAGTAAAACGTGTCGGTGAATCCACAGCGATCCACGTGGGGCTCAGAGTGAAGCTAAAACTTCTGCTTTCTCATTAATATTCAGTAGATGGTTATCTACTTTTTCTTCAGTGGAAATTAATGAAATGAACAATATTCACTTTCATGGCAAAGAAAATATAACATGAGAGGTACACACTGCAAAAAATGAAATCATAAGTGATATTTTTTTATCTCATGATTGTCACTTTCAATATCAAATTCTTTGAAATATATATATATATATATATATATATATATATATATATATATATATAAAGGAGTAAGATAATTCTACTTAATATTTGACAAATACAAAATACAATGTATTTTCCTCCTGATAAGATGTAATTTTTTGCATTGAGAGATAAAGACAAAATTGGGATTAAAATGTGTACATCTACCAAAATAAAAAGCAAATATATTGTAAGCAAAATAATCTGCCAATGGAATAAAATCTTAATCCAATTTTACTCTATGGACTAAATGTACCAAAAACATTTTTTTTTGTTAAATTTAGTTTCCTTTTTGCAGTGTCCTCAAGTAGAATTCCTGTCTATTGGCAGATGATTTTACTTTTGGTTAATATAACTAATAAAACTGTATATTTCATGAAGATTAATTTTTATTAATCTTTTTAAAGCATATTTTGGACTTTTCTCATATTTATATTGAACAAAATAATTATACTCATTATTGGACTATTACAATAAAAGATGGGTCCCCATGAGACGTAACTTTTTACAGTGGAATAGCAAATTTTTTAATTTCTCACAAACATCAGATTTGATGTCGTCTTCCTCAGATTTTGTCATGATTATCAAATTTAACATAGTGATCCTCAGATTAGACGTCTCGACCCTCAGATTAGACGTCATCCTCTGCCACGTCTCTCCTCTCCCAGGTCTGTCCCAGGTGGAGGAGGGCGGCGTGACGGTCTTCCACGCCGGCACGGCCCCGCGCTCCGGCGGTGGTGTGGTGTCGAGCGGCGGCCGCGTCCTGACCGTCACGGCCGTGCGGCCCTCGCTGGAGCAGGCGCTGCAGGCGGCCAACCAGGCCGTGGCGGCCGTGGGCTTCCCCGGCGCCGTGTACCGCCGCGACATCGGGCACCGGGCCATCGCCCACCTGAACCAGAACAGGTGTGTTGGTGAAACGCCGTGACGCGTCACTTCCTGCTTTAATCGGGGAATCTGCCGTTTTGGTTTGTCATGTTCTCATAATAAACTTCACACTGGATTTAATCGTGTCCTCGTTTTTCTTTTAAATATTTAATTCTATTAATTTTTTCATGTTGATTTGTGTCTAATCCACAATCGAATAAAATAACATTCTCAGATTTTCACTCTGAGCATTTTTACATTTATGAAAAAACAAAAAGTTTAATCCTTGAGATTTTCAGAGACTGGGGAATAGATTTGGAGGCTTTGAGCGTCGTTTCCTAAGGTGTGAGCGGTGTGTGTGTGTGTGTCCTGATAGAGGTTTGACGTACAAGGACAGCGGCGTGGACATCGCTGCTGGCAACAAGCTGGTGGACATGATCAAGCCGCTCGCCAAAGCAACTTCCCGCCCCGGTAACTTTTTTGGTTTTTTTTTTTTATTTCACGAGCAAAAATGAACTAAAACCGAGTAATTATGATCATCAGACGTAAAAGGTACGGTGTTTTTTTAACGGCGTCTTGTGACGGCTTCTTCCCCTCAGGCTGTAACGCAGAACTCGGGGGTTTCGCCGGCCTCTTCGACCTGAAAGCTGCAGGCTTCGTGGACCCGATCCTGGTTTCTGGGACAGACGGAGTGGGGACGAAACTCAAGGTGGGATTTCCCGACATTCATATTCCCCACAAAAACATATATATAATAATAGGATAATTTTTTTATCCCTGAAATATCCGGGTGATACAGAAATACCTAAACTCATTTATAACTCAGGTAGAGGTACAGATACTAGGGTTTAAAATACCTCTATCAACTCTCAAAAAAAAGTAATGGAAAAAATAAATAAAATCTGTCAAAATATGAGCTGTGATCACTTTTTAGCAGATGTGGTGGTTTGTGTTGTTAAACAGTAATAGTGAATGAGCTAAAATCTATTAAATATAACCCTCAAGAATGAGAAGTGATTCAAGTCCTTTTAAATGTATTTTAACAGTGAAAAAGGTTGGATTAGTTATAAATTAGGGTGCTATAATAAACTTTCTGTTAGAAAAAAGAAGCTAGAAATATGAGTAACAAGAATGTCTTAAAAATGTAGTGAAAAGAATCCTGTACAATAATGTTGTCTTTTTATGTAGTACTTTTGACTTTAAATAATGAAAAATAAGGTATAATTTAATTTAAGAAATTTAAAAAATAAGCAAAATTCTACTCAATATAAAAACTAATTGTACCATGTGTATTTTTTCAGTGTGATTTATCTGTATACACTGCAAAAAATCAAACAGAGTCGGTGTTCCCATCACTTCCTAAATATTCCAGTCAGATGGATTAATAGAAAGTGGAGTTTGGGAATGACAGGAAGTGGCCGTCCGTCTTTCTCGTTATGAACTTTTTCAAGCACACATCTGTAACCTTTAACCAGATGTTCAACGTGTGCGTTTCCCGTCCCCAGATCGCCCAGGCGTGCCGGCAGCACGCCGGCCTGGGCCAGGACCTGGTGGCCATGTGCGTGAACGACGTGCTGGCTCAGGGCGCCGAGCCGCTCTTCTTCCTCGACTACTTCTCGTGCGGCCGCCTGGACGTGGACGTGGCCGCCGCCGTGGTCGGCGGGATCGCCCGCGCCTGCGAGATGGCGGGCTGCGCCCTGCTGGGTGACGCTGCGTTTTAATCCCAGTCTGTCTCTTCAGATCATAGTCTGGACTTTTTAATAATGTGGATTTAAAATTTTACTAGTTACATTTTCTGCCAATCGGATAAATTCAAGATGATTCTACTTAATATTGTACCAAGAACAAAACATTTTCACTTGAGATCAATTTTTTGCAGTGTTATATTTAATAGATCAATTTAATAGAGCACACTGCAAAACAGTGAGCACTCATTAGGTTTAAGTTTTCTTGATTTTATTCAATCAAAACTAGATTAAATTGTTTTTTTTTTATCTTGGTAGAATATAATTATACTAAATACAAGACATGATATTTCCTTTTTTGCTATGTAAAGAAGGAAAAAGCATTCAAAACAATTGAATTTTATGTTAAGAAAACAAGAATAAATTCACCAAAATCAAGAACTTAAAATATTCCGCTGGCAGATAATTTTTATTTTTTAAGAAATTAATTATAAGAAAGAAGAACAATTTAATGTTATTTTAATAAGATGCATTATTACAAACAAATCAAGGGAAAAAAATGGAATATGGTAATTCTACTCAATTGTGGACTAATTATACTAAATACAATATATTCTTTGCAGTGTATCAGGGAAATATCTTGTATTCAGTCCAAGTAATCTGATATTGAATAGAATTATGTTGAAATACTTGATTTCATTGGCAGATCATTTTACTTATTTCTCAAAGTATTTGAGAATAATATGAGGTGACATTTAGACATTTAGAAAACACAATAAATTGACCAAAATCATAAAGAAAACCACTAAATAATTTAAATGGGAAGAGACATTTCAATAATAAATGTAGCATAAATGAGATATTTGTCTTCTCGACCGCAGGCGGGGAAACGGCAGAAATGCCGGGCGTGTACGCCGCCGGCGAGTACGACCTGGCCGGCTTCACGGTCGGCGCCGTGGAGCGAGCGGCGCTGCTGCCACGTCTGGCGGACATCGCCGACGGCGACGTCCTGATCGGCGTGGCGTCCTCCGGCGTCCACAGCAACGGCTTCAGCCTGGTGCGCAAGGTGCTGGAGCACGCCGGCCTCCGCTACGACTCGCCGGCGCCCTTCGGCCGGCCTGGCCAGACCATGGGTAAGTCCCCCCCCCCCTCCCGCCCACCACTTCGCTTGACACCAGATCCGTCCTCACCACAGCTTTTTTCCTGCGTTCCAGGCGACGTCCTGCTCACGCCAACGAAGATCTACAGCCGCCCGCTGCTGCCCGTGCTGCGTGGCGGCGCCGTCAAGGCCTACGCCCACATCACTGGGGGCGGGCTGCTGGAGAACATCCCGCGGGTGCTGCCCCCCCACCTCGCCGTGGACCTGGGTGAGAGCAGGAAGCCAAACACCTCCCTGGTCACTAGTCTGAGGAGTGATCAGTACGCTTTTTCAGAATTATCTCATTCCGCTGGCATGTCATTCTACACTGCAACTTAAGACATTAGAATTTGAGTCTAAGTATTTAATTATTATGAGGAAGTGAAAATATCTTGTTTTTAGTACAATTACTCCAGTATTGAGTTGAGTAGAATTATATTTTGCTTATTTCAAGTTTTTTTTTTTTTTTTAATCTCTTTATATTTATTTTTATCTCAAATTCTTAGAAAAACTAATAAGTGAAATTATCTGACAAAGAAATAGGATGATTTAATATTGCACTAAATACAAGATATTTTTCACTGATAGCAAAGAAAATTAAATCTAATGTTTATTTGGTATAATTAGTCCAATATTGAGTAGAATTATCTTATTCCATAAGCAGATAATTTGACTTATTTTAAGTTTTTAAAGTCAGAATTAAGAGCTAAAACATCCATATATTATACAAAAATACATTGAGATATAAAAAAAGTCACACATTTAATATTGTTTTAGGGAAATAAAATGTAAACATCTTGTTTTTGGTAACAATTTTATCTTATTTTTTGAGAATTGAGACGAACATTTTCTTAAGGAAGGCAACGCAACCTTTCCCCTGCTTCTCTCTTTGTGCACAGACGCGTCCCTGTGGACGTTCCCCCCCGTGTTCTCCTGGCTCCACGAGGCGGGGCGCCTGAGCGAGGACGAGATGGCGCGCACCTTCAACTGCGGCCTGGGCGCTGTGCTGGTGGTGGCCCCCGTCGACGCCCAGAGGGTCCTGCTCCAGATCCGGGCCCAGGAGGAGGCCTGGGTCGTGGGCTCGCTGTGCCACAAGCAGCCTGGTGAGGTCCCTGGAGGCGTCGCGCTGCACCAGAACAGCTGCTTAACAGTCCTAACATCTGTATGTGGTTGTGGTTTCAGGGGCGGAGCCTGTGGTGGTCCGCAACCTGAAGAGCAGCCTGATAAACGCTGGGCCCGCCGCCGCAGAGACAAGGGCGGAGCAAAATGGTGCCATGACGGCCCCGCACAAGAGGACCAAGGTTGCTGTCCTCATCTCCGGCTCAGGTGTGTTTGTTTTTTTGCAATTCACTTTTTTACTGATTTTTTTCACTGAATAATAATACTTGGACTGAATTCCTGACATGCGATTTCCCCCTTGTGGCGTTCCAGGCACCAACCTGCAGGCCCTGATCGAGCAGGCCAAGCGTTCGTCCAGCGCCGCCGAGATCGCTGTAGTCATCTCCAACAGGCCCGGTGTCCAGGGCTTGAAGAGGGCGTCGCTGGCCGGGATTCCCACACGGGTACGGACCCCCCCACCCCCCGGACACTCACGATAGTTCCCACGCTTCATGATCCACAGATCACAAACCTTCTGTCCCCCCCCTCGAAACCTAGGTGGTGGACCACAAGCTGTACGGCAGCCGCGCAGAGTTCGACGGCACCATCGACCGCCTGCTGGACGAGTTCGGCGCCGAGCTGGTGTGTCTGGCTGGGTTCATGAGGATCCTCACGGGGGCCTTCGTCAGGAAATGGAACGGTGAGGGAGGCCTCGAGTTTTTAATTAAGTTCAGGTTCAGTTTATTTTATAATAGTTAACTTCAGGTTTGAGTTTTTGTAACACGCCATGGACACAGGAAGTTGTCTCGTCTGGTGTCTCTGTCGCAGGTAAACTCCTGAACATCCATCCGTCCCTGCTGCCCTCGTTCAAGGGCGTGAATGCCCAGAAACAGGCCCTGCAGGCGGGCGTGCGAGTCAGCGGCTGCTCGGTCCACTTCGTCGCGGTAAGTCCAACCCGAAACTAATCAGACATCAATTCAGTTTTTTTTTTTTTTGCTAACGAAGCCTCCTCCGGCTGCGTTTCCCTTCAGGAGGAGGTGGACGCCGGTGCCATCGTTGTACAGGAGGCGGTCCCCGTGCTGAGCGGCGACACCGAGGAGAGCCTGTGCGAGCGGATCCTCGCGGCGGAGCACCGCGCCTTCCCCGCCGCCCTGGAGCTGGTCGCCAGCGGCGCCGTGCGGCTCGGGGAGGACGGCCGCATCGTGTGGAGGAGCTAAGGCGTTCCCGTTAAATCTGTCCCAGCATCTCAGAATAGACTGTTTTCATATCGGCGGAATTTCTGATTTTTTCACTGGATCCTTCAAGCTTGTAAAGAGCCGTGTTTGTTTTGCTTGTGTACAGTGTTAAAATCTCTTCATTTTGAGCCTTTTACTTGAACAACACTACATTCCATATACGTGTCTGCCCAGGGGATTAAAGCATGATGGTTCCCACTCATAGTGAATGGAGAATGTTAGAATAATGAACAGGATGATGTTTTCATTATTAAATCTCCAAAGAGTCACTTTTTTTTGCTTTTATTTTTCTTTGACCAGCACATCAAAGGCGACATGGTCTTTCCACACAGGACGTTTCTGTCTAATTTCTGCAGTGTTTTAATCAGAAAACCTATCTTGTCCATTCCACAATCCCTTTGGATAAAAAGTTTTCTCAGGCCACCTTCATCTGGATTTCTTAAGTTCATGTGTTGTGACTCCTGTGGAAGCGCAGGATCGACAGTCTTTCATTCCTGGCTCTCGTAGACAGGCAGGCCTCTCCCCTCAAACCCTGTTGGCTCAGCAATCGGAGGATTTCCGCTGATTTTAAACAAAAAAAAAAAGACAAGAGGTTGAGCTTGTTATACGGGGTTGTATAATCTGAAGCCATGCGATCAGAGAGGTGAGCATTACCTGGGTCGTTCTCCGCTATCGTAACGAGGTAAAACAGCCCTCTGTTTGAAAGCAGCTCCGAGACCAGAGGCAGGAATCTGTCCGTCACCTCGCGCCCTCGCTCCCCTCCGGCCCAGGCCGCTTCGATCCCGCTGCTGCCAACCTGAACAGGATAAAACAGTATTATTATTTTATTTAATTGTTTAAAATCGCTTCGCTGGAAAATCCTTCTGGATTCTGACCTCCTCCGAAGGCGTGACCACATATGGGGGGTTGAACAGGAGCACGTCCACGCTCCCGCTCAGCCGGGGCAGGAGGCACTCTGCCTGCCACGGTGGGAAAGGAAAAACCAGATTCAACACGTGCAATGCTGCTTGAAATATATACACATTTTTATACATACACATTTTAACACACACACACACACACAGCAGCCTCACCAAGTCTGTGAGCAGCGGCTGCAGGGACACGCCATTGCATGAGGACGTTGCTGCTGTGCACCGGGCGGCTGCAGGATTCACGTCAGTGCACCTGAGGAGAGAATTATTTGGAATCAAAAAATTCTACTCAATATTCAACTAATTGTACCAAATTCAAGACATTTTCACTTGATTTGCATTTTGGTCAATTTAGTTCATTGTTTCATTATCTCAGTCAGAAACTATGAGAAACACTAAAATTCTTTGAAAAACTTTAATTATCTGGCTACGTAATATGATAATTCTACTCAAAATAGAACTAATTGTGCTAAATGTAATTCATTTTCACTTACGATTTTAATTTTTGCAGTGTAGAAATGCAAGAAGAGCTTTTGGTACAATTAGTCCAATGTTGAGTAGACTCATCTTGAACTACTTTATCCCATTGGATAATTTGGTTAATTTTCTTATAATTATACTGAACAACAATATAAAAATAGCACTTTTGTTTGTGCACCTATTTTTAATGAGATGAACTTATAAGATCTAAAACATTTCTATATTCCACAAAAAAACATTTCTTTAAATATGGTTGACAAATGTGTGTTAATGTGTGATAGTGATGGTTCTGAGGGTCCAACAAGTGACAACATGAACAACTGGACTTGTCTGTATTTTTTCCAAGGAGGATTTGTCATGGAGAATTTTGTTTATTTTAAAAGTAAGATTCCCTCACAGGTATATAGCTGAAGGTCCAACCACGGACGCCAGGAAGGCGGACACCACGCCTGATCCGCTGCCAACCTCCAAACACACACAAGGGCTGTGGGCGACACACACACACACACACACACACACATGAGCATGATGGGAAGAAGCCAAGTTCAGATGATCCCTGAGTTGTTTGGTTCAGGAAAAAAGGTGAGGATTAAACCTAACCTTTTTTTTTGTCTACACGCCAGAGATCATTAGTTTACTATTATACAAAAAAAGAAACCAGGAATTAATCAGGTTTTGAGGAAATGTCAATCAATGAAATAATGATTGACAGAATAGTCTGAAGTTAATCAACGAATAATAATAAGACTAAAGAAGCTGGAACCAAAGAATTGACATTTTTCTTCTTAAAAATGACGCATGAATTATCAAAACAGCTGGTGATCAATGTGAAAGTTGTCAACTAATTGATTAATCAACTAATCATTGCAACAGCTCTAATTACTTTTGCATAAAATAATCTTAGAGTTCAAAATGTTTTGTTTTCTTGAAAAAATGTGTATGCAATTTGTAGAAGTCGCTGTAAAATATATTGAAACATGATTCAGTACTTTTACTATTAATTTATCTCAAAATAGCTTCACATGAATGAACTACAACATTATAATGTATTTAAAACATTATAAAATTTGGTACCAGATAGTTTTCTCATCTTGCTATATATATAGTATAGATACTAGTATATTAAACATGATCATATATTGAGCACGTTCACTAACATTTGGAGTTTTGGACCTCGTGCTTTAATAAAATATAAAAGCAAATCTACTATTTCCATCTGATATTTAAAAAAACGATTATGTAATGTTGAAAATGAGGGAACCGTGGCACCGCATCTCCCGCAGCTTCCCCGCATCTTTCTCCAATGCGTCGATGAGTAGAAACGAATCCTCCGCCGGTTCGTAGACGTCTGCGAAGAGTCCGCGTCCTGCGTGAGAATAAACGGGGGTCGGGAAGTCCATTGTTTGTCGGTCATTTAAAGCACATTCACACCACTTAACTGCTCTTTATCTCATATATATATATGGCAACGATAAACATAAGTGGCTTGGCCAAAAGAAAACACAGCTTAACAGTCAACTTGAGCTAAAACACTAGCTACCAAAGCTAGACAGCCGCCCGTTACTTCCGCGTTTACTACCGACGTCACGATGACGTACTTGTTTTATAGTTCGTTTTTATTTTAATTTACTCTACAATTGTGTCCTACCTGTATTTATACTTTAGTTAAATAATATATATATATATATATACACTTTATTTATAGTGTTTAGGTAAAATTATAGTTCAAATGATACATCCATGATTGAGAGTCAACGGGCTGGTTACAGCAGGCTCAACCAGTCGATCGCCGACCACTCTGATCGATTTTGTCGCCTGTTCGTGAACTGCAGATGCAACGATTCATTTCCAACTATTATGATAGTCAAGTCGATTATTTTTTAAGGAGAAAATGTCCAAATTGTCAGTTCACGATTCTCAAATTCTCTCGGCTCTTCCTGTCATTGTGAAGCAGAATTCATTAAGTGTTAATTTAGTATGCCCTATTTTGAGTGACATACTATAATATGACCATTTTTGAAGCACATACTATAGTATGACCTATTTTGGAGCGAAATACTATAGTATGACCTTTTTTGAAGCACATAATATAGTATGATGTATTTTGAAGCACATACTATAGTGTGATGTATTTTGAGCGACATACTATAGTATGATGTATTTTGAGCGACATACTATAGTATGACCTATTTTGAGCGAAATACTATAGTATGACCTATTTTGAAGCACATACTATAGTATGACCTTTTTTGAAGCACATACTATAGTATGACCTTTTTTGAAGCACATACTATAGTATGATGTATTTTGAGCGACATGACCTAGTATGACCTATTTTGAGCGAAATACTATAGTATGACCTATTTTGAAGCCCATACTATAGTATGATGTATTTTGAGCGACATACTATAGTATGACCTATTTTGAGCGACATACTATAGTATGACCTTTTTTGAAGCACATACTATAGTATGATGTATTTTGAAGCACATACCATAGTATGACCTTTTTTGAAGCACATACTAAAAGCACATTCTATAGTATGATGTATTTTGAGCGACATACTTTAGTATGACCTTTCTTGAAGCACATACCATAACTCTAACTAAACTTTTAAAAGGTTAACATCCAACATGAAGACATAAAATGTACAAAGACAACAGCATTTGCATTTCCACATCCAGACATATTGATGAAAGTCCCACTTTTGATCTTCAACTTTACAAAGGCCAATATCCAAAGTAAAGCAGCTTAATGCATCTGAGGAAAAACAAGCAGTGTGAAGAGTTGTTGTGGTGTTGAGGTTTGAGATGCAGTCTTGGTGTGCATGAGGTGCATGTGGTGCATGTTCAAAGCCTCCTCTAGACAAAGGTGTAGAAGTTTTGAGAGTTTAATTGTCACTGAAATTACAAAGTGAAGATGTGAAATGCACCGAGAGAACATTGGGTACTTGTAGCTAACTTATTGTCATTTGGTTAATAAAACGCGTAGTTACACAGCTTAGATTTAGTTATTCATGACAGTATAAGTGCAAATTTCTCGGTTTTTCAGTTTAAGTTTCTTTGGAAAGCGTAAGTTACCTGGTAAGTTACCAAGTAAGTTAACTGGTAAGTTACCAAGAAAGTTACCAAGTAAGTTACCAAGTAAGTTACCTGGTAAGTTACCTGGTAAGTTACCAGGTAAGTTACCTGGTAAGTTACCAAGTAAGTTACCTGGTAAGTTACCAAGAAAGTTACCAAGTAAGTTACCAAGTAAGTTACCTGGTAAGTTACCTGGTAAGTTACCAGGTAAGTTACCTGGTAAGTTACCAAGAAAGTTACCAAGTAAGTTACCTGGTAAGTTACCAGGTAAGTTACCAGGTAAGTTACCTGGTAAGTTACCAAGAAAGTTACCAAGTAAGTTACCTGGTAAGTTACCTGGTAAGTTACCTGGTAAGTTACCAAGTAAGTTACCTGTTAAGTTACCAAGAAAGTTACCAAGTAAGTTACCTGGTAAGTTACCTGGTAAGTTACCAAGTAAGTTACCTGGTAAGTTACCTGGTAAGTTACCAAGTAAGTTACCCGGTAAGTTACCAAGTAAGTTACCAAGTAAGTTACCTGGTAAGTTACCTGGTAAGTTACCAAGTAAGTTACCAAGTAAGTTACCTGGTAAGTTACCAAGTAAGTTACCTGGTAAGTTACCTGGTAAGTTACCAAGTAAGTTACCAAGTAAGTTACCTGGTAAGTTACCAAGAAAGTTACCAAGTAAGTTACCAAGTAAGTTACCTGGTAAGTTACCTGGTAAGTTACCAAGTAAGTTACCTGGTAAGTTACCAAGTAAGTTACCAAGTAAGTTACCAAGTAAGTTACCTGGTAAGTTACCAAGAAAGTTACCAAGTAAGTTACCAAGTAAATTACCTGGTAAGTTACCAAGAAAGTTACCAAGTAAGTTACCTGGTAAGTTACCTGGTAAGTTACCTGGTAAGTTACCAAGTAAGTTACCTGGTAAGTTACCTGGTAAGTTACCAAGTAAGTTACCAAGTAAGTTACCTGGTAAGTTACCAAGAAAGTTACCAAGTAAGTTACCAAGTAAGTTACCTGGTAAGTTACCTGGTAAGTTACCAAGTAAGTTACCAAGTAAGTTACCTGGTAAGTTACCAAGAAAGTTACCAAGTAAGTTACCAAGTAAGTTACCAAGTAAGTTACCTGGTAAGTTACCTGGTAACTTACCAAGTAAGTTACCAAGTAAGTTACCTGGTAAGTTACCAAGAAAGTTACCAAGTAAGTTACCAAGTAAGTTACCTGGTAACTTACCAGGTAAGTTACCTGGTAAGTTACCAAGTAAGTTACCAAGTAAGTTACCTGGTAAATTACCAAGAAAGTTACCAAGTAAGTTACCAAGTAAGTTACCTGGTAAGTTACCTGGTAAGTTACCAAGTAAGTTACCAAGTAAGTTACCTGGTAAGTTACCAAGAAAGTTACCAAGTAAGTTACCAAGTAAGTTACCTGGTAAGTTACCTGGTAACTTACCAAGTAAGTTACCAAGTAAGTTACCTGGTAAGTTACCAAGAAAGTTACCAAGTAAGTTACCAAGTAAGTTACCTGGTAAGTTACCTGGTAACTTACCAAGTAAGTTACCAAGTAAGTTACCTGGTAAGTTACCAAGAAAGTTACCAAGTAAGTTACCAAGTAAGTTACCAAGTAAGTTACCTGGTAACTTACCAGGTAAGTTACCTGGTAAGTTACCAAGTAAGTTACCAAGTAAGTTACCTGGTAAGTTACCTGGTAAGTTACCAAGAAAGTTACCAAGTAAGTTACCAAGTAAGTTACCAAGTAAGTTACCAAGTAAGTTACCTGGTAAGTTACCAAGAAAGTTACCAAGTAAGTTACCAAGTAAGTTACCTGGTAAGTTACCTGGTAGGTTACCAAGTAAGTTACCAAGTAAGTTACCTGGTAAGTTACCAAGAAAGTTACCAAGTAAGTTACCTGGTAAGTTACCAAGTAAGTTACCAAGTAAGTTACCTGGTAAGTTACCTGGTAAGTTACCAAGTAAGTTAACAAGTAAGTTACCTGGTAAGTTACCAAGAAAGTTACCAAGTAAGTTACCAAGTAAGTTACCTGGTAAGTTACGAAGAAAGTTACCAAGTAAGTTACCAAGTAAGTTACCTGGTAAGTTACCAAGAAAGTTACCAAGTAAGTTACCAAGTAAGTTACCTGGTAAGTTACCTGGTAAGTTACCTGGTAAGTTACCAAGTAAGTTACCAAGTAAGTTACCTGGTAAGTTACCAAGAAAGTTACCAAGTAAGTTACCAAGTAAGTTACCTGGTAAGTTACCTGGTAAGTTACCTGGTAAGTTACCAAGTAAGTTACCAAGTAAGTTACCTGGTAAGTTACCAAGAAAGTTACCAAGTAAGTTACCAAGTAAGTTACCTGGTAAGTTACCAAGTAAGTTACCTGGTAAGTTACCAAGAAAGTTACCAAGTACCAAGTAAGTTACCTGGTAAGTTACCTGGTAACCAAGTTACCAGGTTACCTAAGTTACCTGGTAACCAAGTTACCTGGTAAGTTACCTGGTAAGTTACCAAGAAAGTTACCAGGTAAGTTACCAAGAAAGTTACCAGGTAAGTTACCAAGAAAGTTACCTGGTAAGTCACCAAGAAAGTTACCTGGTAAGAAAGTTACCTGGTAAGTTACCAAGAAAGTTACCTGGTAAGTTACCAAGAAAGTTACCAGGTAAGTTACCAAGAAAGTTACCTGGTAAGTTACCAAGAAAGTTACCTGGTAAGTTACCAAGAAAGTTACCAAGTAAGTTACCAAGTAAGTTACCTGGTAAGTTACCAAGTAAGTTACCAAGTAAGTTACCTGGTAAGTTACCTGGTAAGTTACCAAGTAAGTTAACAAGTAAGTTACCAAGAAAGTTACCAAGTAAGTTACCAAGTAAGTTACCTGGTAAGTTACGAAGAAAGTTACCAAGTAAGTTACCAAGTAAGTTACCTGGTAAGTTACCAAGTAAGTTACCAAGTA
The DNA here is from genome assembly GCA_036785175.1 of Eupleurogrammus muticus. Lineage (NCBI taxonomy): Eukaryota > Metazoa > Chordata > Actinopteri > Scombriformes > Trichiuridae > Eupleurogrammus > Eupleurogrammus muticus. The sequence continues at coordinate 3,039,955 of JAYKQN010000024.1, forward strand.
AGTTACCTGGTAAGTTACCTGGTAAGTTACCTGGTAAGTTACCAAGTAAGTTACCAAGTAAGTTACCTGGTAAGTTACCAAGAAAGTTACCAAGTAAGTTACCAAGTAAGTTACCTGGTAAGTTACCTGGTAAGTTACCTGGTAAGTTACCAAGTAAGTTACCAAGTAAGTTACCTGGTAAGTTACCAAGAAAGTTACCAAGTAAGTTACCAAGTAAGTTACCTGGTAAGTTACCAAGTAAGTTACCTGGTAAGTTACCAAGAAAGTTACCAAGTAAGTTACCAAGTAAGTTACCTGGTAAGTTACCTGGTAACCAAGTTACCAGGTTACCTAAGTTACCTGGTAACCAAGTTACCTGGTAAGTTACCTGGTAAGTTACCAAGAAAGTTACCAGGTAAGTTACCAAGAAAGTTACCAGGTAAGTTACCAAGAAAGTTACCTGGTAAGTTACCAAGAAAGTTACCTGGTAAGAAAGTTACCTGGTAAGTTACCAAGAAAGTTACCTGGTAAGTTACCAAGAAAGTTACCAGGTAAGTTACCAAGAAAGTTACCTGGTAAGTTACCAAGAAAGTTACCAGGTAAGTTACCAAGAAAGTTACCTGGTAAGTTACCTGGTAAGTTACCAGGTAAGTTACCAAGAAAGTTACCTGGTAAGTTACCTGGTAAGTTACCTGGTAAGTTACCAAGAAAGTTACCAAGAAAGTTACCTGGTAAGTTACCTGGTAAGTTACCAAGAAAGTTACCAAGAAAGTTACCTGGTAAGTTACCTGGTGAGTTACCAAGAAAGTTACCAAGAAAGTTACCTGGTAAGTTACCAAGAAAGTTACCAGGTAAGTTACCAAGAAAGTTACCTGGTAAGTTACCAAGAAAGTTACCAGGTAAGTTACCAAGAAAGTTACCAAGAAAGTTACCTGGTAAGTTACCAAGAAAGTTACCAAGAAAGTTACCTGGTAAGTTACCTGGTAAGTTACCAAGAAAGTTACCTGGTAAGTTACCTGGTAAGTTACCAAGAAAGTTACCTGGTAAGTTACCTGGTAAGTTACCAAGAAAGTTACCAAGAAAGTTACCAAGAAAGTTACCTGGTAAGTTACCAAGAAAGTTACCTGGTAAGTTACCTGGTAAGTTACCAAGTAAGTTACCAAGAAAGTTACCTGGTAACTTACCTGGTAACTTACCAAGAAAGTTACCAAGAAAGTTACCTGGTAAGTTACCTGGTAAGTTACCAAGAAAGTTACCAGGTAAGTTACCAAGAAAGTTATCTGGTAAGTTACCTGGTAAGTTACCTGGTAAGTTACCAAGAAAGTTACCAAGAAAGTTACCTGGTAAGTTACCTGGGAAGTTACCAAGAAAGTTACCTGGTAAGTTACCTGGTAAGTTACCAAGAAAGTTACCAAGAAAGTTACCTGGTAAGTTACCTGGTAAGTTACCAAGAAAGTTACCAAGAAAGTTACCTGGTAAGTTACCAAGAAAGTTACCAAGAAAGTTACCTGGTAAGTTACCTGGTAAGTTACCAAGAAAGTTACCAAGAAAGTTACCTGGTAAGTTACCAAGAAAGTTACCTGGTAAGTTACCTGGTAAGTTACCAAGAAAGTTACCAAGAAAGTTACCTGGTAAGTTACCTGGTAAGTTACTAAGAAAGTTACCTGGTAAGTTACCTGGTAAGTTACCAAGAAAGTTACCTGGTAAGTTACCAAGAAAGTTACCTGGTAAGTTACCTGGTACGTTACCAAGAAAGTTACCAGGTAAGTTACCAAGAAAGTTACCAGGTAAGTTACCAAGAAAGTTACCAAGAAAGTTACCTGGTAAGTTACCAAGAAAGTTACCTGGTAAGTTACCTGGTAAGTTACCAAGAAAGTTACCTGGTAAGTTACCTGGTGAGTTACCAAGAAAGTTACCAAGAAAGTTACCTGGTAAGTTACCAAGAAAGTTACCAGGTAAGTTACCAAGAAAGTTACCTGGTAAGTTACCAAGAAAGTTACCAGGTAAGTTACCAAGAAAGTTACCAAGAAAGTTACCTGGTAAGTTACCAAGAAAGTTACCAAGAAAGTTACCTGGTAAGTTACCTGGTAAGTTACCAAGAAAGTTACCTGGTAAGTTACCTGGTAAGTTACCAAGAAAGTTACCTGGTAAGTTACCTGGTAAGTTACCAAGAAAGTTACCAAGAAAGTTACCAAGAAAGTTACCTGGTAAGTTACCAAGAAAGTTACCTGGTAAGTTACCTGGTAAGTTACCAAGTAAGTTACCAAGAAAGTTACCTGGTAACTTACCTGGTAACTTACCAAGAAAGTTACCAAGAAAGTTACCTGGTAAGTTACCTGGTAAGTTACCAAGAAAGTTACCAGGTAAGTTACCAAGAAAGTTATCTGGTAAGTTACCTGGTAAGTTACCTGGTAAGTTACCAAGAAAGTTACCAAGAAAGTTACCTGGTAAGTTACCTGGGAAGTTACCAAGAAAGTTACCTGGTAAGTTACCTGGTAAGTTACCAAGAAAGTTACCAAGAAAGTTACCTGGTAAGTTACCTGGTAAGTTACCAAGAAAGTTACCAAGAAAGTTACCTGGTAAGTTACCAAGAAAGTTACCAAGAAAGTTACCTGGTAAGTTACCTGGTAAGTTACCAAGAAAGTTACCAAGAAAGTTACCTGGTAAGTTACCAAGAAAGTTACCTGGTAAGTTACCTGGTAAGTTACCAAGAAAGTTACCAAGAAAGTTACCTGGTAAGTTACCTGGTAAGTTACTAAGAAAGTTACCTGGTAAGTTACCTGGTAAGTTACCAAGAAAGTTACCTGGTAAGTTACCAAGAAAGTTACCTGGTAAGTTACCTGGTAAGTTACCAAGAAAGTTACCAGGTAAGTTACCAAGAAAGTTACCAGGTAAGTTACCAAGAAAGTTACCAAGAAAGTTACCTGGTAAGTTACCAAGAAAGTTACCTGGTAAGTTACCTGGTAAGTTACCAAGAAAGTTACCTGGTAAGTTACCAAGAAAGTTACCTGGTAAGTTACCTGGTAAGTTACCAAGAAAGTTACCAGGTAAGTTACCAAGAAAGTTACCAGGTAAGTTACCAAGAAAGTTACCAAGAAAGTTACCTGGTAAGTTACCAAGAAAGTTACCTGGTAAGTTACCTGGTAAGTTACCAAGAAAGTTACCTGGTAAGTTACCAAGAAAGTTACCTGGTAAGTTACCTGGTAAGTTACCAAGAAAGTTACCAAGAAAGTTACCTGGTAAGTTACCTGGTAAGTTACCAAGAAAGTTACCTGGTAAGTTACCAAGAAAGTTACCTGGTAAGTTACCTGGTAAGTTACCAAGAAAGTTACCAGGTAAGTTACCAAGAAAGTTACCAGGTAAGTTACCAAGAAAGTTACCAAGAAAGTTACCTGGTAAGTTACCAAGAAAGTTACCAAGAAAGTTACCTGGTAAGTTACCTGGTAAGTTACCAAGAAAGTTACCAAGAAAGTTACCTGGTAAGTTACCAAGAAAGTTACCTGGTAAGTTACCTGGTAAGTTACCAAGAAAGTTACCAAGAAAGTTACCTGGTAAGTTACCAAGAAAGTTACCTGGTAAGTTACCTGGTAAGTTACCAAGAAAGTTACCAAGAAAGTTACCTGGTAAGTTACCTGGTAAGTTACCTGGTAAGTTACCAAGAAAGTTACCAAGAAAGTTACCTGGTAAGTTACCTGGTAAGTTACCTGGTAAGTTACCTGGTAAGTTACCTGGTAAGTTACCAAGAAAGTTACCAAGAAAGTTACCTGGTAAGTTACCAAGAAAGTTACCAAGAAAGTTACCTGGTAAGTTACCTGGTAAGTTACCTGGTAAGTTACCAAGAAAGTTACCAAGAAAGTTACCTGGTAAGTTACCAAGAAAGTTACCAAGAAAGTTACCTGGTAAGTTACCTGGTAAGTTACCAAGAAAGTTACCTGGTAAGTTACCTGGTAAGTTACCAAGAAAGTTACCTGGTAAGTTAACAAGAAAGTTACCTGGTAAGTTACCTGGTAAGTTACCAAGAAAGTTACCAGGTAAGTTACCAAGAAAGTTACCTGGTAAGTTACCAAGAAAGTTACCTGGTAAGTTACCTGGTAAGTTACCAAGAAAGTTACCTGGTAAGTTACCTGGTAAGTTACCAAGAAAGTTACCTGGTAAGTTACCTGGTAAGTTACCAAGAAAGTTACCAAGAAAGTTACCTGGTAAGTTACCTGGTAAGTTACCAAGAAAGTTACCAAGAAAGTTACCTGGTAAGTTACCAAGAAAGTTACCAAGAAAGTTACCTGGTAAGTTACCTGGTAAGTTACCTGGTAAGTTACCTGGTAAGTTACCAAGAAAGTTACCAAGAAAGTTACCTGGTAAGTTACCTGGTAAGTTACCAAGAAAGTTACCAGGTAAGTTACCAAGAAAGTTACCAGGTAAGTTACCAAGAAAGTTACCTGGTAAGTTACCTGGTAAGTTACCAAGAAAGTTACCTGGTAAGTTACCTGGTAAGTTACCTGGTAAGTTACCAAGAAAGTTACCAAGAAAGTTACCTGGTAAGTTACCTGGTAAGTTACCAAGAAAGTTACCAAGAACGTTACCTGGTAAGTTACCTGGTAAGTTACCAAGAAAGTTACCAAGAAAGTTACCAAGAAAGTTACCTGGTAAGTTACCAAGAAAGTTACCTGGTAAGTTACCAAGAAAGTTACCTGGTAAGTTACCAAGAAAGTTACCAAGAAAGTTACCTGGTAAGTTACCAAGAAAGTTACCAAGAAAGTTACCTGGTAAGTTACCAAGAAAGTTACCAAGAAAGTTACCTGGTAAGTTACCTGGTAAGTTACCAAGAAAGTTACCTGGTAAGTTACCTGGTAAGTTACCTGGTAAGTTACCAGGTAAGTTACCAAGAAAGTTACCAGGTAAGTTACCTGGTAAGTTACCAAGAAAGTTACCAAGAAAGTTACCTGGTAAGTTACCTGGTAAGTTACCAAGAAAGTTACCAAGAAAGTTACCTGGTAAGTTACCAAGAAAGTTACCAAGAAAGTTACCTGGTAAGTTACCTGGTAAGTTACCAAGAAAGTTACCTGGTAAGTTACCTGGTAAGTTACCAAGAAAGTTACCAAGAAAGTTACCTGGTAAGTTACCTGGTAAGTTACCAAGAAAGTTACCAAGAAAGTTACCAGGTAAGTTACCAAGAAAGTTACCTGGTAAGTTACCAAGAACGTTACCAGGTAAGTTACCAAGAAAGTTACCAAGAAAGTTACCTGGTAAGTTACCAAGAAAGTTACCAAGAACGTTACCTGGTAAGTTACCTGATAAGTTACCAAGAAAGTTACCAAGAAAGTTACCTGGTAAGTTACCTGGTAAGTTACCTGGTAAGTTACCAAGAAAGTTACCAAGAAAGTTACCAAGAAAGTTACCTGGTAAGTTACCTGGTAAGTTACCAAGAAAGTTACCAAGAAAGTTACCTGGTAAGTTACCAAGAAAGTTACCAAGAAAGTTACCTGGTAAGTTACCTGGTAAGTTACCAAGAAAGTTACCAAGAAAGTTACCTGGTAAGTTACCTGGTAAGTTACCAAGAAAGTTACCAGTTAAGTTACCAAGAAAGTTACCAGTTAAGTTACCAAGAAAGTTACCAGTTAAGTTACCAAGAAAGTTACCTGGTAAGTTACTTAGTAAGTAACTTCAACTGCTACAGGTGGCTAGGCTAGGCTCAAAGATGAGAGCAAAAACATTCCCACTTCAAATGCAAAAAGCTCTTCTCCAACAAAACTTCAGCCTGGTATTCCTTGCTTCCACCTCTGGAAACTCCGACACAGCCCTCCCCCCGCCTGCTACTGCAGGATTTGCATTTGTTGATCAGGGCCCCCTGATGAGGTATCAAACCCCACGCTGCGACATCTTAGGTTCGCAGACTTGCGCGCTCCGCCAGGAGACCCGTCACGCTCAAGGCCTTTCTGCTAGCGTTTCTAACATCTTTACTCAACACTCTGGCCTTTAAAACTAGTGAAACTGTAACCTGTGACAATCAAACTTCTAAACCGTCTACAGATGGAATCGAACCTGCACCATCTGCACATCAGGGTTGCAGCTTAAACCACGACACCACAGGCCCTCTGCACACAGGGCTTCACACTATTCATTGCTTTACTTTGGATATTGGCCTTTGTGAAGTTGAAGATCAAAAGTGGGAACTTTCATCAATATGTCTGGAGGTGGATTTGAACCACCATCAGTCGCATTGCAAACACACTAAGAAACCCACTACACTACACATGCTCAGCATAGCAAATGTATTTCTCTTGGTACATTTTATGTCTTCATGTTGGATGTTAACCTTTTAAAAGTTGAGTTAGAGTTAAACTTTAGGAGGATCTTTGAGCTTCTTGTGGCCTTGAATGATCTACAGGCGGTTTTGAACCAGCAACACTTGCACATGAGGCTTACATCATAAACCACACGACCACAAGCCCTGTTCCCTGAGCTGAACAACTACATGTATGTAAGGAACATGTATCATTTGTATCAAATGATCACATGTATCATTTGTTACCTGGTAAGTTACCAAGAAAGTTACCAGGTAAGTTACCAAGAAAGTTACCTGGTAAGTTACCAGGTAAGTTACCAAGAAAGTTACCTGGTAAGTTACCTGGTAAGTTACCTGGTAAGTTACCAAGAAAGTTACCTGGTAAGTTACCTGGTAAGTTACCAAGAAAGTTACCAAGAAAGTTACCTGGTAAGTTACCTGGTAAGTTACCAAGAAAGTTACCTGGTAAGTTACCTGGTAAGTTACCAAGAAGGTTACCAAGAAAGTTACCAGGTAAGTTACCAAGAAAGTTACCTGGTAAGTTACCAAGAAAGTTACCAGGTAAGTTACCAAGAAAGTTACCAAGAAAGTTACCTGGTAAGTTACCAAGAAAGTTACCAAGAAAGTTACCTGGTAAGTTACCTGGTAAGTTACCAAGAAAGTTACCAAGAAAGTTACCTGGTAAGTTACCTGGTAAGTTACCAAGAAAGTTACCAAGAAAGTTACCTGGTAAGTTACCTGGTAAGTTACCAAGAAAGTTACCTGGTAAGTTACCTGGTAAGTTACCAAGAAAGTTACCAAGAAAGTTACCAAGAAAGTTACCTGGTAAGTTACCAAGAAAGTTACCAAGAAAGTTACCTGGTAAGTTACCTGGTAAGTTACCAAGAAAGTTACCAAGAAAGTTACCTGGTAAGTTACCTGGTAAGTTACCAAGAAAGTTACCTGGTAAGTTACCTGGTAAGTTACCAAGAAAGTTACCAAGAAAGTTACCTGGTAAGTTACCTGGTAAGTTACCAAGAAAGTTACCAGGTAAGTTACCAAGAAAGTTACCTGGTAAGTTACCTGGTAAGTTACCAAGAAAGTTACCTGGTAAGTTACCTGGTAAGTTACCAAGAAAGTTACCAAGAAAGTTACCTGGTAAGTTACCTGGTAAGTTACCTGGTAAGTTACCAAGAAAGTTACCTGGTAAGTTACCTGGTAAGTTACCTGGTAAGTTACCAAGAAGGTTACCAAGAAAGTTACCAGGTAAGTTACCAAGAAAGTTACCTGGTAAGTTACCAAGAAAGTTACCAGGTAAGTTACCAAGAAAGTTACCAAGAAAGTTACCTGGTAAGTTACCAAGAAAGTTACCAAGAAAGTTACCTGGTAAGTTACCTGGTAAGTTACCAAGAAAGTTACCAAGAAAGTTACCTGGTAAGTTACCTGGTAAGTTACCAAGAAAGTTACCAAGAAAGTTACCTGGTAAGTTACCTGGTAAGTTACCAAGAAAGTTACCTGGTAAGTTACCTGGTAAGTTACCAAGAAAGTTACCAAGAAAGTTACCAAGAAAGTTACCTGGTAAGTTACCAAGAAAGTTACCAAGAAAGTTACCTGGTAAGTTACCTGGTAAGTTACCAAGAAAGTTACCTGGTAAGTTACCTGGTAAGTTACCAAGAAAGTTACCAAGAAAGTTACCAAGAAAGTTACCAAGAAAGTTACCTGGTAAGTTACCAAGAAAGTTACCAAGAAAGTTACCTGGTAAGTTACCAAGAAAGTTACCAAGAAAGTTACCTGGTAAGTTACCTGGTAAGTTACCAAGAAAGTTACCAAGAAAGTTACCAAGAAAGTTACCAGGTAAGTTACCAAGAAAGTTACCAAGAAAGTTACCTGGTAAGTTACCAAGAAAGTTACCAAGAAAGTTACCTGGTAAGTTACCTGGTAAGTTACCAAGAAAGTTACCAAGAAAGTTACCTGGTAAGTTACCTGGTAAGTTACCAAGAAAGTTACCAAGAAAGTTACCTGGTAAGTTACCTGGTAAGTTACCAAGAAAGTTACCTGGTAAGTTACCTGGTAAGTTACCAAGAAAGTTACCAAGAAAGTTACCAAGAAAGTTACCTGGTAAGTTACCAAGAAAGTTACCAAGAAAGTTACCTGGTAAGTTACCTGGTAAGTTACCAAGAAAGTTACCAAGAAAGTTACCTGGTAAGTTACCTGGTAAGTTACCAAGAAAGTTACCAAGAAAGTTACCTGGTAAGTTACCTGGTAAGTTACCAAGAAAGTTACCAAGAAAGTTACCTGGTAAGTTACCTGGTAAGTTACCAAGAAAGTTACCAGGTAAGTTACCAAGAAAGTTACCTGGTAAGTTACCTGGTAAGTTACCAAGAAAGTTACCTGGTAAGTTACCTGGTAAGTTACCAAGAAAGTTACCAAGAAAGTTACCTGGTAAGTTACCTGGTAAGTTACCTGGTAAGTTACCAAGAAAGTTACCTGGTAAGTTACCTGGTAAGTTACCAAGAAAGTTACCAGGTAAGTTACCAAGAAAGTTACCTGGTAAGTTACCAAGAAAGTTACCAGGTAAGTTACCAAGAAAGTTACCAAGAAAGTTACCTGGTAAGTTACCAAGAAAGTTACCAAGAAAGTTACCTGGTGAGTTACCTGGTAAGTTACCAAGAAAGTTACCAAGAAAGTTACCTGGTAAGTTACCTGGTAAGTTACCAAGAAAGTTACCAAGAAAGTTACCTGGTAAGTTACCTGGTAAGTTACCAAGAAAGTTACCAAGAAAGTTACCTGGTAAGTTACCAGGTAAGTTACCAAGAAAGTTACCTGGTAAGTTACCAAGAAAGTTACCTGGTAAGTTACCTGGTAAGTTACCAAGAAAGTTACCTGGTAAGTTACCTGGTAAGTTACCTGTTAAGTTACCAAGAAAGTTACCTGGTAAGTTACCAGGTAAGTTACCAAGAAAGTTACCAGGTAAGTTACCAAGAAGGTTACCAAGAAAGTTACCAAGAAAGTTACCTGGTAAGTTACCAAGAAAGTTACCTGGTAAGTTACCTGGTAAGTTACCAAGAAAGTTACCAAGAAAGTTACCTGGTAAGTTACCAAGAAAGTTACCAAGAAAGTTACCTGGTAAGTTACCTGGTAAGTTACCAAGAAAGTTACCAAGAAAGTTACCTGGTAAGTTACCTGGTAAGTTACCAAGAAAGTTACCTGGTAAGTTACCAAGAAAGTTACCTGGTAAGTTACCTGGTAAGTTACCAAGAAAGTTACCAAGAAAGTTACCTGGTAAGTTACCTGGTAAGTTACCAAGAAAGTTACCAAGAAAGTTACCTGGTAAGTTACCTGGTAAGTTACCAAGAAAGTTACCAAGAAAGTTACCTGGTAAGTTACCAAGAAAGTTACCAAGAAAGTTACCTGGTAAGTTACCTGGTAAGTTACCAAGAAAGTTACCTGGTAAGTTACCTGGTAAGTTACCAAGAAAGTTACCTGGTAAGTTACCAAGAAAGTTACCAGGTAAGTTACCAAGAAAGTTACCAGGTAAGTTACCTGGTAAGTTACCAAGAAAGTTACCAAGAAAGTTACCTGGTAAGTTACCTGGTAAGTTACCAAGAAAGTTACCTGGTAAGTTACCTGGTAAGTTACCTGGTAAGTTACCAAGAAAGTTACCTGGTAAGTTACCTGGTAAGTTACCAAGAAAGTTACCAAGAAAGTTACCTGGTAAGTTACCTGGTAAGTTACCAAGAAAGTTACCAAGAAAGTTACCTGGTAAGTTACCAAGAAAGTTACCAGGTAAGTTACCAAGAAAGTTACCAAGAAAGTTACCTGGTAAGTTACCAAGAAAGTTACCAAGAAAGTTACCTGGTAAGTTACCTGGTAAGTTACCTGGTAAGTTACCAAGAAAGTTACCAAGAAAGTTACCTGGTAAGTTACCTGGTAAGTTACCAAGAAAGTTACCAAGAAAGTTACCTGGTAAGTTACCTGGTAAGTTACCAAGAAAGTTACCAAGAAAGTTACCAAGAAAGTTACCAAGAAAGTAACCTGGTAAGTTACCTGGTAAGTTACCAAGAAAGTTACCAAGAAAGTTACCTGGTAAGTTACCAAGAAAGTTACCAAGAAAGTTACCTGGTAAGTTACCTGGTAAGTTACCTGGTAAGTTACCAAGAAAGTTACCTGTTAAGTTACCAAGAAAGTTACCAGTTAAGTTACCAAGAAAGTTACCTGTTAAGTTACCAAGAAAGTTACCAGTTAAGTTACCAAGAAAGTTACCTGTTAAGTTACCAAGAAAGTTACCTGGTAAGTTACTTAGTAAGTAACTTCAACTGCTACAGGTGGCTAGGCTAGGCTAGGCTAGGCTCAAAGATGAGAGCAAAAACATTCCCACTTCAAATGCAAAAAGCTCTTCTCCAACTGTCCAACAAAACTTCAGCCTGGTATTCCTTGCTTCCACCTCTGGAAACTCCGACACAGCCCTCCCCCCGCCTGCTACTGCAGGATTTGCATTTGTTGATCAGGGCCCCCTGATGAGGTATCAAACCCCACGCTGCGACATCTTAGGTTCGCAGACTTGCGCGCTCCGCCACGCTCAAGGCCTTTCTGCTAGCGTTTCTAACATCTTTACTCAACACTCTGGCCTTTAAAACTAGTGAAACTGTAACCTGTGACAATCAAACTTCTAAACCGTCTACAGATGGAATCGAACCTGCACCATCTGCACATCAGGGTTGCAGCTTAAACCACGACACCACAGGCCCTCTGCACACAGGGCTTCACACTATTCATTGCTTTACTTTGGATATTGGCCTTTGTGAAGTTGAAGATCAAAAGTGGGACTTTCATCAATATGTCTGGAGGTGGATTTGAACCACCATCAGTCGCATTGCAAACACACTAAGAAACCCACTACACTACACATGCTCAGCATAGCAAGTGTATTTCTCTTGGTACATTTTATGTCTTCATGTTGGATGTTAACCTTTTAAAAGTTGAGTTAGAGTTAAACTTTAGGAGGATCTTTGAGCTTCTTGTGGCCTTGAATGATCTACAGGCGGTTTTGAACCAGCAACACTTGCACATGAGGCTTACATCATAAACCACACGACCACAAGCCCTGTTCCCTGAGCTGAACAACTACATGTATGTAAGGAACCTTTGAATGAACATGTATCATTTGTTACCTGGTAAGTTACCAAGAAAGTTACCAGGTAAGTTACCAAGAAAGTTACCTGGTAAGTTACCTGGTAAGTTACCAGGTAAGTTACCAAGAAAGTTACCTGGTAAGTTACCTGGTAAGTTACCTGGTAAGTTACCAAGAAAGTTACCAAGAAAGTTACCTGGTAAGTTACCTGGTAAGTTACCAAGAAAGTTACCTGGTAAGTTACCTGGTAAGTTACCAAGAAAGTTACCAAGAAAGTTACCTGGTAAGTTACCTGGTAAGTTACCAAGAAAGTTACCAAGAAAGTTACCAGGTAAGTTACCAAGAAAGTTACCTGGTAAGTTACCTGGTAAGTTACCAAGAAAGTTACCAAGAAAGTTACCTGGTAAGTTACCTGGTAAGTTACCTGGTAAGTTACCAAGAAAGTTACCTGGTAAGTTACCTGGTAAGTTACCAAGAAAGTTACCAAGAAAGTTACCTGGTAAGTTACCAAGAAAGTTACCAAGAAAGTTACCTGGTAAGTTACCTGGTAAGTTACCAAGAAAGTTACCAAGAAAGTTACCTGGTAAGTTACCTGGTAAGTTACCAAGAAAGTTACCAGGTAAGTTACCAAGAAAGTTACCAGGTAAGTTACCAAGAAAGTTACCTGGTAAGTTACCAAGAAAGTTACCAGGTAAGTTACCAAGAAAGTTACCAAGAAAGTTACCTGGTAAGTTACCTGGTAAGTTACCAAGAAAGTTACCAAGAAAGTTACCTGGTAAGTTACCTGGTAAGTTACCAAGAAAGTTACCTGGTAAGTTACCAAGAAAGTTACCTGGTAAGTTACCAAGAAAGTTACCTGGTAAGTTACCTGGTAAGTTACCAAGAAAGTTACCAAGAAAGTTACCTGGTAAGTTACCTGGTAAGTTACCAAGAAAGTTACCTGGTAAGTTACCAAGAAAGTTACCTGGTAAGTTACCAAGAAAGTTACCTGGTAAGTTACCAAGAAAGTTACCAGGTAAGTTACCAAGAAAGTTACTAGGTAAGTTACCAAGAAAGTTACCAGGTAAGTTACCAAGAAAGTTACCTGGTAAGTTACCAAGAAAGTTACCAGGTAAGTTACCAAGAAAGTTACCAGGTAAGTTACCAAGAAAGTTACCTGGTAAGTTACCTGGTAAGTTACCAAGAAAGTTACCTGGTAAGTTACCTGGTAAGTTACCAAGAAAGTTACCAAGAAAGTTACCTGGTAAGTTACCTGGTAAGTTACCAAGAAAGTTACCAAGAAAGTTACCAGGTAAGTTACCTGGTAAGTTACCAAGAAAGTTACCAAGAAAGTTACCTGGTAAGTTACCAAGAAAGTTACCAAGAAAGTTACCTGGTAAGTTACCAAGAAAGTTACCAAGAAAGTTACCTGGTAAGTTACCTGGTAAGTTACCAAGAAAGTTACCAAGAAAGTTACCAAGAAAGTTACCAAGAAAGTTACCTGGTAAGTTACCAAGAAAGTTACAAAGAAAGTTACCTGGTAAGTTACCTGGTAAGTTACCTGGTAAGTTACCAAGAAAGTTACCAAGAAAGTTACCTGGTAAGTTACCAAGAAAGTTACCAAGAAAGTTACCTGGTAAGTTACCTGGTAAGTTACCTGGTAAGTTACCAAGAAAGTTACCAAGAAAGTTACCTGGTAAGTTACCAAGAAAGTTACCAAGAAAGTTACCTGGTAAGTTACCAAGAAAGTTACCTGTTAAGTTACCAAGAAAGTTACCAGTTAAGTTACCAAGAAAGTTACCAGTTAAGTTACCAAGAAAGTTACCTGTTAAGTTACCAAGAAAGTTACCTGTTAAGTTACCAAGAAAGTTACCAGTTAAGTTACCAAGAAAGTTACCTGTTAAGTTACCAAGAAAGTTACCTGTTAAGTTACCAAGAAAGTTACCTGGTAAGTTACCAAGAAAGTTACCTGGTAAGTTACCAGGAAAGTTACCTGGTAAGTAACTTTAACTGCTACAGGTGGCTAGGCTAGGCTAGGCTAGGCTAGGCTAGGCTCGGCTCAAAGATGAGAGAAAAAACATTCCCACTTCAAATGCAAAAAGCTCTTCTCCAACTGTCCAACAAAACTTCAGCCTGGTATTCCTTGCTTCCACCTCTGGAAACTCCGACACAGCCCTCCCCCCGCCTGCTACTGCAGGATTTGCATTTGTTGATCAGGGCCCCCTGATGAGGTATCAAACCCCACGCTGCGACATCTTAGGTTCGCAGACTTGCGCGCTCCGCCAGGAGACCCGTCACGCTCAAGGGCTTTCTGCTAGCGTTTCTAGCATCTTTACTCAACACTCTGGCCTAGTGAAACTAGTGAAACTGTAACCTGTGACAATCAAACTTCTAAACCGTCTACAGATGGAATCGAACCTGCACTATCTGCACATCAGGGTTGCAGCTTAAACCACGACACCACAGGCCCTCTGCACACAGGGCTTCACACTATTCATTGCTTTACTTTGGATATTGGCCTTTGTGAAGTTGAAGATCAAAAGTGGGACTTTCATCAATATGTCTGGAGGTGGATTTGAACCACCATCAGTCGCATTGCAAACACACTAAGAAACCCACTACACTACACATGCTCAGCATAGCAAGTGTATTTCTCTTGGTACATTTTATGTCTTCATGTTGGATGTTAACCTTTTAAAAGTTGAGTTAGAGTTAAACTTTAGGAGGATCTTTGAGCTTCTTGTGGCCTTGAATGATCTACAGGCGGTTTTGAACCAGCAACACTTGCACATGAGGCTTACATCATAAACCACACGACCACAAGCCCTGTTCCCTGAGCTGAACAACTACATGTATGTAAGGAACCTTTGAATGAACATGTATCATTTGTTACCTGGTAAGTTACCAAGAAAGTTACCTGGTAAGTTACCAAGAAAGTTACCTGGTAAGTTACCAAAAAAGTTACCTGGTAAGTTACCAAGAAAGTTACCAGGTAAGTTACCAAGAAAGTTACCTGGTAAGTTACCAAGAAAGTTACCAGGTAAGTTACCAAGAAAGTTACCAGGTAAGTTACCAAGAAAGTTACCTGGTAAGTTACCAAGAAAGTTACCTGGTAAGTTACCAAGAAAGTTACCAAGAAAGTTACCAAGAAAGTTACCAAGAAAGTTACCTGGTAAGTTACCAAGAAAGTTACCAAGAAAGTTACCTGGTAAGTTACCAAGAAAGTTACCTGGTAAGTTACCTGGTAAGTTACCAAGAAAGTTACCAAGAAAGTTACCTGGTAAGTTACCAAGAAAGTTACCAAGAAAGTTACCTGGTAAGTTACCTGGTAAGTTACCAAGAAAGTTACCAAGAAATTTACCTGGTAAGTTACCTGGTAAGTTACCAAGAAAGTTACCAAGAAAGTTACCTGGTAAGTTACCAAGAAAGTTACCAAGAAAGTTACCTGGTAAGTTACCTGGTAAGTTACCAAGAAAGTTACCAAGAAAGTTACCTGGTAAGTTACCTGGTAAGTTACCAAGAAAGTTACCAAGAAAGTTACCTAGTAAGTTACCTGGTAAGTTACCAAGAAAGTTACCAAGAAAGTTACCTGGTAAGTTACCAAGAAAGTTACCAAGAAAGTTACCAAGAAAGTTACCTGGTAAGTTACCAAGAAAGTTACCAAGAAAGTTACCTGGTAAGTTACCTGGTAAGTTACCAAGAAAGTTACCTGGTAAGTTACCTGGTAAGTTACCAAGAAAGTTACCAAGAAAGTTACCTGGTAAGTTACCTGGTAAGTTACCTGGTAAGTTACCAAGAAAGTTACCTGGTAAGTTACCTGGTAAGTTACCAAGAAAGTTACCTGGTAAGTTACCAAGAAAGTTACCAGGTAAGTTACCAAGAAAGTTACCTGGTAAGTTACCAAGAAAGTTACCTGGTAAGTTACCAAGAAAGTTACCAAGAAAGTTACCAGGTAAGTTACCAAGAAAGTTACCAGGTAAGTTACCAAGAAAGTTACCAGGTAAGTTACCAAGAAAGTTACCTGGTAAGTTACCAAGAAAGTTACCAGGTAAGTTACCAAGAAAGTTACCTGGTAAGTTACCAAGAAAGTTACCAGGTAAGTTACCAAGAAAGTTACCAGGTAAGTTACCAGGTAAGTTACCAAGAAAGTTATCTGGTAAGTTACCAAGAAAGTTACCTGGTAAGTTACCAAGAAAGTTACCAGGTAAGTTACCAAGAAAGTTACCTGGTAAGTTACCAAGAACGTTACCAGGTAAGTTACCAAGAAAGTTACCAAGAAAGTTACCTGGTAAGTTACCAAGAAAGTTACCAAGAAAGTTACCTGGTAAGTTACCTGATAAGTTACCAAGAAAGTTACCAAGAAAGTTACCTGGTAAGTTACCTGGTAAGTTACCAAGAAAGTTACCAAGAAAGTTACCTGGTAAGTTACCTGGTAAGTTACCAAGAAAGTTACCAAGAAAGTTACCTGGTAAGTTACCAAGAAAGTTACCAAGAAAGTTACCTGGTAAGTTACCTGGTAAGTTACCAAGAAAGTTACCAAGAAAGTTACCTGGTAAGTTACCTGGTAAGTTACCAAGAAAGTTACCAGTTAAGTTACCAAGAAAGTTACCAGTTAAGTTACCAAGAAAGTTACCAGTTAAGTTACCAAGAAAGTTACCTGGTAAGTTACTTAGTAAGTAACTTCAACTGCTACAGGTGGCTAGGCTAGGCTAGGCTAGGCTCAAAGATGAGAGCAAAAACATTCCCACTTCAAATGCAAAAAGCTCTTCTCCAACAAAACTTCAGCCTGGTATTCCTTGCTTCCACCTCTGGAAACTCCGACACAGCCCTCCCCCCGCCTGCTACTGCAGGATTTGCATTTGTTGATCAGGGCCCCCTGATGAGGTATCAAACCCCACGCTGCGACATCTTAGGTTCGCAGACTTGCGCGCTCCGCCAGGAGACCCGTCACGCTCAAGGCCTTTCTGCTAGCGTTTCTAACATCTTTACTCAACACTCTGGCCTTTAAAACTAGTGAAACTGTAACCTGTGACAATCAAACTTCTAAACCGTCTACAGATGGAATCGAACCTGCACCATCTGCACATCAGGGTTGCAGCTTAAACCACGACACCACAGGCCCTCTGCACACAGGGCTTCACACTATTCATTGCTTTACTTTGGATATTGGCCTTTGTGAAGTTGAAGATCAAAAGTGGGAACTTTCATCAATATGTCTGGAGGTGGATTTGAACCACCATCAGTCGCATTGCAAACACACTAAGAAACCCACTACACTACACATGCTCAGCATAGCAAATGTATTTCTCTTGGTACATTTTATGTCTTCATGTTGGATGTTAACCTTTTAAAAGTTGAGTTAGAGTTAAACTTTAGGAGGATCTTTGAGCTTCTTGTGGCCTTGAATGATCTACAGGCGGTTTTGAACCAGCAACACTTGCACATGAGGCTTACATCATAAACCACACGACCACAAGCCCTGTTCCCTGAGCTGAACAACTACATGTATGTAAGGAACATGTATCATTTGTATCAAATGATCACATGTATCATTTGTTACCTGGTAAGTTACCAAGAAAGTTACCAGGTAAGTTACCAAGAAAGTTACCTGGTAAGTTACCAGGTAAGTTACCAAGAAAGTTACCTGGTAAGTTACCTGGTAAGTTACCTGGTAAGTTACCAAGAAAGTTACCTGGTAAGTTACCTGGTAAGTTACCAAGAAAGTTACCAAGAAAGTTACCTGGTAAGTTACCTGGTAAGTTACCAAGAAAGTTACCTGGTAAGTTACCTGGTAAGTTACCAAGAAGGTTACCAAGAAAGTTACCAGGTAAGTTACCAAGAAAGTTACCTGGTAAGTTACCAAGAAAGTTACCAGGTAAGTTACCAAGAAAGTTACCAAGAAAGTTACCTGGTAAGTTACCAAGAAAGTTACCAAGAAAGTTACCTGGTAAGTTACCTGGTAAGTTACCAAGAAAGTTACCAAGAAAGTTACCTGGTAAGTTACCTGGTAAGTTACCAAGAAAGTTACCAAGAAAGTTACCTGGTAAGTTACCTGGTAAGTTACCAAGAAAGTTACCTGGTAAGTTACCTGGTAAGTTACCAAGAAAGTTACCAAGAAAGTTACCAAGAAAGTTACCTGGTAAGTTACCAAGAAAGTTACCAAGAAAGTTACCTGGTAAGTTACCTGGTAAGTTACCAAGAAAGTTACCAAGAAAGTTACCTGGTAAGTTACCTGGTAAGGTACCAAGAAAGTTACCAAGAAAGTTACCTGGTAAGTTACCTGGTAAGTTACCAAGAAAGTTACCAAGAAAGTTACCTGGTAAGTTACCTGGTAAGTTACCAAGAAAGTTACCAAGAAAGTTACCTGGTAAGTTACCTGGTAAGTTACCTGGTAAGTTACCAAGAAAGTTACCTGGTAAGTTACCTGGTAAGTTACCAAGAAAGTTACCAAGAAAGTTACCTGGTAAGTTACCTGGTAAGTTACCTGGTAAGTTACCAAGAAAGTTACCAAGAAAGTTACCTGGTAAGTTACCTGGTAAGTTACCAAGAAAGTTACCAAGAAAGTTACCAGGTAAGTTACCAAGAAAGTTACCTGGTAAGTTACCAAGAAAGTTACCAGGTAAGTTACCAAGAAAGTTACCAAGAAAGTTACCTGGTAAGTTACCAAGAAAGTTACCAAGAAAGTTACCTGGTAAGTTACCTGGTAAGTTACCAAGAAAGTTACCTGGTGAGTTACCTTGTAAGTTACCAAGAAAGTTACCAAGAAAGTTACCTGGTAAGTTACCAAGAAAGTTACCAAGAAAGTTACCTGGTAAGTTACCTGGTAAGTTACCAAGAAAGTTACCAAGAAAGTTACCTGGTAAGTTACCTGGTAAGTTACCAAGAAAGTTACCAAGAAAGTTACCTGGTAAGTTACCTGGTAAGTTACCAAGAAAGTTACCTGGTAAGTTACCTGGTAAGTTACCAAGAAAGTTACCAAGAAAGTTACCAAGAAAGTTACCTGGTAAGTTACCAAGAAAGTTACCAAGAAAGTTACCTGGTAAGTTACCTGGTAAGTTACCAAGAAAGTTACCAAGAAAGTTACCTGGTAAGTTACCTGGTAAGGTACCAAGAAAGTTACCAAGAAAGTTACCTGGTAAGTTACCTGGTAAGTTACCAAGAAAGTTACCAAGAAAGTTACCTGGTAAGTTACCTGGTAAGTTACCAAGAAAGTTACCAAGAAAGTTACCTGGTAAGTTACCTGGTAAGTTACCTGGTAAGTTACCAAGAAAGTTACCTGGTAAGTTACCTGGTAAGTTACCAAGAAAGTTACCAAGAAAGTTACCTGGTAAGTTACCTGGTAAGTTACCTGGTAAGTTACCAAGAAAGTTACCAAGAAAGTTACCTGGTAAGTTACCTGGTAAGTTACCAAGAAAGTTACCAAGAAAGTTACCAGGTAAGTTACCAAGAAAGTTACCTGGTAAGTTACCAAGAAAGTTACCAGGTAAGTTACCAAGAAAGTTACCAAGAAAGTTACCTGGTAAGTTACCAAGAAAGTTACCAAGAAAGTTACCTGGTAAGTTACCTGGTAAGTTACCAAGAAAGTTACCTGGTGAGTTACCTTGTAAGTTACCAAGAAAGTTACCAAGAAAGTTACCTGGTAAGTTACCTGGTAAGTTACCAAGAAAGTTACCAAGAAAGTTACCTGGTAAGTTACCTGGTAAGTTACCAAGAAAGTTACCAAGAAAGTTACCTGGTAAGTTACCAGGTAAGTTACCAAGAAAGTTACCTGGTAAGTTACCAAGAAAGTTACCTGGTAAGTTACCTGGTAAGTTACCAAGAAAGTTACCTGGTAAGTTACCTGGTAAGTTACCTGTTAAGTTACCAAGAAAGTTACCTGGTAAGTTACCAGGTAAGTTACCAAGAAAGTTACCAGGTAAGTTACCAAGAAAGTTACCAAGAAAGTTACCAAGAAAGTTACCTGGTAAGTTACCAAGAAAGTTACCTGGTAAGTTACCTGGTAAGTTACCAAGAAAGTTACCAAGAAAGTTACCTGGTAAGTTACCAAGAAAGTTACCAAGAAAGTTACCTGGTAAGTTACCTGGTAAGTTACCAAGAAAGTTACCAAGAAAGTTACCTGGTAAGTTACCTGGTAAGTTACCAAGAAAGTTACCAAGAAAGTTACCTGGTAAGTTACCTGGTAAGTTACCAAGAAAGTTACCAAGAAAGTTACCTGGTAAGTTACCTGGTAAGTTACCAAGAAAGTTACCTGGTAAGTTACCAAGAAAGTTACCAGGTAAGTTACCAAGAAAGTTACCAGGTAAGTTACCTGGTAAGTTACCAAGAAAGTTACCAAGAAAGTTACCTGGTAAGTTACCTGGTAAGTTACCAAGAAAGTTACCAAGAAAGTTACCTGGTAAGTTACCTGGTAAGTTACCAAGAAAGTTACCTGGTAAGTTACCTGGTAAGTTACCAAGAAAGTTACCAAGAAAGTTACCTGGTAAGTTACCTGGTAAGTTACCAAGAAAGTTACCAAGAAAGTTACCTGGTAAGTTACCAAGAAAGTTACCAGGTAAGTTACCAAGAAAGTTACCAAGAAAGTTACCTGGTAAGTTACCAAGAAAGTTACCAAGAAAGTTACCTGGTAAGTTACCTGGTAAGTTACCTGGTAAGTTACCAAGAAAGTTACCAAGAAAGTTACCTGGTAAGTTACCTGGTAAGTTACCAAGAAAGTTACCAAGAAAGTTACCTGGTAAGTTACCTGGTAAGTTACCAAGAAAGTTACCAAGAAAGTTACCTGGTAAGTTACCTGGTAAGTTACCAAGAAAGTTACCAAGAAAGTTACCTGGTAAGTTACCAGGTAAGTTACCAAGAAAGTTACCTGGTAAGTTACCAAGAAAGTTACCTGGTAAGTTACCTGGTAAGTTACCAAGAAAGTTACCTGGTAAGTTACCTGGTAAGTTACCTGTTAAGTTACCAAGAAAGTTACCTGGTAAGTTACCAGGTAAGTTACCAAGAAAGTTACCAGGTAAGTTACCAAGAAAGTTACCAAGAAAGTTACCAAGAAAGTTACCTGGTAAGTTACCAAGAAAGTTACCTGGTAAGTTACCTGGTAAGTTACCAAGAAAGTTACCAAGAAAGTTACCTGGTAAGTTACCAAGAAAGTTACCAAGAAAGTTACCTGGTAAGTTACCTGGTAAGTTACCAAGAAAGTTACCAAGAAAGTTACCTGGTAAGTTACCTGGTAAGTTACCAAGAAAGTTACCTGGTAAGTTACCTGGTAAGTTACCTGGTAAGTTACCAAGAAAGTTACCTGGTAAGTTACCTGGTAAGTTACCAAGAAAGTTACCAAGAAAGTTACCTGGTAAGTTACCTGGTAAGTTACCAAGAAAGTTACCAAGAAAGTTACCTGGTAAGTTACCAAGAAAGTTACCAGGTAAGTTACCAAGAAAGTTACCAAGAAAGTTACCTGGTAAGTTACCAAGAAAGTTACCAAGAAAGTTACCTGGTAAGTTACCTGGTAAGTTACCTGGTAAGTTACCAAGAAAGTTACCAAGAAAGTTACCTGGTAAGTTACCTGGTAAGTTACCAAGAAAGTTACCAAGAAAGTTACCTGGTAAGTTACCTGGTAAGTTACCAAGAAAGTTACCAAGAAAGTTACCAAGAAAGTTACCAAGAAAGTTACCTGGTAAGTTACCTGGTAAGTTACCAAGAAAGTTACCAAGAAAGTTACCTGGTAAGTTACCTGGTAAGTTACCAAGAAAGTTACCAAGAAAGTTACCTGGTAAGTTACCAAGAAAGTTACCAAGAAAGTTACCTGGTAAGTTACCTGGTAAGTTACCAAGAAAGTTACCTGTTAAGTTACCAAGAAAGTTACCAGTTAAGTTACCAAGAAAGTTACCTGTTAAGTTACCAAGAAAGTTACCAGTTAAGTTACCAAGAAAGTTACCTGTTAAGTTACCAAGAAAGTTACCTGGTAAGTTACTTAGTAAGTAACTTCAACTGCTACAGGTGGCTAGGCTAGGCTAGGCTAGGCTAGGCTAGGCTCAAAGATGAGAGCAAAAACATTCCCACTTCAAATGCAAAAAGCTCTTCTCCAACTGTCCAACAAAACTTCAGCCTGGTATTCCTTGCTTCCACCTCTGGAAACTCCGACACAGCCCTCCCCCCGCCTGCTACTGCAGGATTTGCATTTGTTGATCAGGGCCCCCTGATGAGGTATCAACCCCCACGCTGCGACATCTTAGGTTCGCAGACTTGCGCGCTCCGCCACGCTCAAGGCCTTTCTGCTAGCGTTTCTAACATCTTTACTCAACACTCTGGCCTTTAAAACTAGTGAAACTGTAACCTGTGACAATCAAACTTCTAAACCGTCTACAGATGGAATCGAACCTGCACCATCTGCACATCAGGGTTGCAGCTTAAACCACGACACCACAGGCCCTCTGCACACAGGGCTTCACACTATTCATTGCTTTACTTTGGATATTGGCCTTTGTGAAGTTGAAGATCAAAAGTGGGACTTTCATCAATATGTCTGGAGGTGGATTTGAACCACCATCAGTCGCATTGCAAACACACTAAGAAACCCACTACACTACACATGCTCAGCATAGCAAGTGTATTTCTCTTGGTACATTTTATGTCTTCATGTTGGATGTTAACCTTTTAAAAGTTGAGTTAGAGTTAAACTTTAGGAGGATCTTTGAGCTTCTTGTGGCCTTGAATGATCTACAGGCGGTTTTGAACCAGCAACACTTGCACATGAGGCTTACATCATAAACCACACGACCACAAGCCCTGTTCCCTGAGCTGAACAACTACATGTATGTAAGGAACCTTTGAATGAACATGTATCATTTGTTACCTGGTAAGTTACCAAGAAAGTTACCAGGTAAGTTACCAAGAAAGTTACCTGGTAAGTTACCTGGTAAGTTACCAGGTAAGTTACCAAGAAAGTTACCTGGTAAGTTACCTGGTAAGTTACCTGGTAAGTTACCAAGAAAGTTACCAAGAAAGTTACCTGGTAAGTTACCTGGTAAGTTACCAAGAAAGTTACCTGGTAAGTTACCTGGTAAGTTACCTGGTAAGTTACCAAGAAAGTTACCAAGAAAGTTACCTGGTAAGTTACCTGGTAAGTTACCAAGAAAGTTACCAAGAAAGTTACCAGGTAAGTTACCAAGAAAGTTACCTGGTAAGTTACCTGGTAAGTTACCAAGAAAGTTACCAAGAAAGTTACCTGGTAAGTTACCAAGAAAGTTACCAAGAAAGTTACCTGGTAAGTTACCTGGTAAGTTACCAAGAAAGTTACCAAGAAAGTTACCTGGTAAGTTACCTGGTAAGTTACCAAGAAAGTTACCAGGTAAGTTACCAAGAAAGTTACCAGGTAAGTTACCAAGAAAGTTACCTGGTAAGTTACCAAGAAAGTTACCAGGTAAGTTACCAAGAAAGTTACCAAGAAAGTTACCTGGTAAGTTACCTGGTAAGTTACCAAGAAAGTTACCAAGAAAGTTACCTGGTAAGTTACCTGGTAAGTTACCAAGAAAGTTACCTGGTAAGTTACCAAGAAAGTTACCTGGTAAGTTACCAAGAAAGTTACCTGGTAAGTTACCTGGTAAGTTACCAAGAAAGTTACCAAGAAAGTTACCTGGTAAGTTACCTGGTAAGTTACCAAGAAAGTTACCTGGTAAGTTACCAAGAAAGTTACCAGGTAAGTTACCAAGAAAGTTACCAGGTAAGTTACCAAGAAAGTTACCTGGTAAGTTACCTGGTAAGTTACCAAGAAAGTTACCTGGTAAGTTACCTGGTAAGTTACCAAGAAAGTTACCAAGAAAGTTACCTGGTAAGTTACCTGGTAAGTTACCAAGAAAGTTACCAGGTAAGTTACCTGGTAAGTTACCAAGAAAGTTACCAAGAAAGTTACCTGGTAAGTTACCAAGAAAGTTACCAAGAAAGTTACCTGGTAAGTTACCAAGAAAGTTACCAAGAAAGTTACCTGGTAAGTTACCTGGTAAGTTACCAAGAAAGTTACCAAGAAAGTTACCAAGAAAGTTACCAAGAAAGTTACCTGGTAAGTTACCAAGAAAGTTACAAAGAAAGTTACCTGGTAAGTTACCTGGTAAGTTACCTGGTAAGTTACCAAGAAAGTTACCAAGAAAGTTACCTGGTAAGTTACCAAGAAAGTTACCAAGAAAGTTACCTGGTAAGTTACCTGGTAAGTTACCAAGAAAGTTACCAAGAAAGTTACCTGGTAAGTTACCAAGAAAGTTACCAAGAAAGTTACCTGGTAAGTTACCAAGAAAGTTACCTGTTAAGTTACCAAGAAAGTTACCAGTTAAGTTACCAAGAAAGTTACCAGTTAAGTTACCAAGAAAGTTACCAGTTAAGTTACCAAGAAAGTTACCTGTTAAGTTACCAAGAAAGTTACCTGTTAAGTTACCAAGAAAGTTACCAGTTAAGTTACCAAGAAAGTTACCTGTTAAGTTACCAAGAAAGTTACCTGTTAAGTTACCAAGAAAGTTACCTGGTAAGTTACCAAGAAAGTTACCTGGTAAGTTACCAAGAAAGTTACCTGGTAAGTAACTTTAACTGCTACAGGTGGCTAGGCTAGGCTAGGCTAGGCTAGGCTAGGCTCGGCTCAAAGATGAGAGAAAAAACATTCCCACTTCAAATGCAAAAAGCTCTTCTCCAACTGTCCAACAAAACTTCAGCCTGGTATTCCTTGCTTCCACCTCTGGAAACTCCGACACAGCCCTCCCCCCGCCTGCTACTGCAGGATTTGCATTTGTTGATCAGGGCCCCCTGATGAGGTATCAAACCCCACGCTGCGACATCTTAGGTTCGCAGACTTGCGCGCTCCGCCAGGAGACCCGTCACGCTCAAGGGCTTTCTGCTAGCGTTTCTAACATCTTTACTCAACACTCTGGCCTAGTGAAACTAGTGAAACTGTAACCTGTGACAATCAAACTTCTAAACCGTCTACAGATGGAATCGAACCTGCACTATCTGCACATCAGGGTTGCAGCTTAAACCACGACACCACAGGCCCTCTGCACACAGGGCTTCACACTATTCATTGCTTTACTTTGGATATTGGCCTTTGTGAAGTTGAAGATCAAAAGTGGGACTTTCATCAATATGTCTGGAGGTGGATTTGAACCACCATCAGTCGCATTGCAAACACACTAAGAAACCCACTACACTACACATGCTCAGCATAGCAAGTGTATTTCTCTTGGTACATTTTATGTCTTCATGTTGGATGTTAACCTTTTAAAAGTTGAGTTAGAGTTAAACTTTAGGAGGATCTTTGAGCTTCTTGTGGCCTTGAATGATCTACAGGCGGTTTTGAACCAGCAACACTTGCACATGAGGCTTACATCATAAACCACACGACCACAAGCCCTGTTCCCTGAGCTGAACAACTACATGTATGTAAGGAACCTTTGAATGAACATGTATCATTTGTTACCTGGTAAGTTACCAAGAAAGTTACCTGGTAAGTTACCAAGAAAGTTACCTGGTAAGTTACCAAAAAAGTTACCTGGTAAGTTACCAAGAAAGTTACCAGGTAAGTTACCAAGAAAGTTACCTGGTAAGTTACCAAGAAAGTTACCAGGTAAGTTACCAAGAAAGTTACCAGGTAAGTTACCAAGAAAGTTACCTGGTAAGTTACCAAGAAAGTTACCTGGTAAGTTACCAAGAAAGTTACCAAGAAAGTTACCAAGAAAGTTACCTGGTAAGTTACCAAGAAAGTTACCAAGAAAGTTACCTGGTAAGTTACCAAGAAAGTTACCTGGTAAGTTACCTGGTAAGTTACCAAGAAAGTTACCAAGAAAGTTACCTGGTAAGTTACCAAGAAAGTTACCAAGAAAGTTACCTGGTAAGTTACCTGGTAAGTTACCAAGAAAGTTACCAAGAAATTTACCTGGTAAGTTACCTGGTAAGTTACCAAGAAAGTTACCAAGAAAGTTACCTGGTAAGTTACCAAGAAAGTTACCAAGAAAGTTACCTGGTAAGTTACCTGGTAAGTTACCAAGAAAGTTACCAAGAAAGTTACCTGGTAAGTTACCTGGTAAGTTACCAAGAAAGTTACCAAGAAAGTTACCTAGTAAGTTACCTGGTAAGTTACCAAGAAAGTTACCAAGAAAGTTACCTGGTAAGTTACCAAGAAAGTTACCAAGAAAGTTACCAAGAAAGTTACCTGGTAAGTTACCAAGAAAGTTACCAAGAAAGTTACCTGGTAAGTTACCTGGTAAGTTACCAAGAAAGTTACCTGGTAAGTTACCTGGTAAGTTACCAAGAAAGTTACCAAGAAAGTTACCTGGTAAGTTACCTGGTAAGTTACCTGGTAAGTTACCAAGAAAGTTACCTGGTAAGTTACCTGGTAAGTTACCTGGTAAGTTACCAAGAAAGTTACCTGGTAAGTTACCAAGAAAGTTACCAGGTAAGTTACCAAGAAAGTTACCTGGTAAGTTACCAAGAAAGTTACCTGGTAAGTTACCAAGAAAGTTACCAAGAAAGTTACCAGGTAAGTTACCAAGAAAGTTACCAGGTAAGTTACCAAGAAAGTTACCAGGTAAGTTACCAAGAAAGTTACCTGGTAAGTTACCAAGAAGGTTACCAGGTAAGTTACCAAGAAAGTTACCAGGTATGTTACCAAGAAAGTTACCAGGTAAGTTACCAAGAAAGTTACCAGGTAAGTTACCAGGTAAGTTACCAAGAAAGTTATCTGGTAAGTTACCAAGAAAGTTACCTGGTAAGTTACCAAGAAAGTTACCAGGTAAGTTACCAAGAAAGTTACCAGGTAAGTTACCAAGAAAGTTACCTGGTAAGTTACCTGGTAAGTTACCAAGAAAGTTACCAAGAAAGTTACCTGGTAAGTTACCAAGAAAGTTACCAGGTAAGTTACCAAGAAAGTTACCTGGTAAGTTACCAAGAAAGTTACCAGGTAAGTTACCAAGAAAGTTACCTGGTAAGTTACCAAGAAAGTTACCTGGTAAGTTACCAAGAAAGTTACCTGGTAAGAAAGTTACCAAGAAAGTTACCAAGAAAGTTACCTGGTAAGTTACCAAGAAAGTTACCAGGTAAGTTACCAAGAAAGTTACCTGGTAAGTTACCAAGAAAGTTACCTGGTAAGAAAGTTACCTGGTAAGTTACCAAGAAAGTTACCTGGTAAGTTACCAAGAAAGTTACCTGGTAAGTTACCAAGAAAGTTACCTGGTAAGTTACCAAGAAAGTTACCTGGTAAGTTACCAAGAAAGTTACCTGGTAAGTTACCAAGAAAGTTACCTGGTAAGTTACCAAGAAAGTTACCAGGTAAGTTACCAAGAAAGTTACCAGGTAAGTTACCAAGAAAGTTACCTGGTAAGTTACCAAGAAAGTTACCAGGTAAGTTACCAAGAAAGTTACCAGGTAAGTTACCAAGAAAGTTACCAGGTAAGTTACCAAGAAAGTTATCTGGTAAGTTACCAAGAAAGTCACCAGGTAAGTTACCAAGAAAGTTACCAAGTAAGTTACCAAGAAAGTTACCTGGTAAGTAAGTTACTTAGTAAGTAACTTCAACTGCTACAGGTGGCTAGGCTAGGCTAGGCTAGGCTAGGCTCAAAGATGAGAGCAAAAACATTCCCACTTCAAATGCAAAAAGCTCTTCTCCAACAAAAATTCAGCCTGGTATTCCTTGCTTCCACCTCTGGAAACTCCGGGGAAGGACACGGCCCTCCCCCCGCCTGCTACTGCAGGATTTGCATTTGTTGATCAGGGCCCCCTGATGAGGTATCAAACCCCACGCTGCGACATCTTAGGTTCGCAGACTTGCGCGCTCCGCCAGGAGACCCGTCACGCTCGAGGCCTTTCTGCTAGCGTTTCTAACATCTTTACTCAACACTCTGGCCTTTAAAACTAGTGAAACTGTAACAATCAAACTTCTAAACCGTCTACAGATGGAATCGTACCTGCACCATCTGCACATCAGGGTTGCAGCTTAAACCACGACACCACAGGCCCTCTGCACACAGTAACACTATTCATTGCTATACTTTGGATATTGGCCTTTGTAAAGTTGAAGATCAAAAGTGGGACTTTCATCAATATGTCTGGAGGTGGATTTGAACCACCATCAGTCGCATTGCAAACACACTAAGAAACCCACTACACTACACATGCTCAGCATAGCAAGTGTATTTCTCTTGGTACATTTTATGTCTTCATGTTGGATGTTAACCTTTTAAAAGTTGAGTTAGAGTTAAACTTCAGGAGGATCTTTGAGCTTCTTGTGGCCTTGAATGATCTACAGGCGGTTTTGAACCAGCAACACTTGCACATGAGGCTTACATCATAAACCACACGACCACAAGCCCTGTTCCCTGAGCTGAACAACTACATGTATGTAAGGAACCTTTGAATGAACATGTATCATTTGGATTTGCAAAAATTATTAAAATATAAAAAAATAATTAAAATATTTGTCATTGAGACATTCCTTTCTTCAGCTGAACAGTAAAAAACTGAAGATAACCTGTATTACCTCGTCTGGCAAAGATTATATTATTATAATTATTATTATTGTATACATGTTAACTCTACTATATTGTTCCTAGAAAAACACAGACACAGTCCCACATCCTGCAATACATTTTTTTGGCCACTTTAAAAACATTGTTTAGGTATTTTTTCTGTAAATGTGTGTTATTATTACTCACACTCATTTTTCTTGTCATGGTACATTTATAATCATTATGTATTTTTTCTCATTTTTAAAAACACAAAAGATTCAGCTACTGTTTCTGGTCAAATGTCTCCACCCGGTGGACATCACATCGAACTACAAGCAAAGCTGGAAACTGATTTATAAAGTGTATGGAAGGTTTTAAAAGTATGTTTCTATAATTGTATAAGTATGTAATATTTTTATGTTTACGCTTACTTAAAAAATATACATATTTCATTTTATTTATTTTAGGAACACCTAAATAAACCGTATTTGCTGATGTATATAACCTTTATTTTGTTAGTTTTAAAAATACGCTGCCTGTTTCTGGTCAAATGTCGCCACCTCGTGGACATCTGAGGGAACTACAAGCACAGCCGGAAACCGATTTTTAAAGCGTTTGGAGTTTTTAAAATCACTTTTCTATATTTGGATTAGTTTGTAATTATCATATTTATCATTAACCTGGATGACATCCATCTCTTTTTCTCTCCAGCATCTGGAGCTCTACATATAACAGTTGGTTTCATGTCTGTCCCATTAAGATGAATAAGCCTCTGACTGATTTTTACATGTGTTCATAGACGACGACAGCAACTAATGAATCAGAAGCACAGAAACAAATGAGAACAAGTCTTTTATTTAGAATCAACAGTTCTGCACATAAGTGACGGACGTTTTCATATGAAAATATATCAAACTGAAAAAAACTCTAGATTCCATATTTTGCTTTCAGCTTTTCCACCAAATCAACATACAAGGCCATTGCGTCTTCTTTGGACAGACCTGTAGATTTGGAAACAGAAATATCAGTTCAACTTCTGCTCATTGGATTCAAAACTGTTTTTATTCGAGGAAATCTCACTATTGGAAGAATAATCTAACAAAAAAAAGATGTTCTACAAATTGCTTTTGTTAAACCTCTACTGACCTTTCCTTTTATTCCATGCATCCCATTTTCCTTTTCCTACGATGTCGAACATCCCTGGACGATCTGTGGATGTGAAAACGACAAAGTCCCTGATAACCTATTTCTTCAATTAGCTTATTAATTTCCTGACAACATGAGAGCTTATTTGTTATTTCTTTTTGCTGGTTTAAAACAGACAGGGATCAGTTAGGTGATATGAAACTATGTTTTTATGGACTTTAAAATGCTCAATTTAAATATTCAGGCATGATTCACAACATGTAGAGTTAATTTACAGATGCTAATAATTACATGAGACCAACTCACTAAAATACTTAAGTACAATATTTATCAGAAAATATTTTTGGCGCTAAAGTACAATAAATAAATCAGACACTTTAAGACTTTTACTTAAGTAATACTCTCATAGGTGACTTTAACTTCTACAGGTACTTCAGTTCCTACATTAAATTGATTTTTTTTTGCATCCATCTCAGGCTTTTTTATGGCTTTAAAGCCCAACTCCTCTGGTGTGTGGTCATCTTCTCAACTAATCATTCTTGCCATCATTCATAGCGACAGTGATGATACAGAACTCGTTGGGCCTGTTTTTTTCCCTCCACCACACCTTGCTTGCACATGTATGGGACACATCAGAAAACATCTCTAGAGTTTCTGTCTGAGGAGTCGACAACGTTAAAGACACTCACCTATGTTAACATCTCCAGCCGTGGCTTGTTTGTATAAACCGTACAATTCAGACAATTCATCACCGCCTGGTCTCGTTTTCAGGACCTTCACCTCCTCTACCGCTGTTTTAAAGGATTCCTGTCAAGGAGCAGAATACAAGCTCAGAACTTAATAGAAATTATAGAGCAGAACAACCTCATAACAATTCCAGTGAAACAATTAGTCACCACGCCCTCGAGATGGCTGCATTATGTCCTAAATATCTAAAGCTCTTAGGGAAGGTACTTACAGACATGGCTGCAGAGAAGGTTTTTAGCCAGAGCTCGTCTGACTCGTCCTGCAACGAAGTCGCCTGTCAGTGTCAGAGCGTTGGGAGGCGGCTTCTGATGGAATATGCGTCTGTGTGGAAAGACGATTCACCACATGGTGGCAGCATCTACACAGCCACTGATCAGCCTGCAGACATCCGCCACTGACATTTCTTTTTTAAATTATTAAACATAAATAGAACAGTGAAAATGGAACTTTGTAGAAATTTATTTATTCTATGCTCTGAGAAATTTCAGTATGAAATTGTAACATTTGTGTCGTCACGGTGAGAGGGATTAACAATCTTATTTGTTCATGTGAAAAATAAAATGTTATGCAACACTGGGAGTTATTAGTCAAGTGTAAAAGTGATGGGCACTTTAGTAAAACATACAAAATAATATTTAACAACATAAAAAAATAAAATATATAGTTTTCCTCAGTTTTCCAAGTGTTTAAGCTACTTCAGCAGCACTGATTTCAGAATTAGTCTATGAACAAAGAACTAATAAGGGACTGTATGAAAATTATTAGTGGTGAGTGGTCAGAAAAAAAGAGTAAGAAAATATGATCATAATATAATAATATGATTTTAATTTCCTTAAACTGATGTCTGAGATTCTTTTCTCTGTGTTTATATGTAAATAACCCTGTTCCCACCAAAACACATTTCATACAGTCCCCTTAACATTAAAATACTGTGTATATATGCACGTTGAAATTTGACTGTGTTTCGAAATGAAATATAAAACAGAAGGAAAACCCTGACTTCTTATTTTAAAGATGATGGGCTATCATCGTATTTGAAAAACAGGGATGCACAAACAACATTGACCTTTTGATCAGAGTTAAATAGGAAATCTGACTTCCAAGACATTAATTTGCTTCAGTGATAAAGTCTTCAGCAGGTTTCATTAGAAGTGTAACAGTGATTATTTTTGCATAAACAGATACAAAAGATCATTGTTCTTCATTTGTGGATTAAAGCTTCAAGGAGACAGACAGGAAATAATAAATTAGAATAAAATCTTGAGGATCGACTTCACTCGTTATGAGAATGCATAGTGCAAAAAGATCTCTACTCATCAAATATCTCTACAGAGATAAATACTATGAAACTGTTTGATCGTTTCTTGCACACATCACTGAAGTTTACTGAGCGTGCCCAAACTGAGCTTCTCCGCCTCGCTCCTCACACGTTGCTGACGTCCTCCAGGCCGTTGCGGCAGTCGTCGCCGGGCAGCGTGAAGCGGATGTGACGGCTCTTCTCCCAGCCGCGGCGGATCTGCCGGAGGCGCAGGGCCACGCAGGGCACGAACAGCGCCAGGCGGCCCAGCAGCACGGCCACGGGCAGCACCAGGACCAGCGCGAAGGTGGGCGGCAGGTAGAAGCGGTACTGGGCCCCGTCGAAGGCGCGGCTCCAGCCGTAGAGGAGCGTGTGGAGGGTGGCCGTGAGCAGGGCGCAGTAGCCCAGGGTGGACTGCAGCGGGGTGGAGAGGCGGCGCTTTAATAAATCGGACCTTTGTAGAACTTAAGACGTTTTATAGGATAAATTAACAAACGACATGAGCCCTTGAAATGACCCCTCTTCACTACATTAGCTCACTGGCTACTGAAAACCCCCAGGATACACACTGACCTTCCACTCATGACCTGGACAAATGCCACCAGTGGTTTTGTGCATGTGTGTGTGTGTGTCCCATTCCTACAAGGCCTCACTAATTACGAAAACATCCCAAGGTTGGGGTTGGGTAGTGGTCAGGGGGGTAAAAATAGCTTTATTATCCTTGATGACACTTTAACTTGGACTGGGTGGATTAGGATGATTTCCACTTTTCTGTGGTGGATGTGTTTTACGTTTTTTAAATAGTTATGTGCACATCAAACACGGCAAGTCTACGACGTGTACTTCTGCAATCTGTGAACATGGAACACAGTTCAGAGATTAGAGGAGTGCTTAAAACTAATCTGCTGCACATGATTATCATTTCCTTTAAAACTTGTCACATAATGAGAATATGTGCTATACACACACACACACACACACACACACATATATATACATATCAAATCATTTTACCGATAGAAATGAAAATAATCAATGCTGAATTAATGCAAAAGTCTGTGAATGATGAGCTGTATAATGCATTATTGATGTTAAATGCTGTAATTAGAACTTCATCAGGGACTGAGGCAGAACCTGAGTGTGCAGTGGTGAACCAGACTAAAACAAGCCTCACACTCACACGTGTTTTCCGACAAACAGCCGCATGCATGAAACACGCTGTCCTGCAGCAAGTCTGGTTGTGCCGAGGACCGTGCGGAGACTTAAACGCGGCCCGGCTGTGGGCACATGACTAATCTGACGGCCACCGGATTAGTTTAAATGCAGAGATGAAAGAGCGGAAAGCGCAGCAGGCGGACCACGAGGAAGAGGAGGAACTGTGTGTGTGTTTTGTGAGTCACTACGCTCCTGATGGGTTTAAAAGCGGCAGAAAAACATGTGAGCGAACAGGATCACGGCAGCATGTGTCATATGTGCTTTTTGTCACCTGTACGAAGGTGAACTCCCTCCAGTTGATGGTGTTGGCCACGGACGGCAGCGAGGCGACGGCCAGCAGGGCGAGCAGCCCGAGGGCCATGATGCCCACGGAGAGGTACAGCTCCATCCTCCAAACCTCCTCGTCCACCCACATCTCCTCCACCCCCGCCTTCACCTGGAGGCATGCGAACAAGCAACAAGCTCAACTGATGACTTATCTCACGTTTAGGGCGCGGTCCTGCTTTCGCTCACCTGTTTAAAAGCGGCGTTCTGCGCGTTGAAGCGGGCCGACTTCCTCATGGGGAGACACAGGCTGTAGACGGCGTGCAGCGCCGCGCACAGGAAGCTGCACAGGCCCAGCTGCTTCCTGCGGCCCAGCCAGCGGTCCAGCCAGTCGGGGAAGCGCCTGTACTTGGTGCCCCGCCACAGCTGGAGGAAGGCGGCGCACAGGCCCGGCACGTAGACCAGCGACAGCATCACCAGGGCGACGGCGGGGAGCGTGACGTTGACGGTGTCGATGGGCATCTTGTAGAAGGCGCTCTTCCCTTTGACGACGTACGGGTGCAGGACGTCGCGGGCGAAGTTGTACAGGTAGAAAAAGGCGAACAGGGACAGGCTGCAGAGGACGGGGACGCGCCACTGGGGGAACAAATAGAGCGGGAGGTTCTCGATCTCCAGAGAGGAGGAGAGGAGGCCCATATCCACAGGGATGAAGCCCATTCTGCGACAGAGCTGCATGACCGAGCTCTTGGCTTTACTGCTGTCGCTGCACAGAAAGACCTGAAGAAGAAAGGAGGAGATATCTCAAATGTCCTCTTCTTCTTCTTCTTCTTCTTCTTCTCTCTCTCTCTCTTTCCACTTCTTCCTACCTGCCTGCTCCCGTCCCGAGCTCCCGTCTGCAGCGTCCAGGCCGATATGGTGTTGAAGCCCTTGACCACGCAGCTCTCGGGGAACAGGTCGGCGAGCTGCTCGGCGTTGGAGGGCCCGTCGCGGCTCACGCGCAGCCCGTTGCTGACGTCCACCAGCGTCTTGCCGGCCAGCGCCGGCTTCAGGTCCACCAGCGTGGAGTGGTGCTCCGGGAAGACCGCCACGAAGACCAGGTCGGCCTGGCTGGCCGCCTCCATCTGGGAGGTCACCTGGAAGTGCAAGGAGGAAAACTGGATCAGGATTCTTATCTACTACGACTTAATAAAAAATAAAAAAGCATTTATATATAGAAACTAGAATCATCAGGCCTTATTTAAGTATGAACTAATATATAATTAATCACATTCAATTCAAACGACAAACGTACATATCTGCATTAATTGATATTTTTTGAAGGCAAACACAAAAAATGTGATGCTTATCCTGGAATGCAGACAGATCCTCAAAAGCTTTACAAAAAGCAGTTCAGCATAAATAGGACGATATCTGAGGGAGGGAAGAATGTTTTACTGCTGATACGCAGATACTGACAGTCTGACATAACACCATTTCATCCTCAAAATGGCTGATTTACTACTTTATGTTGTTCCCAAACCACAAATAAGATGATCTATTATGTATATATTCAGGTTAGTAACAACAGCTATTATGCTTTGTGGTTAATCTCTGAGTAAATACATGTGAGAAACAAAAACACCAATTAAACGAGTGTGTCAGTGTCCCTAGAAGAGTTAGACAGGCTGTGTGTGTGTGTGTGTGTGTGTGTGTGTGTGTCACCTCAGCCTCCTCGGGGAACAAAGCCACGGAGCGTTTGGGGGTCCGGCTGCCCACCACCACCTGGTACCCAGAGGCCACCAGCCTCCTGGCCAGCGAGCGGGAGAAGTCTCCCGTACCCAGGACGCCAATCACCGGCGCACCGGGTTCGGCCGCCGAGGCCTGGAGCCGCCCGGAGCCTCCTCCGTCACCTCTGCCTCGGATTAAAGGCCTTGACATTTCATCAGGCATCTGGCAAATACAGAGGAGAGGTTACTGCTTTTGCTTGTCTGTGTCGTTCACCCGATTCCAACAGCGTCGTCAGGATATAGAATTAGGAAAAAAAAATCGTAAAAAGTAATTTAAACATAAATCTGTGTGAACTCTCTGTCTTAGTATAAAATGTATTCACTGTAATCTATACTGTCACACATAAAGTGTGTAATGAACCTATAATATATCAGTTTCACATTCTGAAAGGAAAAACAATTACTAACATATGATATTTTAATTCTTTAGAATGTGTAGCTCTGCATTGTTAAAGCAATGCTATAAATAGATATTACTCACCCTAAACACTCAATATACAATAATAAACTTGAGAACAATATGGAAGTACTTGTATTCTGCTACATGTCAGAGGGAATTGTATTTACTACATTATATTATTGAACCTTAGATTGACATTAAAACGCTACTTTTGTGTACATGTATCCTATAAATAAACAATAGACTGCTAAATGGAACCATTTTACATTTGCTGCCAATACTGAATAAAAAACCTTTACTAGAAATGGAGTATTTTTCCATAGTATTTCCTCTTCCAGCATTCAGTTAACAACCAAATGAGACATTCAATGAATCACGAGCAATTCAACACCTCCTACACGCTTA
Organism: Eupleurogrammus muticus; assembly: GCA_036785175.1. NCBI lineage: Eukaryota > Metazoa > Chordata > Actinopteri > Scombriformes > Trichiuridae > Eupleurogrammus > Eupleurogrammus muticus. The sequence continues at coordinate 3,075,018 of JAYKQN010000024.1, forward strand.
AAATGTTGATTCCATTAATAAAAGCAGCTTTTGTAGTCATCCAGCTATAAGCCGAATTAAGCCGAAAAGCAACACTGATGAGAAGATCAATACATGATTATACATTATATGCTGAAGCTGATAAAAAGCATTAAATTAGCAAATCTATGTTGGATTTCGCTTTAAGAAAACAGACATCTGAGCCACCTTGCCTGTTGTCCTTGGCTGAGCTCGTGGAAACTTTCCCTCCGAATAAAGTGACTTTTCTGAACTTTTCTGGACACGCGGAGCAAACGAAGCGAGTTCGAGCGTCTGTTCATAAGTAAAAAAAAGCGGCTCACATCGCGAAAATTAGCCTCTGTCGGCGTTTAACGCGCGTTCGCTTCGGTTACTCACCCCGCTGCGTTCCGCGAGCTCGGAGCGCTTCTTCCTGATAAGATGACGCACGTGCCCGAGGCCACGCCCTCTGGCCACGCCTCCACGTGCGGGCAGCAGATAAAACAGAGAGAGACCACAGAACCACGAGTAAGTAATGTCCAGTCTAGGGAAGTAGTTAATAGTGTTTTTAAGTTTATTGAATTTAAATAAGATATAACTGTGTGGTAGATGAAAGGGGTCATTAATAATTTTTCTTTATGGATCTGATCAAATTTGAAACTAGGTTCAAAACAGTAGATAATTCACTTATTGATTATATTGATGAAGTGGTTGCTGAACTCAAATTAAAATGTTTAGCAAAAACAGTCTGAGAGCATTGTGGGAGAGTTACCCATTAGAAACCTGTAAGGAACATTCTAGGAATGTTCTGGGAACATTATGAGTTAGATGGAATTTAAATCCCCAAGAAATAAAAATCGGGTTGAAATTTTAATACGGACAAAACAAATTCCATCAAAATCGATGCTATTCTCAAGGTTTTTAGGAGCATTTCCTCCCTCGTTTCCTGCACCTGCTACTGTTGAACTGGCGTATTTGATAAAATGGCTCTGGGATTAAAATTTAAAAAAAGCTAAATCGTATTAAAGAGATATCTAACCACAGGTTACGCACTGTCAACATGACTTCATCATGTCTGCCTTTGCCGCTTGCAAAAGGTTGAATCCCCGCCGGCTCACAGTGCTACACACACACACACACACACACACACACACAGTGTTCATGCATACATGCCTCCTACCTTCTCTTTCACGCTCTCTTGCTGTGATGTCCTTTGTGTTTGTTCACCACGCTGAAGGTCACAGCCCCTGACGTCCATATCTGTTTTCTGAGATCTTTCATATTGATTACTGGTGTCTCCTGGTGTAGTCACCCATTAATCTTACAGGCACAGACACACTCCCCTAACCTCTCCTTTGTGTTGAGTTTCCTTAAAATGATCATGGAACTATTGCACCAGCTGGCAGGTTATTTTGAGGAGAGAGCAAGAGCAACGTGGATCAGATGGAAACTTTTTGTTGCATCGAAAGCCTCGATCATAACCGAGCCTGAGATGTAACCGCCCCGCTTTGACGAGCGAGGTCCTGTCAGGTGGACTTGGTTGTCCAAGCGTTTACATGCGGCATCGGGCGGACCCTTCTGTGCTTTCAGGGACGCGGCGCCCTTCATCAAAGGATTAGGGTCACATGTAGAGACAGGAGCTGATGTTGCAAGTTCTCATCACTGTCTTGGCTCGGTGGGAGTTTCCCCACACAGATATACAGTAATAACCTGTGACATTTCATCGTGAAAACACGGTATGCTTTGCTAATCTGAAATGATTGCAATTACAGTGATTTAACTCGTCCACTAATAGAGGTCATAGATTAATTCGTTGAAGTCTTTGACAGGTTGGGAATATATAAGTGAACAATTAAGGTAGAAGACAGACAACCTATCTGAACAATGGTGGACAGAGCAAAGTGGTTTCCTCCCCCTGTTTCATCTTCATGCTCAGATGAACTAACTGGCGCCTGGTGTCATATTTACCATACAGGTGTGTGGTGTCAATTTTTTTTATTCTATCATATTTGACAGACGAACACAAAAGTGTTATCAGTCTTCCCATCCAACAGTTAAACGTCTGAAGGCAGCTAATAATGGACCGACCTTTGTCTCACTGGGTGGTTTTCGCATGCGTGATGACACAGCAGTCCGCCGCCGTGCAGCGCGGCTGTGAGCCTGGCAGTGCCGCGGGGCGGGATAAGCTCACCAGCAGCGGCGGTGCACGCTGTGGACAGTGTTTTTGTCGTGTGGCTCGACCACAGCCTGGAGATACAGTCCGATGTAATCCCCCGTAAAGGTCATTTCTGCAGTCGTGTGCCACTACAATGTGGTCTGCTTGTTTTCCTGCATAGCCAAACATTATGGCGGCGTTTGAAGTTTATTATAATAAAATTATATATCATATATATCAGAAATACACTACTACGGTTGGGTTCATTAAGACAAGTTTGTGTTACACTTTTATTTATCAAATGAGTTGCAGAATGAATGAAAAAGCTAGTCAAGACATTTGGCAAGGTTAGAAATAATGATTTTTAATTTGAAATACCAATTTTCTACCTCAAACTTTGCCTTCATCAAAGAATCTTAATTATGACTTAACATAATTGCATAAGTTTTCTAACCATCTATTAGCTTCTAATGCAATTAGCAAACACAATGTACCATTACAACACTGGTTGATGGAAATGGGCCTTTATACACCTATGTAGATATTGCATTAAAAAAAATCTATAGAATGTATTTCTGACTAGTTTAATTTTATCTTCATTAAAAAAAACTAACTAGGACATTTCTAGGTGACCCCCAACTTTTGAACGGTAGTGTATATATCATCTCCTCCTCTTCCTTTGGCTGTCAGATCCTCAGTTTTTAACCTTTATTAAATGTTTGACTCTCTTGACTCATCCTGCTCATTCTCACCCCCAGACACGAGCAGCCCAGCTGTAGCCATGTCAGGGGAGTCAAAGCTGAGCTGAGCACAAGTTGAAATTGCTTGGGGTGGTGAGAGTGGAGGGGGGTGGGGTGGTAGGGAAGGAGGGGGGTGCAGCGTGGGGCTTGTGCAATGAGACCGCAGGACTAAGCCTCGTCTGCAGCCTCTGAAGATTTCCCACAGTGCCTTGAGCTTTAAAGCCTCTGTTGTGGATGTGGGGCCTGTGCTCCAATTCCAGTTTTGAAGTAGCCAATTTAAGGTGCTTCGGGGGCTGTTTTTGAGCTTGAGGACAAAATCAATAAGCATTTTTATATTTAATGTATTCATCCAGTGTCCAAAGAGCATGCACTTCTCGGAAACAACCAATGAATGGTGATACGATATTCAGCTGACATGCTCGGGATCCACCTGAACAAGTGGCTGTACCAGAAAAATAAACAAAAAAAGGGCAAAAGATGCATTAACATCTGTATTCAATGAGTTAATGACTGCCTGTGCACAGCGGTAGAATCCTAATTTGTTGGAGAGTCTAAAATTCACGGCCCGTGGCTCTCCAACTCATGAAACAAGATGTCAAATATGTCCCTGCAGCTGGGGAGCTCGGAGGTGTCGGCATCCGTCTGACTTTTCCTGCATATATTATCTGCTTCCCTCCCGGTTCGCATGTGCACGAATGAAGTGCACGTTGGTCATTTTCATGTCACGACAGTGAACGAGCCCTCCAGCCTGCTGACCTGACTTTGAAATGACATGCATGGTCTGAGTCAAATTATATTTAGCTGCAATTATGTTCAAGCTATTTTAAAAAAAGTTATTATTGTGAGGATTTATCAATATTGAGTATTACCATTTTTAATTAGGGGATTATTTTGGATGTGAGTATGTTGTAGACCATCACAATACGTCTGAAACCATCACTTCTAATGGAGATGAATGAATAAAATGTGCACTATCCCTATAATGCATTCCACCCGTTATAACTTATATAAACAGCTCGATACCATTGAGATTTAAGAAAATAAATAATGCAACGTTTGGCATTTTAAGGTTATGTATAAATATGCACATGCATTGATACATTCAGGAATACAGTATAATGTTTTTTCTCTATGTAAATATTGTGTTTTCTTCACCGAATTTACATTTTAAATATTCATCACCTTATTGTAAAAAAAGAAAAAACTGACAGACTTAAACTGTGTATACCTGCTCCACCTTCCTCCTCTTGTCAAGACAGTCGAGCACAAACAGAGCACTTCCTGTTAAACATTTTAAAATAAAGGTTGTCATTGACAAAGATGATGCACTGTTCTTTAAAGTGCAGTGGTGGAAAAGATATTCAGAGTATTTAATATAAAATTTAATATATAATGAAGGTTTAATTAGTATGGGGTCCAATCCAAATAAGAATTACTGTGGTGTTATTACTATAGGTCTGATTTTTAGAGCTGATTTTAACAGGTGATTTAGTGTCACTGTGTTGCCAGAAACTTTATACAGTGCCTTTAAGGTTCATTTGAAATACAGCACTAAATAAATGTGGAGTTCCACCACTGGCCTGGTGATGTCTTACTGCAGATGTTATCACAGAACCTAATCCAGACAGTGTGCAGCTTCAGAGTCTAAGGTTCTTTAACCAGAACTGACTGACCTGAACCACCAAACCTCTTTAAAACAAGCCTAGAGTGTTAAAAAAGAAAATGTCTCTTTTGAAGTCCAATTCCACTCACACAAAATGATGTATTGGAAAATGGAAAATGGGGGAGGGGGGGGGGGGTAACAAATAATTTGGAGCCAATCCGGTTCATCGTGAAACCATCAGCCTCTAGTGCTCCTGCTCTGTACAGTATGAATGTATAGTTTAACTTTTCACATACTGAACATTTGTATATTTAAAGATTCTAAAATTTTAAATGAGGGGTAAGAAATAGATAATAATGATAGTAAAAACATATCATATCAGGCACACATTATTGTTGTGCAAGAAAAGCATTTTTGTTTTAATTAAACGTGCAGAGGATCTTTAGAGTCTGCATTGTGTCTTTCTTCTTAAATCATTTCTACATATACTCGGGCTGCACTGCTTTAATTTGTAGGTCAGATCATGTATCTTCCGGTCTTCTTCTCGTTAAATCTGACAGCTGGACGCAGCTGGTGACAGCTGGTCGCAGCTGTCGGCGCGCTCTCATCCATCCAGCCAAGACGCGCACCCGCTCCCCGTTCACAGCCGCTGCACTCGGCCACTAATTAACAGCTGGACAGTAGCACGCGCACTTGATTAACTTTAGATTCCAGGGTTTTTCTTTTTCTCGTTCGGTAAGTCCCTCTGTACTTCTGCCACGATTCCCATCCAGAGAGTCTCCAGGGATTTTTTGTCGCCCGTTGGTCCCGGAACCGCGCGGAGGAAGTGGTCGGTGGTCTTCGCGGTGACCGCCTTCGTGATGGTTTCGCTGGCCCTGGCCGTCGCCGTCCCCCTGCTGCTGCTGCGCACATCTGGAGCCGCTGCCCATTACTACGAGATGATGGGCACCTGTCGGATGGTGTGCGACCCGTACAGCCCCAAGCCGGGAGGCGCCACCGCCATGGAGGTGATCCAGAACGTGCACGGCGCCGACCCGCAGCCCCCGATGGCGCAGGGGAGCCGCGGGGAGCCGGGGCGACCGGGTAAGCCTGGACCTAGAGGACCGCCCGGAGAACAAGGACCCATGGGTCCGAGGGGGCCGCCGGGAGAGCGCGGCGACACCAAACTCGGCTTCCCCACGTTAACCGCCGGGGCCGACAACGGAGAAACCGACGTTGCGAACTCCTCCATCAACGGATTCAGGATCGCGTTTTACGTCGGTCTGAAGAATCCGCACGAGGGATACGAGGTGTTGAAGTTTGACGACGTGATTACAAACTTGGGGAACCACTACGATTCGAGCACCGGGAAGTTCACCTGCCATGTGTCCGGGATCTATTTCTTCACCTACCATGTGTTGATGCGGGGAGGAGACGGCACCAGCATGTGGGCAGACCTGTGCAAAAACGGACAGGTGCTGTTTTAATTTACCAGAAGCAATAATGAACAGATACAAACAAGTTTACAATAAAGTATCAGATTTGATTCAATTGGGTTTAATATAAAAAGTACATTATCATAGTGGATTGTGCGCATTTTACGCACCGACGGCGCACAAGTGTGCCTGAGGTTTGTTTTTTTATTCTCCTTAACACAAGGTATATGACTAAATATTCGTAACAGTCATATATGTATAAGTATTATCCGTTAAATCCAAGCATGTCTGCGTGCCGTGCATGGCAGCAACACTCGTGCGTAAAACCCGTTTGGATGAGTTTTTCCCCTCTCGTTTACAGCTCCACCTGCATAAGTGATCATATATGTATTTTGTCCTGTCTAGATATTATGAGTAATCTTTATAAAGGCTGCCAGCCAATAACATTCTATGTAATTAGAGCATTGGGTTTGCTTGAGCCTTATCTCCTCAACATTTCCTTTGAATATCAGTTTAGAATGCAAATACTTAAACACCAAATGTTATTTTTGTGATTGTTTATTCACTTTGCCTCTCAGGCGTTTCATACTCAGTTTCTATATATCTATTTTAGTCTTTGGAAAAATATTTTAAAAAATGCTGCCCAGCATAATCATTAATACTTGTCCCCTGTTTTCCAGGTTCGGGCCAGTGCCATAGCTCAGGATGCAGACCAGAACTACGACTACGCCAGCAACAGTGCCGTGCTGCACTTGGACTCTGGAGACGAGGTCTACGTGAAGCTGGACGGCGGCAAAGCTCACGGCGGCAACAACAACAAGTACAGCACCTTCTCTGGCTTCATCTTATACCCCGACTAAACGCCACAGCACGACCATGGACAGTAATGATTGAAAACAGCTTTCATCCACATATACTGCTGACAATACCTTGACCTTTTTTTTTTTTTAGGTATTTAGTTTCCACAACACTACAAAAGCACCTTGTGTAATGGTGTTTGACTGCAAAACAAATCCAATGAGAATAAGGTATAGAATAATCAGGTCACATCACACCAATTAGTCAGCTAATTGATTATTGTCCAATTTAGCAGGCAACTATTTTGATGATTGAGTAACGGTAATTTAAAAATGTCTCTATTACTAAAAAAACGTCAAAAAACTCTGATTTCATCTTATCAAATGTGAATATTTTCTGGTTTGTTTGATCTTCTGTAACTGTAAACTGAATATCTGTGAATTGTGGGTTATTATTCAGGACAAAACAAGGCACTTCAAGCCCATCACTTCAGGCTTTAGCAAACAATCATTGATATTTTTCACTATTTTCTGACACCTTATGGCCCAAGTTGTTAGATGCAACCCTAATGTCAATTAAGAATGGAATTAGAATCACTTGCAGGGATGAAGCAAGTTCAACTTAAGGAATTTCGATACTTCTGCCCAAAGTATAAAACAGTTAGTGTGTAAAGCTATAACAAATATGTTCTGAGTTACTCACACCACAGCATGAAAAATAATCAGTATTCTCGTTCCTCCTGTCTGTTTTCATGTGATAACAGATGATTACTGAGATGCTATTATTCGCCCATAGTAGACGTTAAGATTGCAACCTGACAACGGTTATGTATTTCAAACCTGCTTTAATGTCCAAAGTAAAATCATCAACTGAAGCAGGCGTAGAGTACATTTCCATACACCTTGACTGGATGTTTGTTTGTTTTAGGAGATAGGATGCACAGAAATGCTCTGTCCAGGTCAACGACAGAGCATCACACAGCCAAAGCTGATGGACTTCACTCTGTAAATGCAACACAGCCAGTACAGGCCATTTTGTGCTTTGGGTAGTGTTCAATGTTTCAGACAATAACCAATAAACACACGAGAAATACAAATGTATGTGTTGCACTGACACGGAATCTGTTTTGTTCACATACAGTATATGCCAATAAATATTGTTTGACACTAAGCTTTCTTTGTGTGGAAATCTCCGAACGCGCCGCAGTTTGCTAAGTCGATGCAACGGTTGTCATTTCCACACTTTCAGATGCTGTTTCATCTAATGTCAGAGCGTTTTTTTGCTCTAGGATCTGGTTAGAAAGCAGAACAGCTCACAGGTGGCAGAGGCCTCCCTAAATGTCCTCTGCAGCTTGCAGCCTAACCTGAAACTAGAACTAAAACAAAGAGTCTATTATATCGACACAAAATTACCTGGCCACTATTTTGAACCTTAATTAAAATGAATTAATAAAATAAAAATCCTAAATCATCACTTATATTCTAGAATAAACTTGAAATGTAGGTTATTTTTGATATTTTGGAATTTATCTTATACCAATACGCCTTTTATTTTGAAGAACAGCAAACATGGCTTTTCAAAATCCTACAAGCCTATGGATATTTTATATGCTTACTATCTGGTGTATGGTGATGAAATATAAATTAAAATGCTTCTCATGTTCCTTTACAACAAGTCATCTCTGATCAGCTCAGATATAAAGCCGTGTGGAAGCTGCTGGCTCCCGTGTTTCACTTTTGATTAACTTGTATTGAGATTTGCAAATGCTTCGCCAGACTCAAATATTGCTCTAAGCTGTTTTGTGTGTGTTTAATTTTTTTTTTCTTCTCCTCATCCCCTCAGGAGCACACACAAAACAGCTGTTTACACACCATGCCTGTCAATTTAAATGGAAATCATGGAAAACAAATTAGCATGTCTGGTTAAATAAACATCTATTAAGATGTTGGCTTCTTTTCAAGCTCAACCAACTCTGTCTACCTCAAAGGGGATTGCACTATTCTTAAAATATGAACACAGTACAGTTTATATGCATATAATCAATAAATATGATAAACATTTGTATGTAAAATGTATATATCAATCAGTACAATGATGGAAATCTAATCAGAAATAGGCATCATGGGAACTAAGATCATGAATCATTATTTAAAATTGAATCCAGTCAATTAGAGAACAGCTCAGACAGCCCCACGAGGCAATTATTGCTGGATAAATTTACAGAGATAAAAGCACAAAATATGATATTATTATATCGCTTACCCTTTTAAATAATCAGAGGCGGGTTTTCCCATCACTCTCAACTGTCAGCATCCAAGCCATACATCACCAGGTGTAATGCAAACTGTGGCAATGCAGGGGTGTAAAACACGTCACGATTGGACAATGATACTTGCTGGAGTGCAGCTCATCATATTGAACTCCACAAACTCAAATCCATATGCAAGTCGAGGCAAGTGAGTGAACCCTGCCAATATAGTGTATTAAAGGAAACATCACTCATCACAACATAGGCGCTTCATCTATGACAAAGGGCTCAACTGTGTTAAGATTGCATGGGCAGAGAGGTACATTGGATTCACGGGGAGTTGATAATGTCACCACCTCTAGGAGAGTTGATAATGTCATCACCTCTAGGAGAAGGTGAATTAATTAAATGCTACAGAGCCAAGAAAAAGCACAATCTGCGATAGGTGTGTGTGAGGTATTTCTTACCAGCATGTGGCTGTGTAAAGTACTTGGAGGCAGAGTTATAGTAGGTCTAGTAAGCACCTGCATTTCAGAGGTATACATTTATTAAGTTTTAACTGCTTTATATGCAGTATTATGTCAAAAGGGTTACATGAGATAATTAATGTTGAAGGAAAGAAGCTGAATTATCTTTGCCTGTTATTTTATATCTATAGCAATATTTGATATTTTACACTATGAATGTAAAATCTTAATATGTAATGTAACCAGTGATCTACTACAGTTAGATCAATGTTGTAAAGTAATGTGTCAAAGTACAATGTCCACTTATGTAAAACACATAATTACTTTCTCCCATTGATGAAGAGGTTGTGCGACTGACTCCTGAACTCCGTCATTTGTCATTCTGCTGTTTTCACTGTTCACAGACATCCATCAAAATGGAGACAGGCATTCCACGTCAGACCAGAGAAATATTGGAAAGTAAAACTAGAAAAATAAATCATAAAAGCAGACAATCAATGACGTTTTTCTTTCATGGAGCAGAAGGTAGGGCAAACACCCAAAAAATCATGACATAAAAATTCAGATGTTTAAAAAAAAGCCACTGACACATGGCAAATGATCAAAAACATAAATTTCAGCAATAAAAATATGATTGTTTTGTGTAAAACAGGAATCATGACCCATGTAAATACATCTCTCACACAGCTACAAACACATCATTTCTCCATACACACCCTGGTACATCCATAGCAATACAAACACACCAATTTCACATGAATACATTTGCTCTAATGGCCTCCAAAACTTCATAATGCAAGAGACGCCTGTGGCAAATACTCTGGGGGAACAGCATATATTGGCTCTGGAAAATAGTAGAAACTACATTTATAAAGCCAGGGCTTCAGTTTCAAAGGTTTATAAAATAGAATGTTTTTATGGGTTTATTTTTTTTTGCATATGGATTTCAGTCATTTTGGCTAAAATACACACACACACAGAATTTCTGCTGTATTAATAATAGAGGGTTGTGGTTAGTGGAAACCAGGAAAGTAGCAGCATTTGCCCCAAAGGATTGTTAAAAAAAAGAGAAATGACTAAAACCACAAATCTGTAACCTGGGCTTTAGCCTTACAAAATATATAGCATGAGCAGCTGTAGGTTAAAAAATGTGCAATTTGAATGGGTGTCAATAGGGCCTAAATGGCCCAAAGGTGCTAAAAAGAAGTTTAAAATAGACTTAACACAGGCGCTGAGGTTGTACTTTCAAAATATGAAGACAAATATCATGGCTGGAGCACAATCATAGCTAAATAAAACCCCGAAGGCCCCTTTAGCTCCCCCAGAAAAGGACCGAGGTTGTGAAACTCGAACCGGGCTCAAATTCGGAGACGCTCATTGGGAAATGTGTGATGTCACAAGCGCAGGCCCTTTTAAACCGTTTAAAGATCAGATGCCCGCTGGCCTCACGGCCCCCGCTGCAGACACATTTAGGATGAAAAGTGGAGCTGCTGACACCAACTGAGACATCAACAGCAGTATGTGTCACTGGCTACCAGACAGATGCTCACACACCCACACACACCCACACACACACACACACACACACACACACCTAAATACAACAACATGACAGACGATCAGGCTTCTCCATCCCCCTGGTCTGGGTGACAGTGAGGGATTGCTGACTGGCAGACGAAGTACTGAAATTCTCTGATAAATGAGATAAGTGGGATAAGGCCTCACACACACACACACACACACAAAGGCAGCTGAGCAACAGGCATCGTATTGGAGTAATGATAGCATATGACGTGTGTGTACACGTTTGTGTGTGTGTGTGTGTGTGTGTATCATCGACTGTAGTCTTTGGTGTCTACTTGTCATCTTCCTTATTATAGAATCTAATAAGAGTTCAGACAACACACCAGCTTGCTGCCAAACAGCAGCAGACGTGTCTCCCTTTTACCAGTCGTATACGCTCCTATCTGATATTTTACATAAGTTACTCTTTTATTTATCAGATAATTTTTTGCATTCAGTTGTGGCTTTTGGTTTACGTGTGCCACCCCTCATGATTTTCAGTGGCACTATCTGGTCAGCCGTATGACAAACTTCCTGAGGCACAGCTGGCGGCGAGCCCGCCTCAGTTGATTTCAGCAAAAGTGTCTGATTGCTGAACCGACATGAAAAACCGTCCGTCGACAAGCTCCGTAATTCAGGCAGCCAATCATCGGGACATTTTTAAAACTGCTCCTCATTCTTTCACTCTGCTGATTTCTTTCTTTCCTGAAATGCAAATGCCAGCTTGGCATGAGCAAAATATAAAACAGGACATATAAAGCCCAATCTCAGATTTCTATACGTTAACATGCACCTACATGTACACATTCAAATGACAAAATATGTCTTGTATTATATTGTAAAAATATTATTTAAAAAACGTGAATCAAATGAAATCTTCAATTCATAGTAAATTGCAAATAAATAGCATATTATATATATGTGCATATGTGTTTCAAGTGTAAATTACTCCAGAGTCCCTGAGACATTTGTCAAATGCAGCACATGAAATAGTGAATGCTTACAAATCTATTTCACTGCCCTTATGTTGGGTTTTATTTCTTCTTTTTTATCACCTGTCACCTCAGAACTGAGATTTCCACTGATTGTATCAACGTCCTCAGAGTCAAGATGGACTGAACTGTCACTCTCAGATAATGTCACGGCTTGAAAAGCAGTAAGTAAAGGAGGATTCATTTGCTTAAAGGAGCCCTATCCAAGATTATAAGACCTTTAGGTGTTATATAAATATTATTCAAAATGTTCAATCCACAGAGAAAGGCACACAGACTATATTCAGAAACTGTGCTTTAAACTTAAGCTGCCAGGACCTATGTGAAGTTGTGATGTCAAAACTATACTATTAAATGATCTTCACATCATCAAGTGTTATATTTAAGTCTGTCTGTCTTTCTCTTTCTCTCAGCATAGGTGTATGTCTCCTTCGATCCTCACTCCTTTCCCCTTCATGCTCAGTCGTAAACCCTGATCCCAATTCTAAATGTAAAACAGCTTCAAAGTGAATGGTAGTTTTGACTTTAAATTCAATCCTTTATCCTAAACGTAATCTTTCATTTTCATTTCAAACCTTAAATCCAGAGGCTTACTCTATCACATCAAAAATATCTCCACTTAAAGTCACTGCTTTCCTATCTTTGCGAGGTGTGGAGACGTGCACGCTGATGATTTGCAGGCAGGAGGATGGCACAACTGTCAAAACCACGTCTCCGTCTTGTTCTCGGTGCCAGGGTAATTATCGAAGGCTAAAGGAGACTACGCATAGATCAGTCACATGCACACACGTCTTCCTTTATCCCGTCAGCCATCATCCACCTCTGCCTTCTCCCTCCTTCACTCGTTTTAGAGTGACATTATTCATGTCCTCCCTCAGCTCGCCGTGACAGACAGAAGTTTCAGATCCGTTCCGCTGGTCATCCCCTGCACCATCTGATGCTCTATTCCTTGTCAAATCAATGCTTATACGATGCTATGAGTCATTTTATTCCATTGTTAATCACTGCTTGCTATTAAAGCAATTGCAATGAAGTCCAGAGTTATGACTTGCATTCAAATATATCAATTGCTATGACTCAAACTGTCTACTTTTCAAATTATAATAATGACTTATCCAATATGTATTACTAATTCATCGGTATGTCTCTTAAGAGGTTTTTTTTGTAATCCCATGACATGCAATCTGTTTTTCCTGAATATATGAGGGAGGAAAGGTTATAGAAATAAGTCACTGGAGCAGGCGGCTTTTATTGTAACACAGCCAACGAGGTCTATATCTCTCATCCCTCCTCTGGCTAATGACAGTGACAGGCCGAGGATGCCAGATAAGAGAGAGGCGATTCCTCCGAGAGGCAAATGAAAGGTTAGAGTGGCCCCGGGCAGCACGGCTGATGACGGACAAACACATGCACGCACACACACATCAAGACACCTTCAGTTATGTATATATACACTTCATACACTACCACAGGTGTCAGGTCGCACAGGTGTTAGGCATCACATTTCATAGTAATTCATCATATATTTGTTGAGATATTTTCTAAAAACCCAACCAAAACCCCCAAAAAACAGAAGAAAAATCAGGGATTATCAAATTCAATCGGAAACATCATCACGCAGCCATGGATCCGTGTTGGTGTTTACTGGGTAAGTGAAAAGTTTGACCTTCTGCAACCCATCAGAAACCAAAGTAATGGCCCATGTGAAAGGGTCAAGCCTGGAGCCAGGACACTAGTGTGCATTGATTTAATTTAACAGTCACTAAATAGAAACCCATTCATCTTCTCCTGAAAACTTCTCAGCAAGGTGTAATAAGACTAAGGAGCAAACTGTCATCCACTTCTCATTAGGACCCTTAAGAGATTCTGAAAAGCTTAATTATTTATCTGCATTAATATCCGCTCAATTATTAAAGCTAGGTGAGGGTTTCTGTATGTGTGTGAAGGCCAAAGATCAACCCTCTGTCACCTCAGCTTCCCTCCTGATTAATGGATGAGCGAGAGGACCCTTCATGTTTTATTAGTGCAGTAGAGCTGGACCTTAAGAACAATTATAACGTTATCTGTAAAGCACTTTTCAAAACAGCAGAGACAGAGAGCTCTGGAACACTAAACGCTTTAGCATACCAAAAAAAAACACTATAAATCCACATTACAATAAATCAGGAAACAATATGTCCCTACAAGTGTATTAAAACATTGCCGACCACCACCCGCGTTTTAAAAACCAATTTCACCAATTTTAATAAGCTTAAAAGAATTCTCTGGACAGCACAGGGATAGCGCCACCCTCTGGTCGCACAAATGTTGAAAATGCATGCTTTTATTCACTTTACATTACTTTATTTAGCCTCTATCTGAGTGAGCATCTGTGGCTACAAGTCATTGCCTGGGTCTTTTTTTTCTTTCCCCAGTACAGAAGTCTGTGTCTGGGCCTGAAAACACACTGTAGCGTCAGCTCTAATGGAGGGTTTCTCACACATTAATTCAGTCCTGGTAAAATATGATATAAAAGATGAATGAATCTGAGTATATTTCTTTAAGGTTTCTATTCAAATGTTTCCAGACATACACTACCAGTTACAAAATCAGTTATAAACTGGTTCTCACTACATAAAGCATATACAGCAGTCTGCATACAGCTCCATCCTAATAAAGCTTCACACTAGTGATTCTCTGACCTGTGGAATTCAGAGTAATGGACCGTCCATAATGTAAAAAGTGTATGAAAATAAAATGTGCTAATTTGATTTTATATAAAATTAATTTGTTTTATTTTATTTGATATAAATGCATCAGTAAGGAGCATAAATGTATTCTAATAAATATTTCATGCTCATTTCTTGCCTTGCAACCTCTGTGTGAGTTCATGTTTCTTTTTTAGGCTGCATTAGTCTGACATCTAGTGGACAAACACAGCAGTACAAGAAAGAATTTGTTGATTTTCCGATAAGGAATTGATATTGATGGAAATCAGGCATTTTTTAATGAAATGAAAAAGTGAGTTTCATTAAAAATATATTTTTAATTTGTTTTTAATTAAAAATTAAAAAAGAAGTTATGTTAATATTAAAAACAGACATATTCTACTTAATAGTAAGTCCTATTCCAGGATTTATAGTGTAATCATTTTCTGATATATTATTTTATAATTTGGAATAATTTAAAAATATTTCTTAGTGTTGTTGCTTCTACATATAATACAAATTATCAATAATTTGCTGTCTGTTTTTTTAAATATATTTTGAAACACTTTTAGTTGACGAATATTGTTATCTATAACAGTGTTATTGCATCCTTGTCTAAAATAATATTTAATGGAAGTAATGTGTCACTTAGAAGTTTAAATTAATCTTTAATTTGATTTAATTTTAGATTGCCGGGATGTGTTTTCAGTCCGTTTTTTTAATACTTCATCATTCTTATATTTGCACAAAGTTGATTTCTAGTTCAATAGAAAGAATTTAATTATTATTTCTAACTGTGTATCCTATCTATAGAATAAGGGGACATTATATACATATATAAAATATACAAATATTTTAAGGTAAAACTTACCTATAAGGAAAATCATTGAAACAAACATGTTTAATAATAGTCTAGAATCCAGGCTGATTGTTTTGAATCACTATGTGGTGTGTTGTCTGCTATAGAGGATAAATAATAAGTCAGACCCTGTTTCAGAGGTGAAACAGGGTCAATATATATTGCCATTTAGAATTCAGCCACTAGATGTCACTAGAGTCCTGTATTTATTTTGTCTTCCAGCTGTAGATGAGTCCCCAGTTAACAACACACCCATTTAAAATAGTCCTTGTTGTCTATATACTGAGCTCAGGTGATGATTAAACATTTGCTCAATTCTCCCATTTTTAGAGAATACACTATGACTCCTTAAAAACTTGTACAGACACTTGTTCAGCCTTTTATCAGACATAGAAACATGTGGCTGCAATTAACTGAATGTTCACCTGGAAATCCTGATTTAACAGAGCTCCATTTCCCATCTTCCTCCACTAGATGACAGCACAGTCATGCAGCCACAGACAGAAGAAGTGAGGAAAATCTGAGAATCTGAAAACCCTGCCAACACAGACACTCCGAATGGACATGAGCCAAGAAGTAGAATATGTTTTATGTCAATAAAAGAACTCGCAAGGCTAATTTGTCACTGTTATAAAGATTACCGTTTCCTGCGAGCAGCCTTTTTTTTCCAACCATGCATGCATGAAGCTGCTATTCTTTATGTTGGAATATAGACTCAGATTAGACAGAAGTATTTACAGTGACATTTTTTTCTCGCTCATGTTCTCCCTTCTGGAATTTGATTTCAGTAGTTTGATTCTGTGCAGTGGATTATTAAAGTAAAGTCTGTACATGTTTCCATTCCAAACATAGGCCTAACAAGGTTGATTTTTCAATCTCATAGTTTTTTTTCTACTTAAAAAAAAACAGTGATTATTTCTTTTATATAAAATATAAATATCACACATTTTGTCATTAGGGAAAACAACAAACTACTGTGGGGTTTGAACCCAGTCCATATAGTAGGAGGCATGATGAGTGTTGGCTGTTTTTAAAGGGCTCCACACAGGAAGAAAACAATCAACTGAGTGATGATTTTCTTTTCTGGAGGCTATCATAGAAGTAATTTCAGGTACACACACACACACACACACAGTCATGATGAGACTTGTTGTGTGTGCGTGTGTGTGTGCGCGCACGCGTGGAGTATATAGGCCTATGCTACTCAATAAAAACGGGGCTGCGATCCGTCAGTGCATTTATCATCCTATTACGGCGACAAATCCGACTCCCAATACATGAAAGGTAAAATGAATTACCAACGTTAAGCCGTCAATAAAGTCATTTCTGTAAATGGTGTCTCGGAGGGCCCCCGCTATTATTCAACAAGCTTTATCAGCACCTTGGAAATTACGCGGCTTGTAGCGCGGCCCCTGCTTCACTTTGATTAAGGGCCCTGCCAGGGACCGGTGACAGCGCTTTTGACTCGGGTTTTATTCAGCCTCCTCTCCCCGTGATGAACACCGGGCTGATCGGGCGGAATGAAGACTAATTAAAAGCTATAAATTATCTTTTGCAGCCCCTCTCAAGGAGCCTCTCTTTGCGGCGCACTGATAAGAGCAGACTGAGAGCTCATTTACCAACAATGGCGCTGCGGCTAAACAGCATATTGATACTGTCCTAATTGGAATTTAATTAAGTAGCCATGGCTTTCCCGCTCCGGCCTGTGGAATAAAGATTTCACTGTGTTCAACATCAGCACGTCCCCACTTTCATGCTGTTGTTATCATGATTATTAATATTATTATTTCAATTCGCCAATTAGAGTTTGATGGCCGTTTTCTGGTGATTTTACAAAATTATTTAGGCCTATTTAGACACCTGCTTTTATAGACCTCTTTCTGTTTCTATAAAGTTCAATTTTCCGCCTGGTATTTTTCATGAGTGGATGTGTCTTTGTGGTGCTGCCAAAGATGGATTATCCAAAAATATGGATGTTTAAATCATAAATATGGCCTAGATGCGTCACTCAGGAGAAGAAAGAGGTGAAGAATTCCAATGAGAAAGGCTAAAAATGGCCAAATAAACATTTTTAGAGGCGGTTTTTATCTTTGAGAACTACTGGGTTTTTCTTTGTGTAAAGGTTCACACACATTACTGTGATGGGACAGGATTGTGCAATAATTGTAGACTGTGCAAGAGGGAAAACGTGCAATCTTAAGATTTTTTTTATTCCTAAAAGTGTCTTTTTTTAACATTATTTGATATGAGTTGGTCGGTCATATGTATCAAAGACGTGTGTACCGTTTTATTCTGGACTGCAGCACATTTCATCGCACAACAGTGTGCAATGACAATAAAGGTTATCTTGTTGTCTTTCATTTTCACCCCTAATTTTTAATATAATAAATTTGTTCGTAAATTTTAGGGTAACACTATAAGCCATTGAAAGGCAAAAATCTTTTTTTTTTATTAAAGAGGTGAATCCTCAAAGTTTTATGTCATTTAATTAGTATTGTTCTTAAACTAAGGATTTATTAGCGATTAGTGATTTTTATGCATTTGTCCATGCTGTAATATTTATAAATAATGTAATTGCAAATTGCATTTGTGGTGAGCACTGGATTTAAAGAGGCCCTTCTGCATAACTGCATGTGAAAACATTTTTAAAAATTACAAATATGTCGATGAAAGCAATATAGAGAGGAGAGTAGTTGATAAAGTAGAATAACTATAAGTCAACTAGAATATCTGAAGTCGAGAACAGCCCTGGTTCTAGTTAAATATGCAGAGAAGCACAATAACACCCGCCCAGACAAGAGAAACTAAAATAAAAATAGCCTAAAGTAATTTCAATTATATATTTTTTATTCTTTATGATCCTCGAATTATAATCCTACAGAAAAACAATAGTCTGTATAACACATGATATGATTTAAAGGAGCGAAGATGCTTTTTTTAACTCTTTCTGTTGTTTTTGTTTTGCTGTGTGTACACGTGTGTGCACGTGCGCCTCGCCGAAAAACGCGTCGAACCGCGCGCGGGGCTACGAGGGGCGCGTGCTTGTGCGCGGCGCACGCTCCACTCCGATTGGCCGTCGTCAATAGTGACAGGGACGATCCCGGCCGCCCATTGGTCCGCCGGACGCGTGTACGCACACTAAGAGAAAGAAAGAAAGAAAAAAAACAGCAGAGCGGAGATAACGGTTCTTTAGCGGAGTTTACATACACAGATATTATGCTGCACCGGGGAGCGGACACTGGTATAACGGGGAGCCGCAGCTGGTCGCTATGCCAGGTCTCGGAAGACTATTAAGAGACGACATGTCGCCGCTGTAGGTGATATTAAAAACTCATACAGGTATTTATTATTCCAGCGAGAAGGCTTTTTACATGCTGTCCGTCTAAATTGGATACCGACGGGGGGCGGGAGAGCGAGCAACAAGTGGAGTTTGGTGCCGAAAGATTTCCGCCATGGAAGAGCAGAAGGAGCCCAGCAGCGGCCGGGACTCCACCGAGGAGGAGAGCATGTCCCTGTCGCCGAACCTCCCATCCCCTCCCATGATTTTACCCCACCAGGCGGCCCAGCAGGCCCACAGAACCACCAACTTTTTCATCGACAACATCCTCCGGCCGGACTTCGGCTGCAAAAAGGAGACGAGCTACCACCGCGACCGGAGCCAGACGCCGCTGGGAGCGAGGCCGCACACCGGCAGCCTCTGCCTGGACTCCAACTGCAGCAGCGACAGCACCTCCTCGTCGTCGCCCTCCTCCTCCTCGTCCTCGTCCTCGTCCTCGTCCTCCTCGTCGTCGTCGCCGTCGTCCAAGCAGAACTCGTCGAAACAAGGCGAGCCGGCGGGCAACGGGACTGTCAGATACGCGGACAGCCCCTCGTCAATTATGATTATGAGCGGCAGCAATGGAGCGTCTCCGCCCGCCACGAAGGAGAGTCAGCCGATCTTGTGGCCCGCTTGGGTTTACTGCACGCGCTACTCGGACCGGCCCTCATCTGGTAAGGTGCTATAGTCCCCAAAATATCCCCGCAGGCTAGATCCAAGGGCGTAGGATCCATGTGCACATGAGGGGAGGGGGGTTTGGTGGGCTCAAACACTTAATTTGTGGCAATTTAAGTGATTTTTTGCATCGAAGTGTGTCTTTTCTGCATTAATTTATAGTGGAAAGGGTGGATATTGTGAATGTAATGCAGTAAAGCTCTTATTCTGTACTGATTTTTTAATATTCATTCCCCCGTTGATCAACTATTATTTTATTCTTTCAAAATAAAAGCCCTTTGCTTATTTCATGCTTTGTATATAAGCACGTGTTTTAAATACTGACGGGGAGCATCCCTCAAGAAATACACAATTATGAGAATTTAAATCCCCCCTTCTATCTGACGCTTTCTTAATAAAAACCCAAAGTTATTCTTCGTTGAGAAAGGCTTATTAATGTTTCATGTTTCAGTCACAGCGTGGCTCTGACTCGTCAAATCTGCACAGAGCTTTTCTTTTATACGAGCCATTTTGGAAGAAGGGAAAAAAAACAGACATTTAACATGAAAATAAGGTGAAATCAAAAGATTAACGGATAAATAATTTCCATAGCTCATGTCTGTCACTCACACACGTGTTTTGGCATGTAGAGAAACCATAATCATGCATGTCCCATAATAATCTATTTTCTCCTCGCCTGTGGAAAAATTATGTTAAAAAAATCTATGGCATCATTTTCAGTGTAATTTTATAACATGAAAAGATTCTCTCCAGTATTTGTGCGCCTTCATATCATCTACACATTAACTTCTATCATATCTTAATATGATCTTAATAGACAGAATATGTGCAGTAAATAAGCTACTGCAAGTTGCCAGTTGTGTAGAATATAATAGATCTTATAATGGCTGCTGCTCTGTTTGGTTTATACACAAAAAACACAATATCGCTCAAATATCACAGCTCTGGTATATTTAATAAATTCAGAGCATAGCAACAGCAATATCAGTAATTATTAGAAATTATAATAGAAAATGATTCAGTTAAAATATTTATATAAGATTATACGGGCTCGTACAACAACATTACACTAACTGTATTCCAGATATTTCAAGATCCAAAATGCAATAATAATCCGAGAGAATTATTCTAAAGCCCAGTGTGTTTTTTCCTGTAATTGATCCAAATCAATTACAGACAAAATATACAAAGGTTCTCATATTTAGTGGCTACGTGATCTTGGGGATTTCATTATTTATTTTCAGGATAAAAAAACACAAACATTCATAGCCTATTTAGGCGATATAAATGATCCAGATGGAGTCAGTTTTGATTCATTCAACAAAAATAAAGCTGCACAAATTTTGTTTTGGTAGTTATTTATTTATCAATTCTGTAGCTGGCTGTTTTGTGATTATCAGCTGTGTATCAGGATCAAATACAGTATCCTTTCAATTATAACAATAACAACATAATTCACTAAAGTCTTCGTTTAAACAGAATTATAAAAAAAAATTTTGTTTTTTTTTTGTTTGCTGTTTGTAAAAGTAGGTTTTTGACCTGCTGTAGTCATGGCAACACGTCCCTGAAGGTGACGACGTCACGTGGCATTTAAATCATTTGACGGTGATAATGAGTTAGAGGTAATGAATGGCGGATGGAGAGGCTTTTTTATTAGTTTCTATTGCGTTTGGTATTTTCGGTGTGTTATTATTTGTGTGGTTTATTACGCTTTCCATAATTGTGCCGTATAGCAGCATAATGGATATATATATATATATATAATGTTTTTACGACTTTTACTCACAAATGGAGGCAGTCAGCCGAACTACAGCGCGGTGTGCACAAGTATGAATAAACCTCCCTCACTTTTCTACTTGATCCTGATTTGATGCTGCGTTTAGGGCCTTACACACGTTTATTGGAAAAAGAAGTCACACACCATTCATTGCATTGCGTTGAAGATATGACTTTTTCCTGCAGAAAAAAACTGTGGAAAATGGGAATTAAACAAAGGCCTGTGTGTGTGTGTGTGTGTGTGTGTGTGTGTGTGTGTGTGTGTATTTATATGTATACGCAACCTCCAACGTGTTTATATACAATTTAAACGTTTATATTTTGTGTTCGGATTTTGCAGAGATATTTTCTCGAATATTTTCCCCTCAAAAATGAAGAACAAATAAATAAGATAAGAGCTAAGTAAAAGTAATTATTGGATGCTTCCTGGTTAGATCTAATTTCCGTCCTCTCCTAATTGGCTGATTTATATTCCATGGACACACCTGTGACCTCAACATGGCCATTTTAATTGAATATTAGTTCATTAGTTGAGCAGTAATTAAGAATCATGCGTAAATCCACATATACCTTTCTAAGGGCTGCAACTCTCACGTTTGTCTAGTGTTGCATATATGATATGAAAGCATCGTTGATAT
Organism: Eupleurogrammus muticus; assembly: GCA_036785175.1. Classification (NCBI taxonomy): domain Eukaryota; kingdom Metazoa; phylum Chordata; class Actinopteri; order Scombriformes; family Trichiuridae; genus Eupleurogrammus; species Eupleurogrammus muticus. The sequence continues at coordinate 3,096,926 of JAYKQN010000024.1, forward strand.
TTACATGATTAGAAGCAGTTTATTGTTTATCTGTGTTGTAAAAGTTCACGTGTTTAAATGCGTTTCTTACTGAACGCTCATTAGAACTAAACGCTGGTTTCGGGGTGAGGCCCAAATAGAAAGAATGTGGCTTTCTGTCTGCATGATGTAACCTCAGCGAGCCCAAATGAAACGTTTACATTACGGTGAGGAGTCATTCTGATGATGAAAAGATCGAAATAAGAAGTAATCTTTAAAAATAGGACAGAGAATGTTAAATTGTGCGCCTGCGCGCTTTTTACGCACGGAGCGGATAATAAGGCGCTTTCATGTCATCAGGGAGCAGCTCAGGAGCTTTGATGGTAAATATCAGCGCCGCGTGTGTTAGTCCATGTGCTGCAGCCTTGGGACACACATTTATATATCTGTGCGTTCAGCTCTGACATTTACGCTTGCGTGCCATTGTTGTTTCCAACACAGGTCCGAGGACGAGGAAACTGAAAAAGAAGAAGAGCAACGCCAAGGAGGACAAGCGGCCCAGGACAGCGTTCACGGCCGAGCAGCTGCAGAGACTGAAAACCGAGTTCCAGGCCAACCGGTACATAACGGAGCAGCGGAGACAGTCTCTGGCCGGGGAACTCAACCTGAACGAGTCCCAAATTAAAATCTGGTTCCAGAACAAGCGGGCCAAGATTAAAAAGGCCACCGGCTACAAGAACGGCCTGGCCATGCAGCTCATGGCGCAGGGACTTTACAACCATTCAACGACCACCGTGCAGGAGGACAAGGATGAGAGCGAGTAGAGGCCCGGACATTCCTGCTGAGGCCCGATGACTCTTTTTTTGTTTTGTTTTGTTTTTTTTGGAGATAATGAAAATTAAAAAAAAAAGGACTGGAAGTGGGGTATTTAAAAACACAGATTTCTGTTTATGGTAACAGTATATGGACATAATTATATAAATGAACGATCGTTATTAAAGTTTATATAGCCACTGCAGTTATCATGTTGTATAGCCTATATTTAATTTCAGGTGTGAGCTCATCTCTCATCATCATGGTCACTACCTGCTGGACATTTCCATTTCCGTCTGTCGCTCCTTGTTTTTTTAGGATGTCTGATTGGCTCTATATTAGGTTTTTTGTGGTTTCCTGTCTCCGCATATTTCCTTTAACACATCAGTTCGCAGACAAAAGCCAAAGATTTTAATATGTTCACATGTAGTCTGAAATAAAAAAAAGAGAGAAAGTTAGATGGATGAGTTAATTTTTCTTTTTAATTTCTGTCCACAGATATATAAAGCAGCATCGGTCGCCTTGGGAATTAAAAACAACAACCAAAAAAGGAAGATAAAACACAATTTCTCTTTCGACTTTTTTATACCTTCCTATCATCCTTATAAACTGCCGAACTAAACATACAAATAAGGATATAAAATGAACAGCTTATTTAAAGGAGCAAACTGCTATTACCAGGCTTTTAAATTCTATAAGGAGTTTTATTTTGAAATTTGAGAAAGAAGATGGGGCACACACACACACACACACACACACACACACACACACACACACACACATATAGCTCACCTCTCGCTATAATCAGACCCCGCTTGTTCCTGCATGATGGATGACATTTCACCTTTTAATCTATTCCGGGCATTTACAATATTTCACTCCTCTGCTTTAAACTGCTGAGACTCGACGAAACGAATATTATCGCAGAGGTCTGTCAGAGCGGTCTGTAAAGACGCAGGATGCGTTTGGCCTCATGTGACCTCAGGTTCAGGTTTGATAGAGCCTGACGGTGAACTCTGAGTGTGTGTGTGTGTGTGTGTGTGTGACACTACAAGGTCAGCCAGACTCACTAAAATGATTTTATTTCGTTAAGTCTGAGTGGAAGCTGCTCTAGAGGACACTGAGTCACTCAATAAAATAGGATTGTTTTCTTATTTTTGATCTTAATGTTGAATTTGGAAATACACTAAAATTATAAAATTAATTTTGTCTCATGTCAGCTTAAATCATATATTTTAATTCAATCTTCTATCTCATCATTAAAGGTGCTGTTTTATTTCTTTCTTTATACAGATTATTTTTATTTATTATTATCAGTTATTGAGGCTAACCTTACAATATGCATTTGCAGTCACTTATAATAGCAATAGTAAAATTCAATTGATCGCTGTATTCTTAAAATGCGTGACTGTGTGTGTGTGTGTGTGTGACGCTGGCCCGCGTGCTCATGTGATTCCTGTTGTCTCATCGCTTCTGTATCGCATCGGATTATTTAATTACCCGCTAACAAGCCCGCAAAGTCCGCGGGTTCACGGCCTGCGCGTTTCGGGCGTTTTAATTATTCGACTCGTTTGTGTTGAGCAGCTCCGCCTTATATGGATTTAATAAGCGCACAGCAAAGCGTGGTTAACAATTGATTCCAGTAATGAGCTGTAAGTCTATAGGCAGGTTTAAAATTTAATTAACATCTTAAAAACACGTATTTGTATTTATTTACGGGGACAATATCGCGCCTGTTCATTAGCGCAAACTTAATTATTTCTGAAAAGAAAGCATATTTTCCCCCTTATTCTACAGATAATTACTATTATTTCTTTTTAAATCTTTTAATGATGAAGAGAAAATGTTTTATAATTGTCCCTGCAGCGTTGCAAACCACCAGAGATCATTGAAGGGGTTTATCCCGCGGCTCTACAGCAATATTAAGAATAATTTAATGTCAGTAAAACGTATATGAATTAATATTCATTGGGCTTGATTTCATCTAGTTTGAGACTAAATCCAATTTAATATAAATGGATTTGAATGCAAGTAACGCGCGTCTATTTGTTATTCCATAGTGACGAGTGTTTTGCATTAGTTAAAGAAACTTTTGCATTATTATTTATTGTATTCAAGAGGTTGTCAGTCTGTTTAGGCCTGAATGTGTGTCTGGATTGCTGCTCTTTGTCCATCTGGCCTGCATGTGTGGGGTGAAGAGGCTGCTCTTCACGGTCAGCTGACCCCAGCAGCTCCGATATTGTGATGATACTTCCATTCCCCTGCTGTGAATGCGGAAGAGGATCTCATGACAGTGTATTTAAAATTCATACAATTATGAAACGGCGAGAGGATTTCTCCTCTGCACCCCCCCACCACCACCCACCCCCCTCCCACCTTGTCATTGAGGGAAGCCGAGGGTTTATCTGTAAAACAAAGAGAAGCCAGGGGTCGTTTTGCATAGTTAGCACAGTCTGCCTCGCAGGCACAATATGGATTTAATTTATATGCAAATGAAAGTAATAAAAGGAGAATACACACTGGAAATCTCTCCCGTTTAAAAAGGGGAGGGGGGGGGGGTAAGCTGGATTCAGAGCAGGTAGCAGCGCACATGCACAGAACGAAATCAAGCCAATGAGAACAGCTGATGTTACACAAAGTGCAGGAAGTGCAGAGGAGATTTGCGTCTGTGCGTCAACTGCAGCGCGAACATCACGCTGCAGAAAGTTCGAGGGAAGATTACTTGTTATTAGGGAAAGTTTCAACAAAACACACACACACACACACACACACTCCCAGTGCATGGTGACCTTTTAGACCTTTTACACTGTTGTGCTGAAATTGTTATTCATCTCACATGCGTTCTGCACTTAATTACAATTTTGAAGAACTTGTACAGAACTTACTACTACTACTTAACATTGTGCAGTGATAAAATACTTTATTCATAAAAGCATCGGGGACAATAGTACAATAATATATAATAATACAAAATTTTGAATCGGTGAGATACCTGCTGTACTTTCCAATGCATGAATTGTACATGTAGATAATTTATATTAAACTAATTAATGACATTCAGTTATATCAACAATGAATGGAAATCCCACTAGTTTCTGCATTTAATTATATTCATGCCTACTATATCTTAAAGATATAACCTTAAAGATGGAAAATTTACATGCATGTATACCAAAATAAAAGGGAAAAAAGATAGGGAATTCTAAATTAGGGATAATTTGTACTTTAATCTGTATTATTTGCAGCTAAACATGATTCCTGACCTTTTGATTCATTGATTCACCACTACAAAAGACAACATCACCCACCCCCCCTCCCCCAGGCAGTACCATAATAAGATGCAGGAGTCTACATTGAGTACTGGACAGTGATGCACACAGTACACAAACATGCAGGCTAACCACCTGTCACTCAAACAAAGAGGGGGGAGGGGCATAGAGTTGCATTCATTCTACATGCTTCTGGAAAATGCATGTTTGCTTTTTAAAGGCTTTGAAGGGATGAAGATGACGATGCACACATGCAGATGCAGGCAAGCATGTGCAACACGGCAGGAAAAGAGACCTTACACACACACACACACACACACACACACACACACACTTAACCCCGTGACGTGGGGGTGCTCAGAGACTCCAACTCAGCTGCTGCTTCCATACTATAAACATACAGCGAGAAGAAGGCCGACGTTTAGAAAATGAGGTAAGTAACGTGATGCAGCTCCTCCGGCTGCGTGATGTAAAACAGCGTCCGTTTTGTTTCATTTAACAGCTGTTTGCGTCCGGCGTCAAGTGTTATTTGGCCAAAAAAAAAGCTGCTGCTGTGATTTTTTTTAAGTTCTCTGACCATCCACCACAAATGACAAGTGGCGGCACAGGGGACACAGGAAATAAGCACAAAGCCGCCATGTTACTGATTACATGGTAAAAGTCTGCCAGACCACCTAGAGTCAGTGTTAAAAATAAAACAAATGATTTAATATACTGTGATAGTGCATTAAATATAGAGTTCACGCTAAAAGAAATGTTGCCATACAAAGATAGAAATGTTGTAGTACTTTCAATTGTTTTCTAATTATGAGGATAATTTTACACTAAAAATAAAATGAAAAAAGATTTAATAATGCACTTTTGATAATGTGAGGCAAAAATGTAGTTTTAGATTTATTGTCTATTTTAGTTTGAGAAAACAGACTTTATTTGGAAGATTTGCAGCCGAGAATTTATAGAAATTAAACAGTTTATTATCATGGCATAATTATAAATTATAATCAAATCACATGCATTCTACTAGCAAAGAAATAGTGACTGTATGAATTTAGATATTATCTCATATTTATGTGGAATAACAATTTTATTATTTTTTTGTTTTTTTGTTTTTTTTTTTACAATTGCAATATTTTCAATACTTTTTCATATACAAACCTACAACATACAGCCGGCAAAAAAAGTTTAATTTCATGCTCATGATAACACATTGTAAACTAATCACTAACACTAATTTTCAGTCTGCAAACACACATCTCAAATCTAATAATTCTTCCAACAGCAACATTTAGTTAATCACAGCATAATGTCGTAAAAAAACACCAACAGCTGATGGATTTACAGAAACTGCCTCGGCGTATGTGTGTCAGTTCTAACCTTACACAACATACTATATATTCTATTGATCGTAAATCGTCTCCTGCACTGCCGTCTCCTTTGAAGCTTCTCTACATATTTTTCTATTGTCGGGTTTAGTAATTGCTGCCTTTTGCTTTCTCATTTTGCAAACATTCAATAGTAAAAGTGACAGAACCGTTGCGGAGCTGCTTTATATAATGCAGATTTATAAAAACAAGAAAAAGTGACGGGATCCACTTTGTGTGCAACACAGCTGCTGGCCACAGTTCTGTGAAAATATTCAATATACAAACAGAAGATCATCCAGACATTTTTTTTCTCTCTTTCTGTTGCTCTTTATTATTATTTGCCCACACAAGATGCTTTTTATAATATATGTTTCTGTGATTGAAAGAACCCAAGTGTGTGCATAACTTCTCAATAGCAATAAATATAACAAAAAAATATAATAATTCAGGACATGTATTTGTGTTTTAAACACACTCAAACTGCAAAACTGAAAAAAAGTTTGATGGCAGGAGGTGTTGTTCATCTTTGTTCAAATATTAGCGGTTTGTCTGTGAACCGCTGAGGGGTCAAGTCATCTTTGCACTTGACTCACTCCTTTTGGAATAACATTTGCAGTGTGTGTGTGTGTGTGTGGGAGCAGGCGAGAGCGAGCATGCTTGTCTGACCAATCAGTGTTCAAAGAACCTCAGAATGATTTTGACCCCGATCTCGTGTGAGTGTTTTGCTTTCAGGAGTGCACGTAGACCCGAGATTGGTTCTCACCATGGGGGACTTTACTCATGACTTATTACAGGCTGTCAACTGGACTATCTCAGACTCCCTCTCCCTCTCTCTCTCTCTCACACACACACACACACACACACACACACAAACAGACAAAGGTGGCATTGAGAGGGAACCTCCCACAATGCAGCTGAGCGTCCAGGGGGCTCTCTGCTCCAACAGCCATGATCTCACCGAGCTAAATCCAGATTACATGGAGGATATACACAGCGCCTCTTGTTTACTCTGCCCATCAGGGGGTGATTTGAACAGGGTGGCGTGGAGGGAGAGGCAGAGTGGCATCGATACACTCTGTATGTAATGCAAACTGTAATAAAAATAATTTTGAAAAAGCGAAGGGGAATCATTTTTTTCCTGTGTGAATGCAATATATATGAAAAATATCACCTTCTGAATATTACACAGGCTGGTTTCCTGCTTGTATCAGGTGATATATATATATTCCAATATATAGCGTGCTACTGAGAAGGCCGCACACTTCTAGGGACAGTTAATGTGCTCTAATTAAAACTAAAGCATCAGGAAATGACAGTGCATTTCCAGCCACAGCTATGCGGCAGACAACGCATCAATTCAGTCTGCTGGAGACTTCATCTGTACAAAAAAGAAGTCGTCACACACAGTGCATTAATCAGCGATTCAACAGAACATGGAGCTACGGAGACAGAGAGAGAGGGTTTGGATTTAAATTATACCTCGGGATAACGAAAAAAGACAAATACTAGTTTTATTCCAAAGTCGCAAAACATTTTTTGTAAAGCATGCATGTGGATTTTTTATTGTGGAAAAATGTCTGTGGGTTGTAAATAATATTTTAATACAAAAAAAAAAATTACACAACGATGTGTGTGGTGAACATTTTTACACTCTTCTCATGGTGTCTGATATAGAGGCATGAACACACATTTTTGCACACACACACACACACACACATGGACAGACACAGTGAGAACAAAGGCAGGGACACCTGGGATTCCCCCTGTTGTATGGGTGGTCACATGCACCTCTGCCTCTTCTTCATGCCTTCCACATGTGGAAGCACTTTATCTTCCCACTCACTCTGTCTCTCTCCTCCTCCGTGTGTGTGCTCTGTGTGTGTGTGTGTGTGTTTGCATGCGTATGTGTGTGTGTGCAAAGCACTTCACTCCACTGAGGAAACCAAAGCTGTGAGAAGAAGATGGTCATCGATGAGAACAGCGATTAAACTCGATCCCGTCCGCTGCCCCTGTGAGAGGCTTCACACTCCACACAAGGGCTTTTGCTCTTAAAGCGATGCACCACTTTTTTTTTTTTATCATGTCACTCAACTGAGCCGTCAAGTGACGAGATCATAAGACGTCGCAATCATCTGGGAGCTAAGGCGTTAGCCTGCTAGCACCGGTTTAAGTGGCGGCGTTTGAAGTCATATACTGATGTGTTTTAAAAGCTTTTTGAGTATGTGTGTTCTTTTGTTTTACTTTGTTAACGGGTTTATGTGAGCTTTTCATTGCTTTGGCCACCCTCTCCTCACACTTCAAAAGCAGACGTGGAGATCTCCACTCTCCCTGTACCGTCTCCCTCCAACGTCTTTCATCGCGGCGGCCCGGAGGTGGCGAGAGGTGAGGCGGGGAAGCGATTAGTCATATTCAATTTACATACGGCTGTCACGGGCTCCTCCGGGGCTGAGCGCTGATGTCATCCGTGCGGGGGGGCCCCCGCGTGGCCCCCCCCGGCGTATGGGAAGACTTCTCACTGTCAAGGGTGAGGGCGGGGGGCTTCCCCCCGCTCAAGTGGCGTGATGAATGTGGGGCGGCACTTTAGTCTGCATGTGTGCTTGTATGTGTTTGCATGAACTGTGAAATGTGCTCATGTGTTTGCACCTGGGGGCTGTAATCTGCTCCTACAGCATGGCGGAGGCCGGCCATGACAGCAGATATGTCGGATTCCACGCTACGCGCGGCACATGGTTGCGTTTTAAGACGGAGGATGGGAAAGATAATTGGGATTCGAGGGTCCTGACCAGAAACAAAAAATCATAACAGAGCGCTAAACTCTTCCCCTAGAAGTCGTAAGAAACCTTAAATGATCTTTTGGATGCAATAGATCCCACGACACAGTTGAAGACTTTATCCAATGATATTTCTACATGTGAAAGATAAATGAATAATTGAATGCAGGATTTTTACGTTAACTAAAAAAACAGGCAAGCTTCTGTTTTGTCATATCAAACAGGCTTTTCACAATTCACTAAGTTATTCTGATTAATGTCAAACAGCGAATGTTGAGCATTTTAATTAGTTTATTTAACTTAGTTCGCAGAAGTGCTGTTAAAATTAAATATCAGATGAGATGAAAAGCCAGAGCCACACGCTGTGATTTAGGAGTATCTGTGTAACAGGGAACCAGATCCCGTTAAATTGAGCAATATGTTAACAGAGTCTGGATGGAAGCGCGGCCTTAGTGTTTGTTTCCAGGATGGATGGCGTTCGGACCGAGGGCGCAGCGCGCTCGCGTTGGCAACGGCCCTGCTTTAAGCTCATTTAGAGCGCGGCGAGAGTCGTTTTCGGCTTTTCGGTCAACGAGCGCCGCTTCTCACCTCTGCAGCCAGTCAGTCTGGAGCGAAAGAATGTCAGTACCAGCCAAAACATTCTGTGGCAAACACTCAACGGGTTGGACCGAACCAACTCGAAGGGTGGTCCAAAAATGTGTCTTTTATTCCTGTTACTGTGTTGTAAATATAATCACCTAACAGTGTGGAATGTATAATGACACATTTATTTGTGTTAAATTTATTTATTTGTTTTAAAGTAGGGTGGGAAAACCATAACTTTGACGGCAGCCATATTGACATGAACTAGTAGGTAACCATAGGTGTTACCAATGACCTCCCATTATTATCTGGAGGGGAAGTGGGAAACAGGAAGTGTGTGTCTAGTCTCCATCTACATTATATCAAACTCATTTTGCAGACACATTTGTCCAACAATTATTCGAACAATACTATGCAATGAAGCGTTTTGGCCCATCGCTTTAGTGCTCCCTTACAGAAATATCCAGTGGAATATGGCTCTGAACTCCTCGAGGAGGTCAAAGAGCCGCAGTCCATTTTGCAGTCGGCTGCCTGCAGAAAAGCCACGGAGCTTGTGCGGTTTTAGGGGAGAAGCCGCTGGCAGGCGTCCAGGGGAGGAAGTGTAAGTTATTTATGAAGCCTCGCTAGACAAAAGACAGTAAAGCTTCCCATATTCAGCGGGTCTGGCCGCTCCACTCGATGACGGTGAATCCAATTTGCTGCAGTCAAGAGCAATTAATTTTGTGGACAATTGGGTCGGTTCATGTACAGTAAGCACAATGTGGGTTTTAGGTGCAATGTCTGCATTTGCTGTGGTTGCCACGGAAAGGGGAGAGGGGTCGAAACGATCTTCAGACCACCAACGTGAACTGTCGAATAGGAGGAGAAATAAAAACTTTAGATTGACATTATTCTTTATTATTAAATTTTAACTCTTGAAAATCAAATTCCGAAATTTGGTCGGAGAACAATCTCGAATGATTTGAAAATTCCCGAAGACATTAAGGATAGTTTACGGCACATATGTACACATCATCAAATGCACACGCACACATGAGGGCCAGAAGTTCAGGTTACCGGGGCAACTCATCTCTGGATCTGGACAGCAGAATGCGAGACCGTGAATAACTGTTTTAACACACAGCCGACACAATGTGTGGTCTATGACATACCATCTAAAGCTTAACGCTGTCTGTCTGTCTGTCTGTCTGGTGTGTGTGTGTGTGTGTGTGTGTGTGCGCGTGCTCGTGCACGCGACTGACACGTCAATCTCTCCGTTTGCAAGTGTTCCGTCTTTCAGTTTTGCCGTCTTCATTATGCAACAAGGCCTGTGACGTTAATTTTTTCCTCACACGACGCCATCGTTGTAACACACTTTACTTTTTATAAAATAGAGGTAATATGCATATAATAACTTTTATTCAAACTCAAATATTATTGACATCATCAGCATGGTTTTATATCTGAAAGGTTTGTATGTTTCAGGTAATCATATGTATTTTATTTTAGAAAAATTTAAGAGATTATTGTTGAAAACATTTTTTCTATTGTAAAATTAAAAAAATCCAGGATCTCAATTTCAATATTGAACTTTACGGTGACTTAAATATATCGTCATCTTCTCTATGTTTCACTGAGAAAAAAAAAAAAACTGAAATGAAAACATTTTTCCGGTGGTTTAGGAATCTAAATTGTAGCAGCTCCGTTTCTTTAAACGTGACCACACACTGTGGAGCGCGGTCTGGAATTTTTCACTTACCGAGGCTCACACGCTCTGGTCTGTTAATAAAGGGAAATTTGAGGTTTAGCTCTGGACAGTCCAGGTCCATCCCAACATAAATCATTCTGCTATATATATTTAAATGTGCAAATCCAACAAAATAGATAAATCTTAATTATGAAACATCAACAAAATAATACAGAAAAACAGCTATTTATTTACTATCTGTGATGAATATTGTAGTGCAATTACAGACTCCAGTGTATGTGGATTATCTAACTTTAGGGATTTATATTTACTTCTGAAATATGTTTTAATAAGACATTTATTGTTTTTAGTTTAAAATATTTGCATTGTTCTATTTCCCTTTATTTTCTCTCTTTCTATGTTTTTTTTGTTTTTCTCTCTTTGCCTGTGTTCATTTTTCCATCAAAACTACTACTACTGCTATATTAAAAATAATATCCTCCAATCAGACGACATCTGAGAAGGAGCCTGTCACGTTTTAAAGCGATCATTGTTATATCGATCAGCGTTTCCTCGCAGGTGTTGTTTGCCGTGTGATTCCCGCTCTCTGCGCCTCCAGCCCTCGTGGGGCTGAACACCTGCGTCGGCTGTGACGAATCCGGAAGGGGTGAGAGTTCAGACGTGCAACGCGGAGGCCATGTTCATGCGAACGCCGCCTCAGAAGTTACACAACGCGAGAAACACCGGCGCCCGCTTAAACTGTGAGAAGAAGGAGCTCGACTTTGAACGCCGCCTCAGTCGTCGGGAGCAGATGGTCACGAGGCGGAAAGTGAACATCAGAGAGCGAATAAGAGGGAGAGGGAGAGAGAAGGGGAGCATAAGGGAGCTGATGTCCTGTATTTCCTGTCAGAAAAGCTGCGGAGATGAACCGCAGATGTTGGTAGACAGAAGATGAGCCGTCCCTAACAGCTGGTTGGGGATCAGCTATGTGTCAGTGCGTGGACGACCTCCTGCAACGCTGCAACGTGCTGGAAGCCAGACAGAAATCACACCTCGGTAGAGAGGGGGTGGGAACAAAACAGAAAAAAATCTGGATTTCTTTTAGAGCAAACGGATAAAAAGGGTCGAAGAATTTTATGGAAAGTTACAAAAGTTAGATGACGGTGGGAATCGTTCGCTGATTTTCTCGTCGCCACCCACTGAGCGAGAGGCCGAGCGTTACCCAGCGTCCTCACTGAGGAATGACAACAATACACAGAGGCTGGTTAGCAGCTAACTGTGCTGCCAGCGCAGAAACTTTACCCCGGCGTTATGACGAGTGTGTGGTATATATATATATATATATTTATAAAAAAAAATACTTCAAAGACCAGAATCTGAAATGTCAACACCAACAAAAAAAAAAAAGAAAGAAAAAGGAAAATGCCAGACATTTTTTCAGGCGGTGGGAATTCAGAGGTTGTGTACTGTCCTTGTCCGTGTGTGTGTGTGTGTGTGTTCGTTTTTTTCCCATGTTTCCAGAGGGGATGCACAGACTTCAGAGTGGGCTGCGTTTAAGAAGAGGTTCCGCTCTGTCTTTGCGTCTCTGAATTCAACAAACGGGACGTATTATAAGTGAGTATGTTTGCGTTGGTTTGTATTTATAAGAGCGGCTTGTATTTCCAATACAAGCTTAGTCAAGTTAAGCTGAGTGTAATTATAATTTTATTTGTCATATGCAGTGGTGGAAGAAGTCCTCAGATCTTTTAGTCAAATAAAAAAAAAGACAGCAATGGAAAAATACTCCATAATAAGTAAAAGTCCTGCATGAATCCCACTTAATTAAAAGTACAGATTTATTACCTGGAATATTAACTAAAAGTATTAAAGTAGAAGTTTGTGAATCTGTGAATGTCATTACTTAAATGACAGCAAATGGCAGCAATTTATTTACATCTGTTGTCTTCATGAGTTTATAATAGTTTGGATGAATCTGAGAGACTGTTATGATTTCTAAGAGTTTTATTTGAAACAAAGTTTAGAGAAGCTAACAATTCACAGACGTCTGCGAAGAGAGGAGTTTGGGAAGCGCTGCTTTAATCTTAAAGAATGTGGAGTAATTTACAGGCGGCTCTTATTTCATGTAAAACGTTCATCTTGAAATTAGCTAAATTACAATATTTCCCTCTGGACTGTAGAGGGGTGGAATTACTGTGCAAAGTCGCAGTGCATGTAAATGAAGTCAAGTTCCAACTTTCCATTGTTGCTCATATGTTGGACAGCGCAGGAAGAACAGGAAGCTGTGAGAAAAGCGAGAAATCGGGCCTGCAAAGAGGTCGAAAACAGAACTAATACAATAAACTGCGAATTGAACTGAGCAACAACACATGCAGTAACGCATAACAATACCTACAATAACTCCAAACAAACAGTAGATACACAGTATTAGCCCCCCCCCCCCATGCATGTGCACGGTTTCCTCGTTCGGCTGCAGATGAAACACGCTTGTATTCGTTTCAGACCGTGTACCTGCGAGCAGTATTTTTTTTGGTCTGGACGGGATGTTTATGCAAGAATCAAACAAAACCAAACATGCAAAATTAGCTAAAATACACATAAACAGAAAATCTCTCTCAGCAGATGTTGCGTAGATGAGCAACATGGTGTTTTAAAAGGAAAAAAACAATGTTGTTGTAACTTAAATAAACACTATACATATATATATGTGTGTGTGTGTGGTGCATGTGTGTGTGTGTGTGTGTGTGTGTTACAAAATAAGGATATATATATAGGAATAAAGTTATTCTGAGAGTGCTTATGCATTATGTTTCTATTACTAACACTACTGATAATAGGAAAATAACCTAATACAGTTGTATAAGAGGCTGTTTCTGGGTGAATAAGCTGCACCAACACGTCATGTGAGGAGTCAGTCGGCCGCATGTCTTAACAGAAGTAATGAAAACATTTCGCCAAATGACAAAAATCAAATAGCATGCAAAGGCTTTATTTGAAGTCATATTTTGCTTTTGCCTCTTCTGCATCGGCCCTTTTCTTGGTTAGAGCCCTATTTGAAGACAGATGTGAAAAGCCACAGTTTTTCATTATAGTGTTAAGTCGGGCCACATTCTGCCTTTCTTTGGAGTTTCACTGACTTCTGACTGAGCAGAATAACATCAATGGAAGAAGCCGAGTACGGCTGTCTTTTTATTTGAAAAACAAATAAAAAATACTGTACTTTATTAATTTAGACTGTCAGTGAGAGACAGAATAGACTGCATCTCCTTTCAATAACATAAAAGCTGAGGATTAAATGAGAATGCTTGAAGATTTTTTTCTTCATATCCTCCTCTTATATCTCATATCCTATCATTATTTTGGTAATAGAATATACGCTGTAGTCTAACTTTACCACAATGTTGATTAAAGTGCTGTATCAACATGCATTTCCTATGCAACACTTCTTATTCTAACAATTCTGCCAACAGTGAAGGATAAAAAGTAAAGAAAAAGTTCATCATGGGAAACAAAAAACAAAAATATATTTGTGATTATTGTCACTAGTAATTATTCAAAATAATATTCCCTAAACAGGTTAAAGGGATTAAAAAAAACACAACACATTACACACAAACTCCCATTTTCCTTCCGAACAATCGACTGCATTATCTATGCAAACTCCTTAAGCTGCTCATTGGGAGAAAAAAAGCTGCCTGATTGTTTTTCCATTAAGTAATATCACTGCAACACATATAGCCACAGGTCGATGCTGCGCTCATTATGGCTGCGGGTGGAGAATAATTAACCGCTAATGTGTGTAGAAACAGCCCCCTGATGGGCCTGATGGTGAAGCGAGGCGCCCCCAGAGGGAAACTAACACACGGGAGCTCGCCTCAACTGTTTATTTGCTCCACTCGCTCCACAAAGAATCCGAAGGAGGCCCCACAGACACGAAATAGGATTAAGTAGATGAATTAAGCGGGGGAGTAATTGGAGGTGAACACTCCCAGATTGATGTGAGCCTTGTATACGGCGAAATGGGAACAGCAGCTGCGGGCATAAAACGGTAGATTCATGGCTAAAACCGCGTGCACGCACGAAGCCGGAAATATGCATACACATTCTTTTCATCAGATTTATAAAGCCGTGCATGGTTCTGTTTTATGAATCGCAGTGGTTGCAGGGCCGGGCGCACGGGCCTCATTTCCACTCCCATAATTACCCAGAAATTGACGAAGAGCCGCCGTTGTACGCTGTGCACCTGTCAGTGAGACGGAGACGTGCGCTTTCACCGGTTTGGTTTCCAGCAGCTGCGATTGTGCGCGACCATTACGCCGTGAAGCCGTTTTATAGCTCGAATTCATCACATGGACCTGCAACGGTGATACTGCAAAATGTAATTAATGATTACATTTACAACTAAAGATGAAGTACATTTACTGTTAAGTACTTGTATGCTCAGTGAGTATTTCCAGGTTTATGCTACTTTACACTTCCACTCACAATTTCAGAGGAAAATGTTTAATTTTTTGCTTTGACCTGATAACTTAAGTCACTTTTTAGAAGATTTGCCATAAAAACAAATATTTTAATTCTCCTTTTCTTTTTGAAAAGCGTTTTTTGTAAAAGCTAAGTAAAGTGTATTATACACTTGTAATAATAAAGTGGGATGCAGTATTTTTTACTTATAATCTAAAATACCTTTTTAGCACTTTTATACTTTAAATACATTTTTCAGATAATACTTCTATATTTTTATTTAAGTGACATTTTTTAATTCACGACTTGAGTATTTTTAGACAACAGTATTTCTACTTTTGTCTACCAGTGATTAAAATGAACAGCAAAAACATAATGTTGACTCTTTGTAAATTAAAAGAATAATTGAATGAATACAGATTATATATTAATCAACATTATGTTTGAGGTGTGCACATATTCTCACTGCACTTTATGTGTTATAAATACCAGTCTATGTGCAGGAAATTTTTTTTTTTTTTTGCACTGACACTAAAAAAATGCATTTGGCGCAGAGGCCTCACTTTTCACTAACTACTGTAAACCTGCGAACCTCCGACGTGATGCTGTGAAATCGTACCGGTGCAGGAGCGGGAAGGTAAATGAGACAACACTAAGTGTTTCTGTAATTTATATGGACTGTAAGTAGAGAAGAACCAGAAACAAAATGAGAGACGGTTGGTTAAAAACAACAAAAAGTTGATTCCCCGCGGAGGAAGTCTGGGAAGCCAGATGTTCATAAGCCTCTGGAGTGCACGTCTGAGTACCAGTGTGCCTTTTTTGTACGTATATGTGTGTGGGTGTGTGTGTGTGTGTGTGTGTCTTTGAGAGAGAAAGAGGCGTTTCCTGATCTCCTGGCCAGATGTTGCTGATCCCTGCCACTCCACCGAGGGAAGTTTATACCCAGCTTTACAGAATTAGGAAAGCTCACGAGGACGAGCATGTCGGACCCTCTGGACTTTTTTTTTTTTCCTGCTCCCCCCGCCCCTCAAAGTTGGTGGTATTGGATTTGACCAAACATAAAGACCTCAGAGAGAAATTTAAAGTTAAATCTCATGAGTTTCTAATGAAAGACAGCTGAACGTTTACAAGCTGCATTATGGGAAATGTAGGATTCAGTTTATTTGGAGCTTGACTATATTAGTTTTCATAGTAATTATTTATTTCAATTCAGGCTCAAAGCTTTTAGAAAGACTTTATTGGAATAGTTTATTATTTAGGAATTATCTCCTTTTTTGGGGAGACGTAAGCTTAGCTGAGCATAAAAGAATGAAGGGAAACACTTAGCTATTCGGATTAAAAGCCATAAAATAATCATCTGTTGGTTCTAGCATTAATTACTGCACATATTTAAATGTGGACACTTTAATTCTGAAAAAATGCTAATTATTATGCATTGGTTATTATTCCCATTAGGGCAAACAAAGTTAGTGAAGAAGGAGGCTAATTGAAATTATATTGAGATTGATCAGTGATGATTAATATGCTGATTGAATTCAATAGGCGGCTATTTGTTCACAGGTAATCAGTTATTTCTATAACTGCAAACGGCTGTCTGGACCTTAAAGACAAATAGACATTTAAATTGTATTAAAATCAATTAAAAGCTGTTATCCACTGTTCAGATTAGAGTGTTTAAAAATAAAATAGAGAATGTATTGATGTCATTAGCTGCCGTTGTTTTAATTGTCTCTTTGTCTGCTGGTGTCTGCTCAGTAATGCATGTGTGGTATGAAATACATCAGTCTGCCTGTCTGTGGAAAATGTGCATCTGTGTTATCGTCTTGGTCTAAAGGCCAAATGTGTGTGTGTGTGTGTGTGTGTGCATGTGTGAAATTCAGTTTTGTGTCAGTGGATTTCTATATGCAAGTGTGGTTTCATTCCTTTATGTCCACACCTGCATCTGTCTTTAGCCTCACACAATTGCGAGTGAGAATGCGTGTTTATGTATATGTGTGTGTGTGCGTGTGTGTGTCTCCATGTGTGTGTTCAGCGATGGCGTGGGGATCCATCTGTGTCAGGTTAACCCGCTGGGAGCCTCTCCCAGCAGGTAGTCCTGGAGCGCCTAAATCATCTGGACGGCCAGAAGCGTGAAATCCTTCCAGGCCCGGACAGATGTCTCTCTGTTCAGCGCCGGCTCAGCCTTCGGCGACCTCACAGACCTTTAAAGACCCCTCGGAGCAGTCTTTGGCTCCCAAAACGCAGACCAGACCGCGATCAGGCCGAACTGTGTTATTACACACACACCCCGAAAAAAGCCACCCACCAAACAAGACGAAAGGATTGATAAATATGAGACAAATACAAATTATCCACAGCATTCTAATTAAATACTTAAATCATCTACATGCTTCCACACTTTTAATGTCATATCTGCAAATGTTTTTTTTTTTAATCATGCACAGGAGGTGAACTTTTAACAGCAAAAGACGATTTTACTTTACGAACCGGAAAAAACGCAACAACAGATAAAATGGGCCGAGCACCGCGGGTGCCGAACAATCTCTTATGAACTGACGTGTTGCCAAGGCCAGGTCAGCCAGAGGCTAAACTGGTCTGTATCTGTGGGTGTGACACAGCAGAAAGGGGCGGCGAGAGAGAGAGATAGAGAGAGAGAGAGAGAGAGACAGAAGCGCTGACCCCGGCGACCCGGCGGCCATCTGCACGCACCTTGATGTTTCGCACATGACGGGACGGAGCGTGACTCAAAACATTGCCCTGGATTATATAATGGACCTCAGACTGAAAAACATTAGGCAGTTTTACTGTAATATCAGATGTACATAACTGAAGGGGCTTAAATGGAACATAACTCTTATATTACACCGACATGCATGCGGTCGCATTGTTAACATTTTACCCGACCAGTCAGCTCTATAATCTGTCCAGTGGTCGAATGGGTTACCGCTGCTCTGAACTCTGAACACAGCGTTGTCCTGGAAATGATTTCTTAAGTCTGCAGCATTTAGTCTGATTGTGTAAATAATGGGAGGCAGCTGTTTTTCGGCGTGCGCTACCTGCCCAGCGCCAAGCGACGAGCTGGTGAACAGAGGCGGACGTTTCCCCCTCGGGGAGGAGGTGGAGACCAAAACAGGAGAAAAAAAGTGATTGTTGGACTTGAAATCATCAGGTGGCTGACGAAGCAGCTTTCCCTGTCTAAACATATTGCAGAAATCATGTTTCATATGAAGTAGCCTACATTAACATGTATAGAGGTCTACAGCTTTACAAATTTATCTTTCCATAAAACATATTCAATGGGCATTTTCAGATTTTTCATTAAAAATATTATCAAACTATATAATTCAGAATTCCAGTGCTAGACGCTTATTTAAAGGACTTGCTGATATTATGTGATAGCAAATTAAAAAAACATTTTCTTTGGTTTTTCTCATTGGTTAATCAAAAAATTAATGAGCATCTTAATAATAATCATCTTTAGTTGCAATATAATAGAAATAAGGTCAAATAGCAGCATTGCACTTACACACATGCATATAGATAGTCTACATGTATTTTTTTAATATTCTGCTTGAAGATTATGTTAAAAATGTTATTAATTAGTTAAACCACTAAAGGGACAGAGGAACAAAACTCAAGCAGCAAGTAGACTGTGTTGTGTTCAGATTAAGATAAATTAATCAATGACTCTTTTCTTTTCTAGTATCTGTTTTTTCTGCATGAAATTATTAAAAGTATTCGTAACACACCCTGGCCTCCTGTAGCCGTCTTTCCAGAAGCCCGGCTGAAACAGTTTCCCGTTAGCCTCCCGTCCGTCGGAGGCTTCCTGCACCAGCTGATTGAGGTGGTGTTACGTTTTTTGGGCCGAGGTGGCTGAGCCATGGACCCTAATGGGTTCCAGCTGGGCCCGTGTGTCCGCATTAAGTCTTCAAGTGGAAAAGTGGCTGCAAAGTCAAACCACCTGGTGGAGCCCGGAGCTGCCGGGGAGGTGTGAGGTGGTGGTGGACGAGGAAAACCCCAGGACACGATGCCCGTTTCCCTGACTTCATTTAAAGCCACTTTATGTTTTTCATTTGCAGAAACATGGTAAGCCTTAAAAGAAAAAATACAAGCAGATAATTGACATCCGTGCAGCGACGTTTGCTGCAGGTGCTTTTTTTTTGTTGTTTTTTTGGCACCATGCGGCCTGTCAAAAGAACTTCTGCCAATTCACGTGAGCTTACAAGTTATTCAACAGGCTTAATCTGCCACATTTCCAATGCTCTATTATTTGACCTTGGCCCACTTCCAACACAAAGCCTGACATGAAGCGACGGGAGCTAACGTCAGCTGTAATGTCATTGGCCTGATATCGCGGCGTTGTCACAAGCGCGGCCACAGACGAGCGAATAATTCTTTTACATGCGGCCTGACGGGAGAAATGGAAAACGACTCTAGGATTTCACGTTTGTCCCCGGGGAGACGTCTCGGCAGCAAATGCGCTTTGGCACAAGCATGTAGTGGTTGTCGCGTTAACATTCTCTGTTTTTTTTTTAAACGGGGAAGTCAGCTTAGAAGATATTAATTTTCAGGAACAACAGCTTTGAGGATATACCTGTGCTGCACACGCAGGAATTTACACCCTGATTTAAGCTGGCAACCCTCCAGTCCAAACAGCCTTTTATGCAAACAAGGCCTAGCCTAGCTCTCTTAAAAAAATTGAAAGAATATCTTCATTTTAAGTCATACAAACAGCTATGTAAAATTTTACATTAAAACACACCAGCTTCATATTATGCGACTCTTACTCCTACTCTTACAAGTACTCCTTCAAAGATTAAATTAACTAGAGTAGGATTGCCAGCACACACACACACACATACACACACACGCACTCTCTCTCTGGTGTTATCAGCCTGGCCCTCGGCGCTGTGAGTGACCGGACCGCACCGCATCCATCACAGCTCGTCTCTGCCAGCCCACAGCTCAGACTCGGGGCTGGAAAATGGTGCGCGATGCGGCTGATGAGCTGGTGGGAGATATTTATGAGGATCCTCGTAACCGGGCCTGAACAGATCCCCCCCCGCCGCCCCCGCCCTGGCAGATGAGTTCTCTTTTTTTTTTTTTCCATGATCGCACTCAACATGTTACCCCCAGCTGTCATTCGGTGTGTTTTTAACATGTGGAGCAAGACACAGTTCATCGGTAAAGAACTCACTTTAGTGAACATTTACCAGACAAACACCAATATTGACTTTATTTTTGCTTCAATTCTCACGAGTCCTTGTGCAACACAAATGTAATGCAGCAGTGGAACAGATTGTATTTCTTTTTTAAAGAAGCCCCCCCCCCACACACACACACAATGGTTGATGGTAATGCCTGGTACACATTGTACATAATGGGGTTTGTGGGTACGTAGGAATAAACCCTCCATTGCCCGCCGGGTATCCTGCTGTTGCATGCATGTCATTCATTATGTAAAAGTTATTGTTGTGAACATATTTAGATTTGAACTGAGCAGTAAACCCAGACAATGGCAGAAAGCACAAAACCACAATTTGTACGCTTGGTTGAATAATTTTTTAGAGTACCTCCTGAAAAGACGAGCTGCAAGACCGACTGATTTTACCGAGTAATATTTTTCTCTATATTTCAAGGAAGAAAAAAAAGGAAAAGAAATCCTAATAAATTTTTGTCATCCTTTTCCAACCACCGATCAAGCAAGTCACAATGCGGAGGAAGGAAATCAGTTCAGCGAGCTCGGGGAGGGGGGAAAAAAAAAAGAGAGAAGAGACATGTCAGGGTAAGTTACTGTGAAGAAAAGAAAAAGAGTGACAGTGAGAAAGAGCCAGTGTGATTTGGCCTCCTGTCATCTGCATTCTGCCCCCCCCCCCCGTACACAAAACATGTTGCGATTGAAAGAGATGAAGAGAGGGAGAGAAAGAGAGAAGCCCTCTATAATCCATCTGGCATCCTTATGCCGCTGTTTAGGCCCAGTGGTGACTTCAGAGATAGAAGATGAGCATGAAAGGGAATTACAGCGAAAGCCCTTTCACTGATTCCAAAAAATCTGCTCCAAATTACTCTGAGAGCAAATATCAACCTAAACAGGCTGGCTCTCCTCTCTCCCTCTCCGAGTTCACGACTTCCTCCGCAAACAAGGCCAAGAGTGGTATGGGATGAGGACCAGCAGCCATTTGAGTCCCCCTCTGATGAATCGAACATGGCATTTATGCTAATTCGCCTCGTTTTTTGGCCAGAAACACGCGCATTCTTACCCAGCCGAGACTCCATTTGGAATGTGCAGTTGTGGCAGTAAAGCTGAGGCGCTCCGAGATGCTGCCGCTTTGAGGCTAAACTGTTTTTACTTACTATATTTGTTGGATGGCAAACAGACTTTGTCAAGCTCAAAATGTAAGTACTGCATGTTCAAGCAGCGGCTTTAATCAAAGACATGTTGTTCACAAACGATCTAGAATCTTCACAAAAAAATTACATACATTTTCTAGTAGTTTTCTCCATCGATGACCAAACTTTTGGCAAACACATATTATCAATAAAACATGTTCTACATCTGATACACTAGCCAGTGTAGCTGATTGCATTACCTGCTTACTATAAAAAAAGCTGTCTAATTCTAATTTCTTATTTCAGCATCCAGCAAAATGCTGATCTATGGGTAAAAACCAGAAAGTAATGAATGTAGAATGATGCAGGGTTTTACAACTGCTGTGTTCAGTGTTTTTTGCTATAAATAAAGTCGATATTATCAGTAGTATCATGTTAACCAAATTATGTTTTTGCAGAGGTTGTAATATTGTGTTATTTCAGGTGATTAAAAAATGGTGCCTATTCATAATTTATTCTATCCTCAAAGTCATTTTTCCTCAAATATAGTTAAACCTTCATTGATTTGCAAAATTGTCCAAAATGGTCAAACAGAGCCATAGATAGTAAAAATAAAACTATCAACGTATTAGCAGATTTGCAAAACCTTATTCTGTCTAGATATAAATTGTCATACATGTTTCTAGGCATTGTTCTGGTTGACCTCTGACCTGCAACAGTCTGTCCTGCAGCTATAAACGTTGCATTCATTCATTTGTGGCTACACACAACTAACATTGACATGCAAGTGCTGGGAACTTTTATGTGTTAACGCCCACAATTAACAATGTTAATTTTACTTTAAAGGCCCCATATGAAGCATATAGTCACATTCGTGACTTGTCTTTACTCCAGATAAGGTTATGCAACAATAAGAGAAAACGGAGAAACGCACACAGCCTGGATTCGTGGGGAATATCGAATATCTGCTAACTTTGTTTGCCTGCTGTTTGGTGCTGAGTAGGTAGTGTGCGGTGGATTTATTGGAGCTTTTTGCTGAAAAAAAACAAAAAAAACACAGCTGCCTGTCAAAACAAACGCTGATGAGACTGAATCTAAACAGTAGTCGGGAGCCTTTAAACCAAAACCATGTGCTGAAAGACACTAAAGAAGTCTGTAGCTCTGAGGGGAAACTTCAGAACCGGAGGATTATTCTGTAGTCATTTGATAATATTAATGTGAACATATTTATTATAGCGGCTTCAAGTATTTGCCAGTGAGGAAACCTGGAAACTAATTAATACTTGCTCCGTTCTGCGGTACGAAGAAGCCGCGGACACCCCTGCACTCACGTCTAATAGAAACATGCCCCGCTGTGGTCTTTCCATTATCTAAACACACATCTGCTCTGATTGATACGCTTGAAGTGGGCCAATTTCACCTCACCGCGCGATGTGATAGCCATTTATTTGTTCAGCTTTAATTGTCGAAGCTCCTGTCAGCGAGGCGCGGGGCGCACAGCTGCGGAAAGGTGACACACGTTGGCCGGGGATCAAGACAATTCGATACCGCTCCGCGCCTGCTTTCCAAATTAGCATGAACCAAATCGAAAAAAAATCCGCCCCCCCGCCGCCGCCTATATGCTGTGACTGTCAGACGCCTCGCGATAAAGGCGATCCCGCACCTCTGGGCTATTACAGCAATTTAAAAGCGTAATGTATATTTTAATCACGAGTTTGGTCTCTTTCGTGTGACGCCGTCAGCGTGGACGTGGAGCTGCAACACTATCTCCCTCTCTCACACACTCATGCACTGAATCATATGGTGAAGGCTTGTCCACATGTCTTATGCTCACACGGAGATTGACAGACACAATTGCATGCACATGCAATCGTGTTCCTTTGGCTTAATTTGAAGGCACTCTGGGGTCAAGGATTTCTTCTAATCAAAGAGTTCTGACAAGGGGGGAACGTCTTTATCTCCCGTCATGAAAACAATCTGCAAATTATTTGAATTAAAAGTGAAGGGGCGATCACATCTGTGAGTTCCCTTTTTCCTCGTGCGCAACTTCTCCTTCCCCTTCGCAAGGCATGAGAAAATAATAAGCGGAGAGCCGAATTTGTGTCAGCGCGGCTCAGGAAAATAAGATATCATGCCTTGCTGTCGGTTTGATGTCAGGCTCTCGGAGTCGTATCCGAATGCCTCATCATCCCGTCGAGGCTGCAACGGAGGCCGCCAGAGAGAGAACTGGGGGGGGTTCAGCCAGAGTTCACGTCCACAGCTACTAACCAGCTCTCACTTCGCTCTCTTCATCAGCTCCAACTCTCTGCCACTCTATTTACTCCTTACCCCCCCCTTCTTCCCTGTGTGTTTTCCCTCCTCATCAAGTTGTGTAACACAGCGTCCTCAGCGCTGAGCGACGTCTCCTTTATTGTACGTAGCTCGGTTTGAGCCGAGCCAAACCCGCGCGGGCGGGCAGGCGGGCGGCCTCGCGCGGTTCCCCCAGGCGTTGTCCTTCAGATCTCCGGCGAGACGCTTTGTTTGCGTCTTCATCAGGGATCCTGATCAGGAACATGTGGCGTCCTGTCGGTCAGGAGAACTCAACGGAGGTGACAGGATGAAACTACAGCACGGGGTTTCCAGTCGGCGGAACGGCCTCTCGCATGCGAGCGTGGATATTAACTTGCTATGTGTCCTGTGGTGGGAGTGAGCTGCTGGTATGCTCTGCCTCAGGAAAATGGGAAGGGCCTGTTAAATGCTCACTGGCCTGACCACGCGATTCCTTTTCACCTTCTAATTGGTTGGCATATCAAATTAAAAGAGGCCTCGGCATATTTGACCCCCCCGCCCCCACGCCATGCATCAGGACTTCCTGTGCACACAGTTTTTTTTCCTCACACAAACACACACACTTGAACATACTTGTAAGAGGATCACTTCATAGTTGGTTTGGCTCAGTGCATGAAATTTGATAAATTACTTGCTTGGAATAGAAAAACTTGAAACTTAAGATCTCAACTGAGAATCATCCAGTCGGGACGATTTCTTCAGTGCTACTATGAAAGCATTGATAGTCTAAAAATAATACAGGGTTCAAGGTACGCAGACTCTCTGGCAACATTATATATGCTGCTTGCATTTCGTTAAGCATTATGGGGAACAGAAGCAAGGGTTAAAAAATAGGTCAAATCCTTTCTTGGACACTATCAAGGCGCCCGAATCCTGGAAATCAGATGTATGAGTAAAAATGAACCATCATGCCCTTACGGTAAAAGAAATTTAAAAAAAAAAAAAAAAAGCTTCACTGTTGCAACCTCCTTTTGAGGAAAGTGGTGAAATGTTCAGTAAAGTTGGGAAATCTTTTGCAAATATTTAGTCTCTCGATGACATGTTAAACCACAGCAGCAACATTACAAAGAAGTATACTGTGTACATCCCCTCGCTGCCCTTAGGTCGGTTACAGTAACTCCGTGCTTTGGGTGTCTCCGCTCTGACTCTCCACAGTCCCTCCCTGATTTCTTCATTTTCCTCGCTCCTCCGAAACGTCCCTCCGCAGCATCCACGCTGTAATCGGACGCCTGCCAAGTTAAAATGCCATCGCAGACCAAGTAATCTTCCAGTGCTCGGAAACAAAATTGCTTTTCTCACTTGAGCTTTCAGTTGAACGCCGGCCCCGCTGACAGATGTTCATATGTCTGTCAATATGTCAGCCCAAGGCCGCGGACAAGCAAGTTCTTTTACAGGAAAAACACTGCCGCGATACAGTAGCTCAGTTGGATTGTGAATCAGAGCTCGGCCGCTTTGGATTCATCCGCTCTTAACAGCAGCTTTCGTTCGGGCGATACTCAGCATTTTGTTGCCACAAACACGAAGCATGCATCATTTACCAAACCAATGCTATTTAAATGAAGGAAAAAAAGTATAGAGTAAAGTCGTTTTCATTTCCTGTTCCGTGCTATGTGCTGCTCAGATAGATCTGCCATGTTATATGTCAGATCAGATAACCAGAGAGCCTGCTCTGACATCTGCATTTGGGATAAGTCGGCGTATTGGTACAAAACAGAATGCATTAGACAGATTGCTGTTAGCAGGAGATGCACCGTTTATTTATTGCATCAAAAATGAGGAAACAAAAGATGATGCATGAGCGGATTTTTAATTCTGTCAAGCTGGGGGAATGATTTAAAGTACGTTTTTTTTTACCTCCTCTTATAAAAATCATATTAATACATTTGCTCGACACGGTATATTATAGGTACATACATGAAGATCCACTCGGCTGAATAGATGGGCACAATTCAATCCAGATTTCCTTAATTGAAACTCTCTCCCCCAGCTCCCTGATTAATTTATACTCTGAATGTGATCTAAATTGACCCATCCAGCCGCGAGGTATACAAGTAGCCCTGCTACTGCAGGAGACTGGTATGTCATTAAGAGTCCCGCAGTGATCGTGGCCCCAATATTTCATACGGCGGCGACTATCAGGTGACTCCACGCTGCAATCTGGCACCAGAGAGAATATGAAATTATCTCTCATCAGCGGTAAACAAGCGTGGCACGCCGCCCCCCCCCTCCCCCTCCGGGCTTTCAGGCGGACGCCTTGGAAGAATTTAGAAGCAAAAACTACCCCCCCCTTCTCCGCTACCCGTCTGCATGCGTTTCTCTCTGTGTTCCTCGCCGTCGTTCTAGGTCACAAAACCAACTGACAATACCTCGGCCTCTTCTCCAAGAGGAAATAGGGCACATGCCAATGACATTTCTCTTAACACAGAGCGAGGAGAAGTTTGTGGGCATTGTGGTATCTGACCAGTGGTGGAATGTACCTAACATACGAACATACTTCTACTCCAATGCATTTATTTAGCAGCTTTTTAATAGTTACAGATACTAATAATAAAATGTTCTTTTCCCTCCTTGTTTAGGAGCTGAAACTATGAACACAGAAAGTAAAGTAATAGTTATAAATTGCTGCTTCTTTCCTGATTTTCTGTCCATGTACTTATCCCTTCCCAGAAATATGTAACCCTGCTGGCTTTATGAAGCGCTTTTTGACATTCAGGCGGAGGTGCGTTCTCTTTACAGCTTTATTCAGACATGACAACAGTGAATTGTAATGCAATTAAGGAGGAAGGCTGTTTTTTTTTGTTCCCTCACAGGTGGAACCAGTTATGTTTTGAAATGTGTTTTTTCGCTGTAACAACTCTATTGACCATCAATTTCATCATGCCTGCTGAGTCTTGTTTTTTTTGTATGAGGATCTTTTTAACCCACAAAGGGAACACATTTGGAACATTTTCCTCAACAGCATAAAATATGTTCAGTTGGTATTTTCTAATCTATAATCTATTTTTAGTTAGAATAAAAATTGTGATAAATTAAATAAGTATACTTACAATATATAATAAATAATTAACATGTGGGCAATGTGCATTTGTTCAAAGAAATTGGAATGGAATGGAATTGAGGACTGAGGCTTTATGCGCGATATGGAAATTTTAAGAAGAAATTTTCAAAAAGAAAGATTATATCATATATTTGTGTGCACACTTTAACACTGGGAAAATAAATTATAGTAAGTCAACCTATAGTATCGACATAGTATCTATGTAGAATTTAAAGCTTTTTCATTTTCACCCTCTACACAGTCTATAATAGCTCATCTTTTCAGGTTTACTGCTGTCATTTCCACAGCTCATATTATATCTTTGTGTCTGCCTGCAGTGCTTGCGATGCACCAGATCTGGCTTCTATAAAGACATAGGATAAGATTACAGCTAAATCAGTCTTGTGGCTTTGCTCAGGGAAAACTTATGAAGTTCTAAACTCCCCCAGTTATGAGTGGGCCCAGTAGGGCTGCAGTGGAAGGTTCCCGAAAGGAGCAAGGAGTGAAATATAATACAAGCGTCACTGATCTTCCAAATAATAAGGCACTGACAGCGTGGAATGATAGCATGATAACTCATAGAAGCTCCTTAAATCCTGCACAGGTACATGACCCTCGCTTTGTAAAGAAGTCATTTTCCATGATATATACTTCACTAATTCATCTGGCACATGCTTTGTTTTTCTGCTCTTTTTTCCCCCTGTTCTCCATTCTATTCTCTCTCCTTCTGATGAAAAGTGGAATTATTTGCACTGTTGCACACATGGTTTTGGATCTATAGCTATTCTGTCTGGCTCTCCTTCATTCAACACAAGTCATGGATGGAAAGGATTGAAGCCCCGGTACATTTAATGAAATGAAGAACCAGCAGTGCCACTGTTGGTTTACATGAAATCAATTTTAGGAGTAGCAGGCTTCCAATTGGCCGTTCATGCCATCAATCACCGGGTTGACAGACGATTTCCATTAGCCTACCACAGCTCTCTTTCAGTCGCTGGTTGAAAGAAAAGAAATGTTTGCGAAGAACAAAAAAAAAAGATGTCTATATATATTTATTCTATCAGAACATGATTCTCCCCTGATTTCACATCAAAGCAGAGAACAGGGAGCCAAAAGTAACAGTTTCACTTCTGCCTGATCGGCATGTGATAGCTGTTTATTGGCTTTGGAAGTCAAGTGAGGGTCAGAAATGATCTGCCACGCGAGGGGTGGGAGTCCCACTGAGGATGAGGTGTGATTTTATTAAATCAACATGGGGCTGAGTTGTGCGACTGGCCAGTCAACGCCCATCAACTCATCCACCGAAACAGTTTCATTTCAAACACTGACTGTTTCTTATACACGTCTTGACAGCAGACGCTGCCCCGTGTGCCGAGAATTTCTCAGTGCAAAAATACATGAATGATTCAGAAAATATACAGGATTTTTTTTTCAAACTCGGCAGGCCCTCTCTGATCCAATCTATTGACACATCTGAGTGCTCCATTCTCCAACTACTGGATTTGTCTGCAGCATATCTGGGAAAGCTGTAAAGCGGTTGAACTCTTACCATATCGGAAAAAGTATGGATTGTATTAAATTTGAGGACTATAAATCTACATACACAACCTTTTCTTCTAGCACTGTGGTATTATAGGGATTTTTGTAGCCTTAATTTCGCAAGGCTAGCTGGTTTCTTCAAGTCTGTCATAGTGTGTGTCTTAGAGTTTGTCAGAATTGCCAAAAGAAAAATGATTGTGGCCACTTCAAGAGCCAGAGAGAGTATATAGCATGGCTGTCAGATTTACGATCTGCCTTAATAGAAGTACTTCATCTTTAACTTTTCTAAGAAAGAGCTTCAGTGCTAAGGACTTTCTGTTAGTATCTCGAGGGAACTTTCCCAACATGACTAGTCTGAAAGTATTGAAGATCTTCAAAAAGTACTCATTTAAAACAGCTGCTGGTTAAGTGTGTGTCATCTTTTAATCAATACGATGCGGCACTTTGCAAAAACAAAGATACTGTGTCTCAACTGATGATCATGATTTACCTCCCTGGTAAATTTAGGAGTGCCCCAGGGATCCTATCTGGGACCAATTTTGTTGTCATCGTTTATGCTCCAGTATGGCCACATAATTTACAGGCACAGTATTTTATGCAAGTTGTATGCAGATGACACATAGATATATGTAGTGGTTGAGTCCAATGATCCTACTAGCCTCTGTGTCGTTACCTATTTAAAATATATATATATAAATGTATGTCAGAAGAATTTCTGTCAAGTTTTTTCATGACATGTATATTTTATGCTATATTAGCTGTAAATACACTTTTAACCATACTGTGAAATGTCTTATACAAATATGGATTATTATACTATTGAATTTTTGGGGATTATCTAATGTATGTATTGCTGTATTGCTCATGGTTTCACTTCCCTCATCAACTATTGTGACTTCAACTAATAGAAGATATTTTATACCCTTTTTACTGCCCAAAACAATGTGGCTGTGACTTAAGACTGAGCACAAAATGTAATGTGATCTGGCAAAGAAACTCAGACAGAATGTTCTTCTTAATTCAAGAAATTCCTTCTTAAAGCCCATTCGCCCAACCACTGAAATTCAATATCAAATATTTTAATTCTTAATAATATTATTATTTATCTATCCTTTCTTCACATTTTCTTCTACTGTTTGATGGAAAAAAGTTCACTGTTTAGATTCATTTTCGTATTCTCTTCTTTTTGTGACACGCTTCATGCTGATTTTATCTATCCTAAATCCACTTTATAGTAGAAACAAGGCCAAACTGCTTTCCTTTAGTCCCTGACCCATTTGAAGATTCAAGTCATTATTAGCCTATTCTAAGGGTTAAATGTCACAGTGCTTCATAGCACTCTATGATGGGTTGAATGTGTGGCCGCTTGGTCGAACCACCAAACCACTCTCCTGCTCCGCTTCCCACAGCAGAAATTTTTGTCTTTTTTTTAGCATCATGCAGGGAAAAAAACATTCTAAATGCATGTTACCATCATACAAATAACAGATCATTGTACAAAGACAATTTCCTTTCAATTTTATTTTTTTCTTCATGTGCTAATTTTAATGCTCTTATTCCGGCTTTCGATTGTTGCCTCATGCTGACCTAAATCTGTGAGACTTGACCTAAAATAATATCCCTGCTATTATACAGGCGAGGAGTTTAAGGCTTTCTAAAGATACCATGCCTCAGACCTTTGATTCTGGATTGTTCCTTTGAAGAAGAAGATGATGAGTCAATATTTGCACTTCATATACTCTCAGAGAAAACTCTTTTGCTTGATCCCCTTATTTGGTGATACTGGTGTAGTTGGAGTGTGTATTAAATCCCACAGTAAAGGACATTGCTTTCAAGGAACTAAGATCATTGATATGCTTTGTAAGAGGTTAAATTGGCTTAAGTTAAGTTAAATATAGGCTTTTGTGGGCCTATGTTGAACCAGTTTCACTGCACCTGCAGCTACACTATATCTAAAAAGTGAACATTCTGTAGCTGGACATGATGTTAACATAAACCAACTAAACACCTAAAAATAAAATATGTTTTGTGTGCATCCACAAGTGCTTAAAATGACCCCTAAAAGGCTAGAAACAGCCCTAAGTACCGTACTGCTGTTCCCACTCTTACTTTGCACTATATATTATGTCATTCGACTCCAAGGCATAAAAAAAATCAATGGATACTATTTGGCAGTACATTACAATGGTATGCAGCACATATCAAGAGTCTCATGTCTTTCTCCTCCCCGGGACCTTCATTAGATCAGCTCAGGATATAACTCACCGCCCCTACACTTACTCGACGAACCAATAAACCAACAGGTATACGCTCCGTCTGTAGCCCGGAGTACAGCTGGTAACAATCAGCAGGGACCGGGACTTCATGAAGCTTTGAGATAAGCGCTCATATTGTGGTGTCCTGCAGACAGACAATCCTACCCTGGCCCAGGCAGTGAAGGAGCATTACCGTCCCTGGATTTATGGTGAACAAGACATCATATGTTACTGCCTGATGAAATCGCTGCATGCTCAAGAGGTCAAATGTTAATGCTCCAATGATTCTAAAAGGTAGTATATCATTGTCAAATTACCTGTAACATCTGCAGCGACAAACAAATGAAATCGTATTTGAGTGACAGTGCTACAGTCATCATTCGTCACCACTGAAACCACAACATACACGAGACAACAACTAATAGGCTTCCCTGGCTGAGGTTACTCATTTGTGTAAAATAAATAACCGATATACACAAGGCTCTCGCTTCAGCCAGGAATCTGATGTGCCAAGACCTATTCAAAAAGCACGTGACCCTGGTGATTTATCTACTGTAGTTAGACTAATATCTCAAAATGGGATTTATTGATGTCACAATGCCAGACATACAGTATTGCTTTAAGGCTTTACCCAAATATTTTGAAGGTATTTATTTAACCTTTATTTAAGGGTTTGCCGGGTTGTCAGATGAGGGCTCTTTGCAACAGGAGAGCTATTTAGGACTTAAGCTGGTGAGCGAGATTGGCTGCAGCAACGCAGGCTTCATATGATGAGCTGTGCTGTACAGCCAAACTCAATCATCATTACAACCTGCCTCTGATCCAAAACACTGTTGCCAGGACGAGAACATCAATGCTGGATGATTCTGCATGACTATGCTCCATCACAACTACATCTTTGTCAGTGTTTTTGGCCACAGCCAAGCGATTTGGCGAAACAGCTCGTCAACTATTAGATGGATTGCCCTGGCCAATTTGGTACAGACGTTAATGGCCGTTGGACAGATATGTTCAGGACCAGGAGGAGAACCTGGAGGGGACCCGGTTGGTCGTAGATCTCCCGGGTTGGTCGTGATGCGTTTTTAAGAACTGGAGGAGGTGACTGCAGAAAATAATGTTTTCACCACAGCCTTAATCAAAACAAGCAGTTTGAAGGTGGAGGGATGACGGATGTGGCCAAGACAAGACAAGCAGCATATTTGAAGAGGAAAAAAAACAAACCCAAAACCAATTATAGTATAAGCAAATGATTTCATGAATGCCGGGAAGTCACGAAGCACGGCCAACGAGGGGTTCACTTTAATAAAAAACTGTCTACAGTTGTTATTGTAAAATGTGTTTCATCATCGGCATGCATGTTACTCTCAATTCTCTTTCAGCAATAAAATAATAATAAAAAACAATAATAATGCTGTTTTGTACTTTACCTTTCTTTAAGACCTCTTTGTAATTACACTTTTTTAAAATTATTTATTAATCATTTTGCATATAATGCTGACAAGATTGAATCAAAATGAAGATCACACTTTTTTATAAAAATTTTAAAAAAGCTGCATAAAATTATGCGCAACATAGTTTGCTTTTGTGATAGAGCTGATGTTAGGTGACGTGGGGAATAGTAAAGCTCTGCAGAGGCTCAGAAAAATAATGTTTTACTTTTCCGTGTGTTTTTTCCCCCCGTTGTCCCCCTGACATAAAGTGATGCATCTCCGCCACAGAAAGCCAGGTGTGATCACTCAGTAGCCCGACGGGCTTCAAGGAAAAGCTCCGCAGTTGAGAGAGATTAATTAGTTAAATTGGGGCAGACATTAGTCTTCGGACGACTCTCCTGCTGTCGCCGGGGATGGAGAGGGAGGGAGAGGTGAGATGAAGAAGTGTTGCTGAGGCAGTGCAACATTGCAGCCAGAGTGTTTTTTCTTTTTATATATAACTGATGACAATGTAGTGCTTTTAACATGGAGTGTTTGGAGGAGGGAAGGAAGGAAGGAAGGAGGAAGCAAGGAAAGGAGGGAGGATCTAAAGCTCATCCCTCACTCTTATCTGGACAGCTAGGGCTGTTAGGTCATGTGTACAACCTTCCTGGTGCCACGCTAATGATGCCCCCCCTCGTTCCACTGCACTACAAGATCAAGTCTCCCACCCCAGCACGCTTTATCATTCCTCAGCAGAACCCTGCGGCTCTAAAGACTCTTCACTGCTGCTTTTAAAAATAATTTTATAGCACTGGCTACGATCCAGTTTGCATTCTTAGGCTATCTCAGCACCCTGAGAAAACAGAACAAAATACCTTTAGCGCGGAGTGGAAATGTTTGCTGAATCCGCATGTTCTTTTATCAATGATGCTCCCTTTCATGTCCACATAGTTACATACAGACGACTGTGTGCCGCTCTATTGTTCTCCATGAAGCAGCTACACAGAGGTAATTAGAGGTCCAGGGCCTTGCTGGAGGCCATCTCAACAGTAATTGCTCAACACCTTTTAGAGGAGGATGCTGGTAATAGCTGGAACTGGGAAGGACCGATAAGCAGCAAACAACTATTATTGGTCGGGGCAATCTGATATAAAGAGGCTACAGATGTGTATCTATGATCTTTCACAGGCTCTGATTGTGTAATTTCTCAGTTTGCATGACCCCATTTCCACTTTGTGCGCCTTGGGTGAATTTGGATATCATGAAAGTGAGCGTAGGCCAAGAAAGCATTCAAAAGGGACTAAAATCGTTGGTTTGAGACACATTCCAATGTTGTAAGTGTGTAAATACACATGTCTCTTCCTGACTAGAAGCAGGTACAGTGAACCAGCACGACAATGGTTGAGACATCAGCATTTATTTTATTTCATTTCAACTATCCTCTAATGAGGAGATGATGCTGCACAACTAAAGTGCTTGTGTGTAATTCAGCTAATTAAAAAACTACTGGTGGTTGCAGACTACAAGTTGCATGTAAGGGAATTTCCATGCAACTTGACAGTAACATGACGCAACCTGTCATATGTTGTGTTCTTGTTTCTATATCATATGAAGTGGGACATGTCATTAAACAGATGACGCACAAAATCTTAACTAAGATCATAATCATCTGTTACGCTTTCAAAGCATTTTTATTGGCTATTATAACATGAGTTAGTTGTCTTGCATCTGTAAAAGCTGAGTTTCAGACAGGTTTCATGCAGCTTGATTTCACCTGAAATAAGCAAAGTTGAGTGAAAGTTTAATGGTGCAAAGCTTACGTGTGCATCTCAGACACAGATTATTTATGTACTTTTAACATCTGGGTCGATTGCATCACCAACCTCCTCCTGAGGTAGCATGTGCATGATCTGTTACACCCCAGTAAGATGTAAAGAAAGTGATAGCGATGCAGGTGCATCCATGTCTGCTTGGAATCTGACTCCAATTTTTTCCCACCTCCACAACCCCAGATTTGTTTTTTTTTATTTTCACCCGTAAACAGACTTTGATGCTAGAACATTTTGGGGAACTGGGATTCATTCCTGTGGCCCAAAATTATTAAAGTCAAATTTACATTTTGATATTTTCCTCTGAAGCACAACGAGCAGCAGAAGAGTTGTTAGTGACATCTGTTAAGCCTTAGAGCTAGGAAGGCCAAAAATAAAGTTACTGGGATGGGCCCCTACGCTGCATTTACAGAAATCAGCTGGAGGACAAATGGTGAGATTCCTACTCGGTGGGGTGCCATGAAAACCATCCACACCTATATGTGCAACAAGCACGCTACACACAGATGGATGTACACACTAGAAGCAGAAAGCCTCATTACATGGTTGGTTTAAACACTTTTTTTTTGGAGTTAACATCAAGGCACTGATTCTTATCTTTGACCGGGACATGGCCTCAAAGGAAAAGCTGATCCTCAATCAGCTCCTAAGTCCGACTCCCTTTACCTTCCAGATATCTAATGTCAACCATATCTCAAACAATAGGTGACATTGTTTCAGTCACGTCACATTTTCTCAGATTTACTTCTGTTGTGAATGCCAGCGAGGGAATTGTGAAATCTGTAGCAAAGGCAGCATCTTTGTACTCTGACAAAGATGGATTTGCTCTATTCTCTCTCCCTGTCAGATTCCATGCGAAGCTCGTGCCTCATAACTAATCGGCTGGTAAATCATCTGAATATTAGTGGCATTTGATGCACTGCCTGCTCATCAGGAGTCCGTACCTGAAAAGCAGCGGAGTACCAAAGTGGTTAGTTACGTTACAGAGTGGCTTCCCTGACGAAATGATACTGAATCTTTGCCTGGATAAGAGCATCGGGTGAATCCCTAAACCTACACTCAGAACAAAGTCAACAAAAACTGACTCTGACATGGATGATTTCAGTATGAAATACAACTCAGCTGTCCAGATCAGCCAAGTTCAACCAATCACAGAGATGAATCTAAGAAGGAATCAAAACCTTGCATGCTAAAAGCTGGGGATGCATCTTTCTTCCTTCTAAATGTTGGAAAACCATCTCAGGGTTGCCAGTTTAAATCTGTGTATCTGAAGCTTGCGTCTGAGGAATCTTGGGATCCACCTTTCCAAAACAACCAGCTTTATGTTTGATTTGACATGTCAAAGTTAATTTACCAGTCATGGGGAGCATTATCCAGCCTGTGAGAGAGAGGGGAAAAAAATTGCAAAATGTCTTCTGTGGCTCTGGAGGGAGATCCATTCCCCTGACAATGCTCGACTCTTGACGCATGCGGTGCAGCCAACGTGAATTATTGCTTAATAGCTCTGTTCCTTCATTCATTTTTATTTTATCTACAGAGAATAAACTGTTCCGCAGAACACAAACACTGTGCAGACATTGTCCTTTTATTTAAACAAGATAAAGAGTCCCTTTTTCCCCCCTCTTTAATGAAACTCTTTTTTTTAATGAAATGATGTACAATCCTTAGAGAAAACTGCTTAGGGGAATTCAGAGTACAGAGGAGATAGAAAGAAGCTTAAAAAGATATTGTGACTAAAGCTGGCACGTCCAGGTTAGCCCAACTAGCCTTCCCGAGAGTCATTGTGTCCAAAGAAGCATCATGTTTGGCTGTGTTTTACTTGAACGGTTACTGGTTAGGGTTTTACAGGAGATGTCTGTGTATTTGGAGCTTTGAGCTGGGCCTAGACGAGATTAGTACCCCAGCTGGATTGTCTTATAATTGTTAACAATTTGGCACCATGATGCCAAATTCGCTTTAAAAAAAGTGCAAAATTCATGTGTTACGGTGCTCAAATCTCTTCATTTCTCTGCTCAAGTCGGCAGTTTGGCACATGCACACCTCACCATATCACAGAGAGAAATCCCCTGTAGTCCTGCATTAGGTTGAGTTGCCACGTTTGCAAAAAAAAAAAAAAAAAAAAAAAACCTGAATCTGAATTATAAATAAAAGGTAATGATGCTATTATCATGCTCTCTTACTATTCTGCGCGCCTCGCCTCACCTTTCTATTTGAATAATGATTTATAATCATATTAGTTCTCTCCAGAGCCCTGCTCTGGAAAAGTAAAAAGCTATTATCCAGTTGTCAGCTTCCAGGAGACGCCGTGGGAGATGGAGCGATGATGCTGACACACGCACATACTGTAGCTCCACACACACGCCCGTTGCAGGTGGAATCTCACACACACACGAACACACACGTGCACATGTATGCATGTGGAGGTGTTTGATTTTTTCTTACTGCATACATAGCCACTGAACAGTGTGCCCAGCTTCAGTAGGTACAAAAAAAAAAAAACGGCTTGCAAATTGGTGTGTTTGTTTAACCCTGCTTGGAGTGGCAGGTGGGTGGGGTTTACTGCAGCAGGACAGTCCGCGTGGAGTCAAATCCCTCACCAAACACAGAAAAGTACAACATACTGGTACAGTATCTTAGCCCCATAATTAAAACAACGTGGGCTTAGAATTAAATTAATTTTTATTTTTTAAAGCCATTTGCGCCCAGACATGGGTTTCTAATTAGGAGCATATAGCATGATTATTCTAATATGTTTCAATATGCTTGAATCAAATGAACTATAATAAATAAAGAATAAACAGACAGGCAACTCTAAAACATACTGTGATAAATACTGAGACATGTACTGATAGATAGAGCAGGAGAGCAAATAAGATATCATGCATCACTGATCAATACTGTCACCTGCTCGGCCTAATCCCCTAAACACACGCTTCGACAGAATGTGATGGCTGGGTTACGCGGTATCGGGCGAGATCTGGGAAACCGGTTTATATTTGGGTGGAAATCTGATCATGAAGCCATTTTTACGTGACGGGTTTCAGATTGACAAAGCAGATTGCTGAGAAAAAAAAAAGAAGTACAGAATAAGTTTAAATGGTCATTGCGTTGTATGACTTTCACCTAAAATATTGCCGTACAGCAGAAATTATTTGGTTTATTTGATATCACATCTAGTCTGCTAGAGCCCTTTCAAAATAAAACCCTAACGATGCAAAAAATGTCTTTATTTATGTAAAAATAAAAAAGGATTAACTGATTCTTGATTAGTAGTGTAAATGCAGCGTGATATCAGTTGTTAGTGGGATGTGGAGGGGACATACGCAAGTGGCTGGATCAGTTTCACAGAATCTGATACAAAACGCTGCCTGCAGCTCTGCGGCGTTGCTAAAAAGGTAGCGTCCATAAAAATGTCAAGCTGAGGGGGTTTTGGTTCCCGGGTAAAGCGAATGATCAGAGACACGGCGTGAGATCTCTTTAAAATCTATTTCAGGACACACACATATTTATATATATCTACCATATTCCACAGTCTCCATCTATCAGTCTAACACACACACACACACACATAGAAGCTGCTTACAGACATATAATCTGGTGAGATTTACATTTGCAGGCCTTGGCGGCTGGTGTCAGGGTGTCATGTCTGCTGAATGTGATGCTCCATGTCGAGAACATTATTATCCCCAGCGAGGAATTTAATACGCGTGGGGCTGCAACGCATCCAGGTACCGTCTCCGAAGAAATACACAGCGGAAAACGCTGCGTTCGGAGCCGGGCCTGACCCCGCCACGCCTCTCCCACCTCATCTGGCTGAGGCCCGTCCGGGGACGGTTTTCTCGACATGACCCCCGGCGGCCGCCAGCACAAAGAGCGGGGCCAGCCAGCGGTAATTACACCATGCAAATGCCATTCAGGCCCTTTTTAATACGGCTTGTGTCGCATCGCTTCAATTGGTTTGCCGTTTATCACCCGGCGCACATCTGTGGCACAGGAAGGAGGGGAGGGGCCGGCGTGGAGAGTGACCCCTCTTTCTTTCCCTTGTTCATTCATTCATTTGGCATTAACACATACATATATTCAACTTCTAGTCAAATGTTGCTCTAAGCCGCTCTATTCATAGCGTGTAGCTCCTCCATCAGTCACATACTCTCTTCACTTTCAGGCCTTTGGAATCAATCACTCATTTTTTCCTGCATTCAGACTTTTGAGGCTTATAATCATCTATGACAGCGGTAGCATGATTAAAACCCTTGTTTCGTTCGCTGCTGTAAAGATAATGAAAAACACACAAGGAGCTGTATTTGTTTTCTTCGTGGCGGAGGAAAACGCGTTGCGCAAGCCTGCGGAAAGTCCCGCAGGTTAAGCCGAGCTAGTAATTGTGCTGAGGGACCATATTGTCATTCATTATCTATCTATTTTTTCCAGTTATTGATACCCACAGGATTTGACAAACACTTTAATTAACACTTATCTGCTTGCAATTACATTATCGTGTGTTATAAGCCATTTATCAACCGTTTGCTGGGTGCATTAAGTTTTACTTTCCTACTTCTTCTGTCTCTGTCTCGTTTATTCTTTTACATATTTTTTTACATTTGCGTGGGTGTGTCTGAGTGCGAAGCCGCCACAGAGGCAGGTAGCGGGGGCCAGCTGGTTCGAACAGGTGTACCGAATGAGCTCCCGACGGACTGATCTGTGCACTTGGCTGCCGACCAGAGACCGATGGGTAAAGCCTCTCTCTCCCGATGTGTGTTTCCCTTTTCATCCCCCCTCATCTCTTTCCTTTCTCTATCCCTTGCTCTCAGACTTCACAGATACCTCCATCCTCTTCTTAGCGACCTTTTCTTTGTCTTGGTTGGTTGGCAGACACA
This sequence comes from Eupleurogrammus muticus, assembly GCA_036785175.1. Lineage (NCBI taxonomy): Eukaryota > Metazoa > Chordata > Actinopteri > Scombriformes > Trichiuridae > Eupleurogrammus > Eupleurogrammus muticus. The sequence continues at coordinate 3,135,411 of JAYKQN010000024.1, forward strand.
CACACACACACGCACACACGCACAAACTCACACATACTGTACACAGCCATGCATGACCAGACAAACAGTGTTGAGTGCAGGAGGCTGATGAGAGAGTAACTACGCATGAAGAAAACCTCACGACACGAACAGATGGACAGATGGAGGGGTAGTTTAAGGTGAAACCGGGGGAAAAAAGAAAAATATATGCTGTAATAATTCCACAGACGCAAAGCTGTGTTTGCATGTCATTACGTTCCCGGGAACGGTGGTAGTTAGGTAAGATGAATGGCAACCGTTAGCGGGGGGAAAATTGGCTTTTTTGGGAGGCGCCGCAGTTTCCACTGCCAAGCTTCTGCATCTATTTAGCCTTGTCAATTGATTTATTTGTTTACCATGATTCTATATATTCAGATTACATTTCGCCAGATGCTTCTATCCTTTCTGTATTTTTGCATATACGCTCTCGCAGTACAGGTGGGGTGTATGTGTGACATAGTGGAATAAAGCTGAAAATAAAGTCATGAGAGGGAGGGAGGTTACACACACACACACACACACACACACACAAAAACACACAAACACACACACACACTGGACTGCTTAGGAAATTAATTTATAAGTCTAGTAGTTTGTTTTACACTTTTAAAATTAATTAGGATGAGATCCCACTCATCCTTTTCAGATGCCACAGTTTTCTCCTGTATCTTGTGTACACATCAAACTAAATGTCAGTACGATCAGTACAATAGAATTTTTTTGTGTTTTTTTATTGTTGGGTTCTGTTGTAGCTTTTAATTTTGACCCGTGTTTCGTCCACATCTATAAACCAGTGGCTCAGTGATGTTCTGTCATAAAGAGGTCGGCCACATTGGGACCTTCTGGTGAGCCAGTGGCACGGCGATCCTTCTGTCTCTGAAACCCCTCTCGTAATGGAAATAGACGGTGTTCAGGCCGAGGTCAAGCAGTTCACATCTGGCCACCGCTGCGGTTGTTTCCATTGTCTTAGGCGTGTTATCGTGTAGCACTTGTTTCCTTATGGTTTACACCGCCTCCATAATTGTGATGCGTGTAAACACATGTGGTCACATCTTAGGACACTACGGTTTCATCAGGGTCCAGTTTCAGTTCATGAACATTGTTCGCAGTTTCACAAAGGTCACAAAGAGTTTTGACTTTGGAGAAACTGGACGGTTGGTGTTTAATACATTTGATGTATTAAACATTCTTCACGCATCTGATGTATGTATGTTTCATCCAGTATGGAATTATCTTCATTTTGCCTCCAGGTAAGGCCTTCTGCTTTCTGACTGTTGCTGGCTCGTGCATTTTTTTTTTAGGAATTTCTGTGTCTGTCTTTTCCTTGCTTTTGGGATAGTTGTGACTTCTCAATAAAATCAGTGACCTCTTCCGAGGCTGCGATGGGCAGATGTGATTTCAATCTCTGGAGTGAGCCATCAGCCCCTCTACTCAAAGCTTCAATGGTGAAATGGATCCATCCCACTCCCTTATCCGGTAGCTGGTCCCGCGCCTAGGATCAATTCCAGCCTTTTCACCGCGGAACGGAGACGTAGGCCGTTTGGTATGAGGCTGTGTTGTCGGCATCTCAGGTTAAATCGTAGGTGGTTTCTGGAGTCTGCGGTTTTCCTGGCCGTCCGCCGACACAATTCTGAGGGTGCTCATCCCAAAAAAAACCTTACTAATTATTTAACTTACCTTTATTTAACCTGGAATAGGCTCAGTGAGAATCTGTTTTAAGTGAGTCCAGGCCAAGAGAGAAGCATAAAAAGAAGTAAGTGAGATGTCTGCGAAGAGTCTCAGTCATCCAGCTAATGGTTATCCAAGGAGGGACGAATTGAGGGCAACTGGACTTGGAGAGGCAGAACATTACTCAAGAATGCACCTAGTTTACATACAATCCCTGGTTTATCTGTCTGCAATACTAATATAAGTTTAAACATAGTGGGGTGGTTTACAAAGTATTTCTGCAGGTACTTTTTTGCTATTCTCAACAATGCTTGTTTTTATATTAAAATTTGACGTAACATTCATCCCCCTACAGTGGTCCTGCATACATCAAAAAACCTTTTATTCCTTTCCAGACCTTTTTATGTTCCTATTATTTTATGATTTTTCATATTAAGACTCAGACATTACAAATAGCTTGGCCATACTTTGTGTTTAAACAAATGCTTTTCAAGCTTCACCTGAATGCATAAATGAAAATAATAGAACTGCTTTCTGAAAATATTCAAAAAGCATTTATAAAAAATGCAAATAAGCAGGTTGGATTTAAACCTGTCTGACCCCAGTCAGGTCAGGCTAAAACAAAACTCTAATTTGGCTCCATTAACACTAACACATAAATGCGTTTCAGACTAACTATGGTTATATATGCGTATATGTTCCCAGTGATATTAAACATTACAGCTTTCTGTAAAGTTTTAGTGCATCTCTCCACACCATATCAAATATTTTACTAGTCAATCAAAAACAGAACAGGCTCCTTTTCTTAAAGCAAAACAGTAAAATACAAATATATGATCAACTGTAAACGGTTTCTCTTCAAAACACTATTATCTTCACAAAACGTGTAACTCACATTTAGTTTATTAGTAAAAAGCTAATGTGTGTTCCTGCTCCTCAGTGAAACAATAAGACCAGTAACCCAGCGTTCAGGCAACACAGGATCTTGTTGAATTCAATTTCAATAAGAAGGTAAGAAGATTCAAGCTTTATCTTTCCCAGCAGCTATTTTGTTTTTTTCTTTCCTTTTGCAAATTTCCTCCGTTGTGGAGCCAACATTTAATGCCCCGGTAGCAAATATATGATCACTTCTGACCTCCTGCGTTAACTCATCCCTTCGGGGTTCCCTATTTGCCAGGCTTTTGAAGTGAAGACTTATAGAAGTCTTTCAGCTGTAACGGGACATTCTTTCTCTCCATCCTTCCATTTGGACTCGCCGTCCTGTGAACCGATTCCAAAGGCTTTGTAGTCAAAATCATTGAATGCGATCAGGAAGAGGTCATCTGAGTTGTTGATGGCAATGCACTGAGCGTCCTTCTCGCAGATGAATGTGTGTTCACATTTATTCTCGGTGTATTTAGACAGTTTATGCCCTCTTCTGCTTTCTCCTCCTGTGTTGAAATATCCTGCAGCTACAGCAAGTTTACACGCCTAAATGTTTGAGCTTATATTTGTGATAGTAATCACTCTTAGTCAGATCCTTGGTACCATTGCTAAGCTGACCAGTAGTAGATCTGTTTCAGCCTCACCTGCTGCCATGATATCCTCTTTAACCTTCCCTCTCGCACTCAAAACGATGGATAAAAAAAAGAACAGCTTACCGTTATTCATGGCTGGAATGTTGACGTGCAGGCGCGGTGGTCTGGTCACAGGTCAGGTGTCCCTCATGGCTCGAACGCGGTTGAACTTGGTTCAGCTCACTCAATCATTGCCAGAAGCGAAACATCTGCATGTTTTGAAAGGCACAAAGCAACACCTGTGTTACTTTTTTTTTAATCAAAAGTAAATGATCATTAAATCTGATAATAAATTTGCTGAGTTTTCTGCGAAATGCCCTTTAGCAGTTTAGGTCTTTTGGTCAGAGAGAAGCAAAAAGGAAACTTATTTGAACTTAAATACCATAATTCACAATAATGTGATTTCCTATCTTATCTAATTATGCAAAAATGCATATGGCAGGTTCATTGCATGGTTCAGACGCAGAGGGTTTCTCAGTGTATTTTGGTCACTTCGATGAACGCCTCCCACGGGAGAAAACCACCAGCACGAAGAAGCATTTAACCTCCTAAAAAACCCTGAGAAACCTTTAAAAAAAGAGAAAGAAAAGAAGGACGCCTTCGCTATCTCTTTTCATGAGAAACTTGACCTTTCAGCCCCAACATCTGCAGCCAGTCCCTCAGGTCTGATCAGAAAAGACAGGATATGACCTCATCCGTGACCCCGTGACCCAAGGAAGTGCTTCAAAAGAAAACGAGAGTTCATCTTGGGAAGACTTGCACGAAATATGAGGTTACTGGCGTGAACTCTTATGGAATCGATGCACGGATTTTTGTTTTTGTTTTAACATGAACATGTGTTAAGTAAATGCCGTCTTTGTTTATCCAGCTGTAAAGGGACGGGGTGGATGCTGTGCAGCGAGGCCGCTTTGTGTACGCCCACTTTAATATTCAGGTGGATTCCTTGAGTGGAGGATGAGAGGAAAACGCCCGCGTTCATCTTTCATGTCCAATTGTGTTTTTTTTCAAATGGGGGCTGAGATTTCAGGATGCTTGACGGCCATATTCATACAGTAACTCTAAAGCATTATTATTTGTAGGATGTAATGATTAGACCTTGAACATGTAGCAGGCACCATGGCAAAACCCTTTATTTAAATCATTTATTTATACTTATACAGGGTCCCTTTTCCAACAAAGACTTGGTCAACACAGTGAGAATAACAACAAAATATTGAGCAACAACCACCCTCTCTACACAAAGAACAGCATCAACCTCTCTGGCTGTAATACCTGGCCACTGCTTTGTCAATAACAGTGAAGGAAGCGCTAATAGAGCATTATGGGAGCCCAGGGACCAATGGTGACAGGTGATTTATGTCGCCGCTGACGACTTCGGCCCTCGAACGAAACCCTGATAAAAGAAGAGCTAGATTGGAACAAGCAGAATGATGAATAGACTACACGATCCAGAGACCCGTCTCATTAGAGAGAGGAAAAGAGAGAGACGGAGCTCTGGCCATTTAGCTAATGTAGCGAGTCATTGTGTGCGTGTGTGCCTGTGTGTGTGCGTGCATCTGCATATGTATGTTCCCGTGCATGCTCTTGTATGTGTGTGTGTGTGTGTGTGTGTGTGTGTGTGCATCGGGGGACCTGAGCAGCGGCAGCTTGGTCGTGCCGCAGCAGTAGCAGGTTTGAAATTAATGACACACTAAATATATGGCGAGGAAGCTTGACCCCGCATAATGGCGACATACAGGATTAACCTTGGTTGTCACTTGGGGCCTTTGTTAGCCTACATGCTGCTACAAGTAAACACGGAGCTGCTAAAAAAAAAAAAAACATGCTGATTTATTTTCTCACTGCTTCGGGGATAAAGCTCTGCATTTAGGATTAAAGGATTCAAAGTTTGCATTTAATAATAATAGTAAAAGCCTGGATAGTCGCGGGGAGGAGAAAGAGAGGCGAGGTGGATTAAAAGAGATGAATTTCAAAAAGAAGGTGCCCTAGATGCTTAAGTACATGAGATGAAAAGAGAGGAGAGAGATTTGGGGTTTTGCACTGTTAAAAGGAGAAAAAAAACATCATTTGAAGATGTCACCTTGGACTCTTCTAAATAAAAACTGTGATTGTATAGATTAAAATGCACCTAAAATGAAAAATGTCTCTTTAATCCTATTAGATCACATCCCTGTTGTTATTATTGTCACTTATTTAGCTGTATTTGTGTTTTTATATGAAAATCACATTTAGGTTTATGTCTGCAGACTGGCACGTCAACCAGATTTTGTTCCTGTTAAAACAAATATGTGACTTTCAACATCTTGCCCAGAGCAATTTCAACCAATCAACGTGTCCAACTGTCAATCAAGTCAAGTGGTCCCCATATGATAGAATTAAAGATAACGCCAACATGTTCAAATCAACCCTCACAGTCTTCACTGTTCAGTGTGTTAGCATGATAAGAGTTGCTAGCAAATGGATAGCGCAGCTGTGCTTGATGGGAATGTCATCAGTTTTCCGGCTACTTAACATGTTTGTGTTCATGCTGAGAGGGGACTATTCTATTTACAGAAATCCACTGCGATCCATCCCAATAGTTGTCGAGACGTTTCATCACGACCTCACGATGGCACCAGAGGGGACAAGTCAGGGATCAGCGCCAACGTAGAATGTCGTGTAGAAACTTGTAAAGCACAAGATAGTTGCAGAGATATTTCAGTCTGGGACCAAACGTGTCGGAGCGGCCTGACAATGAGAAAATGAAAAACGTTGGATCCCAGACATTGACCCGTACTGGCCCATTCACGGCTCCGGCCCTCCCCGGCTGAGGCCTGCTGCTTTTATTGCCATGATGGATTTCCCATTTAGCTTGACCCTATATTCATTAAAAGAGGATTTAAGCCTGTTAGAAAGGGAGAAGAGAGAGGCCCCTTGGGGACGGTGTTTGCTCTGCCGGGGCCCCCCGCCTGCGACACACACTTTCCCCTCGCACACAGCAACGTGTGTGTGTGTGTGTGTGTGTGCACACTGGCCTATAACTCTCTCTGTCAGACAGGGCTTGTTAGGTGTGGAGAGCCGGGGAGGAGGCTCCAGGTTTTATTAGTGGTAGCAGCTGCACTCCTCTCTGGCTCTATAAAAGGTAATTACTGCTGGTGGTAACAAGCTAATTGATTGCTAATTAGGTGAATCAGTTATCTAAGTGCAGTCCCATTTATTGACAGATGGTGACAGAGTGTGCGTGCATGCATGTGTGTGAGATGTTTGGGGGTGAGTTTAGGGAGCATTTTTAGGTGTGTGTGTGTGTGTTTTTCTGAATGTACGTTGATAGCAATGGCTACACACATACACACACACTCTTGTACAGCACTATGGACGCCACCCGAGCAAAAAAACATGATTGATTCAACGATGGGCTCGCTGTCGGAGAGGAAATGAGAGCTGAATGGGGGCGGCGCATGGTCTGTCGGCGCACTCTGGGGACCACCGGGCCCCCGTATGCACTTTCATATGGAAATGAGGGGCCAAGCTGACACAGAGAGAGGGAGAGAGAGGAAGAGGTTCGGCTCATCAGCAGGCATGACAGCAGGGAAACAGAGACGAGGAGGCTGCTCAGAGAATGGCGAAAAGTTTAAAATGTGGAAGGAAGCTCCGAAACGCCAAGACCATGACGTGAACGGTATCTGTGAAAGTGCACATGCCTGGAACAATAATCATCGATCGCTTATCTTCAAAAAAGTGCCTTAAAAAGTTTTGTTTGCACAGAGCAGTAACATTTTAAGCAGAGAGAGAGGGAGAGAGAGGGAGAGAGGCCATCGACATGAGCTCAAGTTTCTTTGAGCAAGGTGCAGAATTTTGACCTCTGACCTTCCTGTGTACCGGAGAACTAAATTACACTTAAATTTTAGGAGCAGCATTGTATTAGTTAGACACAAATGTCATGTTAAGACTCTGTGTTTTGACAGAAAAGAAAAAATGTTTTGGAAAATGTAAAGTGAAGAATTGTTGCTGCTTGAATCCAACACAGAGACACTGCGGCTTTGGCTCTATTAAAAACATAGCAGGTTGCTTCATTTACGTAAATATAGATGACTTCAGTTTATTATCTAAAAAAGGGAAATTAGCCTTCACACAAGTAGTAGATAATAGAATTAATTTACTGATGTGTTTCTGTACATTTGTATTTTTTTTTACTTTTATATAAAACCTATACATTTTAATTCATCATTGACTCTTGCTCTTTATAACCATGTTTTGTTATTATGCACTAAAAACTAATATGCCAGATGATACAAAGGTTGAGTCAATGACATTAGACATTTTAATCTGGAAAAATTTGATTTAATAGTAGAATATAATATATAACTAATGATGGCTCAGTTTGGTATATATATAATAATCAGTGTATTGCATAAGACACCTGCCTTAATCAATAATCATTCAATAAGCCTGTTTAAAAGTCAGTACATTTTAACTAAAATATAGGATTGTGTTAACCTCCTATTGCAACCAGCGTGTTTTAAGCCTGTTTTATTCTTCTCTGACTGCCAGTCGTGGTCTGTTTTGGTGTTATATTGTAATGTAATGTATGTACATGTGAATGTCATGGTAATTAAAGTGGGTCTAATATTACACTCTGCCAACAGGAGTGCAGATAAACAGCTAAATCTGCTCGTCCTCTCTCCCGGGACGCCTGTGTGGGCCCTCCTGCTCGTTTCTCCGTCGCAGCTTCTGTGGGAGGGGTGGTGGGGGGGTTGAACACAGCCGGCGGGCCTCTAGAGTTTCCTCTCTGATGGCATTTGACATGCCCGTTTTTACGCCCGCCTGCTGGCCCGTCACAGTGGGTGGCAGGGCCAACCACACCAGTTGTTTGGCGATTTACGGCCCCCGGAGTGAAAGGTTTATTGGACCGGACTAGTTAGCGCGGGGCTAAAATAAGGGATCGGTGAAGACTGGGGGGTCCATCCACCCTCTGTCCTCCCCCTTCCCCGGAATTTCTGCCACCTGCCACTAAAACACATACTGTACATGTACACACCCACTCCTATGTGCATTTATAGACACGCGCCTATATGTTTATGTCTGTCTCTTATTATTGTCATATCCTCACGGACTCTCGCATTTCCTCTCTGAGAAATGTCACAAAGATACCACACGTATCGTTTAACATGTAACGATCTTGTAGATTCTGATGTAACATGCATGAAGGTGCTTGTGTCGCCTTTAAATGCGCCTCGTAATTTACAGTTAGGGGTTTGGAAATTGCTCCTTTTTTATATTCAAGAGATTCTTGTTGCGAAACTATTCCTTAGAGTCATAGTGGTTCCTGTCATTACAGTCTGTCCGGCAGCACTTGAAGGCAGCGTTATTGTAGCTTTTGCATTTCCCTGTCAATAAAGTAATTTCCCCTCATCACCATCTTACCTTCACTTCACAGATAAGGGAGACTGTGACCGTTTTGTCAGTCCTTTCCTGTTCCGTCAAGGTCGACCGCCTCCCGCCCACCCGCCCCTCCTCCGCCACATCCCTTCTATCTTCCTTCCCCTTTTACTTTTTTTTCCCCCCTTTTCTTTCCAAGACCCTGCATGGAACATCGCCGTCTAGACGTGGCGAGCGAAAAGGGAGGCAAACCGCGAGCGCTCGCTCTTCCTTTTGTCCGGTGCCTCCCTCCCCCGACCTCCAGCTCCCCCTGTCTGTCCTCCATTGTGGAGGAACAATACGATGTCACTGCCTCTTCCTAAACATGTTGGGGTATTAAAATCAGCCTCAATATGAGCTGCGGGGTGGGGGTGGGGGGGCGGAAGGTGGAGGGGGGGCAAGAGCTGTCATGCCAACACACACACACACACACATACACACAAACATACATACACACACTTTGACCTATAGGGGGGCTGTCCCGAACCCATTTGTGTCAATCAGGAGAAGTTCAAAAGCCAGGAAATATTCCTTCACACACACACACACACACACACACACACACACACACACACACACACACACACACACACACACAGGAGTTAAACTTGGCTGCACACAGAGCGTCAAAGATGTGTCAGTCAAAACACATGGCAACCAGGGGCCTTCCGTGTGTGTGTGTGTGTGTGTGTGTGTGTGTGTGTGTGTGTGTGTCTGGGGGTCAAGTTCCTGTGAAAACACAGATCCCACCCAGAGATCTGACGCCCCCCCACTCCACCCCCCCACCCAACGGCTCATCCACAGATGGAGCCAGATGTCTCCTCTTTCCTTGCTTCATCCCTCCGATGTGACTAAACGCCCCGTTGCCATGGAGACCACAGCTTCATACTGTGATCCGGGTTAATTGTCAAACTTATCCGCCCTGCCTCCCTGTTCGAGGGGCGTTTCTGTCCAGAGCCAGTCTTAAGAAAAAAAAAACACTCCTTTTTAAGGCAAAAGGTCTCCATGCTGCACAGTAGAATTCTACACAGAATGCCTCCACACACACACACACACACACACACACGCTAGATGATACCTTCCTGCTTATCATTCTCTAAAGACTACAACACGCTGGAAAGATAATTTATTCCAAAGCCCTCGCAGCCTCCTCTGCAGTGACCCAAGCAGACAATAAGGCATTTCCACAATGGAAATGTTAATTTCCTCATTATCAGCCCTCTTAATTATTTGTTGTGACAGATAATTGCATGCAGGGTGTTTGATATCAGCAATAACCTTCTGCCTGCGTTGTCAAGGGGGCCTTGTCGCCTCTCCCGCCCCGGAGCGTTGCTTTTCACAGAGACAAAAGAGCAAGGAGCTCGCGCACATAACCTTTTCTCAGCTCCGCGCCTCCTCTCCCCTCAACATAATAGGAATAAATATTATAGATTAATTAATCCGTGCTGATTATAATTTAATGACTTTGCCTCCCGGGGTCACTGTATTATTATCCCACTTAGCTTGTACACACACGCGCTGTAGACACACATACACAGAGAAGAATGGCATTATTCCAAACCCAGAGTGATGTGTAGAGTTTTTTTTTTGCCATTTTACTGACTTATTAATTACCAGTAACACTGTACTACAAGGCTTTAAGCGCTCTCAGTGCACATACTGTACACACTACTCACATTTGGAGGAAAAATGTGCACACACACAAAATAAGCAGCAAAATTCTGAAATCCCCGGGGAGATCTCCTCACAACAACACAGCTAACTGAACTTGATGCAGAACGCTAAAACACCACGCTTATTTAATTATAAGGGAGTTGTTTAGTTCTTGCAAGAGATCTTATGAAAAGTCTACATAATGATGAGGATCTGACATTAAACACTAATAAAATTCCACTTTGTGTGAAAGGTGCTGTATGAATAAAGTATATCATTATCAATATAATACACCTGGATACCATAATTCCAATCATGGATGAACATAACAAAAGTGTTTAAATAAAAAAACATCGCAATAAAAGGCCAATATATAATAATGTATTATTATATTTAATATTGCATTGCATGTCCATGAAATTTGGGGAATTGTAAGAAAGACGTTTTAAAAAGGACATTTAAAAAAAATTGTGAATCAAAGGCAGATATGTCCATATTATTAGGCTGCATTTTATATTTCCTACTTACTTTAAACTGAAACCTAACCAACCTAAACGGATCTTCGGGCGTCAAATTGGTGGCGTGCACCTTTAAAAATACCTTGGCACAGACAAAAAAAGTCATCATTATCATTCTAATTCTTTATTTTTAGACATACAGAAAGGCCAAACACTCTCTTTAGCACCAAATCCGTTTCCTCAGAGCAAATCAACATTTAAAGTGCTCTTGGCACAAACGGTTGGCTTCAATTCTGAGTCGTTCTGGATGTTGGTTGGTGGAAAAAAAAAATCACTCTGTAAACAAATGTACAAAGGCAGAAAACAGAAGCTGTTCAGCAACCGAGCGGAGGGAGGCTAGCAGCTTTACTGTCATAGAAACGAGTGGAGGGACAAACACATGGCCGCCGACGCGAGGACATTAAAACATCAATTTCATCTCCTGTCGGGTGTAATTTGCTGCACACCAAACTATGGGGAGAAGATGTTCGGGAGGAGGATTAAGAATGGAAAGACAAGAAGGAGAAAAAAAGAAAGTTAAGCTTCAACCAGTTTGTTGTGTTTTTACTTTTTCACCATGTCTCCAGAATAACGATATTCATGCAGCCAACATGAACCTCACACATTATTCTGTACAAATCTAAGCCAGTTGACTAACAGTATAATAGCAAAAATCTCTTTAACAATGACAACATTTTTTCTGACAATTTAGGTTATGTTTCAAGTTAGTACAATTCTGTCATGATATATCATTATGTCTTACTCAGCTTTTTATGTTGTGGAAATGTATTAAAACTTGCAGAGGGTCTAAACCTATGAACCCTATATAGAATGTGAATACATTAATAATGAATGAATGAAGATAGAATGTTAAGGGCAACAGAATGTATTTTATTAAGAAGTATAGCCATAGCTGAGTAGCAGCTTCTAAAAAGTTTGTGTGTGTGTGTGTGTGTGTGTGTGTGTGTGTGTGTGTGTGTGTGGGCCATGACTCGACAGTAAAAACAAACACCCTTCCCGAATGTCCATATGAGGTAATTTAAGCCCTGTGTACAGGTGCAGCACGCAAGGTGTTTTTACTCTCTCTCTCTCTGCAAAACACACACACACACACACACACACACACACAGGCTTGACACGGTCTAAAGTGATTTTAAACCCTCTACATTCTACACATGCCTTCCCTTCATTTTTTTCCCCTTTTCCCACTGATGGTGTCCATCTTCACACACACACACACACACACACACACACAACGCAGGCGGACAGCTTATCCTACCTCCCACATGTGTGACAGGTGTCAGGCCCAGTGGGAGTATTTACAGCCTCTAAACCCTTGACATTTGACCCTTGACCTCCTTTACTCCTGCAACCTTTAGGCACCTGCATAGGCCAGAGGAACCACGACAAGGTGAGGCGGAGCACATTTACATTCACGCATATAGTTTGTTTTATACTTGGAGCTTTTCATCGTTTTTTACCTTCCTGATGTAGCTGAATAAAGTTGAATATGGATTTTTTTTAATTATTATTTATTTCATTATTGTAAATCTACCCACAGAACTTAATACTGCAAATAAAAGAAACCAAAATCCATTGAAATCCTTTAATGAAGTCATTTTGAGAATAGAGAATTGTGTAATATTGCAAGAGAGAAGTTATCATGAGCTAAATACATGCATCACATGTATATGAAATGCATGTGGTGCATATGCAGGTTTTCTGCAATGGTTGAGTTACATGCACCTGTAGACATATTTATGCATCTTTCAGACAATCCTTATCAGCTGATAAGCAAATACAACCACGCAAAAACGCCTTATTTTAATAAAACCATCTACATTATGCATCTGTTCGCTGGACAGAGGGACAATTACTGTACGTCTTTTCCATTTGATTGCAAAAAAGGTAGAAACCTAATTAAAATTCAAAATGATTAGCATATGCATTGTGTGTGCGTGTGTGTGCGTGTGTGCGTGTGTGTTGGAGAGTCAGACAGAGAGCGATTCCCCCTCTCTTGTTTCCTCACTCGGGGGGCTCCCCGGTGTGTGAAGTGAGTTTAAAGAGGATAAACACCCCCTTTAACTCTCCCCCTCATTTCCTCAGCAGCCTCCTTAAATTAATCCACACACACACATGCCTAGACGCACATGGCTGGCTGGAAGGTGACCCTTGACCCGGACAGATTTCACGGATTATCCCTTTTTTGTTCGACCATTGCCTTTCTGATCCACTACTTTGCCTTCATGTTAAAAAAAAAAAAAGATGCCCCCTCCTCTTCTTTGCCCTCCTTCCCTTTTTTTTGCTTTAGCTGTTTTAGCCCCTCCATGCTTTACCTGGATTCCCAGGGTTTGTAACCAATACCATTGTTTTTATTAGTCATACAAGGGAAGAGGGGGCTAAAAAGGAGGATCAAGGAGGGGGGGAAAGAGTTGGAAAAGGTGGACAGATGCAAAGAAAAAGACCAAAAAATAATTAGCAAGACGTTCAGAAAGACACTTGTTGAGGAGGAAACAGTCATTGCTCGCAATGATGGGTTGGAGCAAAAAATAAAGAGAAATATCTAAGGCAAAAATCTCTTGATGTAATACAGAAAAGGTTGAAGCCAAACCAAAAAAAAAGAGAGAGAGAGAGAGAGAGAAAAATGAAGACGGGGATTTAGCGAGGAGGGAGGGAGGGGCAAGTTAAACGCTGCATTTTTCCCCCCTTAACCTTTGAAGTGAACAGATTGCTTCCAGGGCAGAGGGAAAAGCCATTTACCCGCCATATATGCATGTCCCTGGTTAAACAGTGGACTTAGGCAGAAGAATAGAGATTAGCTGCACTCTCAGCATCTCATTACATCCTAAAGGAACCCATTCAAGTGGGCTTTAACAGCTGTTTTGCACAATTTCCCTTTCGCAGAGTAAAAGAGACGATCACACAAAGCCTTTTTTTTCTCCCCTCGCTGTTGCTGTTGTTTCTGTCGCGAAGCATGAAATAAAAAACATGTGATGCTTCCTGCAGCCGCGGCAGCAAAATAACCTGGGAGCGGCAATCAGCAGCGGCGTGAGTGACGGAAGAGCTAATAGGAGCTTGTTACCTGTCAATCAGCGGGATAAAATGACACTGTGTCCCTCTTTGACCCTCCCCTCACACTGTGAGTGACACTTTGATTGGACAAGGCGCTTTGGAAATAACATCTAATGGGGCCTTGTAGCCTGTCAGTCACAGCGAACGGAGCCTGTCTCCTCGGCTTTGCTGCTCTTCCTCACACTCAGCGAGGCTGTCGGCCATAATGCACCAGCTTTAATTAACAATCTCAGGTCTTCTGAAATTAATGCACGCGGCGAACACAAGTATGCGGTTCTTGCAGGACCACGCAGCTAATTATGAATGCAACAAATAGCATGGTGACAAACAACACCACAAAATAAGACATGATCTCATCTGACAAGAAAGCTTGAGTAAAGCCAAGCTAAAATAAAATATAAATCTGATCTTCCAGAGGGCGGAAAAAGTCTTTGTGTCGTGATTAATTAAATATATATTTCACTTACAGTTAATACGGAAGTAATAAAAAATCTACTAAAAGTACATTATGTTTTATGTACTATATTCTATGTATACTTTTATTACATGTACTAAATTGGTGTTAACTATGCATGTTCTGCATAGTTTGCAAAAGTTCTGCTCTGTGACTAACTAGCTCTAAAATCTTGGCTATGGTCCTGTAACAAATTTCATTTTTTTATGAGCATTTTTTTTTTAATCAAAACTCAAAAACTCAGAGTTGTCTTGCATCATGGCTGGTGAAGGCTTTTCCAGGACAGATGACAGAAATAATCACAACTAATTAGCAACATACAATTGGTCTTCAATTCTAATACTTTAACTTTGATTTAATATAATGAGAGGATGAAGTATTTTGATCAAACAATCTTTAACTAGTTAATCATACAAGTGTAATATTTGTTTTATGACAGACAATAAATATGTATTTCTAATATTTTCTTATACTCAGAACATGTCCATAAAACACACCAACTCCTAAGTACACACGTTTCTTATTTAAGTCAAATACAAAACTAATGTAATCAAGCAGTGCAGATGTTGCACTGTGTGTGTGTGTGTGTGTGTGTGTGTGTGTGTGGGTGTGTGTGCGCGCATGTGTACTGTATAGAAAACAATAAAACAAAATACAAAACAGACCGGAACACATCAAAACTAGTGCCCGGCCCTAAAAAGATGAATGTGTTCCTTGTTGCCTAATCTAAAGTGAACTCTAGAGTGAGGGTGTGTGCTTGTGTGTCTGTGTGTGTGTGTGTGTGTGTGTGTGTGTGTGTGCGCTCATCGTGCAGCGTTGTGAAGTTCCCCCCGCGCTTTGACAAGAGGTTAGCAGCGCTAAAATAAACCTCGGGTGAACCGTTTGTCTGATTTTCCCATCAAAATAATGAAACGTGATCGGGTTTCGCAGCGCTGTGCCAGGGAGCGTCCAGGGTCCACGACTGTCAAGGCACACTTCAAAGACTCGTGGCCCTTCTGCACTTCGCCTGCCCTGGCCTCACTGACTGGCTGGCTGGATGACATTCTTGGGTTGTTTCTGCTTTTTTTTTCCCTTTTTGTGCCCTGACATCCAGCCTGTAGCTTTCAAGAGCAAAATAATAGCAGATATTTAAAAGGAGGGGGGGTAAACACACACACACACACACACACACACACAAAGGGAGCCATGAGCATGAAAGCAAGTAAGAGTTCATGACGCTACGTTCCGCATCACACCGGAATTTAACAGGTAAAAAAAAAAAACGCTGGCAGAAACTAATTACTTCCAACATGGCTGTCCACTCCAATAAAGCCGGACAGAGAGCAAACACGTGTAGCAACAACAGGGGGGCGAGAACAATTAGTAACATGCTCTCCGCAACAGGAGAAGGAATGTGGAAAGGAAATGTGGTCTAAATTTTTTGGGAAGCGCTACCGCAAACAGCAGCACTCGGATGAGATAAAAGCTGCCAGTCGTTACAACCGTGGCCCTGCTTGTTTACAGTCATTATGCTGAGATATGCTGCCGACCCGGAGAGAGGAAAAGTCACGCGAGCTAATACAGTGCCTACGTAAAAGCACTTGACCCCCTTGAACTCTGTGACCTTTTGCCACATTTCAGGCTTCAAACACAAAGAAATGAACTTGAAATTGTTTGTGGAGAATCAACACAACATGGGAAAATACAATATATTGTGCAATATTATTTATCACTTTCTGAATGATGCAGTGCTGATGATAATGCAGTGCACTGTTCAAGCAATTATATTGAAATGTAAGGAGTATTAGGACATTACAAACCTACCAAAACCAAGCCGTCCTTCTACACTTTCAGACCAAACAAGGAGACACTGATCTGAAGAAAATCCATTGGAAGTTTGCCATAAGGCATCTGGGATACACCAAACATGTGGAAGAAGGTGCTCTGGTCAGGTGAAACCACAACTGAACTTTCTGGGTAAATGCAAAACGTTATGTTCGACATAAAAGTATCACTGCACATCCCCACTGTTAAACATGGTAGTGGCAGCATCGTGGTCTGGAGCTGCTTTTCTGCAGCAGGGAGAGGAAAGATGGGTAAAACTGACAGGAAGATGGATGGAGACAAATACAGGGCCATTTTGGAAAGAACCTGTTTGAGTCTGGGACAGAGGTTCACCTTCCAACAAGACAATGATCCGAAACATAAAGCAAAATCTACACTGGAATGGTTCAAGACTAAACATCTCCAGGTGTTAGAAGCCAAGTCAAAGTCAAGACCTGAATCCAATTGAGAATCTGTGGAAAGATCTGAAAACACTCTCCATCCAACCCTACGGAGCTCAAGCTGTTTTGCAAGGAAGAACAGGCTAATTTTAATATTACCTCTAGAAAGTTTTAATTCGAGTCAACTATAAAAGCCAGCCTTCTATTTTTCATTCTAGGATTTTTTCTGATTTGTGTCATATAATGAAAACAAATAACGTTGTTGAAGAGGAATTTGACCAAAAATGTACAAACAATACTATAATCCTGCGCTCCTCTAAACACACTGTGGATTTATTTTTTATAAAAAAAAATATAGCTTTCAATAAAAATTCTACATATTCAACCTTCATCATGTTTAATCAAAACAGGTGAATTATGAACAAATTCACAACATGTCACAATCGGGGAGATTATCTGTATATACCAAAGAGAGATTTTTTGGTACCAGGCTGTAAACATGTTTATTTCTGCTGTAAAGTCGGTCATTTTAACACAGAGGTCTATGGGAACAGTACTCATTTGCAGTGCTGAGCGGCCTGTGGCCTGTCACATCACTACTGCCCCTCTCATTTGGAAGCGTCTGGAATGATGTGGCTGGGTGAGTAATGTCTCTGTATGCCTATGTGTATTTGTGTGTGTGTCTATGCGTGTGAGTGTGTGTGTGTGTGTGTGTGTGTGTGGTGGACTGGATGGACGGCCAAATGAAAGGAAATCACAGTAATCCGAGTTGACGCAGCACGATGCATGCACGGAGACTTCTTCTGAGAAGATAAAGGACAAAGATACAGGCCTGGGCCTGATTGTCAGCTTCTTGTAATCACTCGCATACTTCAGAAAGAGACACGGGACGCGGCCGACGGGGTGACTGACACGCAGACAAATAGGAAAAGACAAGGCGCGCATTGAACGCAAGTGTACACTTCAAGTCTCCCCTGAAATCTGGTTGTGATATGGAGATAGGTATCGCGTTACATTCTTTAGGTCGTCGCATGCAGCAGCCTGCAATCACTGGTGTGGGTTACTGGCAGACCATTCCAAAAATACCGGGGAGGAGGATGGCAGGATGGCCGTGCGGTTAAAGGAGCTGTCGTTCAACTGTCATTCAACCGGAGGATCCGGGGGTTCTGGGAGCATACAACGCTTGCGGAGGTGTCCTTGAGCAAGACATCGAGAGCTAAACTGTAACGCCAGAAAGGAACGTTGTTATTGGAGATTCTTCAAAAGACCAGACGAACTCTCCCCGCCAATGTTTCCCCATTATCGGTTTGCTCTTTGGGGAAATTCCTATCATTTATATACTAAATTTATGATCCCAAACCTGAGGTTTACGTATGTGAATCAACCATCGGTTAATATTCCATCTGATGACTCTTTGTCCCGACACAGCGGGAGGTTTAAGCCGCACCACTGATCTTGAAAGTATCTGCCAGGAAAAAGAAATATATCGTAATTCCAATTTGAAACCGGAGCTTTATGAATTAAAAGTCCATGGCCACCGTCGTAAACCTTTGAACTTTAGAATCGTATTTTCCACCAAATTGGATATACGGCATTGTGTGTCGTAAAAGAAAACATCATGTATATAAAAGCATTGTTATATCTATAGTCTGGCCATGATCCGGTTTCACAGCTCGTGGGAACCGGTCGGTGGCTACAGAAGGACAGTGGACCCCCGTGGAGAGGCACAGAAATCTGAAATGTGCATTTCAGGGAATCTGAGCGCGGAAAATGAACTTAAGAGCAATGCCGATGTCAGCCTTTTTTATGGCCTTTTTTTTGG
The DNA here is from genome assembly GCA_036785175.1 of Eupleurogrammus muticus. Lineage (NCBI taxonomy): Eukaryota > Metazoa > Chordata > Actinopteri > Scombriformes > Trichiuridae > Eupleurogrammus > Eupleurogrammus muticus. The sequence continues at coordinate 3,153,752 of JAYKQN010000024.1, forward strand.
GGCTATCATAAAGTGTGTACCGTACACAGATCGCGCTGCACTGCAGTTTGTAACGGCGGAGGGAGGCGGGAGATCCAAACTCCCAGCCATGACAGAAGCAAATCAAATGAGACATTTCCTAAGGAGTTATGAAAATGGATCCATTTGATGTCTTCCTTAGAGAAACATAATACTGATGCACTGACATACTCTCGAGCTGGTTCTCATCCGAGTATTTACACGCACAAACAGCGGACGTGCAAAGAGAAATGCAAAGCAGACATCAAATATGAGCAGAAAAATATTTCCACGAGGAAATAAATGACAATAGTTTGGCATAAGTGGTGCACTAGTGAATGGTTCGGTTGCGTTGCATGTGTGCATGCTGTTTTTTTTGTTTTTTTTTAACACATTCCTGCAAAATATTATCCTATGTTTCATTCAGGGACTTACACCTGCTATGTATTATGAATGTACTGAGGTTATACAGAACATACAGATCAGATTATTGAATAAATTAAATATGAAAAAGACAAATCTTAAAGGGCTGATGATGCAAATAATAATGATACAACAAAAAAATAACCATCTGTCGCTTCTCTCCAGTACAACCCATCACATCTTTATTTTTAAAGGTCACATATCACAGAAGGTGAGCTTTTATTATATTTTTGATTATAGGAAGGTGATTCAGGGTTTATTTTGAAGGATTGATTCAATTAAAAACACTATCAAAGAAACTTAGCCAAAACATTTAAATAATAATAATTAGAAAAATTAGAAGCCTTTATTTCTTCATCTTATATATCAACATATCCAGAAATATTTCTTGACTCCTCACTTGGTCAGTTTTCCATGATTCGCATTGTCGGTGGATCTCAAAACACAATCTGGGGTTCAATTGAGGATAAAACCAGGGAGCCTGGATAAGGATATGAGCAGCCCACCTCAACAAGGGCTTTTTGCATCTGTCATTAATAAAGAAATAAAAATGTAAAAAAAAAAAAATCTAAAGAAAAGCCTGTGGACATTCTTGGAGGACGCACACACATAAAAGATGCATCCGAAAGACAGAGAATAGCAGGAATAAGACAGTGTGGCCTGTTTTGACACATGATGTCAAACACGCCAGCGATCAGCGTGACGCGCTGCGGGCTTCGACGATCTGCGGCTTTCGCAAGGCGGCGAGAATAAGACGTGATGAAAAGATGAAGAGTGGGACAGTGAAGGAGAGGCGGAGGAGGGGGAAACAATCACTCGGAATTCGGGAACAGCATTTACATCAAATCGTGCAAAACAAAATTGTCCACTGTTTGAATTTTTATTCATGTGGGAAAATAACCTGAGTTGTACAGGTTAAAAAAGGCGGCGGACGTGATTTATTTTGTCACCTTCCACGCGGATAAAATGCGGAATTCCCCTGTCATGCAAAAAGAGCGCTTAATTGAAACCAGGAGGAAGAGAGACACAACACAGAATAGAAAAAGAAACGTCTATCAACAGAGGATCAGCCTGGAAAAGAGGCAAGGCTCTGAGATTTATTTGGCAGGATTTGTCATTTGAAGTGTATCAACAAACTTTGCAGCAGAGAGAGTCAGGTACTCGAGTACTTCATGAGATGGGATGACAGGAAACAGACATGATGTGACTTAGCAGAAAGGCTGAACCACAGATAAAATATATATTTGGTGTTTTTGTGCAGCCCTTTCTTATATAGTAATAGTTTTCTTGACACAAAGTTGTCAAATTTGTCTTCTTATAAATGCTATTTGTCTCTTACCAAATTTTTGAGGCAAAAACATAAAATAATTTCATCATAGATGTGTATTAGTTGCAATTAATGCAGTGATTGTAGGACTTTCAAATATATAAAGGAACAGAATACTTAACCTCATCATTCCTGAATTAATTTCAAGGACTCAGCGGAACGGCCGTAGGTAAGCTCCAAGACAGCTCGTGTAAAATATTGATGCCGAGGGAGGCGAGAGGTCACAGAAACCCATCGAGTTTCATATTTAGGCAGTAGCTTAAATTAAACGGCTACACGGAACCAGACAAACGGTAGGTGACTGATGACACAACCAGACGCGGGGACATCACACACACACACACACACACACACACACACACACACACAACTGGTGTGGTGTAAACTGACCGATGTCACCAGCCACTCTACACCATGACACTCAGACATGTCCCTGTAATAAAACTATACGAGTCCACCGCAGCCCGTGATAAACCGCCCCGCTGTAAATTTTAAAATAGATGTGCAGGAACATTGTGTATCACTGTTGATCACATGAGATTAAATCTTGTCTGCGCTTTTGTCCACACAATGTAATAAAGTTGTGAATTATTCGGTGTGACTTACACTTTAAAGTACAAGTATGTGAGCGGCTACAAACAGCTACGATATAATGCTAAAATGTCATATGAGATGACGGAACTAAGAGAATCTGGATGGAAATATGATAATAGACAGAGCATAGGGAGATCTTAGTTCATCTTAGGAAGCATTCTTTATAGCTTTAAAAAAAATTGGCTAAGGGGATTAGCTATGTATTGGTGGCTACGAAGTCATGCAAATTACACGTACGTAAAGGTATAGTGTGTAGTTCCTGGCGGCATCTAGTGGTCAAGATTGGAGCCAACTGATGAATAAATCAACCAAAGGTAGCCATAAAACATGAAAGGCCGCCTGGAGCCCCTATTAGGTTTGTGCGCTCTGGGCTACCGTACAAACACGGCAGGCTCCGTAGACGGGGAAACCCGCTCAACATGTCGATAAAAACGACTAGGCTAATAAAAACATACCAATTCCCATTTTGATTCTAAATGACGTGCCAAGTGGATTCCGCTAGACGCTGTTAAATTGTACACGTTGGACCTTTAAGGTCACTCAAATGACCCAAAGAACTTTACGAATCACCTCACTTACTGTATTTTCACCATTGGTGAAAGTAGAGAATGTGTTTATTTTAGAGGTCTAACTTTATCCACGTGGCTCCATGCAGTTTAGGAGTTGTTCATATTTTTATTAGTTGCGCGGGTGATAAACAAGATGGAAAGAGGATCCTCTACTGCCAGACCAAACAAGTCAACCATTGGGGCCAACCGTTTCAACCTATCAAAAAGATGTTTTTACCTGATTCTTTCGGAAATTTAAGAGGGGAAAAAAAACATCCTTGTAGCAGTTATTTTGATAAAGCGTTTCAGACAGAGGCATAACTTACATGTCTCAAATGCAAACAGACACACTAACATGTGTAGTGTAAACTCTGTGCAGCTGACTGACGACTATATCAGTTTCAAAAGAGGGAGAGATGTTAAGAGAGAACTTCATTCCCATAAATGAGCATGCATTAATTTTATCAATATGCTTGGAGGGGCCTGACAAGATGGGCTCTTACAAAAGATGGCTTAGCACGCAGAACACACACACACACACACACACACACACACACACACACACACACACACACACACACACACACACACACACACACACACACACACACACACACACAGGTTTAACGAGGGAGACATGGGCAAGAGAGTGAGTGAGATGATGGTTGTAATGCCAGAAACAGTCTGTCCCACATGGTTCCTATAAGAGTGTGTATATCTTTGTGTCTCTTTGTGCAGGTTATCATGTGTGTGTGTGTGTGTGTGTGTGTGTGTGTGTGTGTGTGTATTGCATTAGCGAGATATGACTCTAAATCAGTATCGTCTTTCAGAATGGATGAAGTTTTGGGGGGTCGGGGAGCGACGGATGGTTCCAGTGCAGTAGAGATTTGGACGCCAAAGCACACACCCAAAACAGACATACACACACACACACACACACACACACACACACAGCAGCCAAGTACATCTTGATCTCGCTGTCAGTGATCGGAGCCAGCACCCTCATCCCTTCGTCCAAGTCCATATTTCACTCTCACCCTGTCCAAGATCACACACATACACACATATTTATTCACAACAAACATACACACACACACACACACACACACACACACTGTGAAACAGCTCTGAATGGGTCACGTTTGTTTGTTTTATAAATGTTTAGTAAATCATTTAGCAACCCCACCAAATAAACAGATAATAGTAGTAATAATAATAAAAACGTTTCAACTAATTAAAATAATAACCATAAAATACAATTTCATATAGTAATACACTGCAATCCAGGCATTATAGGAGGAAAGTGCTACCAGACATATCCTAACACATTGTTTTCCACTTGATCAGTCGGTATCAGGTTGTGTCTCACACTAAAAAATGAAGAGTGGATTAGTGAGATATCGGTGTCCCACAGTTCATCGGAGATTTTCTCACCTATGTCCAATTCCCAAGCAACCCTGTTGTTGTTCCATGCGGAGGAGCATATGTTCTGTATCATATTGTACACTTTATTAATCTTTTATGTGGATTGAATTTAAGAATGGCATCTGTCGGGTCCTTCTGGAGGGGATTGGGATAGGATGAGAAATATTTTTGAGGCAAAACTGCACGCCTGGAAATAATGGAAGTGGTGTTTTTTTTTTATTGTTGTGGTCTTGGCACAAAGAACTGACCGACCTGAATGTGTCATCATCAAACAAGACAAATCCACAGCCAAGTGGAATATTGAATGCCAGATTCAACTGTGAAGGTGGAAAATGATGGTGGCTAAAGGTCAATGGGGAGAAGTCAATTCCCGGTTGAATAGCGGTCATCAGTTTAACCTGTGAGTAAACTAGTTCTCCTCAATGCAGGCCTAGAAGAGTCTTCAGCCTTTGTTCTCATCCGAGTTTATCTTGATCGCATTGTTCTCTCCTTCTGTCTGCTCTTCATCAGCAGCCATCTTTATGGGTATGGGTATATTTCTTTCTTTGTTGCAGGCACAACTTCCCCTTGTACTGTCATCACAATCCTCTCTCTTGGACTTGTTCTGCTGCAGATAAACTCTCAGCCAAATCTGATACTGTCAAGTATGCCTCATTGCCTTCCTCTGTCTCGATGAATGACACGCTCTTAAAACGTGTGTCTAGGACAGCGGCTCGGATGCTGGTCTCAAGGCTGCCATCCATTTCTTCTGTTTTTTTTTTCCTTCAGTGGCATGCAGACTCAGCCTATTTGTTGGGAAACTTCAGTAGATTTTCAGTATATCCAACTTGGCTTGATCTCCTCAACACTCTTTAATTTGAGTACCATTTATTCACCCACAATATCAAACAAAGTGCATGTATCATTGCATTGTATGCAACATTTGACCATTTGACAATATGAATGGTCTTATCTCTATCCAGTGCTAGCGAATTTATAATTAGGCAACTTAATCAGAGGTAACAGACTTACTGTACATGTAATGTTTCCTTGATGCAATTAGTGTCATACTACCACGTGATAAGAGCATCAAGTCCCATATATTTATGGCTTCAATACAAGACATCAAAAATAAAATGTCACTTTATGCAGAAGATGTATGACTATACGTTTTTAAACCCAAAACCATTACCCCAAATTTACTATCTGCAATAGACCAATTCAGTATCTTCTCTGGCTACAGAATGAATTGGAATAGAAGTGAATTCATGCCATTAAAGATAGAGGATGTTATTTTGCTCCAACATTTCCCTTTTAGAATTATAACTGAATTATTCAGATACCTAAGAGTTTACATTACCAGGAAGAACTCCCGTCTGTTAAAAAAAAAAGTTCCCCACATTAATCACAAAACTTAGGAAATCGCCGTCCAGTTCTCTTATTGGCAGATGATAGATAGCCAGATGGTAAATTCTATAAAACTGATCTTTCTCCACAGAGCTATTATACATTTTTTCAGACAGCACCAATTTATCTTTGCAAATCATTTTTTTAAAAAACCTGAATCCACTGTCACCAACTTTATTTGGAACTATAAAACTAACAGAATAGAAAAAAAATATTGTGCAAACCAAAGGGACAGGAAGATTAGACTTACCCAGTTTCCTTTTCTTTCTGGGCTGGGCCATGAATATTACAACCATAAACTTCTGGCTAGATGACTCACACCAACAAGCCATTTAGCTAAAAATGGAAAGAAAGAGACATCAATCAATCAATTAATCAGGCTTTATTTATATAGCATTAAAAAACAGACATGAAAAAAAAGGGACAAAGGAAATGCTTTCATGAATGTGGAAACACTAAAGGCGGAAGTAGAAATAAAAGAGAAGAATAAGTATGTAAGTGTATAATATATATCTATTATGCCTAAAATACACAATTTAATTTTCTCTTTGATATCGATGAGTTCCAAAAACACATGCTCCACCCTGGTTATGGAAAAAGGTACAAGAAAAATTTCTGGTACAAGAAAAAAATAAAATAAAACAATAAAAAAAAGGAAAACGTGCATGTGTTACTTAAGGGGGAAGTGTTTTTTGTGTTGTGGCAGAGGGAAGGACCAAGACCATTAAGAGTTTCGAGAAACCAAACATCCTGACATTTCCTGATTTTCAAGATCTAAGGAATTAACAATGTGGGTGACCTTTATTTGAAAGAGACTTTGTCCTCCTTCCAAGAGCAATGGCAGAAATACTACTAATATATTTTTCAGATATCTTCAGATTAGCCAGTATGTGAAAACAGATGCAATACTACAACACTGCCAGGTCCAGATAAACGTGATGAATGTTTGAACAGGCAGTCAGATACAGAGAATTTGATTTCCTGCATTTACAAGGTTCTACAAAAATTTAATGACCCTCCATCTAAGGTTTACAAGCGTGCATGGGAAGATGAGCTGTGTCATCAAATCTCAAATGTTATACAGGATGAAAGCTTACAATATATTCATACTTGCCTGTTTGAAGTGCTGCAAAGGTTAGACGATTCAAAATCTAAACTGAGTACAATAATCTCCTTATAATAATCTCTCTATATATATATAATAATAATCTGTTTCCAGTGTTAACACGTATTACACACAGTTGTGTGTAATGTCAAGTTATATGTGAGTTTACAAATACAACAAACCAGAAATATATATAAAAAAAGATATATTAAAAAAACAGGATGCCACAACAATGCAAGAACTATCAATCCATATCTATTAACACCAAAGTCTCCAGTAAAGCTAACTTTTAATTGGTGTTCTTTTAGACTTGCTAGAGAGGCTATATCTATGGAAATGTTGGTCTATTGGTCGGTCCACTACTTTGTTTCAGGCTGAAATATCTCAACAACTATTAAATATATTGCCATGAGATCTGGTGCATACATTCAAGGTCCAGGAAGAGGTTGAAATTTGTGATATTTAGTGGAATACCCCAACATCTATTTAATGGATAGCCATGAAATTTAGCACAGACATTCTTTTTTTCCAAGATGTTCATTCATGCAGTAAAATATCTCAACATCTGTTGGATGAATTGGCATAAAATGATGTACAGACATTTTTCGTCCCCAGATGATCATTGGTGAGCCAATGACTTCTCCTCTAGTTGACAAATTATGGTTTTCATTGAGATGTCCCGATAACTATTGGACGGTTTGCCATTAATTTTGGTTCTGATGGTCATTCCTCCCAGACTGAGTTATAATCACTTTGGTGAACCACTGACAATAACATTAACCTTTTTATTTATCTCCTAATATCAGGTTAACATTTCCATTTGTCCAGCACTTTACTTTATGACCAAATACCTGCAAAACCAATAACATTCATAGCAAACAGCAAAGTAATAAGATTCGTAGTATGCTAACTCAATAAACAGATTGTGAACTGACTATAGTAAAAATCATACACACTTAAACACTGCATGTTAACACAGTGAGCAAGTTAGCATTCTAACAGTAGTATTTAGCTTTGATTTTAATCTATTATTTAGTACAATTAACTCTTCCTTAAAGCTTTGTGCAGCTCATCTAAAACCTAATTTTAGGTAATATTACACGAGTTAAGTTAGACATTAGCTAACTTAGGGTGTTATCATATATAGTAACACCTTAAGTTAGCTAATGTCAGCAAAATGCTAGCTAACAAGAGGAATTAACCTAGGTCATTACCATCAGCCAGGTTCCTATGGTAATGTTAAAGAGCATTTAGTTTGGTTGCTGATGTTTGTTTTTATTCACAACTGATTGGAAACATAAGGGGACAAGCTTGTCCTACCTAGCATAGCAGCTAGGAAGGTTAGTCTTTATTCATTGTGGTGCCAGATCAAATCTCCAGCTAATGATTTTGGTTTCTTTATATATCTAAAAATGTACAGTAGTCATTCTGACCCTTCCTGCAGTAGCACAAGATAAAGAAAGTCAGTTAATTAGTAAGCTAACGTTTCCTCAGATGGGAGAAATGCTTCTGCTCTCATTTGTGAGCTGCATGAGCTAGTCGCTAAGCTACATGTCAACGTCTGTTGACCTAGTCCTGCTTCAGGCCACTTCTACCTCATAATTAAGTGAATTATCTCACAGAGGACGGTGCCATACATCCCCGCTGGCGGGCAGCAAGCTGCTGTGCTGCTGGAGAAGCTCGCCTGACAAAATGGCCTCTCGACATAGATAATAAGGCAGGGGTCTGACAGGTGGGGTCTGATTAGGAAGGAAGGTCCTCTGGTGGGCGGGGAGGTTGTAGCGTACACACACACACACACACACACACACACACACACATACACGTAGTGCTCACCCAGTCCGTCCCATTGCGGTAAACACACTCATCAGAGCGGAGGCCGTCCCCGGAGAGGGAGACCATGTTTGACATCATTAATTGGCTTTTTCAGTGCAAGGAGTCAGGGAGATGAAAAGCTTTATCAAGCTGAAATAATTAATTTTGCCCTCGCCACCTCGAATTCGCTGACACTTCACTTCTCTCAGAAAATGAAGAAGGGGTGGAAAACTGACTACTTTTTCCTCTTCTCTCTTCCTCTTTCTCAATTCAATCCCTCAATTGGTTCTTTTCTTTTTCTTCTGGTCAGGCTCCAGGAGACATATTAACAGAAGTAATGTGCGTTTTGTATTAAAACACAATTAAAAGGAGATTTAATTAACTTGAACCTGTTTGAAGAGGGACAAGGTTAGCTTTATCTCAACCACTTACAAAAGCTATACATTAGAGGGCCACACTATGTGCCCAATGCACCGTACATATTATTTCCAATTAATTCTCTATTACAGAGAAAATTATAGGGGTTTGATAATACGCCGTCAGAAGGCCTTCACACTCAAACTTTAATCACTTTGACTATCCAACATAGCTTGTCGGATAATTAGTTTAATTAAGCGCTTTGAAAAGCACCCACATGCTGAAATGGTAAAAGTTTAAACTGCACCTGAAGTTTCAAAATTCAGCTGTAGGAGGAATTAGAGAGGAAGAAGAGGTCATCCATGTCTAGGTGCACTAACCCACTAATGGCTATGAATACAGTGGGCCTCATGTAAGAACCACTATGGACATATCTGGTCTTTAGTAGCATGTTTTGTAGTGATTCCAGTAAGTTAACTGGTATAGAATTACTGTAAGAGCCACAAACCAACAGTCTGATCTCAAATAAATCAAACTGTGTGGAATGCAAAATTAATATTTGGGAACTATATTATTATCGGGCATGATTTGCCCCTTTCTGCTGTGGAAATACAAACGTGTGTTGTGAGCAGGAACATTAGACAGGAATGTTCCCCAATGTAGGAATGAAGCTGTTCCTGGTAATTTGCTGGGAAATATGGCTTTAGTTATGGAACCTTTAGCTCTTTATAAAGATGTTTTGAGCATCTAACTTTATGTAAACCATTCCCTCATTTTTTATCCCACAGTAATGTTGCAAGTTGTACTATTCATATTTGTTGTTATATTCTGTGTTTGTCAATGAAACTTCATATGAAAACCAAAATTTAAAGGTGTCAATTATGCTAATGATGAAATCAATGCATCTCTTTATGAACAAGTGATAATAAATATAAGATAACAAAAATAAGTTTGCAACAGTCTGCATCATTTGGTCTGTTTTAAATTGCTGTAAGTATGCTTTTCCCATCAATGTTAATTAATTTTGGCAGTGTCCTGAACATATGAATGTAAAGTTAAAGCATCTGACTGCAATTAAATGGTTTAAAAGTATTAAATGTTTATGTTTTGGCAAAGAAAACGTCTCAAAAAACATGAGTCATTACAAAGACACTGAAAATATAAAGTTATAATGGAGGGAAAATCAGCTTGATACCAGCTATTGTTTAGTAGGAATGTTGGTGTGTTTTTTCAGGAAAAAAAAAACTGCATCACTTGCTAATATACAGTTATGGTTTTTAAATTATTTTCCACATTACTCCAGTTGCTCTAATGTTTAATAATAACAATAAGAATCACAACAGTCCTCCAGGGTCTTTATGTATTTTCCATCCCGGAGCAATATGAAGAATATGAAGCGACTGAATAATAGAGTCAACTCTGGGCGTCAGGCACGCACACACACACACACACACACACACACACACGCGCATGCTCCTCACACAGTATTTTCTCCTAGCCTTCTGGTGGGAGAACAGGGTTCTGCTTCACTTCCCATGTGGAGAAGCTACATATTAAACCAAATTCATGTGTGTGTTTCGCGTGTGTGTGTGTCTGTCTCCTCCTCATTGCATCTTTAGGCTACTGCCGCGCCTCAGCAGCTCTCAGACATACACAATATTTGCCCTTCGCATTCGTCTCACACGCCGGTGCAGTTATTGTGTTTGATACTCTGCGGCCTGAGTCTCTCACACTATAAACAAAAAAAAAAAAGAAAAAAGAAAATTCTCAACATCTGCTGCTCAAAATAAATGACATTTGGCACTATTTTTACTCTGTAAAGAAGCCTAAAAAAGACAGATTAATCACAATTGATACATAATGTACCTACTCAGTATATTGTATGGTTTATTATTGGTATGTGATTTTTTTTTCAGGGGAAAGCCCTATATTATTTAATTAAAACCTATTAATTATTCAGGCTTTAATAAGCAATTAGGATAAATATGTAGAGCCTGTACAATGTTGTCCCCATGGTAAATGTAAAGTGACTCAATGAAATGTCTGGAAATTATTTATTTAGTACGTGCACACCCAGCTCTGGTGGTTTATTACTTTGAAACCACATAACGGCATGCAGCGATTTTAATTAAGACTAATTGTTTTCTTTATGGATGCGCTAAGGAAAGCTAATTAAATACAATGCCAGCAATATTTCCCGCAAGAGCACAGACACTGGCTTATTCACAGAGGGATGGTATCTCCAGGTTATGCTTCATCATGCATCAAACTCTCGTACAACTCAAGATTTTTATGTATTTAACAACACATTTTGTGCATCCTACTTATAAAATCTAAGTTTGAAATGAATAAAAACTATATTTTTTGTCTTTTAATAATCTAGATACATCTGACTCAGCAGCACACATGCTCCTCTTCACATTCGCATAGTTACTCGCATCCCCTCAAGAAAATATAACCACATTCTTCAATGGTTGCAGCTCCACTAGTGCCAACAGGGGTTAAGTGCATCATTGGTTCAACCTTGACAGAAATTGTTAACAGAGGAAAGAGGAGTTTAACGGTTTCCCAACAACGGCCCCAGTCCAGAAACCGTCCACAGAGCGGCTCTCAGAGCTCTGGGCAGCTGAGCGCCCCATTTGAATTGAAATGGAGTGTAAGTCCTAATTCCTCTGAAGCGCACAAGGCAACATGGATTCAGTTTTCTGTCTGTCTCTGTGATATTTAAAGTATCAATAGACAACTCCTTACATGTGTTTAACATTTACTTTGCAATGACTTAAATGTGCAAATGTGGAAATTGTTAACACCATTCCAAAAGACTTAGAAGAATGTTTTTTTTGTTGTTTTTTTTACGGTAAATGAGATTTCAAAAGAAGCTCGGTCACAAAATCCCCCTTCCTTTCTGTAAATGGAAATCACATATATTGAAAGCTTCGATCTGGAAGTGGTGCACTGTACAGTGTCGATTCAGCCCACAGGGCTCCGCATTTCCATCACAGTCCATGTAGTGGAGTGTTTAGAATCTGTATTCAAATGCAGACCAGGTGGTTTCCACTGCATGCACTGCAGCTGGACTGTGAACCATGTGGGTCATTACCAGAACAGATGCTCTGCACCGATTGCCGATCGGGCTTTAGCATCTCAACTTGGGGTCATATCTTTCAGCACACAGAAAGCAAAGTGTAAAAGCATCAACTCTTTTTACATGTCGTGTGCTTGTCTATTTCTTGGCCTGGCACATTGACTTCTATGAGCCTTGTCGTTGTGAAGTTGCCAAGCAAATTCACAGAAATTGAATGGTTTTGTAGTCAAAAGGCAAACAAGCATAAATCTTACTTTACTTTAGCTCAATTGTCAAAAAGAGGAAGGGGAGAGTCATTGAGGTCATTATTGTATGGATGTCCAAATGAAAATTCAGATTATTTGGGGCTTTGCAGCTTGCAGGAAATAGCCACGTCCTCCGTGTCCACGCTAGGTGACGGCCGCTAATTGAAAACGAAGAAATAATTACTGTCTTAAGAGTGATGGAGGAGACTCTGGGGACTGTAGGAAATATGGGACTCCTCTGGGATGAGGGGGGGCATCTCAATGGGAATCAATGGGTCCACTGGGTATTCCTCTATTGTCATCTTGTCGGCACCCATTGGGACCGAGACACATGCACACACACATTTATTTATCACTTTAGGTAAATATTTAAGCGTCATTATTTAGCTGAACAAACCCACACGTGCATATACACATTGCTGATGTATAAATGGTATTTTCACAGAGTCATAGGGAAGGCTGTGTGCAATATTGCAGATAATGAATTACGATGGATTGCTGGCTCCGAGGCTCTGACCGTCCTCATCAGCAGATTTCAATTGGTGGTGCGGTCTAGCATGGAGACCCTATTCTCTCTGCAGACACATTATTACATTTATTACCCTGCCAGCACATAAAAACACACACAAACCATAAAGCACACCCGGCCAGATTGTTGCGAAATTAATTCAAATATATGCCGCTCTCTGGTCCTGATTTGAGTCTCAACAAAAACGGCAGGCTTATGGGCAACGGTGGACAAAACACTGATAGATTTTGTGAGAATAGACTCGATGAAAGCCCCCTCTCCATCCATCTTGCTCGGCAGACACTCGACTCGCCCCTTCTGCCTTTCAGCGTTTAGCCACACCTCTTATCTCCTGTGTCAAACATATCTGTCTGACACCGACAAATGAAATCAATGCACCCTTCCTGCACTGACATTTTACACTGGTTGTAATCATATTCAAAGTCTTGTCATAATTATTTTAAAACCGCTGCTGCTGCTGCAGCTAAAAAAATAACCATTTGTGTTTATATATATTTTTTGTTTTACATTTTTGCTATTATCTTGCGAATTTCCTGGACACTTTTCCTATTATAAGTAATCCAATAAGGTTTAAAAGCACTTTCTGGCTTGGAATTGCAGACTCACAGTGGTGATGACCACTGTGAGTCTGCAAGTTTAAGTTACAATTGAACTCCTTTTCCTTTTTTTTTTATAAGCTCCGAGCGAAAGCGCGTTGTGCACAAACTGTGTGAGGCATGGGAATGTGTGTGTGTTTGTGTGTGTGTGTGTGTGTGAACCAGAAGTGCCGACTACGAGCGAGTGAGTAATGTATAATCTGCAGAAGAGCACGTTCTAGTGGCGTGTTCGGAGCACAGCAGGAGCAGACTGCCTCTCAGTCTGTTGTCTGTCGCTGCTTCACCCGAGCAGCCGGCCTTTTCTCACACACTGACACACACACACGCACACACGCACACAAATAGGTCTCCGAGAGCGGGCTGTCTTTTCGCAGAGACAACAAACACTCTCCTTGCAACATGCCGCTACATGGGAGACGCCACAAATAGCCGCCCGGTTTTGAAGAAAACATGTTTTGACGTAGAGGAGTTGTCACGGCAGAGGTGTAGATACTCTTAGCAGGAAACAGGCGCCTCCTCGTTTAAATAGAACAAACCAAACGAATCACATCTATATTCTCTATGTCTCTATATAAAAAAGAGTTTATTAGATGGGAAAACATCACTGGGTGCTCTTGTTTCCTCTTTTTTAAAGAGTCATTTAGTATCCATTACAACGTCATCAAACCTCATTGACCTCAGGCTGGAGGGGCAGGGTCGTTCTTCTATAGCCCTCCTTAACAATGGCTAACAATAGGACCAAATGGTCGGGCTGTTTGCATCCACAACAACAGACCACCAGCATCCACCATCCATCACAGTCAGGGCGCTCCCAGTGTCCCGGATGATTTGGACGGCGAGACGCGCTATTTTAGGCAGCGTATTTTGCTGCCGTATTCATAATGTGTTTTGTAGTCCAGCGCGGTTGGTTGGCACACACACCGCTTTGTATTGTCTCCTTGTTTTACGACTACTGCTCTATGAATTCTATTTTTAAGAAAAGCCTCTTCTGCGGCTGAGCGTGGCTTACACTGAGCTGATGTTGCACGCTATACGGTTTACACTGACGTTTCTGTTTAACTCAACAAAGGTGTGAAACCTTCTGTAGAGCGAGTTTAGGCCGCTACACCTCAGACAGCGAGAGGTCAAAGGTCGCCGTTTGTTACTGTCAACAAATGAAAATACTGAACAAGTAAATCTTGCGCTGGTCATAAAAAATGTAGTTAATTCTTTTTTTTAATGGCTTGGTAAGTCCCCGAAACAGCTGCGATAGAATTAAAAAACATCCACAGTGTTTATGTTTGTTTGCATGTCACCCAGTGCAACAGTGTGACTCACTGATGCGTTTTTTATGGTTTTTGGACAACCACGGCTCTATGACACAAAGGAGTATCTTTCATGGGACAATAGGAAAAATGTAAAATATAACCAGGCTTATTTTTTAACCGCCCATTGTTAAAATATACAATCATCGCACTGGGGTAAGTTTGGATCAAAGTATTAGGAATTAGCACAAGGTACAAATAGTATAGTTCTTACTCATGATAATATTCATTCCAGTTGTTTTCTTTAGCATGATTCCTTTATTATCATGAAGCGAACATTGTTTGCCTCATTTTAATCTTGATAAAAGGATCATATGAAAGGAATGTAAACCTGTCTGATGACGACCGTCTACTATACATTACGATGCATTCAAACAGAGCATCAAGGACATTTTCGTCTCATTAATTCCTGCATGTTTTACTGCTGGAGACTTTTGCAGCCACCGGACTAAAAATACAACAAGCGCTCATAATCAGGTCATAATCGCTGTTCTCAAAATTTACTGGGCACTTTTTTTTACTGGGTATTTATTTCCTGTCTGGATCTCCTTTTTTTCCCCCTCCTGTGTTTTTCAGCATCTGGGGTAAATCTGCTCCTTTAATGTGTCTTTCCATTGACTTTGTCAGCATTTCACCACAACATTTTTGTACGTGGTATCCCTGGAAGGCATCGTTACAGGACTTCATCTGATTCTATTTGTTTCACGTCAATAACCTGTAAAAACTGTATAGTTGGCGATATGTTATTTTTGATTATCGTCATGTCTGGCATTAGAAAAGATGAGACATCTATTCTTCTGAAATTCAAATCTGGTAGAGAAACCACTGCTGTTGTTTGAGTTTGGGGTTACAACAGGAGGCACAAAGCCTCTTCCTTCCTAATTTCCTCCCCGGTGCAGCGGCCCGGGCCTCAGCCAATGTGCGGGACGGCGTGGACCCGGGGGACCCGGCAGCCACCAGCTGACCGACCAAGCGGCTTGCTCAAAGGCACAATTAGAGGGTCTTTGTTTCACCCGGAGTGGCCCTTTGTGCCGCGGTGTCGCCTGGCGCTTGGAGGGGAACGTCATCAGTCACCGGCTGAATAGTCTGAGTGGGAAGACAGATCACACACACACACACACACACTCGCAGAGGTCTGAGGTTTGTGGCCCTATCATAGCGAGGGATCTGACGGCACCCTGTGGTGCTTCAATAGGCAGCTCTCCATGCTGCTCCTCACTGTGAGAGGGTGCTAATGTCATGTGGGCGATGGCTCATCAGTATGTTTCTTGGCTGGCGCTCGCTTTCCAGCCCGACTCGACCGGGATTTTTCATATTTCTAACCAAACTTCACTGTTTAACGGATGATTATAGTGGCACAGCTACCAACAACACGAAACTCTCAGAGAAAATAAGGCATGACCTGATCCAACGTCGTCACACAATCACGAGGCGAATGATCCAGTTTAGCGTCACAGCCGAGCATGATGTTGCGGATACTTACTAAGAAAAACTAGACGGAGCAACTTGTTAGAGCAAGACATCAGACATGGGTTGCCTGGGTGGAGACGGAGATAACAATATCTTTGTTTTAAAGGCTCGAGGTCCGAGGTTTGAAGATCAAAACGTATTTGCTCGCCATTTGGGAGTAACAGTATGTCAAAGTGGAATATTAACATATTTTCAGGGCTAAGCCTCGACTGGTCACACCCCGTTTCTCTTTCTTAAAGCCGTAGTTTCTTACACGGAGCCAGGCCTGCATTACGAAATGGTTGACATCGTTTGATTTCCCTCCCAGGAGCCCTCAAAGTGCCCCATTAGAGTTATTGCTGATGGGGCGCCATGCCAATGCTAGCAGTCTGTCCCTGTTACCCACAGACTCACCTGCTGAGTGGAATCTGCCCCGTTACGATTAAGCCAAGTTTAAATTCACACATGAGGCCTTTGCACCTTTTGAAAATTATACAGAAACACATAGTATCACTAATAAAAGGGCTCAATACCCAGCCTATGATTCATATTCCTTGGTTTGTAATTCTTTTCCAGGTTGTTTGCTGGTGTCTGTATTATGGCTACACACAAGATGGACCTTTCTCAATGAAGACACATGAAACTGACAACGTGCTATAAACTAAAAGACAAGGATTGCAGTCTCCAGAAAGGGTCATCAAAGCGAAACGTGCTTCTACGCCGAGGCCAGGTTCCAAAAAACCGAGCCGAGAATAGAATGGCGCAGTAAATCAGCGGGGAGTCCTTTTTTTTTTTTATTTTCCTTCCCGGTCCTGGTCTTCATATCTTACTGGGGCATGTTGTTTTTCTCAAGATGGAGGCGCAGACTTGCGAGGAGGAGGAGGAGGAGGAGGAGGAAAGGGGGAGGAGTGTGCGCGGAGGAAGGAAGGGGGGCGATCGGGCGAAAAAAAAAAAAAAAGCAAAAAGAAGTGGAGGGCAGGCAGGCAGGACAGTGACATTCACGCGTTACGACGTGGCGACACTGACAAGGTGTCCTTCCCGCCGCTCGGCCAAGCTGTTATCACAGTCGGCCCCCGTTTCCAGGTCGCAACCCTCAGCAGCACCGGCATTATTGGGTCGCGGCTTGGTGCCACAACCCAACCCCAGTGTGGGCCTGCGTCGCCCATTGTCCAACGGCGAAGCGTGGCTTTGAGATAGTGAATACACACACACACACACACACACACACACACACACACACACACACACACGGGCGCACACACAGGGCCTCTGATCCACCCTGGCAACCTCCCTAGCAACCATCTGTCCTGCTCTGCCATGCTCTGGCGTGGGCACGGCCAGCAATGGGCATGCCTTGACACGTCTGAGTTAATGGGACAAAACAGAGGCGCACAAGAGGACAAAGGACTCACAAATGAAAGAGTGTAGCCAACAGAGAGAGAGAAAGGGAGAGGAAAGAGTGGAAGTGAAGAGAGAGACATGCTGATTGAACTTTCAATCCGGCTAAGGAAAAGCTTGGCTCTATAGTCTGATATCAGTATATGACTGTGTTTATGTACTTTTTTACCAGGATATAAAGTCCCAGAATGTTAGTTTGTCCAGAACATATTGTATAATTAATAATAACACAATGTTACTTGAAGAAATGAGTATGGTAACCACAGTCAAAATTTGGATTACATTGGAAATTATATTAAAACTTCTGGTCAATGTGCTGATGGATTGGTGATCTAAAGGGCTGTAGCTGCATCAGTCAATTCTTCAACTTTTTGGAGGTATAATCAGTCCTGCTTGGAATTTTGCACAATAATTTTCACAATAAATCACACAAATTAAAAAATAAATCACTGCAATATCAGTATAACTTTTGGCCCATCAAGCTCAGGTTCAGAAAATACATTAAAAATACATTTGCACTGAAATAAAGTCAAATATGAAACAATATAATGTTATTGTTTATTGTATAATTTCTCCTTTCCTCGCTTCTTTCAGTTTTCAGCCATTACTCCTTTATAAAGCTATAACTGCTTGGGTTACGACATGACGTTATAAATCCCCTTGTGCTTCAATGTGTAACCTCTTTTTAACTTTATAAAGGAAATTAATAATTCAGGATGTAGAAACTCTGATGGACCTGATTTTGACGTTGAACTTACTTTTGTGGACTTTTTTTTGTGTTTTGGAACACGACGCTCGCATTGTCGTAGACGTTCGGAACGTTGACGCCCCCGAGGTCAACCTGTGATTGGTAAGGAGTCAGAGGAGTGACGGTTTGCCTCCTGATGCAATAGATTTGAGGTTGGCTGGGGGGGGTTAGAGTACGTTAGGGCGGGGCCAAGGCGTGACGCGGTATCACAAGCAGATACATCTTCCCCTGTCCGACGCGCCGGCTTGTGTTGCCTTATCAGCTCGGCGCCAAAGGCCTCGGAAAACAGTGAAACAGTGACCTCACGTCTTTCTTTTTCCCCAAAAAGGTCTTCTTTAACATGCAAACACACTCTCTTTGTCACGCCAAATCAACCCCCCCACCCTCCTACCCTTTGAGCGCCCAAAAACCCCCTGGCCTATCCAAGAAGCAGAGGGGATCCTCAGACAAGTCATGATGGAGCCTCTTTTGATTGCAACTGAATTTCGTAGCATTCGTCCCCCAAGCTTCTGTTTATCTCTCCTGACCAGGTCTGGCTCCTACAAGCAACATCTGACCACATTTGAATGGACAATTTGGACTGATTTAAAGATGCATGTGAACCACAAAAAAACGATTTCCCTCTCTCTTTACGCTGTATAAACTCAGGGGAAGTCAAATAAAAAGAAGAGCGCCACCCCCCTGGGACGTACAGGCAGCGAGATCAAGCGCTTGTCATTCCTGCGTTTGGAGTAGCTCCCTCCGTTTTATTTTCTTGCTTTGCGGAAATCCACCGAGAGGCGACGAGGGCGGTTAAAGAAGCTATCGACTCGAGGGATATGATGAACGTAGCAGACAAAAAATGAAGGGAAATTTCGTGCCATGCCAACTCTCTGCACACACACACACACACACACACACACACACACACACACACACCCTCCGCCTCTTCCTTCCTCGCTTTCTTTCACCATCTTGCGTTTTCAAAGAGCTGAGAGGCCATAGCGAAAGCGAATGAACCATGACCACGGGCAGATGCTCCCCACATCTCCGTCCCCCTCATCACGCCCTTCCCACTTTACACTCTCCCTTTCCCACAACTAACTTATCACAACGAGCCACTCCGTACATTCACTCAGGGTCGAAAGCACTTTTTAGGAGTCACTGTAGCTGCTTATTAAAAGAGACCGATACCAGTACTTTGTCACACAGCTGAAACACTTTACACCCTTAACACACTTGTAATGCATGGTGGTTTACGTCCCTGTTACGGTGCCATTCCGTTAATTTCTCCTGATTCCCGTTGGGCTCCTGAAGGCCAAGTGAGCACAGATGGGACATTTTCAGGCCTTTGAGTTCATTTGAAGGATTTGGATTCAAAGTTACTATTTCACACTCTACATAGCACACTTTGTCTCCTCTCTGTAGTAGTGTGTGCTGAAAGTCACTGAAGACATGCATGGGTCCAGGAACACAAGCAACTTTTAAGTTTGTATATGAGAAAAGTGAAATTGTTGCAGCAAACATGACACATACTATTGCTCGCTATATATGTGCTATGAACGAATAAGATGACCTTTACGTTCGTCAATTTTTAAATAAAGTTAAAAAATATCTCAGATTGAGATGCCATGAAAAAAGCAAATTCAGTTTAATCACAGTAAGTCATTGACCTGCATTATTTAACTAATGGTGGAAAGTTACTAAAGTACTTTAAAGTACACTTTAGAGTTAATTTGAATTAATAGCACAAATAATATATTTCAGTTGCTTACAGATTAATTGTCATACTTTTTTGTTGTTTTTTTCCTCTACACTTTGATATATAAAGTGTATTAAAAAAAATCTAATACATTTACATAAAAATACAATATAATGAAGTATTTTTTTTACTATGAATCTAAATTAAAAGAATCTAAAATTGTCTCAACATTAATAAACTACACAATTAAAAAGGTCTCATGTTCATAGGTGACACAAACACTTCATGATACTATGACAATATAACACAATCTGTATGAGTGGTTAAAATTAAAAATCTTTCTGTTCTCATCATAAGATTACTTTCGATCTTGTAGAAAAACAGGAAATTATTTTACCTCTCTGCAGCAGTAATTAGGAACACATTTTCTGGGCCTGCACAGCCAACTGCAGCGAGTACAGTTCTGATTCAGAGGTGTGAAAGAAATACTTGAGCTTCCAAATCAATAATTTACTCCCCGTGAAAAAAGCTTTCATATTGCTTTTCTTTTTTTTTTCTTTTTTTACCCCAGAATCAAAAGATAACAGCACATAATGAACCAGCGTTTGCTTAATTTTCCACAATATGTTAATGTGCTTTTCAAAAAAATCACAAAAAAAAAATAAATTGCTTTGTGTTATACAAACTCTGTTCCTGTAATTCACACAAATGGAGACGCCGCATAATGAATTAAATAAGCGCTTATTGTAATGGGTTATTTTCGCAGCTGTGTCATTTACATGTCAAATATTTTTTCGTGTCTATTCAGATTATATTACATATTTGAGATTCCTTGACAATGACTTCTCTACAATGTGTTTGTCTGTGTGTGTTGACCATGACCACAGCCCTGAAAGCAGGAATCAAGCCAATCACTGGCGAGCGACGGGGCAGCCAAGCGGCCCCAAATTCACTCTCCTGACTCTCAATAGGCTCGTCCTCGCCGCCCGAGCCAGCGGCACTGCCTCATCAGTCCGCTCTGCCAAGAAACCACGCAGTGTGTTGTCTGAAGAGCTTCTATTCCAGGAGGCTGTTTGGAAGGAGACCTCAGCTGATAAAAATGTTAGGACACAAATTACTCATTATTCTCCAACCACAAGCACAAAGTGTCATATCAATGTCACAAATCTACATTCCTGGGTGTTTTTAACAATATATTATCTCACAGTATTATTCTCAAATATTGCTATTTTTATAGTAAGATAACATGAACCAACTTTATTGTCAGTTTCATGTTCCTATGTAATGCATACTAACATAATAATTTTCACATTTTGATGCTATAAAATTGGTAAAACACAGTTTGGGGAACAGCAGGAAATTGCATTGAATTAATCAAGTTGTGATATGGACCTAATTACAAAGGGGTGAGTCAAAATGAAAAGAAAATAAATAGATATGTGAATTTCAGTGAATTTATTCTGCCTTTTGACACCTTCATAGAAATAGGATTCATTTTTGTGCTGCTTTATCCATGGAGTTTATTCTTTTCTAAATATGATCAGTCTAGATTTGATTTAGATATTTTTATATTAGTGTAGCTCTAATCTTAGTAGTCTTAATAGATGCCAGTATGAAAGCCCACTAATACAATTTTATTTATTCAGTGTGTATCACACACATGCACACACAAAGTGGTGTGAAAAACATGATACTGCATAATCCCCTCCCAGGAAAAAAAAAGGCCGAAATCCCTCCTCCAGCAAATAATTCTGTAAATTGGAACTACTCTATTGGGCCTTGATGTGTATGGCATGTTATTGCTGGTCTTATTGATGTCTTCTCTGTTTGGAGATGGAGTGGAGGCTCCTTACTCTCACAGTAAAGAATATCCTGATAAAAAGGTGGAGCAGATGAGAAGGAGCGGAGGGGGGGAGGGGGGGGCTGGACGAGAGGTGATACGGCACACTGAGAAATTTCATTTCCTGCCTTGTACAGAGAAAATAGTATCAGCCGGGAAAACCTGGCTGAGAGATGGGAGATTCGCACTCCGAACATTGATAAGCATTTGTTCATTTCCTGACAACAACGGGGGCAAGGAAAAATTGCATGAGTCTCCTCTGAAATAGGTAGAGTTCCCCTTCTTCCCCCCCCCCTCAGGTTTTGTTCCCGCTGAGGACGGGAGTCTATTCCGTCGCCGACATGCAGGAGTATCCCTAATCACAGAATCAGTTATTATTGGAGGGAGCGTTGGCTGTGTCGGCCGCAGAGCTCAGAGACGCGGGGAAGGGTCCGTGGTTCAAATTCTCCCACTTTTGTGTCGCTTAGCTTTTCTCCGCCAGGTCGGATTTGCATTTTAATGGAAGGCTTTTATAGACTTCTCCGTGGCGTTTGTGGCACCACAAGTGGCATCATTAAGTGAACTAAGCCGGATTAGAGGCGATGCCGAGGTCAGATACCCATACGCCATAACCGAACCCAAGGTTTCTCCTCCGGGATTAGACAGAGATGGGTGAGGGTAGGGGGGAGGGAAAAAGACGAGGGCAGGCGGGAAGTCGGCACAGACCAGAGAGTGAGAAAGGTTCAAATAAAGTCAAGTCGCTCTTAATTGTATTGTGCTCCCTGAACTATGAACGGATGCAAACACACTTTTGGTTGAATAGGTGTTCATGCGGTGGATGCTGAGAGCCGTCTTCTCTGCGGAAACAACTTAAAATAACCAACAGCTGCCCTCTAATTGTCGGAGATTTCAATCATCAGTCAAACCTCATTTTGTCAGTCAAATCGCTGCACTTAATTAAAACTGTGTCATTGCGCAGGACAGCGGCCCAGCGGGCTTTTAACTTTTATAAACCAGGTCTTGTATCATAATCACAAGCTACAATAGGCACACATATACAAGGCCTATATGTGGAATTTCAGAATAAGGAAAGGGATTATGCAGAATAAACTGGCCATGGCAACATTTCTTTTGTTCACATTGGAGCTTTTTAATCACAATGTTGACTGGGACTGAGATTTAATTCAAATCCTAAACACCCACGTGTTGCATGACTGAAAGACTTTCAACTGTCTAGTTTTCCAATTAACCTTTACAAGATCCAACCTTTGCATGGAAAGACATGGATCAGTGCCCACGATGATAAACATCTGCGGCGCGCCTAAAATGCACCGAAAAAAAGTGGCTTTGTAAACGCTGTGTCAATATGAGCTAATGTGTGTTTGCCATCAGCCCACAGGTCCGATGTGTGTCAGGTGCAAATATATGAAGAGGGAGGTCGCTGGACCGTTTGGAGGCGTGGTGATCGTCAAGGTGGCGGCTTCGACTGATATAGAAAGTGTTCCACAAATCCAAGTTTGTGTCCAACTCATATTGTCATTTAAACACATGGTAGACACACTGGGGCAGGACTACGACAGTGTGCTGCCAATGAGATGATCCACCATTCTCTGGTATTTAAACAACATACAGAAGAGCTAACATGCTGCTGTAGATTTGGTGATTTTAGGTCAGAGCGAATGAGAGGATGTGACACATCATTTTACAGCTAAAAGTAACATGTCTTTTTTTTTTTTTTTGTCGAATGCCAAAAATGCAAAAGCAAAAGTAACCAGGTGTTATTTCTGCAGGAGAGTGTGTGCATGAACGTGTATTGTTCATGGGCCTAACATGGCGTGTTCTGCGGAGATGAGCGGCCCGTCACTCAGCAGGCTTCAGGCCGTGGAGGTCACACCCCGACAGTTGCAGGAAGAAGAGATTATGGATGCGTGCATGTGTGTGTATGTGTTTTTTTTCCCCCTAAAAAGCAGAGATTATGCATTGTGATATCAGACTGGGTTAACGTAGCGGACTGTGTTTGCATGCAGGGGTGCCGTGGCCTCGCGGGTTTAGCTTTAATCCCCACACACACGGAATCCTCACCGGCTGATTTGGCACTTTTTCAGAGTATTAGGCCACCAGGCGAGGAAGCTTTGTTTACCCGACAGGCAAGTCATCATGTTTAATAAAAACCCCACTAGCCTCCATTTCTTCTCCTTTTTTTTCCCCTTCACCTCTTGTCTGGGAATTAGTCTTTCTACTTTGGTTTACTTCAGTGACATTGAACCGCTTTTTTATCCATGTTAGCCTCCATGAAATTAAGAAATGCAACAACGCCAACCAGGATTATGTCTGCAACTTGATTTTGAGTCCAAGCTTGTATAAGAAGTACTCATAGTATTCAACAACGTCCAAGATTTACCCCCCACTGTCAACAGGTTTGTGTGGCAGAGACTTGATACGGACATCTGTGCAAACACGTTACCAGGATTGCAGCTTTGTAAGAGTTAAATATGAATGTGTGACATGTAAAGATGTTACGTGCACCTGATGGCATTCAAATGGAAAAACAGCACCACTAGTTTGACCTTTGACATCCAAACTCCTAATATTCACAAGATGGAAAAGGACATTATTTCAAATTTCCTATTGCCTTCTGGACATTCAGTTAAAATTTCATTCCACCTTGAGGCCATTGAACAGGTTAATCCAATAATATTCAACACTGATCAAATGCTTCAGCCTCAAAATCATTCGTCCTTTGTATTTTTGCCATTTTATGACATCTAGATGGTTGCATTCATTTGTCACATTTCTGTAATGACTGGCTACTGTTATTTGACTACTGCAGTATAAATGCATGGTTTTATATTCATGATAGGCTATATAATACAAACTGCTGTGGACAGGAATGCAAAGCTATTTTCTTACCAACGGTAAACTAAAAGCACAAAAAGTAGTTTGTGGGGAAATTAACTCAAGGGATTAAATAATAGATTAAAATCAATAGGAACAACATCACTTCACAGTTGCTCTGATTAATGGTCTCTCCGGGAATGATAAATTAAAGATAAAAACTTTCTGTACACATTATTAACCCCCCATTTTCTAACTCATTTAAAAAGCTGCAGGCTTATTTCCCATTATGTTGATAATATGGGTATGGTTTGCCAAAACTCTTTGTGCTAATTGTGTGTTGGTTCAAAAAGTCATTTTCTGTTAGAGTGCACAAATCCATTACGGCCTCCTTCTTAGCCCGGATAATGGGGATTGAATTAATGCGGGGGCAAAACATGTGGCCCGGGACTCCTAAAGATATGATTGATCATCTTATTGCTGTGTATTCAACCGGCATTTGGCTGTGTTAATCAATACCATTACCTCCTCCCGATTAGACAGCGGTCTGTTAACGAAGCCAGACCCAAAGAAAGAAAGATGTGGGAATAGCTTCAATTGTTTTAACTGGATGAGATGCATTTCATTCAAACCACTGGATACTTCAGCTTCTACTTAACCACTCGCAAAACACCCACATCACTCGCATTGCAACACAGATGCTGTGTTTGTAGTAGCTTTGAGAGACAATCTGTAAACCTCTACAGCACGTCTACTTCAATAAATGATTAAAATGTATTTGTCATCAAGTGACAGACCTCATAAACTAACACGCTAGAGGACTACATCGAGTTTTGGGGCATTAGCTGCTCACATCCGCCGATATCCCAACAATGGAATCGATTGGCAGGAAAGCCTTTCAGTAGAAGCCCATTTCACCAAGTGACCACGTCAATGAAGCTGCTACAGGGAAGAAGCGTGAGTCTATCAATGCGTTTCCTTACTCATAAAACATCTTTATTTTAACTGTGCATTGTTAATGTCTATGGTTACTGGCCGTCAGTCTTCTTCACTGCCTTTGTTGGTACGTTACTACCCTTATTTACATATTATTGATGGAAAATCCAATAGGGAGACGTGTGCATAAAGGAAAAACTCCACAAGTAAGATGAGAGCCTTATCCTTAAAAAACTCCAGATGCCAAATTAAATGTGTTAAATGAGTGTGGTGCCATACAATACAAATATATCCCTTTTATGAATAAAAAAATCAGGAATAAGCAAAGGATTAATAATATTAAATGTTAGTTGCAGCCTTACACTGGGTACAGGTACAATGAGAAAATACTGAGTAATTGTGTGTCTATACACAGCCAAAATATTCCAGACAGACAAATCTTTACACTAAAAAAAACAATGAGTCGCAATTTCTACATGTAAAAGGGAAGCAGGTATTTATTAGCGGGGCTTTTGACATATATATGGGAGAATGTGTGTCTGGTTTTGACAGCAGGACAGGTCACGGCAGGAGGGGTGAGAGGTGTCAGCTTATCTGTGGCGGGATGATATAGATAAACAGGGAGAGCCTCCCAGAGCGCGGACGTTGTACCCAGATGGACACGGAGCGGTTGGCGGCGGCGGGAGAGAAAGAGAGAGTAAGAGAGAGAGGGATCTGATCGACGACGCAAAAAATGCCTCGCCTGCCATGGTATAGACCAGGTTGCATCATCAGCCAAATCAGGAAATCAGCACAGAAACACAACACATGGATTATTGCAACCTGGCGACTCCTCTAAATATGTGTAGATGTGTGAATAAGCGATGTCGGGCCACTGAGTCTGGTCATTGATCCACTTTGAAGGAATGCACAGAACCTCAAATGAAAAGTCAAAAACGTTTTAAACTCGCATCAGGCCTCTCGAAATGTGTTGTGCTGTATGTGCTAAATGAATTGAGAGGAAGAATACTTTTTGCAGTGAGCGGTCAGGAGCGGGAGAAAGCACTGAGATCAGATCCAGTGTGTCGTCTCACACTCGTAACCCTCATGTGATCTGAATCTCTCCTGTTCTGTGGCCCTCCTACCCTTCATTCCCTCATGTCCACCCCCCCCCCTACTTCTTTAGCTGGATCATTCTCCCTCTGTGTCCCATCTCCCTCTCATTAGACCTTATCTGAGCTTCCACATTCACCGGTGCTTTTATCTGTCTAATTATGTTGCTTCTCACCTATGGAGGGAGTAAAGGAAGCCCTATGGCATGCTGGGATTTGCCCTCTTGACTTTAACACACACGTATAATCTCTATATCTCCCACCACACACACACACACACACATACAGACGAAGCAGGATCTCCTTACGATACTCCCCTCACCTTTTCAGCATCGTGAGGGCCCTTTGAGCCACCCCGAGTCCCCCGAAGAGCCCGGCTCAGTGATAAAACTCCCCAGACACTCCTCCATTATGAAGCGGTGATAGGAGCCGCTGCCTGGAGTGATGCACAAAAACACATGCACACACACACACACACACTCACCACCGGTATGCACGTGAGATACACACCGGAGAAAGAGACGCTGCGAGCACATGAGCGAATTTACACACAATCCTCTTCCTTATCGACCGGTTTCAGTAGCTACTGCAGGAGCTGCATGTGCTCCTCTTAAGCATAATCCCCCAGAAACCCTGCTTTCATTGATAGAATATTTAATACTCGCTGCCTGTGCTATATCAAAAAATGAGACTGGTAACCTGTAGGTTGGCTATAGTTTTCCCTATCTCCTCTTCCTTAGACTATTTCACAAAAACCTGAGCAAACAGTACACATCAATGAAAAAAAACACAGCCAGGTGGTTTCCTAGGCCATTGTGCAATATCCTATATAATATTTATTGATCTGTTGTGGGGTTTGGCTCAGATTCAGAATGCATGAACAAGCAATTCAAATACAGTTTTTAACCAACTGTGGTATTACCATGAGTAGTTTTACAATTTCGAGGAGTTTTACAGTTTTAGCAGTAAGGTTGCCTGATACTGTAAAGATGTGCTTATTAATAATCAAATATTGACCCCCCCACCCAACTGAAGACATGGTTTCCATGATTAGATGGTGTCCTGTAATCCGGTTAATGTAATAAACTACTATTAAGGAGTTGGATGACGGAGCAAAAGGAAATACAAACAACTTGCATCAAGGCATCAACAATTTCATAAGTGTCTGCACTGAGCAGCCTGACATCCAAATATATACGAAATACAGTACAAGTATACAACCAATGGTGAAACACTACAAACAATTCTAGTACTTTATACTACATGACTGAAAAGTAGTACCTTTGTACCAGCAAGTACAGTAGTACAAGAACAGTATAAAAAGGTTTAAATAAGATAAGATCTTTACCTTTTTTTGCATTACAGAGTCCTATTAAAGTTAAAGATATGCAGAATAACCACAGAGAAACTTCCAGGGCAAATCATGTATGCACTTAGTATTATACAATTAGTGCAGTGGCTAACACATTCTTTTAAAAGCAAACAAAACTCACTCACAAGCCACATTATTAGGTACACCTATAAAACTAATGCAGTGAGCAGTGTTGATTTGTTTCACAGTAATTCTGGAAGCTGTAGTTTGTGTTGCTGTTAAACTGTTAATCTACAATAATTCATATAAAACAGGGGGACAAAACAATACAGAAACGCAACACGGTTCAACCGCAAGAACTGTTTTATGTTTCGAAGACACGCGTCGTCAATTTGGTTCCAGCTTTAAACTGAAAGGTGTTTTATGTGCCGAGGATTAGGCCCCCACTAAGTAACGGTTCAGGGATAAAACTTCCTTAAGGTTTCCGCGGCACTCATCACAGCGGGGCACTTCACAGGCAGGCAGGAGTGGAGCCTGTCAGGGTCAAACTGTAGCCGCGGGGGGCTCCACGCTGGAATCATCAGAACGTGTGTGTGTGTGTGTGTGTGTGTGGTAGGACCTCTAGGCGATAACCCCAACACCGGTGGCCCCTTCCCTATCTGCGCACTTGATCCCAACACACACACACACACACACACACACAGACACGCACGCACACACAAAAAAAAACCACAGCGTATACAATATGTGATTTTAATGAACCTAATCTCCAGGATCACCAGGTCTGTGAGCCGGGAAATTAACGAGAGCAGGTTAAACACACACACAGTAGGTTCAGTGCAACCCCTTTCAAATGCATTTGTGTGTGTGTGTGTGTGTGTGTGTGTGTGTGTGTGTGTGTGTAGGGGTGAAATTGGTTTTCCTCAGGATTAAAGGATTAAAAAGGCTGTTAGTTCCTCAAAGTGCTCCAAATACCCCCCTCAATATTCATTACAGCGGATACAAAAGGCAGAGAGGAGCTCATAATGGCCTCAACCTTCTAATCATTTCAAGCAGGGACGCTCCTGATCTTGCATGCCGCCACCACACACACACACACACACACACACACACACACACACACACACACACGACTCTCTTTTATTATCATTATCCACACTATTAGCATGAGATAAGAACTGTCTGGAAATCACAACGGGGTGAATTTCTTGTAGGAAAGAGATTATTGAGGGAACAGTGGCTGAAAATCTTTTTTTAATATCTTGTACAAACACACACACACACACACACACTTTGGGAGTCGACTCCTGTCCCCTCCGATGCTTAAAGCTAATGATTCCCTGATGCCAACAGGTCTGCCAGACATAAATAATGTTGAGGATAATAAATCAATATCTGTGTGCCATCACAGCCGGGAGGTGGCCCAAACACTCCTTCACACAAACCCCATGGAAAAACTGTCCTTTTAAAGTCCCTTCAAGGAAAGAGGAGGGGGGATTAATTGAAAGTGATTGAGAGCATTTCTCACCGTGCCCTTTTTTCACCCAGCGGGTTGCCACTTGTTCACTGACAGCAATAGAGGGATTGGTTTACATTGTGTGCTGCTGGCCGACCTCTGTGTGTGTGTGTGTGTGTGTGTGTGTGTGTGTGTGTGTGTGTGTGTGTGTGTGTGTGTGTGTGTGTGTGTGTGCGTGCGAGCAATAAAGCGTGGAGGCCTAACAAGGCTGAAATTGATGCCATTTTTGGTAGAGAGTCATTTTTGATGGTTGCTGACATTCAGCTCCAGAAAATATCGCATTGGATGGGAAAAAGGTCAAAGGCAAAGGCGAGGAATTGGGAAAAGAAAAGAATTGGAAATGAGTAGGCACATGGGAGGTTAGGAATCAAGCTGATTTGATGCTGTTTATTCTAACTTTCCGCAGCTGAAATGATTCATAATTTTCCTGGACTTTTGAAAACGGTAATTATTTTAGGGACATTTGACCATCCCAAATTCCCTAACTTGTAAATATCTGTTCAATTGAACTGCATTGGTGATATTATGGTTTCTTTTTCACAAAGTTTGTTTTTTTGTTATTATTATTATTATCCCCTTGTTCCCATTATATGCAACAACTCCTGTGCCAAGATCTGTTTTCTGATTTCATGATTTGTAGAAAGAATATCTGAATCAAAGACGAATAGAGTTATTTATACTTAAACTTAAACTACTCCCTATGAACCATAATGAGCTATTCTACACATTATGTCACTTCTTCTTCAGTAAAAGTCATAATTATAAGTCGAATAGTTTAATTGCTGTAGACATAAAATGCAATTTGGATTAAAAATGCATTGGATGATGCTTTACATGAGAATTACTCAATGCCTAATTGTAGTAATTGAATCAGCAACGCAGCATTAAGCATCTTCTGCACAGGCGAATTTAAAATTAGAGCCAAAAGTAGGTAGTCGAAGGTAGTCGAACTGCATGCAAACTTTTACTAGTTTACCTGAGAGGTTGCGTATGTCTGTAATCTGTGCAGTATGCAGTAGTGGTGACATGCCGAGATAATGGAATCCTGCAACAGAATCACAGATCACACATCAGTATCACATCAGAAACAGAAAAAGAAGAAGCCCAAGTTCACGGAAGACCCCGAGTGCACGGCCCATGTCAGGTTTAACCTACTCAACCTGCAACTCCACGCTAGAAATGCAAACACATAAACTTGGACCTTTTACTGCCGACCTCAGCTGCATGAAATCAGGGGGGGGGGCCACATTCCAGCCGGGAAACGGCCGGAGAGACAGGTCCAGGGAGGAGACGTTGTGTCCGTCAGCGTGAATAGATGATGAATCTAATTAAGGGCCGAGAAGTGCGATGGACTCACGGACCGGCGTCTCAGCCGGTGCGTGCATATTGACCTGACATGTCACGCTCCCTTCAGCCAGCTCTCAAATCAAATGAGATGCAATCACTCACACTAAGCAGGTAGTCAAGAAATGACACAGCATGATGCGTAATCAAAGCCCCGAACCTTTATCAATGAGACCGATGGATTATGTGCATTTTCAAATGACGACATATGGCGCTGTGAATGTTCATTCATTTTATCTGATTAATATAATTAATGTTTCTTTGCTAAATGGGCTCCTGCCATTTTGGAAACCCAAGCTGAGTATCCCTGCGTAACTGGGTAAAAATCCTAAATGAGCCTCTCACACGTTATCACTGGTCGCACCACATTCCGCTACTCAATGGTTTTACTGTCCACAGCGAAGGAAACTCTCCTGGCTTAGGTTTTTTTTTAGGTTTTGAGAGGAGCTGCTCAGGTATAAAAACACCCCATCAGCTACTGCAGGAGACAGGAAACTATTATGCACGTCATTTTTCTTCACTGTTGGCACACTGTAGTAATCTCAATCCTGAATCACATCTGCCTCCTCCTGTATCTTCTTCCTCCTGGACAAAAAAAACCTCCTGCCTAAATAAATGCTGCAACCACTTCCCCGAGCTTGTATTCCTTTACCCAGCTCCTCTTTATTTCATCGTTTCAAGACGAGACGAATGTTTGTCACATCTATTGTCTGGGTGCACAACAGCTGCTTGGGATTTTGGTTATCTAAGTTTTCTACCGTTGCACTGTTGCTCTGGATAAGAGTGCCAGCCAAATGTGTAATTTGCATTTGTATATATGTCAGCGTTTCTCTACAAGTACAATCCGCAGGCCTGTTCCTGCAGCTTGGAGTTTTACTTCTGAGTAAAGTAAGTACAGTTCAAGTAGGGAAAATGTGGATTTTAATGGGTCAGCAGTCTGGACACGTGAATGGCCCGTTTGGCAATGAGTCAGGTTTGGTGACTATCAAAGCGCTTGTGCAAAAAAAACATTTGTCTCTATTTCAAAATTTCCACTGAGGAAATTCTTTTACCCCCGAAGCTACATAAACTATTAAAACCCACCAGATTAATGCATCTGCAAACAAGGTTGCTTTTCTTATTTAAGGAAACAGCAACAAACAAAAACTGTCCAATCCATACAAATTCAAAGTTTATGTTAATTTATTAACTGGAAAAAAAGTACTATAGTATAATTATAATATAATGTATAAGTATTTAAGGTTACTCCTATACAACGATATTGAGTACATTCTCTTATCCATTTAAACTTAGGTATTTTGAAGCACAGACAAAGACTAATTTGGACCTTGTCAAACTCTCGTACTGTATATCAAACTGCTTATGGACTGAAAAAAAAGCAAAATGGTTGTCAGCGCAGTGGATTAATAACACATCAATAGTGTCGCTACAATAAGCCTCGCTGCATTCTGCTTCCCTCAACAGCCTGCTGCTCCTGTCAGCGACTCGGTTTGCTTGGGCTAACACGCTACATGCTAATAATAGGAAACATGGTGAAAAGTGTGGGGGGGGGGTGCAGAGAGGCAGACGGGCCTGCTCCACTTAGAATATTTACTGCGAGAGTTTATGTTGCAATATTAATGCTTATATGATACGTTTCTGGCTGCTTTCAGCATTCATCTCCACTCCAATAATCTGTCATCCATCCATTGTCTCTTATTTCCCTTTCTGTCATATCTAAACCTATCGTTCTCCCCCTCACCCTGTTAGTCTCCTCTCTCCTCACCCCCCCCCTCTTCTTCTCTCTCTAACTTGGCTTCATTAAAGCACTAATGAGCCCCATTAACAGACCCAGAGATCAATGCTGCTTCACTCGAGCCTCCGTTAATAAGGTGTGATTAGTGTTAGTTTTATTCACTGAACCTCTGTGTATATTTGTGTGCGTGTGTTTGTGTGTGTCCTGCCATTACTCTGATCCTTATTGATTTTCTGTTCGGCCGGTAGACGCCGAGGTGGATTTCTGTCTCTCAAACAGACTATTTCAGGACCGTGGCGGCCCCCGAGCAGCTATTACTGTATGAAAAGCGCTTGCAATCACATGAAAACTTCAAAACCTTTTCTTTTTAAGTGCGTCTCTATGTTTTGCATTATCCCCACCAGGCTGTCTGCGGTTTTGAAGTGTCAGAGGAGGCACAGTCGTCTGGACCTCCACGGCTGAAGCATCCCAGAGGTTATGTGGATGTCGACACAGCGAATCACAGCTTGATGGCATTCCCATATGCTCCCAGCTGACCATTTCCAGATAATGGCTGCACATGACCCGATGGTGATTCCTAATAATTCTTCGGATCTGTTTTTAAACCTCATTAAAAAAAAGGGACGGATGGTTAGAACCTCCGGTTGCATATTTACTGTTTTGCATCTGGGCATATGTGAAATTGCAGAGTAGCTGAAAGCGTCAATCGTTAAAAAACAGCCTGGTAAGCTCGGCAACGTGAGTGTGACGAGCAGATTCCTCACACCCACTGCACACAGAACGTCTGGCCGAAGAACAAACTAAAAAACATAGAAAAGAAGTCGTTGGTTGCCTCTGTTGTACAGAAATTAAATACAGAACAAAATTAATTTTATAAGATTTGCCCCCTTTAATAGTTTCAACTTATCTGCTGTGTTGTATTATGCACATGTAGTGTACTTATACGTGATTTATCATTTAAAATATATCTGCATTTTATTAATAGGGCCAAAATATATATGAAATATTGCTGTGATCAGGAATAATTATTTCTGTTTTTGTCAGTGTTGCAAAAAACTTTTTCCATGTTTAACAAAATGTAATTCACATATGATGCATGCTCTTTTCTGTATAAATACTATGCGATTTTGTATTTTAAAATAATGTAACTACTGCTGTATTTCTAAAGCAGCATGCAGATAAAACAGAAATTTCAAGTTAGTATAAAAGTCATTCGAAAGCCAGAAGTTTATTATGAGGCAAGTTATTTTAAAGTGTATTGATTTATTAGTTATTAATCTATAAATGAGTGAATTAAATTTACATATATATTTTTTAAATGTCTTTAAAGTGTATAAGATGGACAGAATGCAAAGTTTCCCGTGTTTTAGCAGAAACTTTCTTTGTCTGCTGTTATCTGTGCGTCTCTTACAGCCGGGGCCTCTGACGATTCCCCTCTCGAGGGGTTGCGGATGATATTGTTCTCTGCGGTTTGCATCTGCTGGTTTGATAATCCAGTGATTCCGCCGTCACAGGGGGATTCTGGGAGCGCAAACACGCAACAGCACACAAACTCCTCGACTGTGACGGCAGCCATTGTTCCCCCCAAACAATGTCTTCACTTTGATGTCTGTGATGCTTGGCCGGGCCGAGGGAAGTTTTTTCAATCTGTGCTTTAGCACCCAATCACCCCCCACCCCCCTCGGTGTTGCTCCTTCTAGTCCTCCCTGCTGAGAAACCAATAAAAAACGTGATAATTTACTTTTATTCTCCACACATACACTATACTACCTTTAACATGATATGATTGACTGGATTTTATCAAATGAAAACACACACACAGCACCATTTTCATTAGTTGATATAAAACCTTGAGTCTTGCTCCATAGATTTCAATATGTCCAGTTTTTTATCATTTTTTAACTTTTATTTGCAAAAGCTTGTTAAAAATCGAATCTCAAGTTGTTATTATGAGACAATATCCCTTTAAACCTGGACTGAATTATAAGTTTACTACGAAAAGCCTTTTTGGAGGAGCAGGCTTCATTTATAAAGGAAAAAAAGCATTATCTAATAAGTGATTTCAAGAGGTCACACACACACACACACACACACACACACACACACACGTATGATCTGATCTGACATGGCATGTTGTGTGTTGTTTCCCCGCCGACGGAGTGTCTGTTTTCGATTCACTAAAATGACATTAAATGCCCCTTCAAAGGGTTAAGCCTGAAAAAGGCTCTTTTCCATTGTGTGTGTGTTTTTTTTTTTTGCAGTGGCGACACGCTGGTCCAAGTCTTGATTGACAGGTTCAATCCTCCAATGTGCTTTGGCACAAAAGATGACAAGCAGAAAGGAAATTGGCTTTTGTCCCCGCCTCTGAGCTACTTAACCTGTGCCTGATTTCTCATTTATTAAAACATGAACGGTCCTCACACACAAATACATGCATACATTAAATACATATCCACTGAGCTGTGTATTAAATTGCACAAGGACTCGATTTACATTTTGTTTTGCGGATTTGTTTGTAAAGCTTCATTCTAAATACTACAGTATTTTTTATCATAATAATATCCTTAAGACTTGAGTTTTACTGCTAACAAATATTCTGTTTTCCCATTTTCCTAGATGGAGAAGAATTTATTACCATCCTTTATTATATTGCATTTCTGCTATGAATTGTCCTTTTGTTATTTTTAATGCTGTAATTTCTTAAGAAGATATCTCTAAATGCTTTAATTCATTTAGTTATTTTGTTCGCCGGTTTATTTTTTTTCAATAGTAGAATTATTATCTTGGGGAACAGATTTCTCCACACAATCTTGCAATTATTTTTAGCCGACAATTAAAACGAGACACAGAGAGATAAGGCGTCCGGATAACATAAATAGAATTGAATTGTTACGAATCAAAAGCCTGGAAATAAAAGCCGTTCAGCCAGAGGTGGAGGCCCGGGGCTCCTCTCCGTTCGGCCTGCGTTGACAATAAGCCAGTAGCTTTGTGCCCCCTTCTGGCAATTCTGGCCAAATAAAAAAAAAAAGAAAGAAACTGACCTGCTGATACAGTTGTGATAAAACAGAAATGAGACACAAGCCTGTAATGTTGTGGTAATGTGTTCCAGCTACTACAAGTACGAGCATAATTACATCTTCAACAAGGCTTCATAAGTAGTTTGATTTCTTTTTTTTTTTGCTGTGACAACCTAAATATATTGTCACAACTCCTAATATTACTTATGTAGTTTAATATTTTGCACAGCGGCCTGTCGACGTCAGCGTTATTTAACCGTACGCCTACCTGGGTTTAACCATGCAGCGCGAAACAACAAACACACAAACACAAACGTGTGTGTTTTTTGTGAAATGCTTCTGCACTCGGGTGTTTTTGGCTCCGCCGTGCCGTTTGACACCAGAAGGCTGTTTTCATAATTCATCTGCTTCCCCCTTCCCCACCCCCACGCCGCGCTCGCCTTAAATTTAAGTTGTGTACCGACGAATTTGTGCCGAGCTCGGGAGCCGAGGAGGAGGCGATGTCGTCTCAAGGATTTCCAACAAGGGTGAATTGAATATTATTGAATACTTGAGGTTAAGGTTGGGAGACCTTTACAATGAAAGGAACAGGTCACGTGACTCCTATAATTGCCATTACTACAGCTGCTACCCTGCTTTTTAAAATATATATTTAGTTTTTTTATGCCTTTATGAGAGTCAGATAGTAGAGAGAGACAGGAAAGGGGGAAACAGAGAGAAAGAGAATGTCGCCCGAATGATGGAGATGCAACAAAAAAAAAAATCATTATGGCATCTCCACATAATCAAACCAAAGCAGCCATTTCCATTCCACACGACTCCCAGAGTCTCACTCCTCCCTCACTGTCTCCACTCCACAACTTGTCACATTCCCCATTAACTTCTGTGACAGATGCTGACTTTGCCTCTCTACCTTTCTCTCTCTCTCTCTCCCATTTGTCTCCCCCCTCTTTTCCTCCTCACCTCTCCGCCGTCCTGTCTGACTCTCAATCTCTCATCTTCCCCTCTGTGCGTTTCACTACTTTCTGTCGGTCTCTACTTTTATTCCTTTTCATTTCCTTGTCCCGTACTTCCCTCCTTTCCTGACCCCCATATCTGGTCGCACATCCCATTAATTTCCATAAAAGAGATGCTGACTTCGCAGTCGTCTGGTGTTGGTGCAGAGTGGGGTGACAGAGAGAGAGCATTCATGGGAATTATTACTATTAACATGGACTTTTAACTAGTGGCAGAGAGGCCATAGGCTCCCTATTACTGTAAGGTACCACTGTGTTGTTCATGGGGAAATAAACACAGAAAGAGAGGTAAAGAAGGCTTAAAAAAAAAAAAAGCAGCGAGAAAGAAAGTGAAAGAAAATGAAAAAAGGCTGGAGATGGAGCAGAGATAGAGGCACGGAACAAATAAAACTAGGAAAGAGGCAGGTGGAGGACATTAGACTGTAAAAGACAAATAGAGAGGGAGGGGGGGAGATGAAAAGATGTAGAAGATGAGACAATAGAGGGGAGAAATGAAAAAAGAGGCATTATGAGTAAGAACTAAGTCTTTGTCAGTGGCCAAAAAAGAAACAGATGATGAAACAGAAAACTGCATTAGATTACATCTGTGATCCAAGGACGCTGCAATAAAAGATGAAGAGGAAGAAAGTGAAAAGGGGAGGTAGAGAGGTCAGGAAATGGGAAAATGTTTGTTTTACTCAAATTATCCTACAGCCTAGAGACTACTATTACTACACTGAAGGAGAACAATGAGATAA
This sequence comes from Eupleurogrammus muticus, assembly GCA_036785175.1. Lineage (NCBI taxonomy): Eukaryota > Metazoa > Chordata > Actinopteri > Scombriformes > Trichiuridae > Eupleurogrammus > Eupleurogrammus muticus. Next base: position 3,191,122 of record JAYKQN010000024.1, read on the forward strand.
AACTACAGGGCCTACGAATCAGAGGACTTTTATTTTGAAAAATCTAATTTTGTGTTGTGTCATTCTGCCTTGCATTGCAAAACTGCATTAGCCTGTACATTTTAGGAGATAAAAAGGCAAATATTTACAATAAAAGACAACACTTTGCAAAATAAAAAAGAAAAAGGCTAAACTTGTACTAAACTGTATTCGTTGACTTATCAGATGCCTGATCTTTTGTGTTCACCTTTTCATAAATCAAGACCATTTCCACCATAAACCAGTGCATAAAAATTACTGAAATGCAAGAAAGAATGTTTTTCGAGCCCGAGAACACCCACCCAAATGAAGGATGGGGACAAAAGAAAGGTGATGGAGAAGAGGGTGAAGACAAAGCAGCAATAGAGATGACACAGGTGAGATTTTCATCGTAAGACAATTAAAATCCAGCGAATCTTCACATCTGTGTGTGAATCTTCTAATTTCCACAACAACAGATGAGCGTCAGTCTTTGTGCGTCTTCACTACGTTTCCCCTTGCCCCCTCCCGCCCCCCCTCGCCGGGTCCGCCGCGGCTTTTCTCACGGCCCGGGTAGGGCGGCCCCGGCGACGGACGGGTCATACTGTTTTTGTTGTCGCCTGCGTGCACGCGGGAGGGTAAACAAATCCGGTTTTAATAAGGGCTTGTAGCTCATAATCCTTTCACCCGCCAGCAGGTGAGGGCCAACATATGGGGCGAGACCACGACGAAGGGACAGCACACACACACACACACACACACACACACATGCACGCACGGAGCAGCTGTCACTTGTTTTCCGAGGCAAGGCCAATCCGACAAGAACACCGTGTGGTTCTTCGGGAGCCGGGCCAAGAGAGGAAAAAGAGGAAGGGAAGAAGAGAAAGGTGGAAGAGGAGAAGAAGGGGAAGAAGGAGGAGAAGGGGGGAGGGGGCTAGTTTTAATGCTAATGATGAAAAAAAAAGGCAGATTTATCTTTCTCTTCATGTCCTGTAAGTCCACTTGTTTCCTGCCGCCATTACGGCCTCTCACACCGGCTAATATTCTACAGCGAGCACTCCGTGGCTTTTATAATTGAACACGCGGCGAGGTAATGGCACAACATTTCACCGTTGCCGCGGCGACGCGCGTTATAGCTCAACTAATTTACCACTTTGCTGTTTTGTAAACATAATACGTTTGACTAGTGGGACTTGTTCATGGTTACTTTGCCCTTGTGTGCTTTATAGCGATAAAATGCTTTCAGTGGTTGTGTGTGTGTGTGTGTGTGTGTGTCTGGGGGGGGGGGAGGAAAAAAAATCAATTTCCCCCCTGAGTGACTCGGTTACACACGGCAACGCGCACGCACAAACACGAGCACGCACTATGGGCTCGCCGTCGTCTTGTTTTTTCGTTTTTTTTTTTTTTTTTGAGCTCGACAAACATATTTTTGTTTCGTTTTTCGGGGGGTTCCAATGAATCCGAATGTTTTATCGTCCGGTAGAGGTCGAAAATAAAAAATTTAAAAAGAAATCTAATAAATTGAGTTCTGTGAGTGAATTTGTCTTTATGGGTTTTTTCGCGCTCGTGGAAACAAGCAAAGATGGCGGCGGGAGCCTCTCAGTCTGGTTTACATCTCTTCCTTCTACCGTCTGTCATCACTCGCTTGTTCCCCCCCCTCCTTCATTTCTGTATTTCCCTCTCAATCTTCTCCCATATTCTTCATTTCTGTCCCTACTCGGTTAACTGGCTTCCCCTCTCTTTGTCTGCCTCTCCCCTCGTCTGCCTCTCCCCTCGCTCCTCCGTCTCAACCCATTTTCTGCTCCCTTATGAAGTGTGAAAAATGATCGTCTGCAGGATGAAGTGGACAGAATTTGCCGGCGTAATGGCCTGACAAAACGAATCGCGGCCTTCCTCGCCATCCATCACCGCTCCGAGGCGACCGCGGTTAAGATCTGTGAAGGTGCTGGCTTATTGATTACTAGTTGTAACTACAAAGTGTCTGATTCAGTGTTTGTGGGACGGCGGGGCGGAGGGGCGTTTGGTGGTGGAGGGGGGGGCGGTGGTGTGTGGAAGGGAATGCGTGCATCTGTGGCGCTCTCAGAAATCCTCTTTTGATAGATTTTAAATGGTGAAATATTGATTTCTGTCCAGTCCAAGGCCCGTCCAGCAGGCTGCGGCCATTTGTCGGAAGGTATAATGCCGGACGGTCGGTTGTGCCGGCCACCATCAGTCATTCTGACACGGGGAAAAATGAGAGAGGAAGGGGGAAGACGGCGGGGTGGGGGGAGAGAGAGAGAGAGAGAGCTCGGAAGACAAAACCTTCATTCAGTGGAGCCGAATCTATGTGAAAACGACAAATGACCTTCCTCCTGAATACGCTCCGCGCTGTGTATTTAAAGCACCAACTCGTGTGTTTCAACGCCCACACGATAACACCAACACCTCACCAATTACAAACTTTCCTCATTTCCTTGTATTTGGTGGCCGTCAGATATGTGTGTGTGTGTGTGTGTGTGTGTGTGTGTGTGTGTGTGTCAAGGTAATGACCTACTAAGAGAGCGGAGCATGAAAAGGTGATTATTGCTCTTAATTGCCGCCCACAGAAGCAGCCAGAGCTCAGGCAGGTAGCATTAATCTACATCAATGACGGTGGAAACGGAGGAACAGGCCACTTTTCTGCTGATTCACACTCATTTAAAGCAGCGGTGTTGTTACGCTGATAAGCTTCAATTAAAGTTTTTCTTTTTCAACGTGCTTAAGCTCGATTTTCGGGTTTGTTATGTCAAAGCACTACACACAGTTCATGCGATCACACACACAAGAGTAAAAGAACACCTCGCTTCCTAATTACATACACTACAGTTTAAAAGTTTGGGGTTACTTAGAAATCACTAAGGAAAGCACTATATATCTATGTTTCCTATTATAATAATATTGTCGTGCTCGGTTTACTGTCTTTATATATTAAAAAAACATTTTTTCAATGAAGATACCATTGTGCACTAATCAGAAATGCACATTGTTAATGTGATAAATGACTATTTTAGCTGCAAATACCTGGTTTCTAATGCAATATCTACATACGCATAACACTAGTACTGCAGGGAAATTCAGAACAGACTGTATTAAAAAATAGCATTTACGCCATGGTCTGGGTGAATGCGCCTTTCTGATTGGCCAGCAGATGTGCATCCAAAACCGTTAAACGCACACGTAGTCTGACCCAGCCTCGTAAAGAGCACAGCTGTCCGACTTTCTTAGGCTTCTTTCACTCTGTTTGGAGAATAGGGTAATTTTAAAGAATACGACGCAGCAAAGGAAACGGAAAAGAAAAGGAACCGAGCAGGAAAAATAGACATTTTTAATAGACATAATTAATTGTTTTAGAGTTGCCGCCTTCCTACGGCACATATGCCTGATAGGTGAGTTTACAGTTAAGCACCCGAGTGTCTGTACGGCCGCCTGTGATTCATGGCTTCATTCGTGCATGTGCGGTATGTCGGATTAGCGTGTGTAACGTAGAGCAGCTTGTTTAGTGAGAGGCTGAGAACGTGTTTATAGTTGTGCGGATCTGGCCAGAAGTTCAGCTCCTCCAGAGTCAGGTTTCACTAAATGGTGCGTAAAAAAAAAAAGAAATCCTCACAGTAATCCTTGTTTGCAGTGTGCTCCGTCATTTAAGCGTCTTTCAGCATATTGTATTGAAACATTAACCCCAATTAGATTAAAATTTAAGCTGAGCTAAGATGTGACTCATTTACTCCTTGAAGAAGGACTAGGGGGGGTATAAAACAGACCAAATAGACCACAGGAGACACATTTATGAAACATAACGGAAGATTCAAAACTAAGTGTCTTGGCTAAATTTAATAAGCAGCTCCTTACAATTTTTTTCTTATTGTGACATATCGAAGTTACGTGATGTTTTCCATGACTATTTCAAGGTAAAAGCCTGATGTGACATATACAAAGGTGGTCATAACAGGTTAAAATTAATGTAGAACATGTTGTTAAACCATTACAATTACAGGTTGTTCAGTATATGTTACGTAGTTAAGTAATCTCAGTATTTCTTTTTAGTTTTATTGCAATACTTTGGTTGAATATAATACTAATTGAATCAAAATTGTAAGGTGGAAATCTGTTAAATGCACTGTAGTACAAAAAAACTACTCAAATTCTAGTATATCATCAATATAAATTGTATTTTAACTAATTATGCGACAGTGCTGAGAAAAACTGAAATTAGGTGGCGAGCAGGTGGTGACCGCCACCCACGCAAACCTCCACCCCGTAATGTACACACACACACACACTGCATACACACATTCATGCACGCAGCACAGAGGAAGCTCGGTCCTGGTGGGAGGTCTGAGGTCTGGCCCTCCGCATTCCACAGACAAGTGTCTAGCACCTGCTAGGCCTCAGTCAGCCTTTACTGACCAGCAGATTAGGACGAGCGGACACACTCCAAATCCATTTACTTCACAGGCTGTGTGTTTGTGTGCGTGCTTGCATGCATGTGTGTGTGTGTGTGTCAGTGAAAAAAAGGAATTCTGAGATAAACTGTAAATTATTTAATGCCTGTGTGCAGATCGGGTATTGTTTTATTTGTTCATTCATTTGTCTTTTTGGTATAAGACTTACCAATTCTGGATATCAAAACACTATAGCACGACGCACACCTTCTGTTTTACACACCCACACACACACTATACAGTATGCACATACAAATGCACACACACTTTCAGCAGCCCATGTCTGACAGGTGCACATGTCAGTAGTTAGTTCAACCTGGATCAGAGCATTTGGTCTCACTCTGTAGCAGCCAGGCCCCCAGGGTGTGTTTGTGTGTGTGTGTGTGTGTGTGTGTGTGTGTGTGTAGGTGTGTGTGTGTGGAACCCAAGGGCCCAATGCTCAGTACCCAGACACTACCCATATTGTTTTCTTCAGTGAAGCTAGAAAAAGCAGAGCTGATTTACAGAGCTGTCTGGCACCGGAGCACACGGATGCATGACTGACTCGGCCTAATGGAGTTTTCAGCTCTGGATTTACACTTCTCCCTCTCCGCGAGGAGCGAGGAGTCGTACAGTACATGAGCACAATCTGGCTGCGGCGCGCCTCCGTGGCCGTGATCTCGTCCCGCAACTGTTACCGAGTCACGTTCTGCCCCGTCGCCAAAACCCGTCCTCCTCCTCCACGCTGTTTTGAGCGGAACAGCGCGGCGATCGTGACGTTATGGTTCCAAAGATTGTGGCCAACAAGATTTGATGTCTACAATCTGGATTTTTTTTGTGCTCATAAAAGCCACCGAGTCAAACTTGTTTTTTTTTTTTCAGATTGAAATGGAAAACCAAACGCTGCCTTTTAATGTAACTGTCACACAAGACATAAAACCTACACCATGCATGCATCGATTACAATTGAAGTGAACTTAATTCTAGATCTATTATTAGTAGTTTTGTGGCTAGCATAACGCCTGGCTCCATCAAAGGTACAAATCTGAACTGTTATGTTGATTTTAGATGAAGGGAAAAGTGTTTTACAGTAGTATTTTAATGGTGTTGCACATGAGGGAACAACGCAACAAAACAGTAAAAGTAGACAAGCAAGAATGAAGGTCCTACAAATATTTGCAAATGACAGGCTCTATATATCAACAAAAGCAAAAAGTGCTCGTCGACAACAAGGAGAGGAAAAAGGAAAGAAGGCGCCGGTTATGAAGTGTTCAAAAAGCTGTCAGAAAGAGGCGATGGAGGAAGAGGTCTCATACTTGTCTCCTCTCCAACGTGGCAGCGCGTCCTGGCCGGCCATCGCCCTGTTCCGCTTTAACCGTCGTGACATCGTGAGACGAGGAGCCGGTAATGCTGGGAATCTCAACACTAACGTGTTAACTGGACCTAAATGGCCTGAGCCTGTGTCGGATTGCTGGACCGCCATCAGGGCAGGGCCGCGGAGCCGCGTGCAGCTGGCACCAACAAATGACCCATTTCACAGCTCACAAAGCGCTGAGCCTCCAAACTATGTGAACGAATCCATTCCAGCGCCTCTGCAAGGCAGCCCGCTCACATGTGATCGGAATATTTCTATCGGTGGTCTTAATGGCAAAGAACATTGATTTGTTCTCCACTAATGCTGATCAGCTTTGTCAGATGTCACGTGTCGGCAGCACCGACACTCTATGACTCAATCTGAAGGAGAGTTTCCCCATTTGCTTCTTTACAGCGTTAAAAACAATACTCACACATACATTATCGTGTACAGTGACACCGCTTGCTGTATTCATTCCCCCTGTCGGTACTGCTTCTTCAACAGATTTCCTCCCAACCGTGATTCCAAAAAAATGCAGCCGAAAAGTTCAGCTGAAGCTAATAAGAAGCTCCACTAGTGACATACACAATCCAGTCAGCTTCCTGCTGTCTTTTTACTGCGAGGTCAAATTCCTCTGCCACAGCTCAGCAAGGAAACAGTGGATTCACTAAAATGACAGTAAATCTAAACTAATACTATTTATTAAAAGCATAGCATGCTTTTATTATCAATATGAGTTGCTTCTCTGCTTTAAAATGTAATAATAATCTCTCATGGACATAGTTTCACTATGTATAAAAGGGGTATTATTATATTATTACTTTTTATTAAATTATAAAGGGCAAAATAAACCTACACAGGAAGTTGTCACATCATGTGGAAAAATTACAAATAGCTACAAATGTACGTTTAAATCTATGATATATTTGTTGAATTTAAGAAAGAGAGAAAGAATTACTGAGATTTCCAGGAATCTAAACCAGATCAGCAGCATGAAGATTCCTGCTTTTGTCATGAGTAAAGTTCTGTAAAACTTCCATTGTTAGTTGATGAAAAATATAATAGCCAAGTCATTTTTGAAGAAACAAAAAGTAGAAAAAAGTGCTTAACATACTCAGGTTTGGGTAGGGGTTTCCACTTATCCATCAGTTCAATGATCAATGATTCAGTATCATCAATACAAAGTGAAAACATCCTCCCGTATCATCGTCTTGAATATATGCCTTTATTTTGAAATTCTCTGTCACCACTGCTGTCCAAGGTTTGGACAGAAACTCCTTCCTACAACGTTCAAACAGTGCTAGATGATGGCAGGCGGCCAACAGCAAGACAATGAGGATATTTACTCCCCTCTCGGGATTAAATCAGCAGTGTGGAAATATATCTTGGATTTCGGAGAAAGGACGGGTCAACAGACAAAGCAACAAATTCTTTTCCATCCATATGGAGGATATATCCATATGGAAGCAATACCATTAGGATAAAATACTCAGGAAACACGACGAACCTGGCCGGACACCTAAAAGAAAGAAACGCGGCACTGACCCCCGCACTGGCGTTAACGTGCTCGCTCCCTGGCAAAGAAAAAAACTACAACCCTAAAAGAGTGATAAGAATCACAGCTGCCATTTCATATTTCATTTGCAAAGACGTGAGGCCTTACAGTGTTGTCAAGAACGACAGTTTTCGTGAGCTACTGCATGCTCCGCAGCCGAAATATGCAATCCCACGGAGACGGCACTTCAGCGGAACGTGCACGCCGGGGTCTGTTCCATCGAGCTGAAGACGAGATTCAAGGTGAAGGTTTACGCAGAAAGTTCTTCTCAATTTTTTTTGTTTTATAGGATGTGGACATTTTCAACGACGGAGCACACAGATAGAAACCTTGTAAATCCGGGGTGATGAAGCATAGAGGTGCACGGCTTATGTTCAGAAGTGAAATAGATTTTAAAAGTCTGGAAGGGCTCAGTTATAAACCTGTCAAATATATAGATATAAACGTATTGCGTTAAATGGACATATGATGTCATTCCATATTGATCGCAGGCCCCATGATTCCAATCGAGTCAAAACTGCACTGTGGCGGAATTTGTCATATCAGCAAATATTGTAGATTATATGACTTGTGATTTTACACCACTTATCTTTTCAGCATTTCATATTCATTGTCATGTAACTGAACATTTTGGGGGTTTAGACATTCGAAGATGTCATTTGGTTAAAAAAGGGCTTGGATGAGTAGAATAGCAGACCTGCTTTTATTATTATGGGCATATAACACCTCTCATAGCAGAAGATTGGGTTCATCATCAACAAGATGGCCGCACATGTAATGAATGCTAGAACGAGCTGGAAAACGGATTTCCCCCTCAACCCACTCCTACATTTCTTTAGATTCTATGGTGGGGTGAGCCCGCTAGGCTGGAGGGCTGTGGCCAATCGTGCGCCGAGCGTTGAAAGTAACAGCAGCGGGGGACTGAGGGGAGAGGAACAACTGCCGCCGGGAAACAATCGCCTGGAGCCTTTTTAGGAACACATGTGCGATTAAATCATGCTTACAAAGGGGATGGAAAAGTTGAGCGAGCAAGAGCGAACCGCTGATTTCTTCATTGCGGATATATCCGTAGCGATGAGCTCGGATTTGTCTCTGGGGTTCCTTCTGCGGTGTTTATTGAGGGAGGAGGGAGACGGAAAGAGACGGAGAAGGATCAAGGTTTCTCCCTATAATTACAAAGATAGCACGGTCCCTCCCCAGCGGAGCCTGCGAGGCGTCACTCCCCGTCCCTTCATATTGTATAAAGACTGTTCTATCAGCTCAGGAACGGCATCATTGCTTGTAAATTAATTTGAGGTTCCTGTCAGTCGGGGCCCCTCTTCCTCTCTTATCTGGCGGTGTAATATGGGAAGCTGAGAGGCTGGGGAGATACTGCTGAGAGCACTGGAGGAGAGGAGGTGAGGGGGAGAGGGGGATGAAGGGGAGGGAGGGAGGGAGGGAAGGGTGTATAAAAAAGAGGAGATAGGAGGAAAGAGAGAAGCTGGGACAAAACAAGAGAAGTGGCTTCCCTGCCGGATGTCAGGAGTGGATACGGAGAAGCCCCGGACTGCTCGGTGATAAGTGAATATGGTCTGGCATCCTATTTACCCCGCCACCTTTCCTCCTCACGCACACACACACACACACACACACACACAAGCTATTTGTCATCCAGACCGGACTCTACATCGAGAGGCCTTCGCCTATCAGCACTATTTGTCCGCGTGTCACAGCCCTGCAAATAAATCTTCTCCCAGGGATCTGTGTTTAAATCCGCCCCCTATTTTCAGAGGTCCAGCCCTCTCGTGATCACATGTGCTCCAAACACACACACACACACACGCACACACACACACACACACACACACACACACAGACACACACCTTTGACCCCTTCAGTTGTTTCTAATTAACCCCTCACCCACTGTATTTAGCCTCAATTCCCTAATGGCGATAAATGGGCCTGACTATGACCCCATTCACACTCATGATGGTGAATTAGGAGGGACACTGACTAAATGCTGGCTATCTCACATACAGTACAATAGGAGCACTGCTATCCGGAAGGAATAGCCCTTTTTTATTATTAATTATTTTAAAAACATTTTTTAGATTGCCAGACGTTGGAATATGCAAAGGAATTTTAATATAGATGTGTTACATCTAGGGAGGCGGCTTTTTATTTTTGCTAATTTCAAACCATCAGTGCTTTTATATCTGAGCCAATGGAGACCATTGTCGGAAAATCACAAACAGCTCCGTTCATTTTATTATGAGCAGCTATTAAGAGGAGAGGAACGGGTGTTTTTTTTCTCCTTTAGAGTATTGTTGAAACAAGCCTGGCCTCTCCACCATTATCTATTATAAACAAAATAATGTACTTAATGAGTGCATATAAGATACTCCTTCATTGTCTTAGTCTGCTTGTAAAAGCCTTTGTTTCAACCAGGAGGTTATTGGTAATTAAGTGCATGAAAACATCAATTTTTCTTTCTATTTTGCATTTCCACATTAAACCAAGAACATCATCTTCTTTCATGTGGAAAGCTGAGAAACATATTTCATTTCTAGCATTTTACATGGAGCAAAAAAATAAAGAAGAAGAGCTTTTGAGCGTGTTGCACCACATATTCAGGTATGTGGCAAACCTCCATAATGGCGAAGACAACTGCGGCTATCTAATCAAATGAACAGTAAGACATGCATCATCCATTGTGCCTGGAACTGCGTCCGTGAGAAGAATTGGTTCGTGTCCAGATGCATGTGGAGGTAGACGGGGAACGTAGTAACACTCGTGCCCAATTCATCACCCTGCGTAGCTCCTTCGAGACAGACGCTTAAGCAAATCCCAGTCCACAGATAAGAACTAAACTGAAAAAGACAGTATTTTCCTCCAGCGCATATCAAAAATACATTTCGTAAAATAATCAAATTGACTTATGCAGCAGTTGTCGTTTTGTATTAAAAAAAGAGATAAAATTGATATTTCCTCTTTTTTTTTTGCACTTGCGGGGCCTGCAGGCTGGAAAGGCGTTATGATGTCTGGGATTTTTAAGCCTCCGGCGCCACCTGCTGGAAGCAGGCGGACTGGCATGTGCACAAAAACACTTTTCTGAATAGGCTATTCTGTTGAATCAATTCTGTAACATTTAGGACTTGAAGTTTTTGGTTTTTTTTCCTTAGTTATATACACTGATGTTAAAACTGGTAAAAATAGGCTGAAAACAACCGTTGACATAAGAAGAGTGTAATAGAGCTGGATTCAAATGCATAATGAGTTTAGGTGTTTTAAGTTCTACTTCTTGATAAAAGTACTTCAGAAAACATTCATATTAAGGCAGTGAGTTTTTTTGTAATTGTACTGTTCCCATGCAGGAGGATCCTATCCAATTTGTTATGAAATGACAGATTAATCTTCCCGGCTGCAACAGAAAATAAATCACTTGCACATAATTAGCAGGTTATAACGGACTCATAATTTTATCTTAATTACAGGAGGAAATGTGTTCCATTAATTTTATTGAGGTTTGCCTGAACACATCTTAACTAACTCAATCACAACCGTTATTGTTCTGGTGACTGTTCACAACAACCAAACAGTCTGTGATTTCATTTTATTATTCTGAAAACTTTATATTTTGAGTAATAGCCATGTTTTGGCATGCGTAGAATTAATGAAGCGTTACATTCATTTAAACCACAGACAAGAGAGGTGAGTCAAATGAAACCTAAAAACTAAGCTACTTATTAGCAATGTCATCTGAAGAAATGAGCTATAAAGTAGTGAAATGTGTCAAAAAGTTAATACATTTGTGCAACTAATTTAAATGACTGGTGTAATATAACAAGCCATTTAGGTCCAAGACATTTTTACACCACATATATCACAGATATATGACTTACACACATAAACTACTTCCTAGTATGAAAGGAAATGACTCATTATGCAGCAAAACCATAATAATAATGAGGTACATGTACATTACTTGAGTACTTCCATTTGATTCTTCATACTGATATTTTACTCATACACTACATTTATCTGATATAGATTTTTCACATTTTATAATATAACAAGCGTTTTAAACACACATTGTCAAAAATAAAAACAGTGGTTTTACCCTTCTAATGTTTTAAAGTCTTACAAACAGCAGTGTCATCAGGTCTGAAATACCACAGAACCACATACAGATTTTTCCCTTTAAACCACTCACGTGGCTTTAGTTCAAAGATGTTTAAATAATTCAATATTTCCCCAAAATGCAAACATTAGAAATATGTCTAACAAATTTGTGTATCAGAAATTTTGTTGATCTCGTGACCCCTCAGGTTTTTCTGGTGACCCTTTGGTGGGGCTCAGTTACTTTACTAGCTAATACACTTAGCTAGTAAAGTAACGTAGCAGTAAGTAAAATAGTTCAAACTTCATACAGTAGCTACATACATGCTGTTTAAACACAGTTCCTACATTTTTGCTACTAATACTTTTTGTTTGTTTAGCTAGTACTTTGTTTGCTAGCTTGGGTTTCCATGCAGAATATTTACTTTTTACTTTACAACCAAACAAACAAACAAGGATGTTTTTTTACTTACATTAGTGACGTCAAAATGTTCCTTCCCGTCAAGAAAAAAGGTTTTTAGCTGAAATTAAAAAAATAATTTTAAAAAGCAGATAATGTCTGGCACGTGTCCAGTCACACCTGAGTTCACCAACCGATTTAATTTTTTTAAATAGTAAAACCGCACCTGAACACACCACGCGTTTCCCTGCTGTACCACAGGAGGGCGCTGTTACTACACTGCTAACACACCACACATTTAAATCATTTTCCAACTTTATAACAGAAACAAGCTTGAACGTGTTTCGACAACATACAATTCTCTTTTCTTCAACTGAATTTCAAGTGTACAGCAGATGAAATTGCCAAATTAGAGAAGGTGATCCAGAATATTATGTGATACAGCAAGAAAGAGTGCAATATAGTCTCAATTATCACCAATGATTTTAGTAATTTCCTTTTGCATTTCAATGTATTTAATTTCAAATAGTATTTTCTATATTTGTATATCGATTATATTCTATACTGAGTTGAAAATAAATGGAGGGAACAAATACCTAATAAAAATGATTTCAAAAATTACTACATTAATAAATAAAATAGAAAATCAAATTAAATAATTGTTAAGTGTAATGTTACAGCCATTGCATTCCATGCATACTTTTCTCTTTCTATGGAGTCTATTTTGAAACATAATATAAAACTTTAACTTCTCTTTTCTTGTCTTGGGTCCATCTTTATCTTTGGGCTCCTCTAGGGGTCCTAATGTGAAAATGGCACAAAAAAACTTTAATTAATTTCAGTGAGTTGCACTATGCGAGAGCGCAATAGTATATACTTTGAAAAATAGTATCTACGGTGTGTTTTAGTCCCTGAGTTACCCTTTATCTCCCTTTCAGTGATGGGTCGCTCTCTCTTCCTGGGCTTTTCTCATCTCAGGGGTTTCTTCATCTCATCATCTCCCTTGTCATCCTAGGGTTGTTGCTGTTGCTGGGTTTCTCTAAGGTCTTCTTTTAATTTTCAGAGTCCCTTAGAATCTAATCCAAAATCAGCACTGTCGAAATAATTTCCTGCAAAGAATCGAGGAACATCATATCAAATCACATCATGGATGCAACTCTCCTTCCTAGTAATGTTAATTCATGTTTTTCCTTCCTACAAATTCTCTGTAATGTTACTCAGTCTTGAAGCTGGGAGATTGTTGGAGAATATTTCCTTTTGTGTATGGCCATCAGTGTGTGAATGGGTGAATGGACACTTGTAATGTAAAGCACTTTGAGTGGTCAAAAACGATATATAAATGCAGGCCATTTACCATTTACATTCAACAACATCCCTTCCAGGAAAAGATAGCTCCTTTATTGTCCCACAGTGGGGAAAATCCCAGTGCAAATAGCTGGTACAATCATGGGAAAGGCTGCATGAGGCTTTTACTGTACATCATTTCCCCAAAATAGACTCCCATGGGGTAAGTAGAAAGCAGAAGTACTTTGGCTCTATAAAGCTTCCACCTGCAAGGAACAGTAGCTATTCATATTTAGAGGAAGAATTCATATGCTTTGTACTACAATAAGAAGATTTGCACCTGAGTCAATCAACATCACTTCTAAATTTGGGATTAAGCTTCTATTGAGGTTTCACTTTCAATCTCGTCTGCATGGGAGGTGGGGCCAGCTGCGTGCCGACACAACCCTGCATACACCGTCTTTTAAAAAATAAAAGACGCCACTGATCTCGAGTTAAATTGGGGTTTTATTTTGAAAAACCCTCACAGGAAGCTCCAAAGCAGGATCCGTTGGGGCCAAGCCCCGCCTCCCCGGCTGTAAGCCAATCACAGTGCGAGGAGCCTCTTCATCACAAACCGCAGCCGGCTGAAAGACCTACAACTCGTCCTTCCATCTCCCTGAAGTCACGTCAAAGTAAGAATTTCATGTCATTTGCGACATATTTATTCATGTAGCTCGTATTGCGGCCGCTCGCATGCCGTCGTGGCTAAAGCGTTAGCGTAATAATAATAATAATACGTAAAGTTTACCGTAAGTTAACGTCAGACGTTGAAACCCGCTGAAGTTGTCTTAGCGACCGGCAGCAGCGGAAGGAGGCGGATGAGGAGGAGAGATTAAGACTCGGATATTCTCCTTATCGATAACCCGATCGGGACAACTCCTCCAACTTTAACAACCGACAGCTAACGCTAATGCTAAAGTATTAGTGCTGTTAATTACGAGAAGGTCATACTAGCATGTAACCTGTTGTACATAAGGAGTACACGAGCCTAATGCAGTAATTATACTGTTATACATGTGAGACATTTACGTTAACTAAAAATGTATATACGTTTCATACATATTTTCAAACTTATTTTATAAGTATACTATTAGTGTCATTGTCGGGTATTTATATGTCCAGTGCTTGAATATACATAACTGAGTGTTTTTACTCATACACTCAACTAATTTACAATTTTTATGTAGTATGAGTATTTCCATGCTCGATTATGATGCCTGTTTTTTTTTCATTTGCACTTATGTCTGGACGGTGCCAAATATTGTGATGATATGCAGTACGTTCACCCAAAGTATGTTGTATGAAATTCATTTATTAACTGAAACATAAACTGCTTTCACATGTATTTATTGTAGATTTTGCTGTAACATTTCTGGGCTTTTACTTCAGTAACATTTTCAATTCAGGCTAAAACAAAAGACTGTCTTTCTTTACTTATATACATATATACATGTATTTCATTGAGCACTGATGTCCCACGCTAACCTTACTGTCCCTATATAAAGTGGTCTATATTTAGACCGGGTCGGCAGCAGGCTGTAAAGAGGCTAATCTGAGATGGGGTGGGGGTTAGACATTGACACAGACTTGATTTACCAATAATGTATTTGCCTTAACACTTGGCTCTAGGACAGCCCGTAATGTTTAGGGCAGAGGGTGATGCAACGAAAAAAGAAGCAGAACCCTTTCCAACGGTTTACTGGACATCAGGATAGCATCTTGAATGACTCATTAACTCTATGACTGCACCCTTTTCCCTGGTAGAAGGTAAAGCTTTGCTGTTAAAGCTCTTTTTTGTTTCAGGCAGATTTACGATGCTGGTGGTGCGGTTGCTGAGAGGTGCAGTAAAGCATGCTGGGAGCCGCCCCGCCTGCAGTGTTGAGCGACTGATCTCAGCAGTGCGTGGTGTCAGCTCGTCCTCACAGGAGATATCTGCATTTGGAAGAACTCTATCTTCATCCTCCACAGATTCAGACCACCCAAAAGTCCTCATCACCGGTTGGTTTTTGCACCACCAGTCACATTATTATTTTCTCTTTTGCTTTGTATTTCTTTATATTATCAAGTCACTAACGTTACTGTTACCCGCTTCTAGGAGGGCTTGGACAGCTGGGGGTGGGGCTTGCAAAGTTGCTTAGGTGAGTGGTTTAAAGGGCTGTTTTTCCTTTGTCTATTGTTCGTAAGAAGAGTTATTATAAATGTGAGGGAGTGGTGCTTGAAAACCTGAAAATCTGCTTGTGTTTAATTCCTCCTCAGGAGACGATTTGGAAAGAACAATGTGATCTTGTCTGACATCCGTAAACCCCCCAACCACATCTATCATAATGGTTGTGCATATACTAGACATATTTTTGACTGAAAACTACATGAAATTGAACATATATAAATAAATATCAAAGTTTGGGCATCAATGCCAATAGAATATGAATAATGCTTTCTGTGTTATCGTGTCGTCTGCAGGTCCGTTCATCTTCTCTGACATCCTGGACTACAAGAACCTAAGGGAGATTGTTGTCAACAACAACATCAGCTGGCTGGTGCACTACTCAGCTGTGCTGTCGGCGGTGGGGGAGAACAACGTCTCGCTGGCCAGAGAGGTCAACATCACAGGTACGCACTAAGGGATCCATTCAAGCATGCAAAATGACGGCGTTGCTCACGTCACGCCACCGCGGCGCGCAGAGCTTCCACCCAACGTAGACGCTCATGCACGGCCTCTCTCTCTTCGTAGGTCTCCATAACATATTAGACATAGCAACCGAACATGGTCTGCGTGTGTTTGTTCCCAGCACGATTGGGGCCTTTGGTCCGTCCTCGCCCAGGGACCCCGCCCCCGACCTGTGTGTGCAGAGGCCGCGCACCATCTACGGCGTCTCCAAGGTGCACGCTGAGCTGATGGGTGAGGTAAGACGCGAAGATATGCACGTGTTGCAAGATGAGTTCCTTAACCACTTTATAATCCCTAACCCTTTAGTCGGGTGTTTCTGCCTCTCTAGTACTACCACCACCGGTACGGGCTGGATTTCCGCTGCCTCCGCTACCCGGGCATCATCTCCGCCGACTCGCAGCCTGGAGGCGGAACCACAGGTGAGCGGGTGTGACTCCCGGCGTCTGTCTACACGTTGCCTTTTTATTGTCCCGACTCCCGTCTTGAGCAGTCTCACCGTTTTTTTAACAGACTACGCCGTCCAGATCTTCCACGCCGCCGTGACCACCGGCCACTTCGAGTGCAACCTGCGTAGCGACACGCGGCTCCCGATGATGTACATCGGTATCCCCTGTTTGTCATTTTCTGGCAGAATTCAGGTCAGTCTCATCCTCCTCCCCACATATACTCACTTTTTACGTCCTCTTCTCATCCAGATGACTGTCTCAGGGCCACTTTGGAGTTTCTGGAGGCTCCAGCGGACACGCTGGTCAGCCGCACGTACAACATCAACGCCATGAGCTTCACGCCGCACGACCTCACCCAGGAGCTACGGAAAACCCTGCCTGACCTCAAAGTCACCTACAGCGAGGACCCTGTGCGGCAGGCTATAGGTGAGACTGCTGCAGGGAAGGAATGTTGTGATGATTTTATTTTTTTTTCATGTTTTCTCTCATTTTCTTTCAGCGGATGGCTGGCCAATGGCATTGGAGGACAACGCCGCGAGGCATGATTGGGGCTGGAAGCACGAGTACGACCTCAGGGAGCTGGTGCAGACCATGCTGTCTCGCATCGCTACGGGCAACCAGCTGGCTCAAGCCTACTGAGCCGTCTGTTGCAAAAAAAAAAAAAATCTGGAAAAATCAGCCATGCAAAGATGGACATGAAAATAGGAAGAAAAAGGTAGATCGGGATTTAAAAGAAACTTGTAAGGATTTCCGGTATTGAACAGACAGGGCAATCTTTGTGAAGGATAAAACATTGCATATTTCATGTGCTCCAATTACCACCCAATTGTCGCCTTCTTAAACTTGAAAGTATTTAAAATGATGATTTAAGTATTATTTAAAACAAATCTAAACATCCTGATTAATAAAAAAGAAAAAATCAGACAATCAGACCGTAAATTCGACAATGAACGTAACACAAAAACCTCCATTAATCAGCAGCAAAAACATTCCATACCAATCAGTGCGATGCTTTGATTGGATTTGTGATTTTCATCTCTTCTGTTCTCTGTCCATCGATAATCATCTGGGATCAGGTCATGATTTAAAGGGAATTGAACTGTCTCTGAATGTAGTGTGCGTGTGTGTGTGTGTGTGTGTGTGTGTGTGTGTGTGTGTGTGTGCTTTCCATCTGTAGCAGCTATAAATGCTTGCCTTAGGGGAGGGGGAGGCACTTTTGCCATCTTGACAACCAGTTGGCCTTTAGTACGAGCTCCCAACTGGTCACCAATATGTGCTCTAACCAAAACACTGAAAGGCTTTACAATAGGTACTGTTACCATAGCAACCTGAGCTCGAACCAAAATTGCCTGCTGCAGTTTACCTGTGCGATAGTTTCAGCAAAGTTTAGCAGTTTTTTGCACTAGTTTGCTTTTATGTATGTTGTTGTTGTTCCACCTTTATTTAAATACTATTTATTGTTGCTTTCTGTTTAGAAGTTGCAACCTGAGTGCTACATATTTATGAATGAGTCATTTTACTCAAGGAAGTAGAGATTTGATAGTAGATTTTTCTGTATTTTATTTATAATGCTGTTTTTTTCTGCTTTACTGTCAAATCAAAAGGACTTTTTAAAAAATTAAATCCTTGTTTGAACTTTGCAGTTATCTGCCGTATGTGGAAGACTTCACCTTACAAATAATGCTTTTAAATATATTACTCAGAATCTCACATGTAGATAATAAGAGTTTATGTAACGTTATCACACAGTTGTCAATGAAACAGATGAAATTCACACCTCGACTCAAGCTTCTTAATCCAGGTCACACTCCGCGTCCTGATTTGTTCCCTGCTGTATTTGCCTTTGCTGAGGTGTCAGTAACGGGCTGGTGGAGCCGCCCGGTGGCCAACGCCGCCTGCTGCAGCTTGAGCTGCGCCATGTCGCCCAGCAGCGAGGCCTCCTGGTGGAGGCTGGCCAGCACCTGGGCCTCTGTGGCCCTCACCGCCGCACGCACCAGCTCCAAGCCAGCCTGCGGGAGGGAAGCAACACTTGTCAGGCAATTAAACACATCGTCGCCATATTAAAATAACAGCTTAGGTCACAGTTTATGCAATGTCTGGTCAAATCACCTCGGTTGAAAGGATCATAGTCTTTATGCCCTATATGATAATGGACATTTTATTTTTTTTTTGCTTATGTCACATTTTAATAATAATTTAATATAAAGTCCTGTGCATAACAATACATCCAATAAATATGTACCGTAGCTAGAGAATCCCTTAAACATGTGTAATCACTTCATTGAAAATTCACCACATCTCAGGTTTCAAAAAGTCGTCAAAAGTGGATATTGGAGAGTGTGTTTGTCCTATTTATTTATTTTTTTAATCTTACATCTGTGTCCAGTTGCTCATCCTCGGGTAGGTCCACCTCCCCTAGAGTGACCCTTGACCCGTTCCTGAGCCTCCTCAGCTCCTCCTCCTTCTGCTGCAGGGTCGCTGAGATTTCCGCTCGCCTGCGCTGATGCTCCCACTCGTGCAGCTCCGTGCCCTGCAACGCCAGGACCCCCCCAGCTAGTCTAAATTCTGCCCGAGCAAATAATGAATGGATTCAATGCATGATAAGTAATTGCAAAGGAGCCGTCAAGCCTTCATTACCTGTTCTAGAGGGCAGGGTGTGGGGGGCAACTGCACCTCCAGATGTATCCTAGCAACAGACGTGTTAGCAGCTCCGCCCAGCACGGCCTGGAAGAGCCTCCGCCGGCCGACGCACGTGTCGACGATGTGCTGGGTGAAGGCCCGCTGGTGCACGGCGGCGAGGTTGGGCAGACATGCTGTGAGTGTGGATGATAGTTTGGGTAGGTCGTGACCTGAGAGAGAAAAGAACAGAGAGGGGGCCGGGTTAATTCAACCTAACCTTAGAGGAGAAGAGAACTCAGAATCCAAAGTAGCTTCCAAAACCCAAATGAGTAACGCTGCATGTTTTAACAGGCTGGGGAAGAGTCACGTCTTTGTGGATTAAAAATGAACAGCCGCACTAGATTAGTGGTTCTCAAACTTTTTCACTTCAAGGACCCTTAAAGTCACAAAAACTGTCATGTTCAAAACTTGTTAAATAAATGACCCAGTAAATAATTGAATATACCAGTACTTGCCCATATTTATTTCATTTTACATTTAAATAATTAATGAAATTATTTCATTTATTTATATATGTATTCATTCTCCCTAGTAATTTTAATCTATATAAAATGGAAAGTAAAATTGGAAATCAAACAATTGATGTGTGAACAAAAAACGCCGCCGTGTGCTCTGACCATCCAGCTGGGGGAAGACGTCTTTGGCGATCACGGCCGCCCGGGTCACGTTAGGCCAGGAGAAGCCGCGGGAGGCCGCCAGCATGGCGACGTCGTACACGAACTCCTGGTGGAAGAGCAGCCGCTCATCACTGAAGTCTGGCCACATGAAGTGACAGCTGAGTCTCTGCAGGCCGGCGTCTCTCTGATGGGACGGCGACACAGACAGAAAACACAAGTCTTACATTTGAGTCATAAAGGCCTCATGTCAATCATGTCAGGCTCTCAAATATGATCCTAGTGGATGGAAAGAAACTTGAATCTTATAAAAAGTCAACTTTATTGTCAATTACTTCATAGGTGCTGGACATGCAAAGCAATCTAAATTATGTTTCTCACATTCAGACAAAACACAAAAACAACAAGAGGGTCAACCAACAGCAAACTGCAGCATCTAACCACTAAGTGAACGTGGAAAAACAACGTGCTTTGAAGGACAAAGCTCGTTTTGTTATTTCCCCCTTCTGGCTGTTCGGAAGTTAAAATTCCTGACAGCATTTGAAGGCACCACAGCGACGCTTCCTCTCGGCTAAATCAAGACTCCGGTGGAGTGGACCTGATCATACCTGCAGCCTCGATATCTGAGAGATCTCACTCTCTGCCAGCGAGTCCATCCTTGATTACGGACAAAGGCGAGCGCCGTTGCTAGGAGACGGACGCACGCCGCTGCTAACGGGATGACGTCAGATTTCTGCATTCTATAGAAAAGAGGCGCAAGTTTATTTGCAAAATGTGGTGGCAGGAAACATCATTGATGATAATGATTGAGTATAACTATGAAGCTTGAAGGGAAACATACAAAACCAAACATGTAAAATACATATAAATAAAGAAAATTCTTTTTCAGCCATTCAGTCTTCAACAATTAGGAAATTTGTTTAGAAATGTTAACCTCAATAACTCACTATGTCATCAGTTTCCTTTTATTTATTTGTCTTTAATAATTCAATATTCCTCTTTACATTACTTTTCTCTGTTGCAGTTATAATTATTATATTTTTATTAATGAGCTACAATGACTGCACATAAGATTCTGCAAGAATAAAGAAACTCGGGCCATTTTTTTACTTTAAAAAAATGTAAAAAAAAATCTACTTTTTAATCATTTTTACAGGTCTTCTTTGCTGAAAGGAGTTACTGAACGTAACTCATTTCAAACACAATTTAGGCCATTATTTTAGTAGGGTGATATTACAGTATCATAATTAATTAATATAATGTGGTAAGTAGCTGTTATTGTTGGTTTTCAGACAGTGTGTTAGCTGTTAGTAATTGATGTGTCATGTACTGCAAATAAGCGTATTAGTCCACAGATGGCTCAGACTACTCTAATCCTCTTTAGGGGCATCAACCCCTCTTCTCAATTCTGCTTCCTTTTCTCATTTCACCTCCTCCCCTCTATTTTCTTCCTCTCCCTGCTTATCCTCCTCCAGTTCTATAAGAAATAAAGGTTTTCCCCAGTGGAAAGACAGACAGTCTTCAGTTAGCCATAATTAGACAAATCGCAGCCGGTCTAGGCCTTTCAAAATAAAAGCCGAGTGTTCAATTTTTCAGACAACCTACATCACTCACTATAACCTCAGTAATAATCATTATAATATATTATATTTACATTAACACAAACTGAAAATATGTGAGCTTTGTAAAAGTAGAATTTATAGCAGAGGTGGATTACATTATGTTCCCAATGAAGTGCTCAGGTTCTGTTTTCAAGCCTCATGTTTATTTATTTCACTGGATTCAGATTTTGACATTTTGAGAGCAGAACAATAGAACATGTTGCAAAGGACATCTATGTCAGTTCACTAATGTCCTAGTTTTCATCTTTCCTCATACTATTGCTATATCTAAGCGGAAAACACCAAACACAAATGCTACCATCTATTATTATTAGGGCCCCGTTGCATTATTTTTGAATGAGACAGCAGTGAATGATATTATGATGTGTCACATTAATTCTAAATGTTGGCCAGCTTGAATATAATGCACTAATTATGTATGGGTGACAGGCTTTAATTTGAAAGTGTAAGCCTGTGTACTTCCGGTAGTCTCCGCTGACTTGACGCATGCCTGCACATTGCGCCTCATATCTGCTGCTCTGACTGACTCAGAGCAGATTACACTCTGGCTCCTGCTCACTGCTGGTCATGATTACACCTGACTTCAATATCTGTCCATCACACCCCCTTTTCTGTGGATCTATAATCTGCCAATGATCCCCCATCATCGGTATGGATCCATACTGGTAAGACAGATCTCTTTTCCCCCTTAAACCCCTGTATTCAACTCCCAAATAACAGGCATATAAGATCTGTAGTGTGTCCACATGTTTGCGCCTCACTCCTTGCATGTGGGTGGCTTTGGGATCAGGAGATATCAGATATCCATATTACAGCATGTTTCCTTATGTGTGTAAATTCAGCTTGAGCAATAAGTGGACATGAGTCTCACACACACAAACACACACACACCTTCTTACAGGATAAGTAGAGAGGCAGAACACAAGGGATTGAGGACCTCCAGAAGTAGGCCGCATAGCATTTAATCTCTCCTTTGTTTCTTCTTCTATTGTCCTATTAACCTGTTTAAAAATCCCCCCAAAAATGGTATGGAGGCAGCATGGAGTTTTATTCCTATATTGCATGCAACAACCTGAGCTACAACACTAAATAAAGTATATTTATCTTATCTTACAACATCAATATTTATCTTCTATACCCACATCAGCAATAGTTTAATATCATATTAGTAGTAGCTGCAACTAGAGACTAATTTTAATATTTAATTTAAATCTGAACTGTTTCATGGATAAATAATAGATTTTTGAACTCTCATCTTATTAAATATTGAACTTTACATTACCATTTTTATATAATCATATATCATATTTTAAGTTTTAGGTTTCAAAAAAGAAACTTCTTATTATCTCTACTAAAACACAACATTATTTTTTTTTGCAGTATGCTTGCTCTGTAGCAGGAACAACATTGATTCTGTCACTTCTGTAGTCACCTCACATGTTGTAGAAATCTTTTAATAGCATGTTCAAGTAAATACGTTTGGAGGTTGTAGAGATACTTCATATTTATTGTCATTTATAGCATAAAAATTGAAAAAAAGGCTTTTACTGATTGACTGATTTTCAATTGGCAGACTGAACAAAGTGGGTGTGATGGTGAGGGGAGAATATCCTGCAGGACACGATGAAGCACAAAAAAGTCTTGAAATGTTGCTGTCTAGAGTTTAAACAGAAAAGGAAAGTGGCTTTTGCATGATATAGGACCTTTAAATATTTTCACACTCAAATCATACATCAGGTCAGTAGAGAATATTTTATCATACCTGTTGTAACATCATCAGATCCGATGCAGAGTAGAACACTTTGATTTATCCACACAGGATACACATTATTACATTCCAGGGACAAGCCGCCTCACTCGCGTCAACACAGGAACATCCCTGACTTCCTGTCTACCCAGAATCCTCTGAGGTCCACCTCCACCTCCCCTATCTACTCCTGTCTCTGATCAGAGCTGTGCGCATGTGTCCGTTGAGTAAGGAGTTGCATAAGTCTGATTTATGTATTACACAACGTTGGCAAAATGCTTTTCTCATGAGTTCCCTGCATATTTCATCATTAAACATAAGATATGTAAACAGTGAGTTCACTTTGTGGTTTATATTGTACAACACTTATAAAGGAGCATCAAACATTACTTCAATGCAGAAAAATAAAAGCTGCTCTCTCTTTATATTAACAATGGTTCAAATAACACACAAATTATCCACCATGAATTAAATCCACCTTTGTTGACTTTATATTAATTGGCTCATTGCTCCACCTGGAGGTCAGAGGGCAGAAAACTCCACAGTACAAAGAACGTTTGTGCCGATCAAAAGCAAACATAATGCTGTAAGACTGAAAGGAATAACAGCCTTATGAGTGTTGAGTTTACCGTGTGTGCTACTGCCTCTATGTGGTACCTTTGTTCACCTGCACAGTTCTTATCACTTTTCACTGGCTAATTAAACCTAATTAAGACCTACAATTACACGATTACCATTCATGGATTTAAATGACCTCCAATAATTACCAACATGCACTACTTTCACCCTGAGCAGTGGTTTAATGAACCAGTATGAGTCACAGCACGCGTGAGAGTGTACAAGGCTTTTAACAGCTATGTTACTTTGTAGATTAAACATGAAAGCATGATTATATTATAGAGTACAATGCATTTTCATAACAAGCACCAGTGCATAAATTTGTTGAATTAAGCTGCATCTTGAAGGCTTCAGTATTTAAATGGAGCATGTTTTACTATCAATAAATAATAATATAATGTTAAAACGTCAAGCTGAGTAACAATACTTTTACTATTAATGTATTTTCCCTCATAATATTTGTTTGAATACAGCTTTTTTGCTCGTGATCATTTTGCCTGATTGTGATGACCAACCAGTCGTGATGTACTCGTGCTGATTTTCTGCCCCTCTCGCATCAGTAACAACTTGTTTGCCATGGATACAGTTCAACAGGAGCAGTTGGTGATCACTGATTCCTAGACAGGAGGCACCCTGCTGTCACACAGATTGCCTCTAATCCTCACGCACAACACACACATGTAAGATCAAGTATAGTCCGTTAAAAAAAAAAAAAAAAAACGAAATGCAAATGCGTTCCTTTTTTCTGCACAGTGGCTTTACTTTTTCCTCACCTTCATTTAGCTGGTGATGTGTTAGAATAAAAGACAGAAATTAGTATGCCCTTCTTTTCAGGTCAGGATGCATAAGAACATCACTTGTCTTTCCACCATCTTGGCCTCACCATAGCAACCCCCTCCTTCTTTAACACACACACACGCAGAGGTTCTTAAGCAGGCTTTTCTTTCTATCCTTAGCCTCCCTTGTCCTGTCTTCCCCTGTCCCTGTTTCTCCTCCCCTCTCCGTCCTCGCCCTCCCTCCACCACGCGCCTGATTACTGACTGCCATTTTAGCCTGCGAGCTGTGGAACCAGTGGCTCGGCTGTACATCTCGCTGTTTGACTCGACACTCGCTCACGCCTATAGCTCTAACTCCTGACCTGGCTCGACCAGCCGGTTGAGCTGACATCAGATACGTGTACAGATTTTTCATGTCTCTTTGGACCATGTTTCCTGAAAATGTGAGTAGTGTCACTGACAGAGTAGTTACAGTTTTTCTAAACATGGCACTTAGTAATAACTGCTTGTTAAGTGTGTGAGTAATTGTTAAATTTCTTCAATGACAGTTAAAATCCTAAATCTTTAGATACTATGATGGGTATGTGTTTATTTTTATTATTTATTTAAAATAACATATGATGACATAATGTTCTGCAATTGTATTTGTAGTTAATAACATAGTTATAAAGCCTGTATAGCCATATTGACGTTACTTAACACCAACATCACCTTTACAATAACTTTAAAAGTCAATTATGTGTTTGCATATTGCTGTAAAATAAGACTGTAACTTGGGCTAATGCCACTATAGGTGAATGCGACTGTCCTTGGGTTTTACCTGTATGTTGAGGTGCATAACCTCACATGGCGCAGGATTAGGTTGCCTATTTAGAACTCAGCAGGGAAAATGACTTAAAGCTGAGTTCTTAACCTGTGAAGCCCTGTCTACAGGTGAGGAGAACATTAATCCTGAAGTAATCAGAAATATATTAAAAAAAAAAATAAAGGCCTCATGTTAATGAGTAGCTTAGTTTACACCTCCTCAAACAGCCCTGGTCAAATACATGAGTGTGTCTAAAACGAGGAAAAATAAGTAGCATGAGAATATAAATGTCAGTTTCAAAGCGAACAACAAACAAATCTTTATTATACATTTGTGTTTCCCTCAAACACGAAAATGAAAGGTGGTGATATCTTAGGTGTAAGGTTGTTAAGAAGGATTAAGAAGCACGTTGTCACCTTGGCAGTGTCGACGGCTAAGAGCCGTGATTTGGCCTGCAGTATAACTCGCTGATGGTACTGACCTTTTTTTACAGGGTTGGGTTTCATGATTGATATTATCATTCTAATAAATAAAGTCAATCAGTAGCCATCCAAACAGAATAGTATACTTGCCTTGGATTAGTATGTTCATCTGTAAAATTTTAACAACAAAATGAAACATTATAATACCGTGTATTATGTGAATTGCTTTACTGCAAGGAGGGTTTCTATATTTATACTGGGCCACATCCATTTGTTGACTATCCCAAAATTAGCTGGTGAGTGTAATGTTAGCAGTAGAGCTGCTTTAATGAATAAATGCTCCTCCAGGCACAAGCCAAGCTCCTGTGTCTTGATTACCACCTGTTGATTTAAGTAAAGGGGGTTTATCCCTGAAGTACCAGCTACTCTCCTGCTTAGTGACAATCTCAGCCTCTCCTATACATACATACATCTCTTGCTCCTGAGGTTCTCCTCTACTGAGTTTTTTTGCTTGAAGGATCAAAATCAATGTAATGCTTTAATAAAGGTTCTTTGACTTCTGTTTTTGTTGCAACTGAAGCTTTGTAACAGTGGCAATACTGCAAGAGAATGTGCAGTAAGGCCATGGCGTGATAAAATCCTCTGGTGCAGTCTGATGTTATTTTTTTTTCCCGTCCCTCAGGTGTGTCTGAAAGTGCAGCATGCAATCAGTCCAGACGGGCATGTGGGACCCCCGGCCCCAGTCTAAACATGCCTTACCCCTCCCAAAGCCACCGCCTACCAACTCCCGCCTCTCCTACAACAGGACCACCCCAGCCAAGCGGATAACCTTCTACAAAAGTGGCGACAGTCAATTTGGGGGTGTAAAGATGGCCGTTCACAGGCGAAGCTTCAAATGTTTTGACACCCTGCTGGATGACCTTTCACAAAAGGTTAGTCGAACAGGTATCAGAGGTGTGATGAAGAGGTTTCTCTCTGCAGCTGACTACACTTTCTGCTATTGACTTTGGCAACAGCAAAAGCTCTACTTCTGTAAATGCTTACTTGCAGTTGCAGGCAGTCCATTACAACTACTTAGCAAAACAATCTCTTTCAAAATATACCCATTTATCATATACCATGTGTCTATGTACAGGTGCCACTGCCATTTGGTGTGCGGACTGTGACGACGCCACGTGGCATCCACTCCATCAAACACCTAGAACAGCTCCAGGATGGGGGCTGTTACCTCTGCTCTGACCGGCGCCCGGCTAAGCCAATCAACATGGAGCTGGCCAGCAAAGGCCCGGGTATCTGGTACAACCACAGCCGGAGACCCCAGCGGCCTGAGGCCCCACCCATGACACCGCCAGGCCATATGCCTTACAGGCAGCGACGGATCCTTCTTGTAAAGAACAGCGAGCCAGGGATGAGGAGGAGTGTGGTGCTGAGCAGAAGGACGACCAGGAGTTTAAGGGCCTTTTTGGATGAGGTATCTGAAGTGATGCAGTTTCATGTCCGCAAGCTCTACACTACAGAGGGACGCAGGGTAAGTTGTTATGTGTTTTTGAATGTACCTTATTATTTAGCGTGTTTTTATGACAGAAGACACCCTGTTTAGTGGAAGTTCCTGACACTGTGAATTTGTTTCCAGATTGACAGCGTCCAAAGCCTGATGAACTGTCCCGGGGTTTTGGTTTGTGTTGGCCGTGAAGCCTTCAGTCCAGTGTTAGTAAACGTCATTAGGAAGAGCTCAGAGGAGAAACTGCCTGGATTGGGCCCAAGGACTCCTGGAAACGGGGCACGATCCCCAACTACTCAAGGACCAAGATCCCCACCTCATGGGGCTCAGTCACGGGCCAGCGAGTACAGTGAAGGGCATGAGAGTAAGAAGAGTGGTGAGTTATTGGCAATTAACTAAATGTTTATAGGCACAGGCATATAGATTATGTTTATAATAACTTCTATATCAACAACAGTTTTAAAATAGTAAAAGGAATAAGTAAAGGAAAAATAACACAACAATAAATATACTTTTCTTTCTCTATTTTCAGTTAACTTTGGTCTGGAAACCAAAAAGAGCATCATCCACCCTCGTTCTGATTCATCAAATCGCTCGACTCGTCTATCTTTATCTTCAGAGAAGTCATACAGCAATGGTGTCAGCACATGTTCCCAGACCAGACCAGCTCTTTTCAATGATGACATTGAAAAGCGTGTCGTGGTCAATAAAGATGGCAGCCTCTCAGTAGAGATGAGGGTGCGTTTTCGCCTCCACGATGAAGAGACGTTGCAGTGGTCCACTGAGATTAAAAAAGCTTCACCTCAGACAAATGACGGTTCCCCCCTGGGCCAAGCCCAGCACCAATACTTGCAGCAAGGCCAATCAGAAAGCTGTTCTGACCCTGACTCCACAGCCTTTGAACCAGAGCGTGTGGATTATTCCAACCAGCCTCTGCAGCATATGATAGACAGTAGCCGCTGCCCTTGCTGCTATCATAGGCAGGAACAGCAGTACGACCTGTGGAAAAATCCTGCACACAGCCACAAACAGGCTCCTGTCCCACCTCCGCACAAATCTAGCCACATCCATACCATGTTGAGACATACACACTCCTCTAGCTCTTCCTCATCATGTAGCTCAAGGAGAGTGGTACGCTGTCGAGCGCATCTCTCCAAGAGCGGAGGAGGCTCTGGAGGCTCAGAGCAGAGCCAACTAGTCCAGCAGGAGATGTGTGTGACAGAGCAGGTTGACCGCAGAGTAGCGGTGGAGGAGGATGGAAATACCCATGTAGAGATATGCAGGGTAAGCCAGTGCTGCAGTCGCAGTGAAGTGGTCGCCATTGATAGCGATCCACAGGCACTTAGCAGGAAGTCAGTCGAGGATGAGCTAATGATGGAGCCAGAGGAGGAGCGTCCACTGTCTATGATGAGCAGCTCCTCACATGTCCTGCGATCACTGAAAGAAGACCAGGATGATGAGGATGATGACCTGCCACCCAGCGCTTCGCAGTGCTGTCAAAATGATGAATCACCAACCCCAATCTCCCAGACAGGCAATGACGAGCCAACAATACAGAAGAAGCATGAGGATGCTAAAGAGAATGACAGCAGAGCAGTATCAACAGCCTTATCTTGTCACTGTGGTACAGCAACACCACACTCAACAACAGGAGAAGATGAGATGGATAGAGCTCCTAGCTCCCAGTCCAAAATAAGTAGGGTCTCTTGCAGGTCTACCACAGCCAGGTTCCCAAAATCTGAAGAGGAAGGGGCAGCAGACAATGAGGATGAAGATGTAAATAGGGTTGCCAGTGGCTTGTCTGATCACACAGGACTTTCAGCAGGCTCTCAGCAATCAGGGGCATCCAGTGTATGTACTAACTGTGGGGGCTGCAAACATGGAGTCACCTCCAATTCAAATAGTAGAGCATCAAATAGATCCCATCACTACCACAGAGCATCCCCAAACCCTGCCACACCCCTCTCTATCCAAGAGAATGGGATTGATGGGAGTGATGACGAAGGCTCAGATGTTTCAGCTGGGTCAACACAATCTAACAAGAGCAATCTCACTAACCATGGGTGCCACTCTGCAATATCAAATGTCCTGGACGGCAGAGCATCTAGTGCCATGTCCAGAAAGTCCAATATGGAGAAGGCAGAAAAAGAGGAAGAAAGGGCTCCTAGTGCTACCTCGGCCACAAGCTACAGGTCCAGTAAATCGCAGATGTCTTGCTGTAATGCTGTCACTAATGCCACGACCGAAAAGGAAGAGGAAAGAAGCCCCAGTGCCATTTCAGCTCAATCCAACCTGTCTGCCAAGTCCAGCAAGTCTCACAAGTCTAATTGCAATGGCACACCTGAAACTCCTGACATCGGAACAAGAGAGGAAGGAGAAGGTGAGAATGCTGTAGAGAGAGCAGTTAGCTCCTTGTCAACTAAATCTGGCCTTTCAACAAAGACCCGTGCTTCAGTCAAATCTCACAGGTCCAACTGTCCATCAAGTATTAAGGCTGCCTCTCCAGTAGACAATACAACTTTGGAGGATACTGATACAAACATACGAGCTCCCAGTAGCCTCTCTGTTAAATCTAATGCTACTGCCAAGCCTGAGCATGAAGAAAGACCTGATAGTGTCCTGTCTG
The DNA here is from genome assembly GCA_036785175.1 of Eupleurogrammus muticus. Lineage (NCBI taxonomy): Eukaryota > Metazoa > Chordata > Actinopteri > Scombriformes > Trichiuridae > Eupleurogrammus > Eupleurogrammus muticus. The sequence goes on from JAYKQN010000024.1 coordinate 3,220,813, forward strand.
CTAAATCAGCTAAATCCAATGTTTCCGCAAAGTCCAGCACATCTCACAAGTCAACGTGCAATCATGAAAGAGAAGGTGTATCTTCAGATGCTCAAGTAGCTGAGGAACCAGTTGAAGATGCAACAGAAAAGGAGGGAGAAACAGAGATGGAGGAGAGAGCTGCGAGTGGCCTGTCAGCCAAGTCCAATCTGTCCTCCAAGTCTAAGAAATCCTGCAAATCCTGCAAATCCATCAAAGCAGGAGAAGAAAGGGCGGCAAGTCAAATGTCTGCCAAATCAGTTAAATGCAACATGTCTGAAAATTCTAACTGTATTACTAATGAAAATGTAGCCAATGAGGCTGAAGAAAAAGAAAAGGAGAGTCCAGAAGAGGAAACACAGCAGAAGCCAGAAACTGATGTGTCTATATTGGACAACGTAGGAGAAGGAGAAACTCCTGAAATGCAAGACAATACAGGAGAATGCGAACAGTCTGAGGTTAGGGCCAACAGTGCTATGTCTAAAAAATCAAACATCTCCGCCAAGTCAAGCCAAGAAATAAAGGAGGAGAATCAAAATGAAAATGAAGAGCGGGTGGCGAGTGTCATGTCTGTCAAGTCAAAATCTTCAGTTAGGTCCAGTAGATCGCACAAGTCAAATTCTAGCAAGCAACTTAAACCAGTGTCACCTAGTCCAAATGTTACCATTAAAACACCAGAACCACCTTCCCCAGTTGATGAGGAAGGGAATGAAACAACAGAGAGAGCACCCAGTGCTGCATCAGCTAAATCTGGAAAGTCAAATGTTTCATCACGCAAGTCTGATCATAACAGAACAACTGATATAGCTGTTATTGAAACAACAGTTGCAGATGAAAAGCTAGGGGATGACAATGCACCAGAAAGTAAATCTTCTGAATGTTCTAATGGTCAAATGCTTTCACCCAAAAGGACACGTTCACCACGAACTCACTCACCAAAAGCTTCAGCTGCATCCCCCAGCAGTCCTCAACCCCCTGCCCAACAGTTGTTACCTGGCCCTGGTGTTGGAGAGACAAGAGGACACAGTGCCTTGTCAGTTCACTCCACAACCTCTGCCAAATCCAGCAGGTCCAAATGTCACTGTGGAGCAGCAGCAAAGAAACAAATGAAGGCAGAGGTCGAGGAACAGAATGAGAAGCTGCAAGAAGAGGATGACAAAGAGCCTTCAGAGCGAGCAGCCAGCATCCTGTCTTCCTCTTCCAGAAGACATAGGAGAAACTCAGGTGGCACAGAACTAACACTGAGTCGAAACTCATCAGGGTCAATATCTCTTGGGTTACCTGAAGACATTGAAGGTGACTCAGACAGCGGCAAGTCTTGTGTTTCATTTCACATCAACACAGAGAGTAAGGGAAGCATGAAGACGGCAACTCCTGAGAAGAATGGAGATGCCAATGGCAGTGGAAAAATATTGCCTGACAATTCTCCAGCAGTTGATATACCTACTATAACTACAATAACACCTGGAGGAGGTAACAATGACGATGAAGGAGATGAAGCACAAAAAATAGACAGATCAGCTAGTGCATTTTCAGCCAAAAGTAGCCGGTCTCACAAGTCTTGTAACTGTAGCGTCAAAGCAACAGGTCAATTGTCTGACAGTAAGTCTAAAGGGCAACGTGCTAGTGCCAGCCCAAACAAAGCAGGAAATGACCTTGAGACAGCAAGTGTGAAGTCTGCTTCCATGACAAAAACTAACAATCTGGACACAGTCGGCAATAGGAACTCATCTGCAATGTCATCAGCAAGTGCTAAAGTTAGGAGCAGATCAGCTGCAAGTGCCAGTGTTAAAAATGCCAGTGTTGCAAAGACACCTGCTGGAGATATAACAAATGATGACACTGAAAACAAGGCCTTCAGTAGACCAACTAGTAAAGCCAAAGGTAAAGAAGATATAATAGACGAGGCAGTTAATGTCAACTCCAAGAGCCCCTGTCGCCTCAGGCCTGACTCTGCAGTTTCAGCTAACTCAACAGGGTCAAAAATGAAAGCCTCAAAGCAGAGTAAACAAGAGGATCCTGTCATATCAGACAGTTTGAATCCAGTTGAAGGTAGCAAAAACGGAAGTATCCATTCTGTCAAGACATCCAGTTCTTCAAAGAAAGAAAAAACAGCCAATGCCTCAAGGCCCTGTTCCTCAAATAGCTCCAGGCCACCCAGCAATGCAGAGACATCTAGCCAAGGCACTCTGTGTCACTCTTTGTCTGCTGCTGACCTACTGAAGGAAACCATGGCAGCTGCACGTTGCCACAGCAGACAGTCGAAGGCCAGCATAGTCAGCGACAAGCCGAGGAGCGAGAAAAGCGGAAGTTGTCAGAGAAACAAGAACAAGAAGGATCAGGAGGATATGGATCTGACGCCCACCTATCTACCCAATGCTTCCCCTAATGAGATCGTTAGCAATTGGCTGCGGAGCATCCCTACCAACGCCCACACATTTGAACTTGGGGATGGGTTGAATGAGGAAGAGCAGGAAGCAAAGGCAGAGGTGGAGGCAGAGGTGGAAGCAGAGGGGGAGGCAGAGGTGGAGGCAGAGGTGGAAGCAGAGGGGGAGGCGGAAGGGGAGGCAGAGGGGGAGGCAGAGGGGGAGGCAGAAGCAGAGGAGAAGGCAGCGGTGGAGGCAGAGGTGGAGGCAGAGGGGGAGGCAGATGCAGAGGTGGAGGCAGAGGGGGAGGCAGATGCAGAGGGGGAGGCAGAGGGGGAGGCAGAAGCAGAGGTGGAGGCAGCGGTGGAGGCAGAGCGGGAGGCGGAGGTGGAAGCAGAGGAGAAATCTGGAGAGGAGGTGGCAAACGAGGATTGTCCTGAAGCTGACAAGGAGGAGGAGGTTGAGGTTGAAGACAAAGAGGAGGAAGAGGAAGAAGGTGAAAGTGATGCAACGGAGGCGGAGAAGACTACAGATAAAGCTCCACACGTTGCAATGCGAACCAGTCTTTTGTCAAGTGGTGATTCTCTGCCGAAGAACTGTCAATCATCAGTCGCATTGATGAAAGTTCTTCTAAACCCTTCCCAAGGTCGAGCTCAAAGCATGCCTGAGGTAAGCGGATAACAACATAAAATCAATGTAATTGGACTAGATTGTTATAGGTAACTACATTTCTGACCATTAAAGCTTAGGGTTATGTATACATATACATATATACAATCCCATATTTTTATCTTCTGACTCCAGAATGTGAATGCCTGATTCACATTGGTTTAGAATGGAATGTATCAATGTTGAGGCTAGTGATGTACCATGGAAACAATTGGTATTATGGTAACATTTATTGCTTTCTATAGGTGTCCCCTGTTTATGGCCGCAGACTGAGCACATCAGCCAGAGGGCTCTTGGACTGTTTGGCTCAGCTCCAGCTTCTCGAACCTGCAGTGAGCCCTGGACAACAAAAGGTCTGCAACCAGCCGTACGAAACCATTATGACCATCCTTCAATCCCTCTGGCTCACAGATACAATGGACATTGAGGCCAAGGTCTGCAAGACAGACGAGGTGACTCCACCAAGGTCCTCGTCTGGGGTGGGTATGAGTAGTGGCTCCGCTGGATCAGGAAAGGAGAATGAAAATCAACAAGGTGAAGAAATGCCCCTACAGGAGATAGAATCTTTACATGAGAATGAGGAGGCAGAGAAGGTTATAGAAGAGGAAGGAAATGAAGAGGCAGAAGACAAGGAAACTGAGGCTGAAGCCATTTTAAACCCAGAAGAGACCAAAACAGAGGAGCCAGTGCAGAGTGAAGACCAGAGTACAGTCCCCCCAAGTCTGGATAGCCCTAAAGCAACTGACAGCCCCTCATCATTGGACAAGAGCTCTGCTAACCAGAGCTCCAAATCATCCCCCACTGATAATGAACAAGAGACGCTGGACTCTGGCTCAAGCACCCAGCCAACTGTCCCGCGTCCACCCTTGTCAAATAGAGTATCCCAAGACCCTGATCCAGTGTGGGTTCTTCAACTTCTGAAAAAGTTGGAGAAGCAATTCATGAACCACTACATTAACACCATGGCAGAGTTCAAAGTTCGCTGGGACCTAGACGACAGCCTCATCCTGGACACAATGATCTCTGAACTGAGAGATGAGGTGAGCCGGCGCATCCAGAGCAGCATCGAACGGGAGATGAGGAAGATTCAGAGTCGGGCCGGCAAAGGGGGGAAGTCTCCCCGGCCACCGCGAGGAGAAAACCTCTCCAGAGAGTCCACCCTGACAGATAGGAGGCGTCAAATGTTGAAGGTAATTTCATGACAAATCTGCTCTTTACATCTAACAAGGTTACTGCTGCTGGAATGGTCGGATGGTAATGTTTGATTTATGTTTCAGGTCATGAAGAACCAGTCAGTGAAAACCGCAGACTCCCTGAGTGATGGTGAGATGACAGGTGACTACAGTGACCAGCGAAGCGACGATGACTACTGCCCCTGTGATGCCTGTGTACGCAAGAAAATGGCCGCCCGACCACTTAAAACAAACCCGAAAGCATCTGAGGCACCAATGACGAGAGAGTTTGACCTCCTTAAGATACTTCAGGGGAAGAAGAGCCTGTTATCTGAGCCTGCACCTGCACCTGCAGGGTCGCCATTACCTGCAGAGGAGGAAATTGACAACGTGGTAGATGAGGATCCGAGGAACTTAGAGGTAGTTCAAGAGGAAGAAGAGGAGGAGGAAGAGGAAGAAACAAAAGAGGATATAATACCTGAAGTTGTTTTAGAGGAGACAATCCCTGAGGAGGATGAGAACGAGGCAAACGATGATGGGGAAGGGACAGACGCCGAGCAAGAGCAAGGTAACGTGGGGGATGAAGAACAGGAAGAGGGTGAAACGGGTGCTGAGGAAGCTGGTGAGGAGGAGACATCAGAAAATGGAGAAGAGGAAGAAGAATGCCAGTGCCAGTGTGCCAGAAATGAGGAGGAAGGAAATCAAGAAGAAGAGGATGAGGAGGGAGGGGAGGAAACTGCAGAGGGTGAGGAAGGTGAAGAAAATAATGACAATACAGAAGATGAAGAGAAAGCAGGAGAGGAAGAAGAAGGAGAAACAGGAGAGGATGAGACGGGGGACAATGAGGAAGAGACAGGATCCGGGGGGGAGGAAGAAGAGGAGGAAGAAGAGGAGAGTGACAGGGAGACTGTGAAAGAGGCAACTGCAGGTGAAGGAGAGAGCACTGAAAATGGAGAGGGTGAGGAGGGAGAAGAGATGTCAGAAGATAAGCCAGAGGAGGAATCGTCAGGCAAGGAAAGCGGAGGAGAGGCATCAGGGGAGACGGAGGATGACAACGCAGCGACCAGCACGACGAACGAAGAATCAACGCCGACGGGGGAGCTCGGGGAGAGGAATGGCAGCGCCTCTGCAGAGGCAGAGGATGAAGATGAAGGTGATGACGGCACCGGTGAGGGCGACTCACATGAAGACGAAAAGGGAGGAAAGAGTGAGGCGTCAGAGGAGGAAAGAGCCTCATCACAGGTGAGGAGAAATCAAACGAAAAGAATTTACATTGTGAAAGATAAGAAGAGATATGAGAAGAACGTGAACCCAAAAACGAATCAAAATATCCCATGTACACAATTGACTAAATCTAAACCCCGCCCCCCCTTAGTTACTGTCGCCAGGTAGGTCAAATGAATTTGTTTGTGCACCAACTATTACAAAAAGCCTCTCAGTGTCTGAACATGACTGCAGAGTTAAACACTATGTTCAAGAGGAATCTGACCTACTGTAGCCCAACAACTAATTCTAAGCCTGTGGGAACAGATAATCCCACCATCCAATTAGAAGGACTGAACAAATCTGTTTTGTTTGGCACCAACGCAGAGCTTGAAGTCTGCTGAAGTGGTTAGTCACCAGTTGTTTCATGAAGAGGTTGCTTAAATCAACGTGTTCTCACATTATTTGACGACAGACATTTAAACCATTTATGGTTCATTTGCATTCAATTCCTAATATATCAAACATACAACAGCGTTTTTGCACTGAACTCAATTTTAAACCTTTCTAACTCAGTTGCTTTTTTAATTACTTAGACACTTAGCAGCCCCGTTAGTACCAAATTAAGTCAATTACAACTACTCAAAGATAATTTGTGGTTATGTTACAGGGCGGGGCGCCTCCAGCTGTCTGTGTAACCGAGGGAGAGGAGGCTGATGCCGAAGACTCGGAAAGCAACAGCAAACGTCCAAGTGACACCAGTGCGGATGAGTCGGGACATGAGGGAGCTGGAGTCACAGATGAGGGGGATAAAGAGGGTAAAGAGGAAGATGCTGTTGAGGAATCTAAACCTGACGAGGAGGGAGAAGAGATCAGAAACAAAAAGGAGAATGGTCCCCTTCTCCATCAGTTCACCAAGTCCTCAGTGGAGTCCCAGTCTGGCTCCTTGGAGGAGATTGTTTCAGATTTAGCCCATAACTCTGCTACGTCCCTAAAAGTGCCCAAAACGGCTGCGGGTGGATCCACTGGTGGAGCGGGCCAAAGGAGGAGCCGTTCGCCAGCCAGGGTCAAACGGCGCAAACCCAAAGAGAGCGACGTTGAACTGGATGACATTTAACTGGCATGGAAACACCTCAGTGTGCTTGGAAAGACTAGGCGTGGTCTAAAAATCACAATTTTATGAAGGATTAGGTCAAAGATCAGCACAAACCCTTTCTCTTTCAGTGACACCACACACATAATATGCCGTTTCCACTATGCAGTATGGAATGGTACCCTTGTTTTAGCTTTTGATTTACCATGGAACTTTAGTAGCCCTTTTGGTTGGGGTGCCTAGCACACAGAACCAGTACCCTATTGGTGGAGCCCCTTTGTGTGTAAGTGTAAGGCCTCTTTACACAATGGAAAGTCCATTACCGACCCAAACGACAGCCCTACCGTTCCTTACTGTAGTGTACTGACAGTGAAAGAGAGCACGTAGGGTAAAAAAAACAAAAAAACAAAAAAAGACTCAAACACTTCAAGCACTTTATCACTCCGGTGTAGGAGGAGACACAGTTATTACAGCAAAAACATCATTATTGTAGAACCTTAAAACCACCATCTTATCGTATTTATTGTATACATTTATATTTATGGTTATTTTTTTTTGGAGGTAATTCTATCTCTGTACTATATGTGTATGAATACAGTATATTTTTGAAACATTTAACACCTATGGGTGTATTGTGGACCACAGGTTTATTTAATAACATAGCCATAAGACAATGTACCTCCAAGAGATGTTAGATGTTATTTGACTATTTCCACAGTGCTCCACAAAACTAGTGTACTAAGTGATGTGTCTCTGTTTTTGAATTTGTCTCAATAAGTTTGAGATGCTGGATTCTCAGGGGTTTGGACAGCCAGGTTGCTTTTGGAAAGGTCAAGTTTAAGCTATTACGTAACTATCTTCATTTATCTCTAGTCTGAAAAAGATGACTTCTATTTAAACCTACTCAGACTCAGTGATGTAATCTGATTACCTTAAAGGAATAGTCTGACATTTTGAGAAATAGCACAGTGTTAGATGAGGAGCTTAATTACCGCTCTTGTGTCTCTACAGTTAACTTTGCGTACCACAAAGACTCAAAACAGACTGGGAAAGTGTAAAAAAAAATGTAAGGGTTTCTTACTTTCAGACACAGGCTAGTTTTTCCCTCTGCTTTCAGTCTTTGTGCTAAGCTAAGCTAACTGCAGCTTCATATGCATTGCACAAATATTATCAATGCATCTTATCTTTAAACATGTTTATGCGTTAACTCATATCTTTTCAGCAACTGTACCTCATTATATTTATCTAGTCCATTTACTGTGATTAATTGACTGGACATGCATTTATTTCCCCAGGAACCCAGTTGTTTAACTTTGCACAACAGAGAACATTGTGACTGAGCATGTGGAAAACAGCAGAAACACTCCAGGCTGAGTTTTAGGTTGATGTGAATCATCCTCTGCTGCTTAATTTCAGAGCTTTTTTTCCTCAAGTGTGTGTTACATGCTGCACATTCAGGCAGGGTTTGCATAACCAGCTGCGGAACAATAATGTGACGCGTTTTACTGAGGCCTTACTGTATCCATGGTTATATGAAGGTAGAACAACAGAAACAGAGAGGGGGGAATCATGGTTAAGTGGCCATGTTATGTTTGATGACATCTTCTCTCTCTGCTAGAGGCTCTCGAGCAGAATCAGAGAGCCTGTTGAAGAGGCTGGAATGGATTCAACCTGCTTTTTAAAATGCTGGGAAAAAAGCACTTTTTGTGAAAATGCGCCCCTCCAAAAAAAAAATAAAAAAAATTGTATTGTTCTAAAGTCAATCTAAGGATGAGTGAGAGGGCTCAGGGCTTTTATCTATCTTCAGAGCAGGGATATTCTGCAAATGTTCACCGGACAGAGTGAATGAGGCAAAACATTTTTATCTCTTGGAGCCTCCTATTGGTACCGGGAGGGTGTGTGTGTGTGTGTGTGTGTGTGTGCCTATGCTGCTATTGGTCTGTTTGGCTGTCCATCAATCTGTGACTGTGATCATGTAAAAAGAGCATGAATATAAATGAATGTAATAATATTAATATAAATAAAATGGTCAGTGTGATGACTCACATTCTTTCTATTATATAGAGTGTTAACAAATAATATATATATATCATTTTATAATAAAGACACAAACCTGTAAACAAAATGGAAGATAATTGCTTCCAGTTAGTTACAGTAAATTTAAGGTGAAGTTTTTACAGTGCATGTTAAATCATCTTAAAAACTGTGTTTAGAAATTAAAGTATTAAGTATGTGGTACTACTTTTTCGTCTTTAGGTTGCAAACACCTAATTATTTCAAAGGTGCTCATATACATGCTCAGAATTAAGTTAATGCCTTCTGATCCAGTTCTTCCTGAAGCACTCTTTGCTTCCCTAGCGCCTTTGGCTCCGCTCTAAAGATGTTTCCAAAGCTGCTCAGCTGCTCTCAAGATACATTCACACGTCACACTAATCCATCGCCTGTGTACAAGTGTGAGTGTGTGAGTGTGTGAGTGTGTGTGTGTGTTGAGCCACAGGGATTGAGGTTGACTTACATCACATGCGCTGATGATGTGGGGTGCGGTGGTAAGGTACGAAGTGGCTTTACACCTTAACATGTCAGGTATACATCGAACCTCGCCCTGTTCATTCAGTGATGGATTAAAGTTTATACACACACACACACACAGGTATTTTAAACTGGATCTGCACACAGAATAACATTTCTTCAGAATAAAATGTATTGCTACTTTTGCTAACATATTTCACTTTAGGGTCATAGCACCAAATTCTGGGCCCTGTGCAGTTTATTGAAGAGTGTGAGTAGAAAAAAAAAAAAGATCAACATGCAAAATGTGGTTTTAGGCTACGACCAGCTCAGATTATGTTGATGACTGTTTTATTCACCACCTGCACTGATGCATTTGGCTTCTATTCAATCCAGGCTCAGCCGCTGTCTGTGACTGGTTTAAACCACTTTGGGCCTCCAAGGAAGGAGGGGGGGCATCAGTATGTCTTGTATAGTATAGTACCGTTGCACAAAGTTCATTCTCTCATTGTGTTATCAATAAGTTTGACACCATATTAAATTATGAAACCAATTTACAGGAGGGCCCAGTTTATTCAATCGCCAAAAAATCTGGATTTCCAGGCCCTGGGTAGTCAGTTCCACCCCCCATGCCCATATTAAAGATATCAATTTCTGTTTGTCTGATGACCACAGCCGACCTCTGACCAAATTATGGCAGGCACGCTGCCACGGCCTCCCTCACGATTGGCTGCTTCTCCAAATGAGCCCGTGCCTCCGTGAGAGAGCAACCAGTCAGCAAACAGACCAAAGCCAGAGGGACCACCTAGACACACAGAAAATAAAAAAAATAACACAGCCTGTGTCAGAGAAACTGTAGAAACACACTGGACTCACACAACAAATAATAAATAGAGAAAACATACAGAGGCAAAAGGAGATTTGGGGATTAGGAACCCACAAATCCATTTCCTTTTACTAAGAAGCCCTTCGCCTTTTTCCGGCCTCTTTACCTTAGCCGCGTTCCTGGCGGCGCCCGTGTGCGCGCTCACGTCGGACAACGCCACGCCCGCCGTCAGCTGCTCCACGCCGTAGATGGCCTTCAGCAGCGCCTCCTCGCAGCGGGACTCGGGATGACCGGACAGTTTCTAGCAAGAGGAGGAAACTGCCTCAATTCACCTCCTAAACACATGGTGCGCTTTTCCTAAATAGAGTTGTGTTGCATGAGATTAAACTAAGTGACACATCATATTCTTATACATGCTTTGTGTATTAAGTATACATTTCTATACCTGGAGTAAACGTGTGGCCCTGTGGTAGAGTTTGCTGTTGGTGACCTGCACGTCGATCATGTGGTTGCGGTAGATCTTCCCCTTTAAGACGTGAGCACCGGTGCTCACGGCGTTCAGCACCAGCTTAGTGGACAGCTCCCACTGCTGAGGGACAGGCAGAATTGATTTTTTTCTGTGTAGATAGACTGAGAGGGAACAGGCGGAACATTGGAAAAAAATAACCTGTCATCTAAAACAACAGCTGCAGAACGCAAGGAATAAGACGAACTGTGATTTAATAAAAAAGCTAGATGAGTCTCGCAGCATTTAACCATCTGGTGTTCATTACTTTATAGCTCTGAGAAATGTAGTATTGAAGAAGGGAGGGAGAGAAAGAACAACAGAGTATACAAGGAAAAACAGCCATTTATCATGGTCCAGTGAGGGGCTCAATCGATGTGTGTGTGTTCATGTGTGTGTGTGTGTGTGTGTGTGTGTGTGTGTGTGTGTTGTACCATGTGCAGTGAGCTCCTTGAAGCAGGTGACGGCCAAGTGAATTTTACTGTGGACAAGCACAATTTGTTGATGTCTTCCTGCAAAAGCATCAAAGCAGACACAGGCAGATGTCACAGGTTTTTATCTGGTTCATTATTCAATAGATTTGAATGTGTTATTGAATCATACTTATGTCTAATTAGTCAATTAAAAGTATTTACAACAAAATAATATACAATTTTATTTCTATCTTCTGCACATGTGCAGACAAGTAAAATTTTAGTTTAATTCTGTATTTATTGAAGGTAAAGATACAGAAAAATAGCTAAAAGTTAAAGCTAGTTTTCAAGTAGAAAAACCTTATTTCCCAGATAGATAACTGACTTGTAGAGCAGCAGCGTCTCCATCAAGCCGATGATAAACCGCGTGCAGGTTGGACGTCTTTTCCTTCACTTTGCACGCCATCTTTGCCACTTCATGCACATCATCTGTGGACATCAGAAACTGTCAAGACGCATGCATGAGGACAGAATGCGTAACGCTCAGAAACGCTGTTTCACCTGCGCTTGTGTAGACGAGGAGAACAGTGTCCTGGTCGTTCAGAGAGGGCAGGACTCCCTGCAAAAAATCCTCATGTGCTATGCAGAACTCTGGACCCTAGAGGTAAGAAAACACACAACATTTACAGTGTAGCGTTGCTGTGTTAAAATACATTAAAGGCATTTTTTTAAATTACTTGCATTGCATTGTTAGTGGTGGCGACTATTGTAAAAATAGATTAACATGGTCTGAATCTAGCGTGGACTGGATGCATTTGTGTTGGCAGAGTTTACATATTTCCATTATTCTGTATGAATGGAACCCAACAGAGACTAAAACCATCCAGCTGTATAATAGTAAAAAAAAAAAAAAGAGTGAAGCAGATTAACCAGAAGCAGCTGTTTCTCATAAAGCAGGTATGTTTTCTGCTAATCCTGGTCCGGGTTAATCTAAAGGTCACATGCAGCAGGGACACATGTCGTTACTCGCTATAAAATATGAGCTGGATTTCATTTTAATTGGATTTGACTGGATTTTCAGACGTTTTAATACTTTGTGAGGTCTTATAAGGATTTTCCTGACTCCTGTAAAACCCTGAGAAAAGCCTAGAACATAAATCTTCTGCACAAAAGTAAAAGACATTTAGAGAAACGTCAGAGCTCCTGAAAGGAGTGCGGTTCATCACTGTTAGTGGCGCATTGTTTCAGGGGCCAGGCCTTTTTTTTTGTTTTCTCGCTTTCTTTGCTTGTCCAAAAAAAATCCTAATTAATGTCTTTTGTTTAAATGCAAATATCGATTCACTCACCAGCGAAGTAAGCGGGCCGTCATTGTTGCTCAGCTCTCTGTACCCGCCATTCATGAAACCCTGAATATCATCATAGGCTAACACACACATAAACACATTTGTGATAATAATCCGCTGATAGATTTGGATATCCTGCATCACAACGCCATCACACACTCCTCTCACCTGCCCCGAACGTGGGGTCACACTCGCTGGCGTCGATGAGACCCAGTACGGCCAGAGACCCCCAACCCAGGTAACACACATGCCTCCCACAGCGCAAACTTGGAACACAGGAACCCAGAATTGGGGTTTATAATCATGACATGACACCTAATGAATGCTGATGACAGCGGGTATCATCATTATGATCATTAAAAGTTTTCGGCCATGTTCATAGCGAATAAGAAGTAGAACCTCTGGCCGGCTGCCTGCACCAGACCAGCTATCCCCTCGCTCTGAGAGTACGTGAAATCCACAGTCGTCTCATATGCTCTCAAGTGCTGCAGGATGCTGCTGTTGAAAAAAAAAACACAGAAAATAACTTCAAATATTTCAGATACACAGGCAGATAGAAATGCATGAATCTAACTGTGTGTTTTCTAATCTACAATTGTGTGTCTTGTGCGTTTTAATTAATTCTAACCAATTTAACTTTATTAAAAGTAATAAGAAATGTAGTGATTTCAATCATCAGAATTATGCTCACATCACTATCAGTGGTGCCTGACATTCGCAGCAACAAAGCACCGCTCTGTGCGATGACCTCTAGATGTCAGCAGCACACAATGGAAATCCAGCTGTGCCAGAAGAAAAACAAGAAGCCCCTGCACTTCAGGTTTCAGGTTAGGCGTCACTCGCCATTAAAGACGTATAAAAGCATCATCTTGAATGAAGGAGGGGAAAGGGGACATTTAAAGAAGCAGTGTATGTGTTCATTTTTCCTCTGACGCTGTGTTGTTGCATGACAGAGCTTCACGGCGCCGTTCAAAAGCTGCAGGAATCCAGTTTGGATTCGGAGCAGTGCTGTGGTGCACAGGTAGGCCGATGTGGATGCTGTGCTGCATATACCCTCCACCTGATCAAACCCAGCCAGGCACATGCAGCCACATGTGCCTCCTCCTCCCCTCACTAGCAGAGCAGCCGCGGATGTGACTGCAGACACAGATTCATGTGGACAGACTTTCTAAACGCGGAGGTCACTATTAATGTGAAAATCTTGTTCAGACCAGATACATGTTTTTTTTTTTCCCCCTTTCTCCCCAGACTTACGTCTGTCAACACAAATAAGCACTTAAGCGACGGCCCAGTGCACCTTCGGGGTGCGGAGCCGCAGGGCGAAAGGTGCTATAGGGTCACTTCAGGTCACTGGATAGATCTCTAATAGCATTGTGTAAGACGAAGCACGTTGTGTTACAATCTGAGTCAGCCCTCTGGCTCACATGTGTGAATCATGGCTTCATGCCGGAACTTTATGTACTTTTGAGTCTATTAAATGCATCTGAAAGTCTATTCATTTTGCAACTCATTGGATAAATAAAGGTGTGACCTTTCATGGAAAACACTAAATTGTCTGGGTGAGCCCAAACTTTTGAACCATAATGCAAATCTATGTAGTTAAGTAGAAAGTATAATATTTACAACTAAGGATCGTTGATTGATTCAAAATTGAAATCCTGTGCCTTAAAATTGCACTTGAGTTTCTACCATTGACGGTAGCAAACTAAAGAAATTCCATGTGTGCAGAGAACCAGCCGTCGCTTTCTTCATGGCTCTTACTTGTATGCAATGGGTGTGTGTGAGAAGGCGGCGGCGTGAGCAGCGGACATGATGACCTCCAGGAGGATCTTTGTGGCGCTGCCTCCTTTCATCCTGGAGGAGCCGCTGATGGCTTCTGGCTGAACACACACACACACACACACACACACACAGCTACTGCTAGTGATCCAGTTAGCAATTAGGGGGAAGTCATGTGCATGTATGGTGAGAATGTGCACCGTCTTACACCAACTGATGGGGTGATGAGGAAGGCCATCTGATGTTCAGAAAGCTCCTGCATCCTCTGCACCAGGCTGTGAAATGTGAATGTGCAGCCTGGTCTGGGCTCATCCCTGCACACACACAAATGCATGTATTTTTTGTGTGTTTCATTCCAAATTCCCCCTTAAATTCACGTGATTTAAAAACTCTTTTGCATGCCGGGGTATTAATGGAACACCTGGCCTGATGTGCAGGGTTGAAGCCGATCACTACAGGAGTGTAGACCTCAGGGTGCTGCAGGCAGAGCTCCAGCTGACCCGCCACAAACGGAGCCTACAGGCGACGAGTTACACTTAAATATGCAAGATCCCGACACAGAATTCTGATTCTAACCAATCAGAGTGACTCACAGATAATCCGCAGGAAATCCCGATGAACAACACCCGCCTCTTCCCCTCACAGACCTGCGGGGGCACCACAACACATGCAGGGTTCGAATGCTTGATGCATTGCCATACAAATAAACTACAAAATGCACAGTTTCCGCCATGTTGCTGACCTTCTTCAGACTGAGCATGCCCAGTTCAGGGTCGTCTTCAGGAGCCTCCTGGGAGGAAAGCAGAGCTCTAGAGCGAATAACAGAGAACACAGATGTTGACAGACGTTATTTCCTTTCACAGAAGTATTTTTGAAGCGTTTCCTCAAGAGAAAAAGCAGCAACAATCATAATTTAAATTAGAAAAATAAATTGAATACTAGTGTAAAGCAGTGACTTTTTTACTTAAACTCACCTGTCTCCTCCTGCGATGACGTATGAATAAGTCGGACTCTGGTTCATCTGCCTCAGTGCCCTGTTGAAACCTGACTATCAACACACACACACACACAAAACCTTTGTTTTTGGGGCGTAGTGGACTGTGTGTGTGTTGGGGGAGACTTTAGGTTTTCGGGGGGTTTACCGCGATAAGGAAAGCCAGTCGACCAGAAGTCCCACATCCGCTGAGCACGACGAGGCTGCTCTGAGGATCCTGGAACAGAAAACACACTTTCACCTTCTGCCTGAGAAGCCACCTGATGGACAGACAGACACACACCTCGAGAATAAGCACCACTCTCTCTGCGACTTCCATCATGGTTTTCACCACTTTGTCACTTAAAAGCCTCTGAAATGAAAAAGAAAAAAAAACAAATGACTATTCGTTGCCCCAGCTGTTTATGGTTCATCAAACATTTGGTTCTCACGCCGATCTTCACCTGGTAAGTGGTCCCCGCCTCTTCCTGAAACATCTGGGCATCGCAGGCCTGCAGCATCCTCACGATGCGATTGGCCGAGGCTCGGTCAATGTCGCGCGTCAGGGGGTTCGACTTCTCGGAAACGGGAAGCGACGGCTCGTAATGTGGGGACTGGAAGTATAATTAAAAATGTCTGCTGTGCAAACAGTGCAATAACATCTAATGCAGTAGGGCAGATTTAAACATATAAATGAGGGAATGAGGACATATCTTAAAGGAATAGTCCACTATTCTAATCAAATGTTTTGCAGCTTGAAATCCTTGAAATAACCCAGGATCCAAATATTCTGACATTCGGTGTTCCTTATTCCTCATATTTGCTATTGCTATATTGCTAGAGAGACCTCACACCACATTTTGTGAATCAAAATGGGCAGAAGTATAAGCAAGCATTGGCTCTCTGTCTTTATGCCGAGCACTTTGCATTTGAGTTTTGTTGTCTCCCTTCCTGTCTGCAAGATTTTCCTTTAACCTTCTCTTACCTCCCATTCACACATAGTGGAGAGTCTGAAACCGCTGCGGTGCATGAGTTTATCCTTTTCTGCCAAAAGCATTAGAAAAACTCGGTGACTTAGAGTGATTCAAAACAAGAGGCAGATCACGCTCGGCTTTATCTGTAGTGACAAAGTTCACCAAAGGACCTTTGAGCCAGGAGAGTGAAAGGAATATGGGGTTTCTCTATAAGCTCAGTGCTCAATTAAAAAAGGGGAAAGCAAAAGGAGAAAGAACAGAGACAGAAAACACAGGCATGACTCCGACTCAAAAGACCCAAGTGATTCTCCACACAAGAAAATATTTACGGCCCAGCAGATTGTGGCGTCTCATGCTGCATGTGTCATCGGTCTCGTGCCTCGCTCCTCCTGAACTCCCACTCCCGTCTCTCATCACCGCCGGACATCACACATCACACATGACACATTAACAAGGACATTCACATCATGTTCCGGCAACCGAGGGAAAGAAAAACTATATCTCCGTGGCTCCCTGGGCAGCGAGACGTTTTCTGTTACTCAGCCCGGCCTCGGTGATTATTAATGATGTCAGCCATCTGAGGTACAGGCAACATGAGTCAGTCCAACACCAGAGCTGTGCGGAGGGGTTTGTGTGTCAGAGAACGTCGGCCACAGCAGTTCGGGCAACTTTGGAAAAGTGTCTTCAGCTTCTGGTTATAAAAAAACGCAAGAAACTGCGTGGGGTGGGGGGGGGTCTCCAAAAGCGCCAGTCCTACTTTCTGCAAGTGAGTCATTTTATTGAAACTGCTACAGGGGAAGGTGTCTATAAGGTAATTATAGCTTGTTATTTGTAGTAATGAGTGATAGGATATGGGGAATGTGTGTGCGTGTTCTGCTGTTCATAAATATTATCCAACCAGAACATAAACCACTTATTATAAAACTTATTATGCTGCAAATTTATTTAAAGTGAAATCTGCTTCTCAATTGGCAAATTTTACATTTAGTTTAATGAAAATCAACCTAGTAGTTTATTTTCTGTAATTCTGTTCACAGATGAAGAGATAAAATAGCACTTAAACAATACTATTGTATTATATAAATGATTTAACATGTATAACCTGCTTTCTCTCAATAACATATTGAAATATAGAACATGTTTGATTCCAGATGGTAAATCTATTTGCTATTAATCCACCTCGAGACAATCCTCGGCCCAATTAGCTTGGTGGATCAGGAGCTCCACTTGTCCATCCACAGGATGGGTTTTGTGTCCGTATTGTTTGTTAAGTCAATTATTAGCAAGCTGCTTTTTACACGAAAGCGCCTGAAAATGTAAGAAGCTTAAAAGGCGCACCGCTGCATTTCATCCCACAAGAGGCCCGTCGGCTCCTCTTAAAAACACGATTTCTGGCTTTTAAGCGGGAAACCAAATCCGCCGAAGGGAGCTCAGGGTTCACTGGTCAATCAGAGCCGACTCCCTGGTTAATGATCACCGACAGTAGCGGAGACAGATGGTGAGGAGGCCGAGGATCATCACCATCATGGCGGTCATTCCTCGTGTTTGTCATCCTGTGTGACTGCGGTTCACTCAGACTCGCTGTTTTTCCCTTGTTTTGACTTTGCAGAAATCGAACGAGCCGTTTCAACGTGTGCCTTTAAGGAGCCTCCGGCTCAGCCTCTGTGTCAGCCTGCTGCATTTTTCACAAACCGAACACGCTGTCCTCGCTGAATGATGCAGCAGCACACTCTTCGGCCAGCCAATGACAGCGGCTCACGCCTTTCCAATTTGGAGCTTTCATTTTTGCCTCTCAGTTCCTGCATGCCTCCCTTTTTCAGTCAGTTTCAGCCCTCATTTTAATAAAAGGAGCTATAATTTTATTACCGTAAATGATCTAATACTAAGATTCTAGATCTGAGTGGGCCCTGTCCAGTCTTGCTGCAGCGCTGCCCTGCACATTTGACTTTGGCAGCAAACTGTGACAGAAAACAATCTCGTTCTCAGCATTGTTCCTACTTCTGGATATTCTGGAACAAAAGATGGTTAATTTAGGTTGGAGCAGCTGTTGTCAGCTTTGTGATAATCCAAGTCACCAACTCAACTCATAGACCCAACACAATAAAAGGTCACTGAGATCCTAAAGACTCACTGAATCATATGAAACTATCTACATTATACTGATATACGATTTTAAATTCAAATCTCATAGCAACAAATGCTGATTCTTTACACAGGTAAAAGAAGTGTATCTCCAAATAAAGAATAATAAATGCTCCATTTAGCCTGTAAGATGATGAAGAAATGACCATGAAATGATATGACATGGTTGTATAATCACTTCTTTCCTCTTTTTTTATAAGCTTTGGCTTGTCGGCTTCCCAAAGGTTTTGGTATACTGTCACATGTTCCACAGCGAAATATAATGATATAATTATCTCCCAGTTGGATGTCTACATTTTTGTGGATCTAGCTTACCTAATTTATATTTTTCTCTGTCTTTGCAGAGGCTGTGGAGCTGCTGTCTCTCCTCTCTGGGTGTGATTAGGAGACTGGTTGGAACTGAGATTTAATTAAGTTAGATAACCAACAAAAGGATAGGAGTTGGCAGGAAGTGTTTCTGAAAACCTGAATATGTCTTTATTCTGATCAGTGTCTCATCCTCATACGTCATCCTTTTTCAGAAGTGTGGTGAGAAGCTTCAGCACGAGCTGCATCAACCAACTTACGTTAACTTTCCTCCATGTCTTCACCAGTTTCTCCGCTGGAATGTGGGCAGCAGTTGACGGATAAATTGGCTTTATTAAAACAAAGAAATCTGATTTTATCTGCAAAACGTCCCGCTTTTTTTTTTATCTCCACGCTTCGAGATGTTTCTGGGGAATTTGTTCTCTGAAACACCATGGCAACCAAAAAAAAATATCTTTTCATTCCAGGGTCCAGGGGATTTCAAATTGGGAAAATAGGCTTTCATATAATATATAAAGACCATGTTGTTTGGACTGCAAGGTCATGTTAGTTTGTGGAGTTTTTTCCCTTGTTCCTCCTACCTGCAGGTTTTACTGAAGGTTTGATGCCAGCATTATGTTTCGTCCCATGCTCCCTCTCATCTCTACAAAAACATGCCTTTAAAGAAAAATACTCATACTAATATTTCTCCAAAAAACAAGGATAACAGAAACAGTGCATCCAAAAAGTGATAAATAGATTTCCAAACATGTCATATATAATAATATGGGACCTTGACTCATGCACATTTTTAAATATATGAATATTTCCACATCTGTTGATCCTTCCGCCGCCACCAGCCTCCGAGTCAATTAGAGTTTCAAAGTACTCACAGCGTCTCCAGTCGTGTCCCCCGCTGTGCTCAGATTATCTTCAGCTGCGTGGTCTATTTAAAGACAAATAACGCCCCAGTTTGCAGCGCACTTCGTTGCATTTTTAGTTTAGGAATTTATTCTTAGAAAATTTGTAGTGCCTTTTCATTGTAGTGTTTGAAGCTTGGACTGATTGCTGAAAGCAACAAAAGAAACTAACTAATTTGAATATCAATCTAGCGGATTTGTCTAATTAACTTTTTTTCTTTCTCCTAAATCCACAGATGTGATTCCCGACTACAAAACAAACTCTGTTTTGGTCTTTCTAGGTTTTGAGTCTTTTCTCCTGCATATATACAAGTTTTTTTGCTATTCCATTTGGATGAATATTATATAAGCCGGGACTGCAGCAGCAGCCCTGTATGATTACCATTCATAAGAAGGGCATAGCTCATTTGTGTTTGTCGTTCTAGGCTCATTGCTTCTTAGCATGTGTAACAACCACCTCACTGAAAGATGTCCTGGGTTCAACTTCCAAATGTACAATGATGACACAATCATTTATGCATCAACCAGGACATTTAGCAAAGGTCACTGACCAGCTCACTGATCCTTACAATCTGCGGTCATTGGTACAGTGGCACAGAACGACAAATAATAATGTGATAATTAAAAAATAAAGTGGGTACAAACCAAAACTGGGCGGGTGACCAGACAGCAGACACACACACACACACACACACACACACACACACACACACACACACACACACACACACACACACACACACACGCATGAAGCAAATCAGATGATGTAAAAACAGGGCTTAAACACACAAAGATCTAATCACTGACCACGTAGATTGCACATTTTAATTTTACTTACGTCCTCGTGATCATATTTTTATATTTCTTTCTTATGTCTTTGTGGATATATATATATATATATATATATATATATATATATATATATAGCAGGTGCTCCTACAGCATTACATCATCATTTAACTTAATCATATTTTTTTCTAGTACATTTATCCAGGAATTTGATAAGAGATTCTGGCCAAGTTGAGTGCTTTATTCTCTATAAAACACAAAACAAGTTTGAATTTCATTCATGATTTCCTGTGATGTTGGTATCCCTCTTTTTTTTTAAAGGATTTATTTTCAAATGCATGAAAAGCAGATGTGTGTTGTGGATGATGGGCGTCTCTGCAGGTCTTCAGGTCATATTTCTCTGCAATTTTTTTATTCTCTTCTTCTCGAAGACGTGCTGTAATCAGGCCTGGGTCCAGATGTCAGAGAGCAGAGAGCTGCCACTAACCAAAGTCTCTATTGCTGCCTCACACACACACACACACACACACACACACAAGTAAGCACTCAGCTATACAACCATTTACTCCCTCTCCCCTGTCCTTCAGCTGCACAGCCACGGTCGTCATGACAACAGAGAGGCTAATCTCCAGTGGACACAGAAAGAAAGCGAGAGAGAGAAAGTGCAACTGCTTGCACAGTGCTTCTGAGGAGGAGCGAGAGTGTTTGATGAAGAGATGCAGCATATTTCAGAGAGTGTTTAATAAATGAAGTGTGTGAGAGAAAGGGAGACACGTGCATGTGCGTTGCAGCCACTTTTTAATTGGAGGCATTAATATGAGAGCAGACGTCTCATTTAAAACGTGTACAGTTTTGCATTATGTAAACCACCACTAATCCATTCATCCCTCCTCCAACCTCTGAATCCATCGCCCCTTCGTTTCCCCCATTCCTGACCTTCAGTGTTTTGTAAAATCATTTCCTGCATCAGTCTTCCATTTCTCACAAACTCTTAAATTGAATCCATCCAGCCTCTATGCAATTAATCCGTCTTTCCTTTCCAGAATCCTTTCTTCTCTCGCCCTCTTTTTTGTGGCTCCATCCCTTAAAAATGTCCTTCCTTTCCCTCTTCTGTCTCCCTCTCCATCCCTCCCACAATTCCTAAATCTTACAGTCATCCTCTCTCTCTCTCTCTCTCTCCACTTTTTCTATCAGTCTTTTCATCCTGAATCATCGTTTCTGTCTTTCTCTTTCGCGCGCACACACACACACATTCACACACACACACACTCATTTCATTCCTCCTCTAAATCCGACCCTCTTCCTCTATCTGCCTCACAGTTTTCCAGCTCCCTTGGTTCCCCCCTCCTTCTCTACACAACTTCCATCCCAGTTCCACACATTCCTAAATCCTCAACCCTCTGTCACACACACTACACACACACACACACACACTCTAAGGCCTCACATATGTTCTGGCTGATTAGGCTGGCAGCAGAGCCACAGGGCAGCGGCCGACTGGAGGAGAATGGAGGGAAAAGGGAAGTGATGTTAGGGGAATATTGATGGATGGAAGAAAGGACAATGATTGATGGGGGGATGAATGTCACATAGGTGGAAATCTGATTTCCCCCCCCTCCCCCTCCCCATCCTCCTTCCTCCTCAATGAGGAAACTCGCTGTTTTCATTGAAAAACAATCACGCTGCTCCGTGAGCTGCTGCATGAGCCCGCAACTTTCTCTGCTGTAGAGAAGAGAAAGAGAGTCTGAATTTCTGCTGATTAGTGTTATCAATGAGATAATTGTCAGCGTATTTTGCTTCTGTAGAGAAAAGCAATTATAAATAGTAAAGTAGTAGAGTTAATAGAGTGGTTGATACACACATGTCCACACTGTAAAATCATCACCTTAAAACCAACTGGCATTATCCTGAATGTTATTTTTACAGTAGCAGTGATGTTCTATTTAACTCTGTTTAACACAGTAAATAGCTGGTGATTTCACAGCAGTTTTAAACTGTATGGAAGCCATGAGCTGCCATGCTTGCGGTTATTATTTTAATGCTTGAGATCCCGCATTAATTATGTTGTGATCTCTGGATAACAAAACCTGTTTTCTCATGATAACGAGGCAATTTATCAAGTGCAGTGAAGCCGACGATGCTCAGCCAGCTTCTGTTGCCAGCTGTCAACTAAGCATCTATTGCATGAAATATTACTTAGACATGGGAAAAAAGATGTTTTGAATGTTTTTATTACATTAAATGGCCTAAATAATAGATATATTTAAAAAATATAGAGTAGAAGAAAAGGTTGTGAACTTATTCCCATGATAGGTGATGCTATTTAAGTCAATGGGACTCCATTAGGTTGTAGGCACTAGGAATTTTCTGTATATATATATATATATATGCAATGTAAAGCTTTACACACATTATTAAACACACTGTATTGTGTCATTTACACTCAGCATTAATTAATAACTCAGTTGTTTCTGCATTAAAGCTTCTATCTTATCTAAATATAGGTTTCAAGAACAAACTTTGAGTTAATGAAATAATTCATTTGTGATCTTGAGATAACCATTAAATGAAAATGGTGCCCAAGGCCTCCATACACCACTTAAGGCTTCCATATGTTTCTGCCACTTTCTGCTCTATTTTTATCATTGATCCTTGAGTCCAATGTAAATTAGACCTGCAGAAACTCCCTTTTTACTGGGACAAATGCCTGACAGTGAACTGATAGAGAACCAGCAGCACAATGTCTGTTTATTACATTGTTTAGGCTTATGGATTTATACAATTTAATTACTTTTGCATGATCAATTTCATTCCTCATTTATTTTGATCAAAATAACTATCATGATTACAATATTCTTTATTCTTTTAATGACTATCTCTCACTTACATAAGCATGGAAAACCACATACACACTCACACAGACAGCAAGTCACTGCATATTCTGCCTTAATTTATGAGATGTATTGATTTTGATGCATTGATTTTTTAAGCTTTGGCGAAATTGTCACCTCACATCCGTGCCAATAAAGCTTTGAAATAAACTGAAGTGAGTTGAATTGAGAGAGAGAGAGAGAGAGAGAGAGAGAGAGAGAGAGAGAGAGAGAGAGAGAGAGAGAGAGAGAGAAAGAGAGGGAGAGTAGCGCAGCTGCAGAGGGCTGGAGCTGCGGAAAGGAGCGGGAGCGGACACGGGCTGCAGCCGGATCCCTGCAGCCGGAGCGCGGGCGGCATGAGAGGCGGGAGTCGGGGGTCCTCCGGTTGACCGAACGGGAAAGTTGATATACGTCCGAGAGATTAGTCACGCACGCCAGCCACGCACATTCACACTTTAGGAACAGCGGGGGATGCATTACGTCATAGCCTCCCGTCGCCCTAGATGACCGGATGATGCAGGGCTGCAGGACCAGACCGGGGACGGATCCCGCCGCTTCTTCCGCCGCCGCCGCCTCCACCGCCGCCGCCGCCGCCGCTCTCGGGCGCCCGGCGGCGGTGACGCCCCGACCGGTCTGATGGCTCCTCTCGCCCCGGGCGGGAAAGAGACACAGCGGTCGCCGCGGCGCGCGAGGCAAGCGGGCAGCGGGTTTCTGGGAAGTGACGTGGTGCTCGCGCCCCGCGAGAAGGCACCACGGTGCGGTTGTCGTGCTTTTCACAGGAGGGACGGAGCGGGAAGGGGAACATGGCCGCGCAGTCGGACGGCGGCAAAGCCGGGTGCGGCGGCGGCGGCGGCGGCGGCGGGTTCGCGCAGCTGTACGACGTCGACGGCGACGAGCCGCTGGACTCCGCCGCTATCCACATCTGCCAGTGCTGCCGCTCGTCCGCGTGCTACTGGGGCTGCCGCTCCGCCTGCCTCGGCTCTCTGCTCGGGGGGGGGCAGCCCGCAGTCGGGGTCGGCGTCCGGGAGACGCACTGCCCGCCCCGGGAGCAGCTGTGGCTGGACTGCCTCTGGATCATCCTCGCCCTCCTCGTCTTCTTCTGGGACGTCGGGACGGACCTGTGCCTGGCGGTGGACTACTACCGGAGGCAGGACTACCTCTGGTTCGGCCTCACGCTCTTCTTCGTGCTGGTGCCGTCGGTGCTGGTGCAGATACTGAGCTTCCGCTGGTTCGTGCAGGACTA
Source organism: Eupleurogrammus muticus (assembly GCA_036785175.1). Taxonomy (NCBI): domain Eukaryota; kingdom Metazoa; phylum Chordata; class Actinopteri; order Scombriformes; family Trichiuridae; genus Eupleurogrammus; species Eupleurogrammus muticus. The sequence continues at coordinate 3,244,904 of JAYKQN010000024.1, forward strand.
CACCGGCGGGGGGCTCGGGGAGGTGGAGGGGCTGACCAAGCGGGGGGCGGTGGCCCTGGGCTGCCTGTACCCCGGCAGGGACCGGCTGCAGCTGGCCACCATCTGGCTGTGGCAGGCCATCATACACATCCTCCAGCTGGGGCAGGTGTGGAGGTAAGCACACACACACCTGATCACACACACCTGATCACACACCTGATATCAGCCTGTCATGCACAAACAAGCATAGCATAAACACACGCCCCTGATCTCGACCTATAACCACACACACACACACACAAGCACATACACACTGAGTGCAGCTAATGGGTGGAGAGGGGTGTCCAACTGATAAAGCCAGAAGAAGAGGAGAGCCCTCCTCGCTCTGACAGGCACTGGAGGAGGACGAGGAGTGCAGCTTCTCCTCCTGCAGTCCAGCCAGGATCCGTGGTGACAGACTCAGAGGTTCCGCCGCTTCGCCGCGTCACACAGAGTTTGGTCTCACAGAGTTTTTTTTTCCTCCCTTTCTTCTTTTTGTGGGTCACCTTCTGAAGAGTGGATTCAGCAACTCGCACTCTCCGTGCGGGCAAAAAAAGGAGCAGAGATTCAATGGCGGTGAGGAGGAAACGCCACTGACCCTATTCACTACAGATGTAGTAGCCACAGGGTTACTATAGTAACCATTTATACACACATTGACCCCATAGAAACTACACACAGATTGTTTTTAGGTGGGAGCTGTCCAAGGTGCTGGAGTCTACTTCAGCACCATGGACAGAGGCAGTCAGGGTTCTTCAAGAATGAGGACTCATGGCTGTGTATGTGTGTGAGCGTGTGTGTGTGTGTGTGTGTGTGTGTGTGTGTGACCAGTGTAAAAACGGTGTCACGGCTCTTCCCATGAGTGTCAGCATGCATGGAGAGGTACAAAGAGGGAAGCATCTGCGCTTCTGGCAACATATCCCTCGCTCTCTCTTTTTCTCTCTCTCTTTCTCTCTCTATCTATCTATCTATCTCTCTCTTTCTCTTTTACACACACACACACACACAGTTGGACATGGGTAGGTGCTAATTGAAGCGCTAAAAGCACTGGTGAGAAAAAACAAACACAAACATGCACCCTTTTGCTCTCAAACACACGCATGTCTTTCCGTTGCTGTTTTCTTAGGCTGCAAGGTCCTTAGGTTCATGCTTCATATGTGTGTGCGTGTGTTTGTCTGACAACAGACATATTGGTAGCAGGAGTGTGCAAGCTTTTCTTTGGCCTCCAAGCCCTCGATACAAGGGCAGCTTTCAGTCTCTTGTTCCTGCCCCATCCCTCTCTCTCTGAGAAGACTCCTTAATGGTGTCCACTTGCCTCTGGGCGGACAGCAGGGAGAGTAGAGTGATGACTGTATATGCGTGTGTGTGTGTGTGTGTGTGTGTGTGTGTGTGTTTGCATCCTGCTGTGAAAGGGAAGGGGGGGATTTGCTACTCTGCACCTCTGCTTCAGTCTTTCCATGGTTGTAGGGTTAAATCAACCCCCACACTCACAAACACACACTCCATGCACTCACCCCCTCCGTCTGCAGAATGGACTCTCCTACCTGGATGAAGTGGAGGAACGGGAGGAAGAAAAAGGAAAAAGAAGGGAAGGGAGGGAGGGGGTTGTTTGTGGTTGAGGAAATGGTACAGCCTGATTGAGACAGATCGCTTAGAGACGGAGAGGCTGTGGAGAGAGGAGGGAGGGGGGCTGCACATGCACAATGGGCGTGAAGCAGGGGGGAGGGGAAAGAGAAGAAGAGGAGAGAGGGAAAGGGAGGAGTGAGAGTGGCGGCGGCCGGGCGGGGGGGAGGGGGGAAGATTTACTGTATTCTGCACATATGATTTTGCGAATCTGGAAACCAGGGACACTAAAGTGGCCGTCGTGGTCGCCCGCCACGCCACCGCGGCGGAGCCTCAGTCCTTCTAACCCACAACGCGGGCCGCCACACTTTCTGTTGACAAATGTTTAAACAGGCGAACAAACGATGGTGCTTCTTTACCCTTCGTTGATCTTGAGTCAAGGGCAAACTCCATTCTGCTGTTTCCACCTTAATTCAATGCTGCAGAAAGCCGTCAGTTCAGCTTTGAGTGGTTCGTTAAGGGGTGTTCACGTGTGGGATGTCAGCGCGTGCAGGCACTTTTTTCTGTGGATGGTGCATTATTTATGTTATGTGAATTAGGCCTGTCTGTTTTAAACCAGATGGCTGTGATAGCTTTACATATAGAGGCATGCATAATGCAGGAGCAGACGCAAACACTCAGTAGTGAGGCAGGGAGGCAGGAGGATATCATTAGAGTACATGTGTGCACATGTGCTTTTACGCATACGTGCATACACGCACACACACACACGCGTGTGCACGCACCCTCTCTTGGTGAGTGCCCTGAGGCATTCTTAATTGAAATCCCTGCCTACGTCCCGCCCACACACTCTGTGGCCTAACAAGTCGACAAATCCAGCCGCTGTGTGTGAAACAAACTCGTTTTATGGTTGTTTGTTCACAACGAGTTTCAATCAAAGATCAACCATAATAAAGCCTTAAAATATTTATAGCACGAGTTCAAGAAGGGCTGTACATAATAGCTCTTACAATTCTGTTTGCTTTATTTGTCAAAAGAGGAAAAACACAAACAGATATATTGGTGTATACTCTTATATAATGTTGTAGCATGTAGTTGATGTGTTCATTGTCTTTATCTGCACTTTTGTCTTATACATGGAATTTTCCAGTAACAAACATTAACTCATTAACAGGATGGAATGTAATTTTTTACCTGATTATTCCATTAATGTTAATGAATAAAAATGATCAGAAAATAGTGACTTCATGGCTGCAAATAAAGATTTTTCTTAAACCAGAAAATACTCACAACTAAGAAGATGAAACCAAATAACTGGACATTTTCATTTGATTTACTACTACTACTGATAATAATCAATAATAATAAATTATAATAATATAAATTATAATAATACACTTTATTTGTTGAGCACTTTTCATTAAGAAATGCAGCAAGTATTTAGATAAATATGTTAAACATGATCTTTTTCTAATGAACTAATTGTTGCAGCTCTAATAATTCAACAGAAGCCAAGGCGACATTTTCAGGTTACATTAAGGTTATTGTCATATGCAGTGGGGATTCACCTCATTGCATTTTTACATTTTAAGCCTTTTTACTTCCTTGAGCAAGTTCTAGATTATCAAAATAGTTGCCAGCAGAATTTTCCTGTCGACTGAGAAATCACCGTTTGTGTCACCGTTAATTGGGCGAAGTCCATCAAATTGGATCACATCAGGTGTGAAACTGAAGTTTTAACCCATAATTAGGGAGAAATAAATGAAAGTTGAAAAGCAGGTGCTGCTTAATAATTAGCCTACCTCTGGCCCCCTGCAGGTACATCAGGACGCTGTATCTGGGCGTCATGTCACGCCGGCAGAAGGAGCACCAGCGACGCTGGTACTGGGCCATGATGTTCGAGTACGCCGACGTCAACATGCTGCGGCTGCTGGAGACCTTCCTGGAGTCGGCGCCCCAGCTGGTCCTGCAGCTCTGCATCATGATCCAGGAGAACCGGGCCGAGACACTGCAGTGTAGGTGGAGCGCTGGCGACCCGACACGTTTGTGGGCAGTCAGTCGTCTGTAAACACGCGATGTCATGTGGAGCATGAAAAAAAAACGTATAAATCAGCAGCTGCACAAACAGGGATGAGCAGTTTTCACATGTTGTGCTCAGTAATATGTGGCTGCAGGTGTTTGCATGATTTTCACATGTGAGTGTTGCAGGGGCTGGGGGCAGGTTGTTAAAAAACGGGTACGCTTGGCAGCTAAAAAACATCCTAAACTGCCCTCTAGTAGATAAAACACATGTTAAAGTGCCTTCTACGAGCCAGAATGCATGCAGGAAATGCAGCCTTGGTTCTCTACCTTTTTGGCCTGTGACCCCTGAAAATACAATCTCCCTTTGATTAATCGAGTTATCCTGGCCACCCACTGCTGTTATTCATCCTCATCACACTGGAGTTTTGGGACAGTTCTGCTTGAGACTCATACTTTAAGGTGTCATTACCAAATGCTGCTATGCTTATTTAGGGATGTGCCCACATTATTACACAAACCGCCCCCAGTGACTCAACATCCTTTTGCACCAACTCCTTTTATTGTTTACAAATATCTGAATCACTAATTCAGTGATTCACTCCATCAAAAAAGCATCCACCTCCTCTTGTCCTTCTTCTGTGACCGGCCCTGTCTCTCCCTGCAGGCATCTCCTCCCTCGCCTCCCTCCTGTCTCTCGCCTGGGTCCTGGCCTCCTACCACAAGCTGCTGCGGGACTCGCGTGACGACCAGCGCAGCATGAGCTATCGCGGGGCGCTGCTGCATCTCTTCTGGCGCCTCTTCACCATCTCGTCCCGCGTGCTCTCGCTGGCCCTGTTCGCCTCGCTCTTCCACATCTACTTCGGCATCTTCGTGGTGGTGCACTGGTGCGCCATGGCCTTCTGGGTGGTGCACGGCGGCACCGACTTCTGCATGTCCAAGTGGGAGGAGGTGCTCTTCAACATGGTGGTGGGCATCGTCTACATCTTCTGCTGGTTTAATGTGAAGGAGGGAAGGACACGCCACAGAATGGTGGCGTACTACATCGTGGTGTTGGCCGAGAACACCATCCTCACAGGGCTGTGGTGAGTTAGGAACAACCCCAATTCAACCTTTGCCCTCAAGTAGCATTTTCTAAATTCTTGGAAGCCGGGTGCAATAAATACAATATCTTGTAATGTAAACAAACAAATACCTTAGAAAAACAAATAGGAGAAATCCCAAGAGAGACCATTCTAGAAAGGACCCCCCCATCCTTGGGCGATTTGGTGTGTAACAGAAGCTGTAGAAGGGAAAAAAGGCAAATGAGCATCGGTGTTATAGAAAGTTCAATTTAGATGCTGCATAATAGTGGATCCCTGACTTTTTCCATAGATCATTTCTCATATGGAGGAAGGAGGACCAGGTGTGGGGTGATTGGGTGGAGCTAGGCTGAAGTCTTTTTTTTAGGTCTTAATGCATCGTCCTGCCCCCCCCTCCCTGCAGGTACACGTACAGGGACCCTGCACTGACCGACTCCTACGCCGTCCCGGCGCTGTGCGGCGTCTACCTGACGTTCGCCGGCGGCGTCCTGGTCATGCTGCTGTACTACGGCTTCCTGCACCCGGCCACTGCCCACCTGCAGCCCAGCCCCGCCTCCTCCTGCTGCGCCCAGCTGCTCTGGGGCCTGCCCTTGCCCCCCTCGGCCCCGCCCACCGCCCCGCCCACGCCGGCCCACATGACCAAGTCACAGACGGAGGAGGACGTGGCCGAGACGTGTCTTCCCGTCTTCCAGGTGAGGTCGGCGCCCCCCTCCTCCAAGCCCGAGGGCCCCCTCATAAAAATCGACATGCCCAGGAAGCGGTACCCGGCGTGGGACGCCCACTACGTGGACAGGCGCCTGCGGAGGACTATAAACATCCTGCAGTACATAACGCCGGCCGCCGTGGGCATCCGCTACCGGGACGGACCCCTGCTGTATGAACTCCTGCAGTATGAGTCCTCACTCTGACACACACACACACACACGTCAGCTCACACACACATGCACATACACATAAGCACATGTGCACTGTAGAAAGAGAGAAGATTAAGAAACACATTCACAGTGTCGCACCCGCTGAGAGCACACAGACACAAAAGCAATCTGACACACTCTGATGCACCCACACACACTCACACACACTCACACACACACACACACAAACCCACACATTCCTTGCGGGTACTTGAGACCTGCGAGTTTCATGGCCATGACTCAACCAGCCGCTTCATCTCATCTTTTTCTCGGTGTCTCTATCTCCCGCCGCCCTTTTTATCCGTTACCCTTCATTTCACATCACGCATCCGAGCTCCACTGTGAAGAGGAAGAAAACAAACAAAAAACAAATTTAAAGAAAATTAAGAAGAAAAAAAAAGAGCTTTCACGCCGGAGTCTTTGACCGCCCGCATGCCGTTTACGTTGCACACACACACACACACACTCTCACGTGGGTTTCATTCCAACAAAACGCTGTGACACAATGAAAGAACACAAAGTCACTTTTAATAAAAAGGAGTTTCTGAAACACATCGTCGTTAGTTTAGTCTTAAAGTAGTGTATATATTTTCTCTGTACAGAAAGCTGTTTTTTTATTTTTAATGTGCCGTTACGTGGTCGCCTGGACGCGTCGGTTTTTGATTCGCTGGTCGTCAAGGTTACCAGGCAGAGGAGACAGGCATGATGGGAAAAAATGGAGACGGAATCTAATTCAAAAATTCAAGTTTTGTGCTCTTAAAGGAACAGTGTCACATTTTGGGAGATATGCTGATTCTTTTGGTTAGGTGAGAAGATTAGATAACAAAAGCAGAAAGAACGAAAATATAGGGAAAAATTATGGGGGATATAAAACAGGCCACATGAAACTTTGATGATATGATGTTACATATGTCACATTGGGCATTTATCATAAGTGTATTTCTCATTCAAAAATGAATCAGCTTGGCATTTTCTTTACGCATTTAGTAGCACATATTTTGCCTTTTTATTTGGATTTCCTTAGCATACATCATAGTTATAACCTTGCTGGTTAGGTTTTTTTTAATTATGTGAATAACAGAAACTATATTGATTAAAAAATAAGTGAATTGCCTACATTAATTGAGGTTTTCCATGACTGTTTTAAGGTTAAAAGCCTGATGTGACATATGTCACCATAGTGTTTTCCAAACTTGTAACTAACTTTGTATCAATTTATTCAATAATTGTGGTCAGCTGAGGATAAATGTAATATACAACATGTTATTAAATTGTTAGAATTGTTAATTAGTCAGCCTGCACACCAGGTTGCTCAGTATATGTCTACATGAAATTAATAAATTTGATATTAAATGGGGGCACACCTTACGGTCAACTAGAAAGCGTATGTAAGCATATTCCAAGATATGTCTAAAACTGTTCCTTTAATGAAAAATTCTGTCATTTCCCAGCCTGGACCTTATTTCTCATCTATTAGAATCGAGAATGATCTGAGCTCAATTCTCAATTTGGTCCAATATTGAGCAGGAACTAGCAGCCCACTTCACATCCAACGTTTGAAAAAATCTAATTAAAATCAAGAAAAAAAACATTAAATAGCTTATCTACTATATGCAACACATTGAAAACAAACATTTTACTGACTAAAGCTATTTTTACTTACAGATGTAATCTCTGTATGATTACATGGAGCTTGAGCCAAACAGGGGACAGATGGAAGATTTGAGTGTAAAAGCAGGCTGTTCAACATTAAATTAACAAGTAGCATCAATAGCGGACAGGAGGGAGGAGAAGTCATTGAAAGGGTTTTGCCATAAGAATTTCAATTTCATATTGAAGGGGGAAAAAAGAATATCTGATAGTGTTGGTTACCTCGTGAAAAACACTGACCGAGATGAGTTTTCAACAGAAAGAGCAAGTACACGACTAATAATGTTTGATCTGTGTGTACTCCAGCTCTCTGTGTGTGATGTCTGAATCATGCCGTTCCCACGGTAACAGGGATGCCGCCATTCGAAGCTGATATGAAACGGTTTTGGGTTCCAGTCGTCATAGCCCTTCACGATGACTTCTCCTCTTTCCACGTCCACCAAACTCCTCCGAGAAAAAAACGCCCACGGCTGCGCTGTGATGTGTTGGTCATTATTTATCTTTTAGCGTGTTGGGCCGTTTTCAGACGGTGCGGTTAGAAAACATGAACACACACACACACACACACACACACACACACGCTTCTTCAAACACGAGAAAGAGAGAAAGAAAGATATTGCATTTAAAAGCTGTGAAAAGGGTTACTTTAGCATATTTTGAAGTTATGTTCTCTTATTTTTCCTTCTCTTTTATTAGGTAAAACTTAACTATCAGAATCTTTGATAATTGATTAAATCAGTATTAATGGGGAAAAAAAACCCTAATATGAGGATCTCATTCTTTTCACTGTTTCATATCATAGTTAAATTGAAAACTTTTAGAATTGTGGCTGTTGTCAGATAAAAAAAAGTAATTTAAAGACATCACCTCAGGCTCTGAGGACATTTATCTCTATTTTGTAGGATTTTATAGACCCGTAGTTTCACAAAACTCATGTGTCCACTGGTGCTACCACCTATAGCAAAAATACAGAGATTCAGTGAGACTACTGTCACGATGAACTATTGGACATTATGAATAATACTTAAAACCTTAAGTTATTCAATAATCATGTGAGAATAAAGCCAACGTTATAGTGTAAAGAAATAAATAACATTAAATTGTTTTTTTGCAGTCCTGTTCTTCAAGATTCATAGTGTAATGCAACCCTTCATAATAGATGAAACAAGCACAGCAAATTGATGATTGACTAATTAAAATATTTTTAGGTAAGTGATAATAACACGAAAAATGTTGAAGTATCCCTTTAGATTTGAGCAATGTGAACAGGCTTACGTTACTTTTCTGTGGTGCTAAAATAGTCGAACATAAAAAGGGGGAAGGGATAAAAAAAAAGACAAATCAGTTCATTGGCTGCAGCAGCAGCATCAGCGTTCATATGGTGCGGCGCGCTCGAGCTCCAGAGTCGATTGGCTGCTAATCCCGACTTCATATGGTGCAGATATGGAAAACACACACACGTCCATACGGTGCAAAAAGGGCAGATTGTCTCTCCGAATTCTATGGTGCAACTTCAGTACTGCCTTCAGTTATCGCCCAAGGCTGTGCCAAAGGCTCCGTCCAGTGGACAACTTGCTCTTCCTGTCCTGCGAGAAGCTATGCAAGTCTCCGTCAGCGGGGGAGATGTGCTTAGTTCACACACTCGCAACACGCACACACACACACACACACACACACACACACACACACACACACACACACACACACAGACAGACAGACAGGGTTTTCTTTAGCAGGGAGATACGCTTCACATGCAACCACATGGTGAAAAAGTTGTGTAAAACATGGGATAGATCCCTACCTCACCGCTTGAACACGTACACACACTCACACAACAACAACGTCCAACGGTCCCTTTCCCCCTTTATAATTTGGGAACAATATTCACATGGTGCTATCGAGTAAAGCTGGATGTTTTTTTTTTTGTATAGTTGTGGTCACAGTGATATGATATGAAGATTTTAGCCAAATATGTTTAGAGAATCTGAGTGTTTGACATGCAGATTGATTGAATGGTCGTGCAATTCAATCAATCTGTTTCCATGTGTAGAGAGTGTACATAAAAACAGCAACACCTTCTGTATCTGTGGATCGCATCACGGTGAAAGCTATAATGCCTTATCCACTCGACAGGAGTGGAGGGGGGTTTTCTCTCTTTTTTTTTAAGCAATCAAACAATAGAAGGGTGGTGCTACTTTTTGGTACACTCTGATTAGGGCACGGCACTCCACATCAATGTCAGAGCACATCGATAAACGAAGAAAAAAACGTCCTTGTGTGTGTGAGCACGTGGAAGCCGAACTGTGTGCCGTCTATATAGAGCACAGTCAGGCATTAACATTTAGTGTTAGTCTCACAGGTCGTGCTCGTGAAAATTTCTTGCATGAATGTTCTAGACTTGAGCTAAAAAAAGAAGAAAAAAACAAAGAATGAAAAGAAATGCGGAGGCTTTCGAGGTTTGAAGATGAGATCCAGAGCAGCTGCCCCACTAGCTCCCCTCGATCCCGCCCGGCACTGACCTCTGACCTTTTCCTGACCCAAACCATAAGCCCCTCGCACCCCTGCTATTCCAGCCAACCAGAGATCAGGTGTAACATAGCCAAAATCAGGTCTGACCAAACCAAAAAAGGAATAAAAGAATTGATTTCCATTCCGATCACGCCTCACGCTGCTGGTCCACGCTCGCAGTCGAGTCTGGGCCGCTTCGCGTGAATTATCAATGCAGCCCTTTTGTCACTACTGTATGGCTACATGTCCACAGCTATGCAAGGTTACAGACAGAAAAGTTCCACGCTGGAAAACCCTTTCCCAAAAAAAAAAAATGTTCTCATTTATCTTTTGTTTTACTATTATTTTGTGCCTTTTGTTTTGTTTTGTAACAAGGACGTGAAGAAACAATAAAACCATAATATATTAACGAATTAAACTTATGTATTGTGCAACAATGCACATGGGGGAATAGTGTAATGTACATTTAATTTACCATGAGAACAACTGGGATGGAGGATAAAACCTCCCGAGGAATGTGAGTCTCATTGTTAAAAAAAACTTTTTTTTCCTTTAGATATTAAAAAATCACAGATTTTAACAAATTTTCCACTATCAGGGTCTGCAAAGCATATGAGGCCTGTGATTAGGCTACGTGTGTGTGAGTGTGTGTGTGTTTGCATGTGTGTGTGTGTGTGAGTAACGCTTCATATGCTTTTCTTTAGCCAAAGTTTCACTTGCTTGGTCTGGAGCTGTGAAAAGTATCATTACTCATCATAGTTTTGTGGAACTCGAGGCCAGACGCTGAGCTGTTTCTGATCTCAGACCAGTTTCTACCAGACCCGAGTCCGACTTCGGCTGGAAATCCTTCCCGTTTTAAACCCGAGGACATTGGCACAAACACTTGAAATCAATCATGTGGGGGGGAAAAAGGAGGAAAAGCAGAAAGGATTTCAGTTATTTGACTCGGGTCTGGATACTATAAGCACAGGGCAGGGTCAAACTAGAAACCTTAACGTGGATGTATCTATACGATGTACAATGAGCTTTTATTTTATCTACTGTGTTCTTTAGCTTAGTGGGGGGGTAGCTTTAGAGATTTCGATGTGCAAAAAGTAGCTTTTTTTTTTCCTCGTGGTTGGCATTTTTGATTGTAAATACCTTTATATCTGGTAATCCTCAGTTCGGATCTATGTTCAATGAGTTCTCTTAGATGGCTCTTTTTCTGATGTACCCATAGTAAATGTTCTTTATAAATATCCAGAATGTACCGCGAGAGGAGAGTCTGTGCCATCGTGTTGTCCTGAGTATAAGCACACTGATATTAGACCTGTAGGCACGGTGATGTTTGTGGAGACGATTTGCCAGACAGCCACGCACAAGATTTGGCTCTGTTAACCTTTACTCTCTTAATTCAACTCAATACAAAGCACAACGGCTAAAATTCCACTCATCCCCACTGTCTTAGGATGGATGCGAAAAGAAAATGCTTTAAAAAGGAAAATCAGACAACTAAAGAGTCACATATGACACTGTTAAAATGTACATTTGGGACTCTGGATGTGATTATAAAGGCTTGTAGCTCATAAGCACATATTCATAAGCACATGTTTCACAGAAGAACAAAAAAGAAAAGCTGTCGGGCTGTCTGGCTGAACATCTCAGGACTTCACCGTACGAAGCGGCGGCCGCCGTCATCAACCGTGTCCAAATCGCTCCTGCGTCAGCTCATAAAACATCAATCAGCAAACTTCTGGTCTTTTTTTTGGGGAGGGGGGGAGGGTAACTGAATTCCCATCGAATGTCTCTTGACCAACCACAAACGGGGGAAAAAAACAGGGGAGAAGCGAGACGACATAATGTGTAATCTCCAGGTTTGTCTGTGTATTCTGTGTCCAACGATAGCGTAAAAGCATTCTGGGGAAGAGTTGAATGATATTTTCAAGTGGCTCTAGGTGGCCAGCGTTAGAAAATGTGTTATTTTTGTTACAATACCTCCTGAAAAATAAAAGTCTATTTATCTGTGAAGAGACAAAGATTTACAATAATACAGAGGACTACATAGAAATTATGACAGATTTTAAAGATGTAAAACAGATATAAATGAAAACATGTACAGTTCATTTGGTTTTGAACACGATACAGAAATGTATATGTGTCAGTACGGAATTTGATTTTATATATTTACCATTTTATTACATTGTAATGTTGTGACTGCGATGGAGAAAAAAAAATATAAAGGAATATAAATTAATTTTTCCAAATGTGTGTCGCTCTTCCTTTCCATTCATAAGGGATTTTTTTTTTAATGAATCACAACTCAAAATTCAGATTTCCAAGCAGCTTTATTCATTCTGAAATCTCATTAGCAGGTTTTGCATAGTACTAAAAAGGACCTTTTTTTACACCTCTAAAAACTGGAAGAACTAAAAACAGTAACTTCAAGGGTGAAACACAAATAGAGTGCAAACAACGCAGGTTTCATTTAGCATTTTATCATCACAAACACATCAATATAAATATGATCACTGGAAAAATGAGACCATCTTGTCAAGACCGCAGCTCCTATACTGCATTTTATACCTTGTCACAGGATCAAATGTGTTTATTTGCTGTGACAGTATAGTTAGAAGTAGGAAACATACCGGCAATAACAATACTGCTAGAGCGAGTCGTTGAGAATGGTCTCATTTGTGTATGGCGATATATCAAGGCATCGAGTCATTTTTACAGCAGCCGGAGGCTCGTTACAAACGCAATCACATAAATAAAAGCACAAACAGTGTATACACACGCTTTAAAAGATAAGACCAGCGATATTCTACAGACTTATTGTCAACAAATTCCATGAGAATACCTAAATCAGTTTTAGCAAACCTTACTCAGACGGGAGCAAACAGTATTTGTTAGGGACTATTTCCTGCTGCGGATTAATACATAATTGATGTTATAGTGAGTCAGAGTCAGAAAAAACTGCAGCAAGTGTGTGGTAGTGAAGGAAAATGCAGTGGTGGAATGTAAATAAGTACATATACTCAAGTACTGTATTTAAATACTATTGTATGTATTGGAACTGTCTATATGAGCATTCCCATGTAAGAAATCAAATAAATGAAAGTTTGTGGTGCAAAGAGAACTAAACATCATCTCATATATATATATATATATATATAGAGAGAGAGATTTTATAAGATATAGCTTTACAGATAATAACTGTTAATTTTATTGTTTTCATGGAATTCTTTGCCAATAACATATAGAATATATTACAGCTAGACTTATCCTTTAGCCTGTCATCATCACCTTCTGTGTTCTACCTCAGCAGCAACAGACCTGATCCCTAAAAAACACCAATATGCCCTGGAGCATTAAAAAAAACAAAAAAACAATGGACTCCAACTCTAAAATCATGACCTGAACTGGTAAGATTGCTAAAATATAGGTGTTCCAATGCGTAACTACGATTTTGTTTTAGTTCCCTTTGTCTAATTTTAGATGTTGGTAAATAGTCTTTGGTATGATTTATACAGAATAGTATAGTACAGAAAAAACTACACTTTTGCATAGAAATTTCAACATTACTCCTTAATGTGACATTGAAGGCTAAAATTTTATATTAAACATGTTTAATATGATTTCAAATGTGACTTTTTTATGGATGGATATGCAATTAAAGCATTATTAAATTGATTTCAGCGCAACGAATAACCCTAAACAGTAAGAGTAGGTATAGAAAGCTGAGGAATAAAGAACATTAAAGCTAAAAAAGATAAAAACCTTTCTTCTTCAAGAAACCCAGGATCTCAGTGAGACACAATATAAATCTTAAATAAGCAAATGGCTCCCTCTGCTGACAAAAAGTAACATTACAAATATAGCAAAATTCACAAAATTCCAAAAGCAAACCATTAAATTAATCACTTTTTTTTTTTAAATCGCCTGAAATATTTTCATCATTATATATAATCAATATTTCCTATAAAACTTCTAAAATTTCTTATCCACAACAAAGCTTCACTGGCTTTTCTTCACATGTTCAAGTCACTTGTAACAGGATTTTTAGCAGAAGTAACATTATGGAGCGTTCATGACAACCCGATTGTTTAGCATTTCTTACATTTGTGCACAACTCCACAGCAGAGGAATCCCATGTGTGGAGACCTAAAGGCTTTTAAAATCTGCATGTGTGCATATGAACACACACACATACACACACACACACACCAGAACGCAGGCTGTGTGTGGCCTCAGTGAGTAGTGCAACACGTCATGTACCTTCTGGAGCAGTGACGGGGGACACGGATCAGCGTGTGACTGCCTGCTTCACTCCAACAAAGGGTCGTCGTCGTCTTCGTTGTAATCGACCTGCAGCCTCCGGAAGGATCTGGGGCCCAACGAGCGCCGCTGGGCCAGAAATCTGAAGAGAACTAAGGCGGGGAAAATATATATATAAGGCTTTCTAGTTTGTTGATGGGAGCCCTGGAGATCACTGTTGCACTTTCACAAATCATGCACCTGCTCCTCCAACTACATTCAGTATTTTTTGTCCTTAAGTCTCAACTACAATTCACTGCTCTCTCGCTACTGGCATTTTTCCTCTCCAATATAAAAAAATAAAAAGCCTCTGGGTGCTTTTATTCTTCCTGCAGGACTTTAACTGCCCTCTGCAGATGTTTTACACACCTGCTGCCAGAGTTTTAACACACTTTCAGAGACAAAAGCACGTGAGACCAATCCGTGCTGCTCTTCAGTTTAAGAACTGATTTGGGCGATTTTATGGCTCATTTTTAAAACTCCTACTAGTGGTTGCAAAATCCCGCCTGGTCACAAAAGGCTGATTGTATTTTTAACGACGCAGTGGTTACCCATTTTATTGTTTCATCTCCTTTTTATGGCTTACTTTTATGTGTCCTGCTCTCATTTCAGTCTCTTACTGTTCCTTGAAAAGTGATGAATAGCGAGGGATGTGCAACGATTCAGACTTACCGGTGATCATGGAGAGTACCAGCAGGACGCCCACCACCAGGGCCACCACCAGGGGCACATTCCAGCAGTTGACGGCAGCCAGCAGACAGCGGGCCCTGGTCAGGGTGCCGTTATTGGGCTTCGGGGGCACCGACAGCAATTGGCACATGAGCGGGTAAATGTCCACGCTCTGTAAGCTGCTCATTTTATAGCCCTGGTGGAAGCTGGGCCCCGTCGCTGCGAGGAAGGGGTGCATGCTGGGTAAGGAGTTGTCGTAGCCGTGATCACCCACTGAGGAGAGGAAAGAGAGAAAGTGTATATTTAGCGTAATAGTGTAAATATGAGTTGAAATAATGTAAGAGGCGTACATCTCGGCAGATTTCCTCGCTGCACGATGGTCCAGCCCTCGTCAGCGATCAGTATGATTGGCTGGATGCGCTCGTTGTTGCGGTAGTGCAGCCTATCAGGAATGGCCTTCCTCAAGTACACAGTCATGTGTTCATGGCACTTTTTCAGCAGGGCAAAGACGGCATCCGGGTCTGCAACAGGAAAGAGGCCTTGATGCGAGCACTTCTTTGGACTTGTAATACCAGCGATTGACATTAATCATGAATGAATCGGGCCTGGTTACCGTTCTTCGGGATGAGGGCCGTGACAGCCGCCAGGTCTACCAGGGTGTAGTTGTCGGGGTGGAGGCAGTCGTCCAGCCGTATGAGGCGCTCCTCCGAGCACTGAGCCATGCCGTGGTCGCTGGTCACCAGCAGGTTAACGCGACCCCAGAGGCCAGTCCGCTTCAGCTCATGCACCAGCAGGCCGACGTTGTCGTCAACCTGATCACACACAGCCAGTCAGGGCCATCAATAAAGTGCTGAACCGTTAAATCCTGCCACGACTAGGCTACTCCTTTATTACATATTTATCATTATTAAAAATCATGTCAAGCAGGGGCACAGATTTAATTGCACTGCTGCTTTAATTTGGCTTTCCTCATATTCATAGATGGAAACTGCAGCTGCAGGGAAATACCGAACATCACATGACCAAAAGGTTATCCAACAAGTAATAAGAAGCAAGGTGAAATTCAAACTATGATGACACTTCATGTACTGCACATAGTTTCATAATTGGCAGGGTTGATCAGAGGAGTGGCTATACTAAAAAACACACACAAGATGTGATAGAATAAAAAAAATGTATGTTAAAAATGATTTGTTCATGCAGCAATACTGAATGGCATTTAAAAGGTATTCTCAAAAAAAGAAACTGACCTTACTACAACTGGGAAGTTCTGAGTTTTTTCCTCTCTGTGGCATGTGGTGTAAGAAAGGAAATAGCTCTAGAAGACAATGTACATTTTACATGGTGGCATCCATTGTCTCCAGTGCATCCATTATTTCCTACAGCAACACAATAGCTCATTTGCTGTAGTTACAACTGTTGACAAGCCAGAAAATCCACTCAGATAAAGATCTCTGTTGGACTTGTCTATCACATGCACCTACATACTTTTTCAATTACGAACCGATTTCAGGAACTTTCAGTGTCTTTGAGACATTTCCTTTCCTAAACCACGTTAAAGTGAACTCCTCTGTGGTTTTGAGTTTAAGTAAAATTCTTCCACAGCTTGTACCTCCTTCAGAACTTTGCTCATGGCAGTGGTGTTGTCAGGTCCAAATTTATGACCCGAGCGGTCAGGTTCCTCCCAGTAGAGAGCTGCAAACATCACTCCTTTCTCCTAAGGGATAAGCCACAGAATGTCAGAAATTAGCTATTCACCCTCCCAGAGGTCAAGTACTGAAACATCACCAAAGTCCTCTTAAGTAGGTTTTAGAAGAGTGAACAAAGCAGAAATGGAAACCTTGGTAGACATTAATCGGAAAACAAAAACGAGTGGAAATGCACTACCGTCCCGTTCCCCAACATCCAGCTGGTCACGTTCCCCAGCCGCTCCTGAAACGTCACGTCCGGGCTGTAGTGCAAAAAGTGCGTCGCCGTGTGGTTGCGGATGGTCACCTCGGAGCCGGGCCACATCACTGCCGCCGTCTTGTAGCCGGCGTCCAGCGCCGTGACCCAGAGCGGCTGCGCCTCGCTCCACCACATCGGGTCGTTGTTGCCGATGTGGAAACTCTTGTTGGTGACAGGGTCGTACATGTTGCTGGCCAGAATACCATGAGACTCAGCGTACAGCCCTGTCACCTGGAGAGGACAACAGATCTTATTTCTACTGAAAATTGTGTGTTTGAGTTTGTTAAAAAGTTTAAAATGTAACAAAACCAAAGCAGTAAAAATATCATACTGTTCAATACTAAAAAAGTGTCACTTTGTAAGATATCCACTTGATTTGATGAGACTTTCATTCCATTGTTTATCCCTTCTTTTCGCAGGTTGACTTTTAAAAAACAGCACGTTTACCAGGCTGTAGTGGTTGGGGAACGTCTTGGTGCTGAAGACGTTGGTGAGCTGCTCCACCAGGACACCGTGGCTGTACAGGCGCTCCAGGTTCGGCATGGGGAACCTCTTCAGGTAGTCGGCTCGAAAACCGTCGAATGAGACCAGCAACAGTGGATGAGGGTCATGCTGAGCTGGAGGACTCTCTGCCGCCACAGCCCGGACACCACACAGGAAGCCCAGAAGTATTTTAAGTAACATCCTAAAAGAAGTGAAAGGGGAGAAAAATTTAAAATTAAACTTATTTCTTTTCACATTAGATGCATTTAACTTGACCTATAGTATAAAGTACAACTTACTTGTGTAATAATATATATATTATTACACAAGTGATTAACATTGATAAAACAAGTTATGGATAATACCTTTTGAGGAATTAAGGCAAAGAGAAGATAATTCAATCTTAAATGTACTGTACCCAAAAATGGATTCAGGGAACACTAAATATAAATATAAGAAGAGCTAACGATCGAAAAAAGAAAAACAGGAAATAAAAGACACTCCTGAAGACACTAAATCTCTTTGCTTACCTAAACTGTGAACAGTTAGGTCCTTTTCACATGCAGAACCACCTTTATGCCAAAATATGCTTTAGCGGCTGACTTCAACTTCGTAGGAAGTGAAACTCACGGCTGGTTAGAACGGATGCTCATTGATATCGTCTGGGGGATGGGCACTCTATACTGGTTAAAGCAGTCCCTATTCATGGCAGGCTTGGCTGTTTCTGTTACCCGTTCTTACATAAAAAAGAATCCTCTGCCCCTCCTCTCATTCAAAGAATTTTCTTTAATGGGTTACTAAGGAGGTCTATAATGTCTGTAAATTTGTAAATTTTCCTGTTTGTGTTTTGAAATGAGGGAGTTAAGCCACTGCAAAAGCAAAGGTCACGAGCTGTGTGATCTCAAAGACGCATGAAATTGACGGCAAATCCAAAGAAATTAGATTGATTACATGACCAAGCAAGGAAACAAATGGAAGAAAGAGAGA
Organism: Eupleurogrammus muticus; assembly: GCA_036785175.1. Taxonomy (NCBI): domain Eukaryota; kingdom Metazoa; phylum Chordata; class Actinopteri; order Scombriformes; family Trichiuridae; genus Eupleurogrammus; species Eupleurogrammus muticus. The sequence goes on from JAYKQN010000024.1 coordinate 3,263,037, forward strand.
CATTGAGTCCCTCTCCCAGCTCCAGTTTGATTCAATTCATTATCTTTAAGACTTTAGCCGGCCTCGGCCGACACAAAACCTCAGAGTTGCCAAAGTAAAATCTAATTTGTTAATATCCCAACTGTAGTGGTGCAAAGTGAGGATGCAACAAATTGAATAAGACAACAAATGCAAATAATTTTCTGAGACTGTGCAAACTACACACTCTCCAGCATGACGCTCTTATTCTTAAAAATATAAGAACTTTCAAATTAATATTTTTATGTCTTACATACATGTTAAAGAAGCATACAAATTACAAAATCAATTCTGAAGCCGCTCAACCACACTGGAGTTTAAACACGTTTTATTTACATATATATTAGGTAAACAAGGCAGTGACGCAACTGTCAACATTGTTCCTTAGATCCAATATAATATCAATTTTGAGAGGAGGTGTAAAAAAGGAGTCTTAACTATCACATTTATAATAATAGACAATAAATAAGTAATAATAACCCTAAAGAGAAAGCAGAAGTGACACGAAAATCGGGTGAGTAAGAAACATCATTATCATTATTTAGCTTGTTAGCATCCCGCAGATAGAAGCTGCTGCTAGCTTGCTGCTAATGACGGCGTCCGCATTAAAACAGTCATTTTTAGATAATATTACCTGCTACAGAGGTGACAGGCAGGTGTCCTCCAAAACTGTGGGGCTCAATAACTTTCCCCTTCAGCCTATTTTCGCATCGACATCGTCATGGAGCTTCCCTAAATAATGAACTGAAATGGTGTCGAGCTCGCATAGATCTTTTGTCATGGTGTTCGCTGAGAAATTTCAAAATAAAATCCTTAATAAAATATAACACAAAAATGCGGATATTTTGTCATTTTTAGTTAGGTTTTCTTATGTTAACATAACTCCATTTGTTAGTTATACTAAGAAAAAATATTGTAGTATGTGTAAATGCGTGTAACTTGTTTTTATCATACGTTTAAGAAACGTAATGCTTTAATTTGGACTTCGAGTCACTTCCGGTTATTTCTTAATACGTCTGTCTTGACTGAACAGTCGCCTGACGCCTTTATAGAGATTGGCATTTCAAGTAGCCAAGCAGCGAGTTTCAGGGGCGGGACAAGTGTTGGGTGGCCTGTTTGTTGGATGGATGTGGTTATATCTTTGTCATAAATGGTGAAATCTTCTCATTTTTTAGATTATACTAATTTTAGCTTGACATATGAGTAAAATAGCTCACTACTGTGTACTGTGTAAAGTCATTGAAAGGCACAACATATAAACTCTACTTTTCTTATTGTTTTGGTGGACAGTATCATCCTAAAACAGCAAAACAATGAATAATTAGAAAATACATACAGAGAGCAGGGTCTCAGCACCTAAACACACACACTTCTAGTGCACTATAAATGATGACTGAGTTTATATATTGCTATCCTGATATTATATACCTTTGGCCTTTCTGAGAAAAGGTTCCAGTATATTCTCTAGAAGGGGTCAAGTGTGAATTGGAGTGAGAATTGTTTTTTGGGAGCGGTAATCTGCACAAGGCTGCGGGCTAGATTAGAATTGCATGACCAGCGTCGACACAATGCCTCTCAGTTTTCTACATTGCAACACAGGAATTCCACATTTACATTCAAATGCAATGCTATGTGCTTCTCCAGCACAACTTCCAGGTCCCGATCAGCTCGTAAAGATAAATCAAAAAGACAGACGCTGTCATAGAATGACAGAAATCCTCCTCGTGATTTTAAATTTATCCCACAATCCTCAATCTCCATCATATAGAAACAGAAACAAAGTCAGAATGCCTTTACGCTGCTCCTTCACCTTTCTAGTTAAGTCACCAATTTCAATTCAATTTACTTGGCTTATTGAAACAATTTTAAAACTCATTTGGAGATGGAGAGTCACACTTTCAACAAAAGGTGTCGCCTTTTTCTTGCAATAACTGTATTTGTACGTCTCTCCTTATCTCAATGTATGTCCTTCCCAAGGTGGAATTTGTCCCTCAATTAGCCAAATATGAAAAAACCTGCTTAAGCTTTCACTTTTCTATAGTAATACTTACTTCCTACAGGCCCTGCACTAGTTACAAATTATTACTTATTTACCAACTTACAAATTGAAAGAACTGAGATTGCATTTCACTGTGATCATATCTGATAATATTACTCTCTGAGGCTCTAAAGTTCACTCTCAAACAAGATAATAAATGCAAAGGCTCCACTTCATATTTCTTATTGTTTCTCATTCAGCTATCATAACGACCACTGAAGAATTTGCATTTTAAACACTTGAACAAATAAAATTTTCAGAGCAGGCCCTGCTTACATTTGTTGTCTTTGGTAGATGGCTAAACGTGTTTAGCCAGTGAATAATTGACATTTTAAAGCTACAGTATTGGTCCACAAGTCGATGCAAGTGGTATTCTCCTTTTATGACTGCTTTTCTTTGGCATTGTCTTTCTGCCTGCCCTGTCCAAAGTCCTATGATGCGTTCTGATAAGGTAGGAGCTGCTGGAATCACTGTCAGTCTGCTGCAGACCTTGACTCTCTCCACCATCTTGGGACGACCTCTGTTAGATTTCTGTCTGACCCGTGATGGATTCCTCTGAGGAGAACGGTCTGGCTGCAGAGTACGAGAGCAACGAACCGGCCATTATGAGAACAGCGTCTCCCCCTAATGTCTCCCCGCCCTGTCCTCCTGCTGAGGAGAGGCGAAGCAGTTCCTCTTCCTCCTCATCCTCCTCGTCTTCTTCACACGCTGATGAGGAAGAGAAAGGAGACTCGGAGGAAGGGAGTGGGCAGGAGGACAAAGAGGACAAGGAAGAGGAGAAGATAGAGGTAGAGCAGAGCTGTGACGAGCCGAATTGGGAAAGGGGGTCTCCAGCAGAGGTGGAGGAGGAAATGGAGGTGGAGGAGGAGGTGGAGAAGGAGGAGGAGGTGGAGGTGGAGGGGGAGAAGATAGACTCACGAAGATCTTCATCTTCATCTTCATCCTCGTCATCGTCATCGTCCTCTGAGGAGGAGGAACCTGTGAAGGAGCCTGAAAAGGATCATCCAGAAGTCACGCTGTTCGTTAAGGTCAGGAGGAATCTGTTACATGTGAATGTATATAAATATTACACACACACAGACACACATGCACACAGTGTCAAGTTTATCAATCTGTTTATCTTTAGACTAATATGTAGGCTTCATTAATGTCACTCAATAAACAACAGCTTATCAGCAGCTTATGAACAGGTGTGTAAGGTCAGTGTCTGTGTGGGTGCTTGCATGTATAATCGTGTGTGTATTTATTTGAAGTACGTGGTACATCCAGAGTGGGATTTTACCTCCTGTCATTGGATTCTCTATACAATTGTTTGGTTTTATCCCCTATTGTTTGATCTCATGTTATACACACACAGTTGTATTTATAGTCACATTTAATCATGTGCGCGTGTTTGTGTGTGTGCACATGTGTTAGCAGGAGTTACTCTGATTCTAAATATAAGTTGAACTGACAAGAATGTTCTGCGTCAGTGTTGGGATAGATGGGGATGGTTCCTAACGCATGGACATGTGAATACCCTGTGCACGTGTGTGTGTGTGTGTGTGTGTGTGTGTGTGTGTGTGTGTGTGTGATTGCATCACATCCAGTGTTAGGTGATCAGTGTCCTGGAAAACATGCCTATATGTCAATAGCTTATCTCACAGTGTTATCTAAACATTTAAACCATATTTCACACTAAAGTCCACTCGCAATGGCGTACACAGGTATCATAAATTTAACACTTTAACTACTGCAATATAAATTATCAATACAACGCAAGTAATTCATTGAAGAACAAAGAATATCCGCGCCCACCTCATAAACACATCCCTGGGTGATAAGACAATGCAGTAGCTCACTTTCAATACTAAATGGCATAAGATTAATCTAACCAATGTACCATTATCTTAGAAAAAAATGTATTTATCTAGTCTTTAAAGGTTGCCACAGTTTTCCTGCATTATGACTACAGAGAATGCATGGATTTTCAAAAATTGTATTTTATATTATACTTATTTTGGTGCAGGAGGTTATCTAGAGATACCAAAATACGTGGTAATTATTATGTTGTTGAACCTTTTGCCTCATTTGTCCTCTTCTATGGTGATTTCTTACGTACAATGTTCATGTCCAAGCGACAGGAAGCTGAGGCCTCCCTGAGGAGTTATTTGGGCGTCAGTGAAGCGGCTCAGAGTGAGACAGGCCACCCATGGGACCCTTGGGTGCCGATGACGAGGCAATGACTCCTAATGATTCAGTGTCACGCACTCAGAGCTGTAAGGAGCGGGAGAGGCTGGCAGGGCACCCATGTGTGACATGGTCTGCCCTTCCCGGACAAACCCCCCTCCTCCACCCCCACCCTCACCCTAGGGGGTTATTTTTAACCACCGCTGTCACTCCCTGCTGCTGAAGGCACGGGTACAAATTGAACCCCCTCAAACACACACACACACACACACTCTCGCTCCATCTGTCTGGCTGGCATTCGTCCTCAGCTGACTCTCTGACAGAGCGGCTATGGGACTACACAGACTTCACCAAATTGACCTGGAGTAGAATCTGCTGTAAACCTGAGACGGGTCACACACACACACACGCACGAGCACTCACACATATACACTTGCACACACTTGTTGGAACAAATCACACAAGCAAAGGATTTTTTATTTGCTTTTTTTTTCTTGACCATGACGGACACTGCAGCCGACGAAGACAAGGACCCTGACATCGAACTGTTTGTCAAGGTGGGGCGTTTGGTGTGAGTTTTGGGTGTATGTGTGTGTGTGTGCATGTGTGTGTGTGTGTGTGAATATCATTAGTTTTTTTCCACTTCTGACTATCATTTTTCTACAAACTTCACTATCTTGAGTGTGTTTGTATGTGTGTATACGTGTATATGTGTGTGTGTGTGTGTGGCTCCTTTAAGCGCATGCTTGCCATGATGTTGTTGTTGTTGCGTGCTGATTTTCCGTGTGTGAACCTGACACCCACGTGCATAGACAATCTTTCTCTTTCTCTCCCCTACTGAATTATTACTGTGGACCTTTCAGTGTTGAGAGCAGGGGCGTTAAATGGTCTGAGGTTGTGATACAATGTGTGTGTGTGTGTGTGTGTGTGTGTGTGCGTAGCAATGCACACACACTGTGGGCCCTTTAATGACTGAAGCCTGAGCATATTACTTTTTTTTTAAATGGGGGTTGTGTTCTGCATGTGCACATATTATATATATATAAGTATTTCTATTTGTTACTTCATAGTGAAACATTACACTTTTTACTCTACGTCACGTATCTGATATATAATTATAACTAATATAGTTATTAAACAATAATGCTCTTAAAATGCCATCACATGTAATAAGGCATTGGCATTTATTTTCTGGACAAAAGTATTTTATATATTTAATATATTTTTGATTCATCATGACCGGCACCTTTAAAACTCACGAGAGAACACATATGTGTTTGAAACCAAAGTGCAAAGACGTTGTGGTTTTGTTCTGCTATTTCTTGGCGGAACAATAAGAAATAACTGATTTCCTCAGTTGACAACAGGACTTCCCCTCATGTTGCTACTCATTACAAACAGTACACTGCAAAAAGGGGAAATCTTTCAACAGGCAAAGATATATTGGTTTCGGTACGATTAGTCCAATATTGAGTAGAATTATCTTACTCCACTGGCAGATAACTCACCTTATTTCAAGTTTTTTTCCTGACTCTGGAAAAAACAGATCAACATTTTCTTTTTCATCTTTTTCTTTTATTTGTGTGGTGTGCTAAAAATGCTGGATGAGTTTTATTGATGCTCAGAGGCTTTTGCTCAGATTTGAGGCAAACACCAATGTGTTTTTAATGTCTTTAACTACCAATCATCTATAGCTTCTTTAGCTCCTTTTAATGCACACTACAGAGTATTGTTGCATTGCAAAGCAAAGCGTCTGTTTCCTAGTGTTGAGATATAACCAGTAATGGCTGCATGGAAAGGTAGAAATCAGCATCAGCTCATGAAGTTTATCTGATTTTAAAATCTGTGTTTTCAAAAAGTTGCACCTGTTTTATTATGGTTTCTGAAAATCTGCGTCAGTATAATAAAAAAACAAGGTAAAGAAAAGTAGATTTTGCATAGGTTTTAGGTGCCGTGCGCAAGTGTATATGCATCTTTGGTCCTGTTTAAGAAAGTACTATGTTTTCTATGGCTGAGGATGCACATCGGTACACATCAGCATGGAGGAACCACAGGTCCAAACAAGCAGTGTGGCGGCTAATGGAAGCGGTGTGGATTATTCATGTTGGACTCAGTGTCTGATTACAGTGTCCGGTTGCAGCTTTGCACACACACACACTCATACACATGCACACACACGGACACACACACACACACACACATAAATTACAGTATTTGAATTTGATCGGTTGCCATTTATAAATGTGTGCTTACTCCGATGTGTACACACAAACAAATCCCCAGTTGGGGAGACAATCCCCAGACACTGGTTCTTCTATTTGCATACTGTTTGTGATTGGATTGATGGATCATTTGCTTATTTGTGTGACAGGAGTGTATGTCTGTTTTACAGCAGCAGCGTTGGTGTCTGACCGTGTGTGTGTGTGTGTGTGTGTGTGTGTGTGTGTGTGCAGGCCGGGAGTGATGGCGAGAGCATCGGAAACTGTCCTTTCTCCCAGCGCCTCTTCATGATCCTGTGGCTGAAGGGAGTCGTCTTCAACGTCACCACCGTTGACCTCAAGAGGTAACACCACAATTATCTTCATTATCTAACACTGTTAAGGGCCTAAGAGAACAAGTAACAACTTTTACAGGACACATTAATGATTTTTTTTATTAGCTACAGCTACAGCCCTCCTGCTATCATCATTTTCTTAAAAAGCATTAACAATAAATGCAATGTGTATGCATGTGGAAGTGACTGTTTACTCATGAAGTTGTATCTTTATAACCTGGACCAGTTTCTAGTTTTTTTTTCTTTGCAAAGGAATAACTTAGTATATCTCACATTGAAATCATCTGCTTCAGAGCAGCTTTAATAAATGTATTTATTAAGGCGCTCCAGCTCCAAGTGCCACTTTGATAAATACATGAATGTAATGAAGAAATTCTCATCACATTTAAAAAACACTTCACTTATAAGAGCAATTGTGATTGAGGCCCAGGGTGGTTGGCATTAGCAGCACCAGTCACCACGGCTGATGAATTGTAATAGAAAGGAGGACTGTTTCTCACATCGAAACGGTAATTCACGCCACAGATTTATATGGAGGAGGTCGTTAAAAATGATCCCGCTCTGAATTAGGAAACCGGCCGACCTTCACAACCTGGCCCCGGGGACGCACCCGCCCTTCCTCACCTTCCAAGGGGAGGTCCTCACCGATGTGAACAAAGTGGAGGAGTACCTGGAGGAGAAGCTGGCTCCACCCAAGTAGGTCCTCACACACACCTTTCATCATGTCCCACAGATGCCTACTGAGATATATTCATTGATGTACTGTTAAAGGATATTGTCAAATATGTACAAAAACGTGAGGGGTGTGCTGACTTTAAGAGATGCTGTATAAAATGTAACGGCCTATAACGCATACTTTTCTTCAGGTATCCCAAACTTGCAGCGAGGAACCGAGAATCCAACACGGCAGGAAACGACATATTTGCCAAGTTCTCAGCTTACGTCAAAAACATGAGGCCAGATAAAAATCGTGGTAAGTGACCCGTACGCAAAAACAATTAAACAGGAGCGCTGATTTATCTGTCTGTAATGACCTTTGACCTGTGTGTGTGCTTCAGCATTAGAACAGAGTCTGAACAAGGCCCTGTCGAAGCTGGATGATTACCTGATGAATCCGCTACCCGACGACGTTCAGGCAGGACGTCACATCGGCGACGGACAATCCAACCGCAAATACCTGGACGGGGATGAGCTGACGCTGGCCGACTGCAACCTTCTGCCCAAGCTCCACGTTGTCAAGGTAACCGTCATCGGTCAACTGGTTTGTTTCAGATTGATTGATGCGTTTGATCGTGACGGGCTGTGCTGCTTCTCTCCGCTAGGTGGTGGCGCGGAAATATCGCAACTACGAGATCCCGTCTGACTTCCGAGGGTTGTGGCGTTACCTCGGCAACGCCTACAGCCGGGATGAGTTCACCAACACGTGCGCCGCTGACGTAGAAATCGAGCTGGCCTACGAGGACGTAGCGAAGAGGCTCGGAAAATGAGCCTCCCCAGCTCCACTCTCTACTTTCTCTGGTTTTTTGGATGCAATTAGTAATTTTAATACTAACATGAATAAAATAGAGCAGTGGTAATGTGTGCTATGCTAAAAATGATCCAGCCCTTTTTTTATTTTTAAAGGTACAGTGTAGCATCTCCAGTATGACGCCTCTGAAAATGGCTGAAAATTGGAAAATGATTTGTTCATGGTGATATATTTTAAACCCCTTCCTCTAACATTGATTGCCTTATCACAAGTAAACGCTTCCCATTTAAAGAGTTTGCATGTACAAATTGTTTTTGGATCTTCCAAAAGCATAAGGAATGAACACATTAGACTCATCTCTTATTAATCGACTAATGGAAGCCTGACCCAATAGACAATTAAAGATGTCAAAAGTTGAGGGAAAAACAATCTTTTTACCATTGATGGAATTAGTTTTTCTCCCTTTCTGCTCCTATTATTAGAACAAATGGGATGTATAAAGCAGGGTGTGATTATTTCGCCTGCCCTCTTTTCCCTTCTTTGGATGTATGTGTGATTTGCAGGTTGTATTATCACATTGCAGGATTGAATTAATAGACAGTGTTATTGGAAAATGCTGTTGGGAATGTGTTTCAGGCAAAGCAATTTGACTTTTATTGGGGCAGTGTCAGCTTTGTGGTTTCTTCCTTCTTAACGAGGTAATAAACGTTTTGCTTTGACCTGTTAAATTTGGGACGTGTTCATCTGCTTGAGCTCTGTAATAGAGATTTACCCTCCTTTTTTAAAAAAGAGCCTCCTTAGTTTAAGAGCTCATTCTTCACATTCATTTACTGTCATCAATCACATGAACGCCCAAACTTTTCCCCACTGATGGAAGTGAATGTAATTTTAACCATGTGTGCCTATGTGGGAATCAAGCCTTCAGCTTTTTATGTCTGTACAGTAAATTATATGTTGGAATGTAATATGGATGTCAATTATTAATGTCATCGAAGGATTTCTACTGCAGCATACCACTGTGTGATAATAATCGAAACTTAATATGTCTGCAAATGACTGTAGCTCAAGATACTCATAGTCTTTCTGATGATTAGAACCATGAATGCATTGTGTATATGTCGCTTATTTGAATAATAAATCTATTTTCTCAGAGACTGACCTTGTGAGTTGTGTTTTATCGACTGGAAACTGTCTCAATGGTGTTTGAATGTGGCGCAGCCACAAAAGACAATGAGGTGTAATGACTGTCGCTTTCCTGGCATATAAAGATCTTATTGTGTCACACGGTGCAAAGTTCACCAGCAAATTTGTTTATGGAACACAAGACTTAACTCACACAATGTTCATACTGATTTAGCCCTAATTGTTCAGCAGTTTAAAAATGTGTTATTCTTTCATTAGCAGAAAAAGGGATGAGTGATGCATTTTCCTGAAGGAGCTGCTGTGTACACTCAATTCTTCTCCACCTTTTATGCCCATTGTTTGCTTTGTCCTTGCAGCACCTCTCCCTCCGAGCCTCTTTTCCTCCCTCACTCCTCTTTGCTTGTACAAAGCTTATTGTATGTCCGCCTCGCCTTCAATTCTGCTCTGATGCTCCAATAAATACCAGCACCCTGACTTTATTAGAGTATGGTGCATGCAAAGCTTGGTGAGTTTTAATATTTGTTTACTGCTTCAAAAAATGTGTGTTCACCCTTGAAGAAAATCATTAGGGTTTGCACTCTACTTTCTGCACGGTGATGTTTGCCAGCAGATGGCAGTGAAGACAAAGCTTTGGCTGAGATTGCAGAAACAGGCGTTTAGGGATCGTCTTCTTTTATGTCTTAGCCGCTTGTGTTTAACCACCATGATATGGTAAATATTGCATTTTAGTCATGATGGCACACTATTACAATAGATGAATGAATGAAGTTGTTATATAATGTTGATTTTATTGCTGTTGATGTGAGATGGAGGCTCAAAAACTAGCATTTCTAATTTATAATGTAAATATTATAACTACCAAATGTTGCAAACTGACTTTCGTTCTGGTTATTTTATATTTTAGAGATATGTATGTGTGAGTAATCTATTAGAAAGCATTTTTTCTGTGTAATCTAACCGCTTTAGTCAATAATATGATTTTGCTCCCCTAAATATGCACAGAATATGCTATGATTTATTATTATTTTTATTATTATTATTATTAGTAGTAGTATTGTTCTTACTGTTCTTTTTCTTATTATTATTATTATTATATTGATAATGTACAATTATTATTAATTTATTTTTATTCCATTTTATACTTATTTTTGTAAATTGTGTGCGCGCTTTTTTGTAATGTGTGTAATGTGTAATTTTGCAATATTTAAATCGCAAACTTATTTTATTCTTTATTTTTTTTGTATTTCCGCAAACAGGAGGACGTGAGTGATGAAGGGATAAATAAAGTAATTTCAAATCAGTTTATTTTAATTTCCAAATATTGTCTTGGTTAGAATATTTATTATATTATTTATTATTATTTTATTTTGCTTAAACGCGGTCACATATTTCATATAACGTATCATGTGTAGGTTTTTGTTTTATTCATTTAGGTTTATTGTCCCGGAAAAAGGGTCAAACGTGTAATGTGTACGTTAGAACACAAGGTGGCGCTAACGCACCGTTGAACTGGACGCCAACCGCTCGTCAACCGCCTACGAGAAGAAGACCGTTATTGTCGTTCTTCGTTTTTTTTTTTTTTTCTGCGGGGCGTGAACACGCAGACGCTCCCTAAAGAAAAAGAGCCCTTCGCTATCTGCGAGTGGGCAGAGCGAAACGCACGCAGAGGCTTCTGCGCCGTGGCCGGAGTCTCACCTCCGCAGTCCGCTTCCACGCAACGACGTCTCCGCTCGCCCTCTGCCCGGATTCTAACTCCCGCTGCGGCCGTTGGACAACCGACAGGAGCGTTTAAAAAAACAAAAAGGGGTGAGCTTGTTTCCTGGGGAAATTATTGCTTTTAGTGGTGTATGTGTGTGTGTTGGTTCGGGAGTGGGCGACTTGTCATTGCGGTGTTTTGTTTGTGAAATGTGCGGTGGTCGACGGGAGGCAGCTAGCAGCCCCCCCACCACCACCACCACCAGAAAAACAAAGGTTGAGACGGGGATAGCCGGGGTGTTCGGCGGCTAGCCTGGAGGTGACAGAGCCGCGGAGCTAACGGCGCTAGCCGCGTTATTAAACAGCCTGTTAGAATCAGGACGAGCCGCCGGGGGTCCCATTGTTATTCCACTAGCTAGCTCACAGAAGAAACGATAGCATGGACGTGCGTGAAGGGGACGCGTCCCCCTCATTATTGAAAACACCTGCGAGAAGCAGAGGACTTTTATTTTGAAAAAAAAAATAGAGTAAATAAGGCCTCTATGTGTTTTTCGACTATTAAATGAGAAAAGTTGACAAATATTTGAACGTAATACAGAGCCCGACTGCGTTGTATTACGTTGTAATGAATTATCCTTCACCTATAGGACGTTTCGTCGTAAACTGGTGCAGTAAAAGCACAAAGTGGCGCAGAAAAAAAACTCACTACAACGGATGAAAATAGTGTTTGACGCTCAAAATGACAGGTGGGAGGACCCCCCCCCCCCCAGAAAATTGTTTAATGTGACCCCCCCAATATTCTAAAATACCTTCAACGCTGGCTGTTAATGTAGCGTTAAGTCGTATGTGTAATAACAAGTAATAAAATGCATGGTGTTTATGGACGATTAGCAGCATTTTATTGCAAGAATAACGTTCAAGATCAAATTAATGAGTCAATTTAACAGCTACGTTAATGTTGATCCCTAAAGCCTGTCTCTATCACATAAATTCATTATTATTAATATTACACTATTATTACACGTTATTATTACACTATTTGCAGTGGTCTCATGTAACACTGTAATAGTATATTACAGTAGTTTTGGTTTTGTATCTGTGATGAAATGTAAACTACTCTTTCAACTCTGCTAAATTTCTACTTTCTATGTAATTTTGGTGGACAGTGTGCAAAATGACACAAGTATTTCAGAAGCCAATTCTGGATCAGTATACCTGTGGGACGTGGAAACTTGAAGCCGCCACAGAATAAAAGTCCTTATTCTCTGTGACTACTACTAATGCTTTTTCTCAAGAAATGCGATTAATTGTACTTCCACGTTCAATACCCAGGTACATAATATCAAAGGTTAGGTGACTAACTTCTTCTGTAATTTAACTCAAGTGTGGATTTCAGGTGCTCAACACGCCACAGGTTTTTCATAAAAGAGACCAACAGAAACTGAGGCGACTAAGAGAATAACCTACACTGAATAAACTATGCTGAGTATGTGGTGCTGTCTTTTACAGCACCCTGCTTCTGTTCTCTGCAGTCTACCTGCGCTGGAGTTTCTCAGTAATAGCATTGAGGATAAAGAACCGCACTACTGTCTTCAAACCCCTTTTTTATAAGCCAGGGGTTTCCATATTTTTGTGAATTTGGTGCATGCCGAGGGGACCACTTAAGTCCTTTTCTTTGAATAAACAAAATAATGCAATATCATGTTGATTTTAGTCAGACCTGTACTTTCTTTAAGCCAAGAAGCACACAATAACACCTGTTTTGAAGCGGGCCAAGATTGAAAGCGAATGCCTGGGGAATGTGTAATTAATTATGGTGGAACTGCCAGACACGATTATTATGTGTTCCATATGTTGCAGGTTGTGTGGGGCCAGAAAGATTAGCGAAACGGTCCGAAAAGTGAAATGAGGAAACATGGAGCTGTTGGTGAAGCACTCAGCTCACCAGTGCTTTCTGGTAATTTTCAATATGCACGATGAGTAGTCCTGTATAATCTGGTTATGGCGTTGTTTTTATTTTCATCTGATTATTCGAGATGTGTCTTGTGTGGTTACAGTACAGGCTGCAAATTTGACCCCTAAGGCGTTGTTGTGTCTTTAAACTTGTTGCTTATAAGATGATTTTTTGTAGGTGTTTCAGAACACATTTTCTGCACTAGGACAGTCAAGTATATCCTGTCTTATTCAATGTGACCCAGCAAAAAATGTCCTCCCCACTCTCTGCTTATGAGCACCCACAGTAGGCTGGGAGCTATTGCTGAGTATAGTGACCATCCAGAGGTGAGCCACGACTGCCCCGGGTTTTATAAAGAGCTCTTTCAGCCGCCTTTTCGCCGGAGCCCGTGGGATTATAAATCCTGAGGAAAAGGAGCTTTGCCTCGGTGGCATGCTTCTCTGGCAAGAAATCATTGGAGGGTATTTGTGTGCAGGGGTGGAGGTTGTTGGTGGGCTCGGGTGGAGAGCTAGCAGAGAGCCAGTGGGGGGATGAGGAAGGAGGGATTGAAGATGGAGGGACGGTGGAAGAACTGGGCTGTGGTGATGGATGCCACACAGCGAAGTGGAACACTTGGCCTTTCTGTGATTAAAGGACTCCTGTTCTCCCTGCTTTTGACCAAAGCGCATGCACGCACACAAACACACACACACACAAACACACAGTCAGACACACACCTGTCTTCTCTTATTTGTGTGATCGATCCGGTCACTGATCACAGTGCCAGAAACTGCTGCAACTCCGACGTCAGCGATACCTCAAAGTGATTTGATTTCCGATGTTACTTAATGTCAGCGTCTGTATGAATCATAAGGCTGGACTAAGGTATGAAATCAGCTTTTTGGGGAGGATTTTGTCATGTTTGCTTGCCAAAAAAAGGTCAGTCCACTGTTGCGTTCTGCTGCGACGAGGCTCTTTTCCAAACACACACACACTTGTTTCATTACAGTCGGCCTACTGTTTAGTACTTGGTTATTTGTGTTGCAAATTTAAGCTGTAGGTAGGGCAAGTGAGTGAACCTCATAAAAAAAATCTCTTGCACACAGTCATAAAAAACTGAAGTGAAGGACTCTGTAACACCAAACGTTCACTGCGGACCCCTTGTTTTTGTCTCAGAGGCTCACCCTAACATAGAAACTGGAATAATGAATGCAAAAGTTAATGGAGAACACTGACCTCTTGTCAAAACAAACGACTGTTAGTGTCGTAACTAGTCTTTGTCATAAGAAAATGTGTCTAGCTGAAGTTTGTGTTGTGGCGTTTAGTCTCATAAAGACAAGAAGTGAGTGATTTGATGTAGTTGGCATGTGATACCATATGTGTGTGTGTGTGTGATGAGCAGCTGATAATCATTTTCATCAATGACCAATCATTTGGTTTATGAAATGTCAGGATATGATGGAACATGTCCTTTTTTTTCCTTAAATAAATGAAATTAAATTCCTCTCTTACATAACAAATCAGCTGTGTTACCTGCACTGTGCAAACTCTGCTATATTACTGTATAACCATTATTTATTTTGTGTTACTTACATGTTTGCAAAGGTTTTTATCACTTGAGTAGTTCCTCCGCCATTTTGGGCCGAGGCCAGGTTGTGACAGTATAACAACAGGGTGTCTGTGTGTGGCGGTGACACGAAGGAGGAACAGCACGGTGAAACGGGCCTGCTGTTTTCGACAGGCCGCGCTCACTGTGGCCCCTGTTCTCATCACTCTCACGCAGGTTGTGGCAGGTTAAAACTGTCAGTGCTCGACTACAGGTCAAAATACCTACTGCGTTGAAGGTTAATGCACATTTGCTGGGTGTTCACTGGGTGGTGTTGGTCGTAAGCGTCTCCCAGGAATGGGAACTTCCCCCTTTTTTTGTAAGAACTGGCTTAGCCCTGTCTGTTTTTTTTTCCATTGTGGTTTTGATTGAGGAAGTCACTTTGCTCTATACTGTTGCCTCCAAGCTACAGCTGCGAGATTTATCAGCTCCACCACTTCCTGCTCAGTGGTGATGGTGTGACGTTCTGCTCTGCTCGGAAAAGTGCTGAGCAGGATTCCGTTTTGTGAGGTCGGTCAGTCAGGAGTTCACTTTTTTGCCCGAGTGTGAGTGTGTAACTTGCTGGTCCTGCTAGGTTTGCAGGGTGGAGATCTGCCTCCCCTTCTGCAGGTCAAGGTTGTCCCTTGCCGGGTGTTAAAGTCCCAGCATGTTACCGAATGTTAAAGCCCAGCACTGGGGCTGAGGATGTGTTTCCTGCAAGGAAAACCTGATGTCGCAAAACGGGAATCCGATACATACAGAAGCAAAATGCAGTGTGCCAGATAAAAAGGTCATTGGAAGCTGCCGATTCTCCAGTTCAACGGGGGAAAAAACTGCTTTTGAATATGTCAAACCATTCAGAAGATAAGATGCTTTAAACACAGCTTGATATCTGCAATCATACACATCTCAGAGGAAAAGATGTAGGCTTTGTCGTTTTCCTCATATATTGAGTTCATATATGATGTGACATATTTGAGGTGTTGCACACTTAAAGAGATTTCAAAATACACAAGCATCACCAGGTAATTACTGCATGGTGCTGAAACCCTGATAGTGTGATGAATGGAAACGAAAGTGCAATCTGTGTGGAGGAAAAAAAATAGACCTTGGCACATAATTGTTTTATATAAAGCTTTCAAACAGGCTGAATTAGTGAGGATGACACCCCCGACAAGTCAGGCAAGACTGTTAACATATGAATGCATTAGTAGCTAAAATGGTGTATCTAAATGAGGGTTAAATATAATGTTTCCTGTTCTAAATTTCACAGTCATTTGTATTCCTAGTGGTGCTATGATTAGACTGAATGGAGAAATGGAGACACCAAACATGACTATGCCGAATGTATGATCTATGAAGATCAACATGTTTTTACATGTTTGTTTTTTTTTTACACAGCAGGTTGTTCTTGAGTTTTATGTCAAGACTGCTTTTTTAAATTTGTGCATCTTGTAAATATCTGATTGTAATCGAGGAGGCGAAGGTTTCGCTGCCTGTAGTGGCTGACTTTTACCTCCTTGTATTGCTTTCATGTTTGTTGGCTTCCTCCTACTCTTTTATTACATCCTCCGCATCACCACTGGCTGCCTGCACTGACATTTGTGTATTTATAAAGAAGGATAAAAGTTGCAGAAAGCCTATTTAGTGCATTATTCTCTAGACCTTGGTATGAATTAACCTTGAAATTGGCACTCTTGATGGACCGCTTGAGCCCATTCGCAACTCCATAAAGGTGCATATTAATATTGATCTCGCCACTTCGCACATTTCAGATAAACTTCCTGAGAACAGCCGTCTCAAACTGCACCCCGAGCCCTCGATATCTGGTTACGTCCGCTGGATTCACACCAGCGATGTGGAGGAGCTGCAGCAGGGCCTGTTCCTCTGGAGGGCCTAATAAATAATTAAGAGGCGGGGCATATGCGAAGAAGTCCATTAAGATGCAGAGTCACACCGGTCTCCATGGTAGCAGCAGGGCCATATTATCAGTATCACATCTCCTTAGCCAGGCAACAGGAGAGCTAGCACTCCACTGCTACACCGACGAACAGGACGGACGCTGCCTTTCACAGATCAGTATTTGAAATGATACTTGAAAATACTCCCAGGTTTGAGCCTGTAGGAGCCTGTGTCTGTCAGATCCTTGGACTAACTAAGACATTTAGAGTGCATTTAGGCCTGTGTGAAAGCTGCCAAACAAACTCTGGTGGGGACTAACCAACTGGACCAAGACCACCGAACAAAGAGGGTCTCGGATCGGTTCCAGACGGACTGTGGTGCTCTTTATTTGTGGAGTGAAAGCAATGTAGAATTTTACCATAGTAGGTGTGTGATTTTTTTTTTGTTGCATTATTCACGTGAATGAATTAGTCTTTGGAGCTGCTGATGTTTGACAGAAAATTTGTCATTTTCGTTCAAAGCAAATGTTAGCTGGTTCCAGATGGCGCTTTCCCTTTGTCATATGATAGGAAACTGAATATCTTTGATATTCACTCAGTGTTGGTTAAACAAAAGAAAACATTTGAAGAAGTCTGCTTGAATGATAAAATGTGTGTTTTCCACAACTTTTTGGGACAATGCTAAAACTGTCGTGGTGTAACCCTAAAAACTTGGTACTAGATAGTTTAACTCTTTAACACATGCTATCAAATAGTTATATATTCTCGGTGGCTTAAATATTTTGAATTTATCATCCTTTTTTGCTTACACCATTTGACATCTTGACCTTAGATGCAGCTCTAGGCTACATCATGGGTGATTCTCCAGCTCACCTGATTCCTGGACCCTTAGGCTGCTCACCACAGGAGAGCTCAGAAGGTGTGAGAAGTCGAACCATATGACAGCCCATTTATATTAATGAGAAAAATGGATACTTTCGCAATGTTGATCCATAATTGATGTCCGAGGCTCCATCTAGAGCACATTTCACTACTTTCGCTGGTTATGCAATGAGCTCTTAGTGTATGTTATTTCAGTTCAGTAGAAAGCGTTCTCTTTCAGACCCAGAGTAATGCACTGGAATTAATTCAGACCTCCCTCGGCCTACTTCACCTTTATGGATGAGTCCCTACACTACACTTAGAGTAGGTTATTTTCAGCTCCGTTCACAGATGCTGAGGAAATGGACATATATTCTTTACCTTCCTCAGCCATCTGTCCTGGGATTAACAATTCAGCACATGAAGGGCAAAGTTTATATGATGAGGATTCTGCTGTAAAGATATTAAAGCCTAATGTGATTATTGTGACAGTGATGTGATATCAATGTTGATGCTAAATCCCTTTGACGTTCGTATAGACCATTTGCATCTGCATACACAGGGACTCTCTGTGATTGGTGCAAGACAGATACCATTCATTGCTAAGGCTCTGGTTTGTAATGTTGGAGTCCCGGTTTGTTATGTTGCTGTTAAATTAGAAATTGACTCAGACTCTAAGTTTTGTTTCCGGCTTCCGCTTTGCAGAGTTCCTGATATTCTTGTATATACTTCCCTGGTCTGGAGATCTGGAGATCTGGCTGCCCACCAGGTAAACATGTATTCAACTTTGAATCACTTGTCACTCCTTGGCAAATGGCCTCCATTCAGCTTATTATGTGCTAAAAACAGTAAATAAAAAATTAAATTAAGCATCGTCTCTAATTTCTGAATCAATATAAGGATGTGACATAGCATCATTTTCTGTGCTCCGATTGTTATGTTCGTGTTTGTGAACCCATGAACCTGAACAACAAAATATTAAATTTCAGCTCTGTTGTCCATAACAGTAAGAACATCCCTTTGTGGCACATTTGGCAGGACAGTTTCTCCAGGGTTTGAATGATTTAATTGTTTTCAGGGGGTTTTGTGTGCGTCTCCTTCTCCCAGCAATGAAAAAAGTATTCAGCGGCTTGTTGCGTTATCATCTCAAGTTGCTAAGTATCATATATTCTGCAACCTTAGCTGGCTGTCAACACACACACACATATACACACATGCAGGGTTTTACTGGGCTGTTGCTGCTGAGAGCCAGAGGGCTCCCTGCCAGACAAATTAAGATCCTGAATTAGAAACTAGAAGGTAACTGAGATGTATGTGCTGCTGTGGAGGAGGGGGGGTTGCTGCATCACCCCCTTCTCTACAGATTACAGGACACAGCCTGTGATTGGAAAGCTTCCGAAACAAAAGAAGCGCTGGAGCACGATCGGTTTCAGCCATTAAAAAAAGGAGGGCGGTCGCAGGGGAAAACCGACCGAGCCCGTGTGTTGTCAGAAGTGGTCCAGTCAGGGTCTGTGTGTAGGTTTTGGCTTCTCATGGCGGCGTACCGTGGGGCGGTCTGATAAACAGCCCCGAAGCCTCCCATCCTTTCTCCCTGCTCTCCTCCCCAGCAGTCTCCAGCAACGAGAGGCATCCGATGTTATATCAGCACTGCAGATTGCACAGCGCCACTGCCAAAGGCTTGTCTCATGAATTCACAGTGCGGTGCAGAGATTTTTTTCTTCTTCTTCTTCTTCTTCCCTTTACCCCACTGAAAGGCTTGTTCTGCACACATCGCAAAGCACTGTGAATACATTCTGTTAAATGTGAGGAAAAGATGCAGAAATTTGTATTTTTTTACGGTATGCATCTTATCACCAGACGACATAGTTTTTTGTCACCGCTTATTTTAGTTATTTAAAAATAAAATACCTCCATGCAGACAGAAGGCAATCATGAGCCTTTGTCTTAAATGACTGAACAATTATGATGTGTCATAAACCGCTGTGAGACTGCAGCTCTGCCGGACGGCTCGCAGCTGTCTCTGACCTATTTATGAAGCTGATGGATGTAAGGTGAAGAGAGCCCTTTGTGTGGCCGGGCTTTGTGTTTCTCTGGAAGGTGATATCGCCGTCTCTTCTGGGCATTGGCCGCTTGAGATGCAAGGAAATTATTGACACGCGGAGTCTCAACGGTGAGAGAAGCGTTTAATGGTTTGCAACTTGGATTGTTGCAGGCAGTGGTGGTCTTGACCTGGATAGAGAGAGACGCAGTTCACAAGCGAAGCTGAACACTCACACACACCTTGTTTACAGCTACAGTGGCTGAATGCAGATGAGAGAACATTTAGAACTTATTTGTCTTTACTTGTGCTGGAAAGCACAGTTTGCCCTGAGGTTCACAGTAAGGGTGATTGAACAATTTAATACTGCTCCTTTTTATTGTTTGGTGTTTGGCCAAAAATCAAACATTAAAATAGGATAGGAAGTGTAGGATATGTACAGGAGCATTGCAGGTATATGAAGCTGTTTATATAGAGAAAAGTTGTTTTTAAAATGTAAAATGTTCAGTTTTCAGTTATTTGTTCTGACCAACATACTGCTACATACAGTATTTCAGTTTGCTGTTACAGATATCTTCTGCAAACAGTAAAATATTTACAGTTAATAGGATTGAACCAGAGAAAGTGGGCCGTTTGTTCTTTAAACAAGTAATCAGTCATAAAAATAGTTCTGTCGATCAACAAATCAATGAATTGACTAATTGTGGCCGTTTTGGTAGTATTTTCTGCAGGCGGCATGCGGTCTAACTGTCAGGGATCTGGACAGACGAGGACCACAGGAGCAATACGTTTGAACAGTTTATTGAAAGGGGTTGGGGAATGGGCGTGAGTCTTCGTGTGTGTGTGTCCCAGCGGCTGAGAGGCGTAGAGTGTAGACGGGGGTTGAGGGTCCAGGCTCTCTCGCCAAAGGGGCTGGAAGTCCTGGGGGAACACACACACACAGCAGGAGAGGAGTGGCAGGGCAAAAGTACCGACAAGGGCAAGGCAGTATCGTGGTCAAAAAGGCAGACGGCAGGTCAAGTTACCGGGATTGTAGAGCAGAGGGTGGTCGGGCAGGTCCGGGATCGCAGGTAGGAGTCAGAATAGTAGCAGGTAACAGGCAGGACAGGCGCGGGCTTAGCAGGCGATCTGACGATGTGTGCAGGCAGAGGGAGAGGGAGCTCACGACAGAACCCCCCCCTCAAGGGACGGCCCCAGAAGTCCCAAAGAAACACCACCAAGACTGGGAGGGCGGAGGGGGAGCCGGCGGAGGGTCAGAACTCCTCAGAGCAGTCGGAGTCCATGGCCTCATCCTTAGAGAGCCCCCCAGCAGGGGTCAGGACGGGTCCCGGGACAGGGGCCAGGCCAGGTGCAGGGTCAGAAACTGGGTGGGTGGAACGACGGGGTCCTTTAGGACGACCCCGACGAATGGCTGGTTGGTCTGGATGCTGCCGGTGGAAGTCAGCGATGAGGGTCCGATCCAAGATCCGGCTGGCAGGCACCCAGGTTCTCTCCTCGGGACCATACCCTTCCCAGTCGACAAGGTATTGGATGCCTCTACCTCTACGTCTGGATCGGAGCAGGCGCCGGACGGTGTAGACTGGGCCACCCTCAATGAGGCGTGGAGGAGGCGGGGGGGGTGTGGCTGGAACCAGCGGGCTCTCATGAACCGGTTTAATCTTTGAGACATGGAACGTGGGATGGACCCTCATGGACCTGGGCAGAAGGAGCCGAACAGCAGTTGGGCTGATTACCCTCTGAATGGGGAATGGGCCGAGGAAGCGAGGTGCCAGCTTTCGTGATTCCACCCGCAGTGGTAGATCCTTTGTCGACAGCCATACCTTTTGTCCAACACGGTAAGTGGGTGCAGGAGTCCTGTGACGGTTGGCTCCAGTGGTGTAGCTGGAGATGGATTTGAGGAGTGTGGCACGGGCCTGGGCCCAGGTGCGGCGGCATCGGCGGGCGTAGGCAAGGGCAGATGGACAAGTGACTTCTCCTTCCTGGCTGTTGAATAGGGGTGGTTGGTAGCCGTAGACACACTGGAAGGGTGACATACCGGTGGCAGAGCAAGTCAAGGAGTTGTGGGCATATTCCACCCATAGCAGTTGCTGGGACCAGGTGGGAGGATTACGAGATGCCATGCATCGGAGTGCCTTCTCCAGCTCCTGATTTGCTCTCTCTGACTGGCCGTTGGACTGGGGGTGGAAACCAGAACTTAGACTGACCGTGGCCCCCAGCAGACGGCAGAATTCCTTCCAGAAAGTGGAGGTGAACTGCGAGCCCCGGTCCGAGACGACATCTCTGGGTAGTCCATGTATTCTAAAAACATGCTCCAAGACCAGCTGGGCAGTTTCCTTGGCAGATGGCAGCTTTGGAAGGGGAACAAAGTGTGCCATCTTGCTAAAACGGTCCACAATGGTGAGGATTACAGTCATGCCATTGGACTGGGGCAGTCCTGTGACAAAATCCATGGAAATGTGGGACCAGGGCCGTGTTGGTACGGGCAGAGGTTGGAGTAATCCGGCAGGTGGCTGGTTAGATGATTTGTGTTGGTTACAGATTGGACAGGCAAGGACAAAGTCTCGCACATCCCTCCTCAGTGATGGCCACCAGAATCGCTGAGAAAGCAGATGGCAGGTGCGAGTGGATCCAGGGTGGCAAGCCAGACGGGAGTCGTGTCCCCATTGTATGACCTTAGACCTCAGGTGTTCAGGAACGAAGAGACGGTCAGCAGGGCAAGCACTGGGGCCAGGTTGGTCATGGAGAGCATCCCGCACTTGTCTCTCAATCTCCCAAGTCAGGACACCTACGACGCAGGGACTGGGCAGAATGGGTGCAGGGTTCTGGGAAGGGGCATCCTCCTTCTGGAACTGGCGGGAGAGTGAGTCTGGTTTGAGGTTACGTGATCCTGGACGGTATGACAGGGTGAAATTGAATCTGGTGAAGAATAGGGCCCAGCGGGACTGTCTCGGGTTCAGACGTTTGGCAGAGCGGATATACTCCAGGTTCTTGTGATCCGTCCAAACCAAGAACGGGACGGTGGACCCCTCCAGCCAGTGACGCCATTCCTCCAAGGCCAGCTTGACAGCGAGCAGCTCACGGTCCCCTATGTCGTAGTTGCATTCTGATGGGGATAAGCGACGGGAGAAGAATGCACACGGGTGGAGTTTGTTGTCCTCTGCAGCTCGTTGTGAGAGCACGGCCCCCACTCCCACATCAGAAGCGTCCACTTCCACAATGAATTGTCGATCTGCATCTGGCATCTGGAGGATGGGGGCCCTGGAGAACCGAGCCTTGAGGATACTGAATGCTTTGTCAGCTGCTGGGGTCCAGGTGAAGGGCTGTTTATTGCTGGTCAGGGCGGTGAGAGGGGCAGCTACGGAGCTGTAATTACGGATGAACCGTCGATAGAAGTTCGCAAAGCCCAAGAACTGCTGTAGCTTCTTGCGGTTTACAGGAACCGGCCAGGAGGTGACTGCTGAGACCTTGGCTGGGTCCATCTGGATCTCTCCCTCTGCCACAATGTATCCAAGGAAAGCCACAGTCTTGGTATGGAATTCACACTTCTCTGCCTTGACGTAGAGCGAGTTCTGCAGGAGGCGGTGAAGGACTTGCTGGACATGAAGTGTGTGTTCAGGCTGGGTCTTGGAGAAGATCAGGATATCGTCTAGGTAAACGAAGACGAACTTGTTTAGGAAGTCCCGCAGTACATCATTCACTAGGGCCTGGAAAACCGCTGGAGCGTTGGTGAGGCCGAACGGCATGACAAGGTACTCATAGTGGCCGGTTGGGGTATTGAATGCCGTCTTCCATTCGTCGCCCTCCCGGATCCGCACTAGGTGGTAGGCGTTCCTAAGGTCCAACTTTGTAAAGATGGTGGCCCCCTGGAGTAGCTCGAAGGCAGAGTTGAGCAGAGGCAGAGGGTACCGGTTCTTTACTGTGATGCTGTTAAGGCCACGGTAGTCGATGCAGGGGCGAAGGGTTCCATCTTTTTTCCCCACGAAGAAGAATCCGGCGCCAGCAGGGGAAGAGGACGGGCGGATAATTCCAGCAGCAAGAGAGTCGCTGATGTACGTCTCCATGGCCCTTCGTTCAGGAGCAGACAGGGAATAAAGACTCCCTTTGGGGGGAACAGAACCAGGGAGGAGGTCAATGGCGCAGTCGTAGGGTCGATGTGGGGGCAGAGACGTGGCTTTGACTTTGTTGAAGACCTCCCTGAGACCGTGGTAGCATTCCGGGACATTGGAGATGTCTGGGGCTGAGCCGGGGGGTACCGGGTGAGAGGGTGGCATGGCCGCAAGCAAACAGGTCTGGTGGCAGTCCTTTCCCCACTCTCGGACCTTTCCAGTTGCCCAATCAAGGTGAGGGTTGTGCCGTCGGAGCCATGGGTAGCCCAGGATAAGAGGTTGGCCCGGGGAGTGGAGCAGGTGGAACTGAATGGTTTCAGTGTGGTTGCCAGACAGCATCATTTTAACAGGGGTGGTGATCTGCGTGACTGTGCCAAGAGGGTGACCATCTAGTGCCCAAGCAGGGACGGGGGGTGTCAGACGGAGGGTCTCCAGTCCCAGCTGGTGAGCGAGTTCGGTGTCCATTATGTTGGCTTCGGCACCTGAGTCCACCAGGGCAGCCAGTGTGTGGGTGGAGTCGGGAAGATGAAGACGGACCTGCACCCACGGTTTGCGGTTGGAGGACTGGGTGGTCATTGGGCTCAGCCGGGCTCCTCCTATGTCTGGTGATCTTGGGCTTTTTAAAGGGCAGTTGGCAACACGGTGTCCTTCTCCTCCGCAATACAGACATAGATTGGAGGAGATACGGCGCCGACGCTCAGCAGGAGAAAGAGAAGCCCGGCCAATCTCCATGGGTTCAGACGGGTCTGGTTGGTTTGGAGGAGTAGTTGGGGAAGACGGCTGGACAGTCGGGACGTGACGAGAGCTGGTGGCTAGGGGATTTTGGCGCCCCCTATCTCGGCGGCGGGTCTGGATCCGTCGATCTATGCGCACAGCGAGGGCGATGGCGTCATCAAGGGTGGAGGGCCGTTCATGAGAGACCAACTCATCCTTGATGTAGTCGGCCAGGCTGGCGAAGAACACGTCCACCAACGCTGCCATGTTCCAGGGGCTGCGCCTTGCCAAAGTCCGGAAATCGATAGAGTAGTCTGCAACCGTCCGTCGACCCTGCCGAATACTCAGAAGATCCTGGGATGCCTCTTCAGAGGATGAGCCCAGATCAAAAACCTTGAGCATCTCCTTAGCAAACAGTTCAAAAGATGTGCACGCCGGGGTCTGACGCTCAAACTCCGCTGTTCCCCAGAGTCGAGCTCGGCCTGTCAGGTGAGTGATTGTGTACCCGACCTTAGCCCCTTCTGTGGCAAAGGTTCTGGGTTGCAGAGAGAACTGAAGGCTGCAACTGGTCAGGAACGGGCGCACTTGATTTGGGTCACCGTTGAATCGTTCTGGGTTGCCGATTCTAGGTTCCGGGGCTCCAGCAGCAGTGGCCTGGGTGGGTGACTCTGGAGCGGTGCTGGCGGGTGGGCTGGCTCGAGCTAGACCTGAAGGCAGACCGGCTGTGGTTGGAGTGGCAGGCAGGCTGGCAGTGGCTGGAGTGGTAGGCAGGCTGGCGGTGGCCGGAGTGGCAGGCAGGCTGGCGGTGGCTGGAGCGGCGGGCTGGGACTGAGGGATGAGTTGGGCAAGCAGTCGGGTTATCTGAGCGAGGTGATCTTGCTGTTCGTGAATCCGGTGTTGTTGCTGTTGTATCAACTGCTGTGTTTGCTGCAGCTGCTGTTGCTGCTGGTTGCCAAGCTGTAGCAAAGAGGAGACGTCAACCGTCATCCGATGGATGTCCCTCTCAGCGTTTCCCAGGCGCTGCATGGCGGTGGGGGGTTCTAAGTCCATGTTTTGTGAAACGTTTGCTGGGTCCATTATGATGGTCAGATCGTACTGTCAGGGATCTGGACAGACGAGGACCACAGGAGCAATACGTTTGAACAGTTTATTGAAAGGGGTTGGGGAATGGGCGTGAGTCTTCGTGTGTGTGTGTCCCAGCGGCTGAGAGGCGTAGAGTGTAGACGGGGGTTGAGGGTCCAGGCTCTCTCGCCAAAGGGGCTGGAAGTCCTGGGGGAACACACACACACAGCAGGAGAGGAGTGGCAGGGCAAAAGTACCGACAAGGGCAAGGCAGTATCGTGGTCAAAAAGGCAGACGGCAGGTCAAGTTACCGGGATTGTAGAGCAGAGGGTGGTCGGGCAGGTCCGGGATCGCAGGTAGGAGTCAGAATAGTAGCAGGTAACAGGCAGGACAGGCGCGGGCTTAGCAGGCGATCTGACGATGTGTGCAGGCAGAGGGAGAGGGAGCTCACGACACTAACAGATTACATGAAACTCCGTTTGACTAACCTTTTGTACTGTAGTGGGAGTAAATAAACCTTTGACCCTCCCGTCTCAGACATATTTCACATGCTCAACCACATGTACACCCATCTGTCTCGAACCAAATGCTAGTTTAAAACGAGCAAAACTTAAAAATAAAAAAATAAAAGGAAATGCATTCGGAGGTCGGTTTCTGTTCACGCTTGTCAGCGGGGAAGATGAATTGTAGGCCGACCAAATGTTTATTTGAAGAGAGCATGAACCTTTCTTTTGCATACATTCCACACAACTCCATCAATCATAAGTGTCCCCCTATCTGGGTGAGAAAAGCTTGTTCTTGTGGAGCCTCTTTCAGGAGTCACAGAGGCATTAAACACATTCTTTAAATGACTTTGAAGCAATACTTTGTGTCTTTGGCCTGCATTATCAAGTACCCTTGCTTATTTTCCATGGATAAATAAATGACATTTGGTATATTATTGACCCAAAAAATGTTTTCACCACAGGGGAAACTTTCTGCATGCATTTTGCAGGAGCTGACAGCGACATCTATGTGTGACACTGAACTCTTGTCTATTACTACTTGATCCTGCTCTTAAATCCATTCACATAAACTTCACAATGCCTTCCTTGTGTTTTTCAGCAGCTTATATATCAGGATTTAAGGCTTTGTGATGTTTTCGCTGGAAAGAAACATTTTGACAGATGATTCGCTGACCCCAGTTTACCCTGATGCCGCGGATTGGCCGTGGAATTATCTGTTTTCTAACAGTAATGTACATGCGGGGTCATTCTCTGTGTTTACATAACCAACCACCTGTCTGTCCTCTCTTGTTTGTCTTTTCTGCAACAGGATGCAGCCAGTCAGACTCAGTTCGCTGAGATGTTCCTGAGAGATGAGGATGGGCCAGAGAAGGAAATTACACCGGTGAGGCCAACATCAGCCGCGAAAGACCAACACAGCTCCACCGACTGATACAGCCATGCCTTCCTGATTTCCCTCACCCTCCCCACCCGCCCGCCCCCTCCCTCATCCTCCGCATCCTTCCCTCAGTCTAAACCGCGGTCGCGACCCATCCAAGTTTACCCCTTCCCCCATCAAGTCAACATGGCCACACCTTTCCTGTGGAAGCTGTCGTCCCAGAAGCTGGGCTTCTTCCTGGTCAGCTTCGGGTTCATCTGGGGCATGATGCTGTTGCATTTCACCATCCAGCAGCGAGCCAGCCACGAGAACAGCGCCGTGCTGCGGCAGCAGATCCTGGACCTCAGCAAGCGCTACATCAAGGCGCTGGCCGAGGAGAACCAGAGTGTCATGGACGGGCCTTACGTGGGAACCATGACGGCTTACGGTGAGTAGCCAGCTGTGTTCATGTGAAGCTTTCAGGGAGTTGGACTGGTCTCTCTTGCTGACACCACGTTCTGTCCTATTTACCAGTATTATATATATTATACCAAGTTCATATTTTATATCTAATATTATCGTCATGTAGGCGACATGGTGGTGTTGTGCTGATCCTAACGAAGAATAAGCGGGTATGGAAAAAGAATGAGTAATCGTCATATAATCTGCAGTTAGTGCAGGGTGGAAAATTGATATTTTAGTTTTTCTGGCCTGTTTATAATAGCAAACAAAGGTTTTTGGTCAATAAAAAATTATGTAATTTATCCCCAAATTGTTTTATCAGTCCGATAAATATAGTGCATGCCTATTTGGGATCGAAGGGGCTTCATCCTTGCTGCTTTGCAGATAGATCCCTCCGGCCCGCACATTGGTGCTGGTGGATAAGTGTAACAGCAGAGAGAGAGAGAGAGAGAGAGAAAATTTTCTTTTAAACAGACAGCACTGAAATGCAGTTATTCAGCATGAGTGACTCGGTGCTCTCTGTCCGCCTGAAATGATAGGCGGACAGAGAGCATGTGCCGCTGCGCTATTGGTTAGGCGACACCAGCATATGTAATCAGCAGTTTTGACACTTGACAATCCGGTGTGCGGGAAAGAGGAGCAGTAACAATGGTAGTGTGTTCCTTATTGACCTTTCACTAAGCTTCATTTCATACTTTACCCCATGCATGAACTTGACAGTGAGTCAGTGCCCATGGAAAAAAAAAATAAACGGCTCATCATCAACACAAAAATATTTAAGTTTAGATCCACGCCTGTTATGTTACTGTGAGTGCAATGAGAAATGAAAATGTTGCATCACTACATTCTATTACTCTAAGTTTATCTTCAGGGCTAAATTACTGCATCTGACTATAACTGAGGACTAATAAATCATGTTATATAATTACAAAGCAAGAATATAACAGGATATATCAGACATAAAAGGAAGCAGCTCAAACCTACTGAAGGTGGAATGTACAGGTTTGATTTAAAAGAATTAGCAGGATAAGCCTCCTGCTATTCTTTCATTTTCATGAGATCATTAGGAGGCAGCCCTTTAACAAAGTGTCTACTGTATCACAATGTAAGCCTCTTTCACATCATCTTTAAATTGGATAAAGGTGTTTACCTCGCGCACAGGCACAGCATTGCCTATATTTAAAAAAATGCTGATGCAGCTGCATAAGGCCACAGCACCACAGACTCAACAAAGACCCCGTCAATAAGTTATTCATGCCATTAATAGACCTATATGGGTCGATGGGAGGCTTCATCAGAAACCTGAGATGGGAATTGATTGTTCTCTAATACCCAGAGAAACAACAGGATTCTGTAAAGCTCCTGAGATTAAGGGAACGAGAAGAAGAGCTTGGTGAAAGAAACCAATAGTCTGTAAGCGTTACATGTCATCTCTGCCATTCCGGCCAGCTAAGGCGATGGTACATATTTTTGACCTTTTTCGTATCGTATAGCTTCTCTCATTTCTTATCCTTTGTGCCACAAATTTGACCTGGTTAGATAAGATCTCATGTTAGAAAGCAAAATTGGATT
This sequence comes from Eupleurogrammus muticus, assembly GCA_036785175.1. NCBI lineage: Eukaryota > Metazoa > Chordata > Actinopteri > Scombriformes > Trichiuridae > Eupleurogrammus > Eupleurogrammus muticus. The sequence continues at coordinate 3,291,718 of JAYKQN010000024.1, forward strand.
GTAAGCTTTGATTTCTCCGTCCTTCTTTTGTTTCATTTTCAACATCAACATTGAATAATACAATCACCTTAGAACACAGGCAGTGATTGATTTACCTTATTTTCAGCGCTCTTCAGTGGTATTTGAGGCCTGTCAGGGTGAAATACCGACTCATCACACTGGCAGCTAGAAAAGGGAGTAAAACTTGTTTTTACATGTAAGGATGTAAAACAAGACACCGCACCCGCTGAAAAGCTTCTGGAAAAAGACAACGCTCATACTAGTAACAGTGTAATGTTATCCTGTAATGTTCCTTACTTCTCTTTTCCTACAGTTATGGAGTCATGCTTCTGTGATTATTCTAAGCCCAGCTCATAGATTTTAGTCTCTGCAGAACTGTGTCCTGACCTGTTTGTTTTGTTCCCCCCCATGTGATTGATTTTCATGGTGCTGTCAGAACCGTGGAGCAGCCCAGTTGACCAATATCATATCACAGTCTCCATCCTTAATTAGATAGTGGGGCAACAGGATGCTTTCTGCTTCCTGTGCTCGCTCACTCCCTCTATGATTTGTCCAGATCTGATCTGTAATGAGTTTATGGGAAACCTGGGTTTCCTCCTCCTGCCAACCCGAAATGACTCGCTGCATCTTTCATGAGAATTTGTAAGAAATACACCTGTGGACCAGCATGAAAGCAATGTGAGCCTGTACAGATGAGCCCAAATCAGTGGTTTAGGGAGGATTGAGATAGGATCTAAACTCATTCTAAGAGGAATGAAATACCATTTTGAAAAGAATGAAAAGAAAAACAGAAACGTAATAAGAAGGTTATCATGCTGTTGAGCTCGCTGTCAGTAGGCTCCCTAAATCAAAATGTATGTCTTGTTTTTGCTCTATTCATTTTCAATCATACTATATAAACCAAGTGATGTAAATTGCACTGAATACTCATAGTTACAGCAAGATTAGTTAATTTCCATATCTTTGTTGTGAATTTTTTTTACTAACGATTCATATAAAAAAGGACATTTACATTAATCACATTTCATGTTCATCAAAACAAAAGAAGTGTGACGAGTACCAAAATGACCTCAAGAACTCTTAAAAGCTTGTGTTGGCTTTTGTGTCTTGCACGATAGCGATAAATAGTGACTGTCGGAGGAAGCAACGGAAAGATGTGTCACTGTAAATCTGTGTCAAACTCAAGGCTCACGGGCCAAATTTGGCCCGGCACCTCGTTTTATGTGGCCCTCGAGAGTTTGCAAAGAATTCTGATTCAATGAGCCATGGGAAAGCAAATAAATACTTTAGCTTAATGGAGACAAACTGTCGCTTTTAATAAAAACACTGTGTGGTTTACTACAGCCTGCTCTAACCTTACACATATTAGCAATAATACTACAGTAATAATAATAATATTCAATAATTACTGGACTAAATTGCCTTACAATGACCAGAGTACTATTACCACAGGTTTGAATGGTTCCAAAAAACCCTGCTGTTAACAAATAAGTTGTAGACAGCTCCCTTAGCAAACACGTCTTTAGGTGACATCTCAAACGTTTTTGGATCAGCAGCCTGACGTTTTTTTACTTTGTACTTTGGTGTTTTGTATGAACGGTGTACTACTCAACCCTATACGAAAGTATGTAATGTATGTAACAGATAAAACCCTCAGCTGTCTATTGCAACACCTTGTAGATTCCACTGTTCGTTCCATCAATGCATGTGTGACGCCAGAAACATTTCAACACTCTACTGAAACCACAGTCATGCTTATCCCTTCCCTTCACATGAGGTCAGATGTGAAGCAGATAATGATCTTTCCCTTCTGAAACTGAGCCGCGCATCCGGGTGGCGCAGCCCCTAGACGAGGTTTCCTGTTACCGTACGGCTCAAGCGGCTATTGTCGGCTCCTTTTGTGGTTCAGAAACGCATCACACTTTGCCTCACACTGTTCTGTAGGGCCCATATCACAGTTGGGGAGAATCCGGCTGCCCACAGCAGGCGCCGGGTGTGGTGTCAGCCTGTATTGCTGCCATAATGCTGTCTGTCCTCTGAAAAAGGTCAATGCGTGCACCTTCTGCCTGCTTTTTAATGAACGCCGCTAAGATATGAAGACCTCTGCTACAATAGATCACTGATGGCTGCGCTGTTTGCTTGTAATCACTTCTCTTTAAGCTCATCAGCATACTGAACGATCCTTAGTCATTGTGCCTCCACATTGTCTTATATGATATATTTATTAAAAGCAAAGTGAAGCCCAGTGTGTTTACTGCTCCAGGATTTGTTTTGTAACCGCATCACCTCACTGAGAAATATTGAGACAGGCAGAAATGTGTCCCTAGGTGTGCCATTAGTCATCTGGTTACCTGGTAGCAGTGTACAGAAAGAAAAGCTAAAGCATTATTCACAGCACCATGGAGGCTTTTCTAATAAAATGACTGACGAAGGTCTCAGAGCCTCACTTTTAATTATTGTAAAACCTGGAGACTTGCAAGAACTGTCAGTTTTTTTTTTTTTAAAAAGCAAACTTTCCAGAGGATTCTGTGTCTTTAGCCTTTCTTTAATTTTTGAAAGCGAACAGCAGGATGACGTCTTTCTAAATAGAAAGTACAGCATTATCACAGCGTCGGGCGTGTCCTTGGGAGTTTGCAACTATGCAAATTCAACCCGAGGAGGCGGTAGATTTGCAGTCAGGACGGCAGCATTCCTGCTGACAACATCAGCCTAGCTAAACTCTGGGGGTTCCTTTTTGACTTGGCTGTCTTCGCCTTTAGCGTGGAATGTTGTTAATTTAGAGGCTGACAAACTGGTCAAACCTGCTAAATGTGTCAGAGCTTTCAACCATATCAATACACCATACAGCTCTATTCTTTCTGCCTGGAGGCAGGGCTAAGTCACTCCAATACACACACAAACACGTAAGCACAGATTTCACTCTGTTGTCACCAACTTTCAGGAGTTCACTCTCAAGTCTCTAAAGTCCACTGTCACTAAAGTAAAGGCAAACTCAAATCTGAGTCAAACCGTTGCTGACAAGTTGTCACATTTATTTCACAATCATTTCAATTATTTAAGTACTATTTTAGACCTTCACAAATGTTTTGAATCCCACGGCTGAGGGGAAAAAAACTGATATCAGAATAGAATAAAATGTCAGCTTTTCGCAGGCAGTAATGTGTCTTTGGCTTGACAACGTGACATTAAAAACCCATTTACATGAAACACAATATCACAGAGTACATGGTATTGAGAACTGAGTCAAAATTAATAATCAGTCCTATTAACACTGTATTCCAGTACAGAGAAATATGAAAATTGACAAGAGCCTTTAGAATTAACATCTACAAGCTGTAAAAAGCAAGCTGTAACGACAAAGACAAAATCGCTGTCTTTGTCAATTAAATAATTTAAACCATGACTGAAAGCCACGATCCAAGGATGTTTATTAGTTTTTTGCTTCAGACTAAATGTCAGTGAGATTTTGAATGAAGTCTTCTCCTGGAACAAAACCAAGAAGTAAGCATCTGAATGGCTTACCTAGCATATCATTGTATTTCCAATTAAAAAGCATGTTGAAATGAGAAAGTTACACACTAAGATATTGAAATGCATGTCTAGCCTGAAGCTGGTGGGCACAAGCCAGTGTGCCAGAGGTGAACAGAGGGAGGCATTAACTCCAGGCTACCCCCATTTTTTCACTAATTATGTTCATGCCGATAGTTTGGCGAGGACGCCGCTCCAAATCTTTCCGTTTGGTTTCTTTCTGGTCTCGCTGAGCATCAGCTCCCAGCGCACAGAACTCGTCCAAATCAGACAAATGCTCTGGCATTTCTCTTCACACCAATCAGGCTGGGGTAGCTCTGCCAGGCCTAGTTGTGCCCTTGCCAATCTCTCTGACGTGATGAAAACTGGCGTGTCAAATGCATCACAGTGAGGGAAAATGTGGCGCTTGTATGCGATAGACAATCTGCAATTATCATCATCTCAGGAAACCAAAGCACGATGCACGAGATCTGCTCTGCATGCACCAAAAGCCAGTGCATGCATGCAATAATCAGCTGTTGGTTTTAGGACTTATGATGAGGTTTCTGCTGATGACAAATGGCATGTAGATGCTAACATAATTGTCTTTATGATGCATGTGTCATTTACAGCAACTTGAAGTGAGTCAACATTTCTCTGTAAATGCCATTACATTCAGCTGCAGGCTACAGTATCACAAGAATACAACACGATTTAAAATTGCCCTAAAGCCACAGCTTGCCATTTTAAGTGTATGCCCTGTCTGTCTCATTGACCAGCATCCATCCTGCCTGTTGTACCATTAGCTGTGTGTCCTTCACAGATAAATGCTCATAGAAAAAAAAAAAAGATTCACACAGAAAAGCAAAGACCCAAATTTAACAGCAAGGTCACTCACAAAGACGCGACGGCTCCGGTTTTACATTCAAATGAGCCTTAAGCTGGCTGCCTGAAATCCAACGATTTCTTGTAGAGGGAGTTGAGAAACTCTCCCCAGACTTCAGGCTGCCGCATAAATTATAGGCCTGTATGCACTGTAACAAAGAGCCTGGTGATCATGAGACAAGAGGAAACTTTGTTTTATTGTCCAGTTAATGAGATACAGGTCTGCAAATACAGAAATCAATTTAATGAGTCTAAACAGTTTCACATTAATGGATACTCGGATGTTGGTATCTTACCTAAAGACTAAAACCTGTGTGTAAGTATATTCTATCTCACAGGCATTTTATGTACTGTATATCAGGAACTGTCCTTGCTATGAAGGCTAGATTTACCCATGCTGTGGTTCTATATACTATACTATCGGATGGATTGCCATGAAACTTTCTCCAAACATGCATGGACCGCAGAGGGTCCTGATTCTAATTGGTTCGGTTTGGTTGAGATGTGGTTTTGAGTGAAACGTCTCAACAAATGTCGGGCAGATTGACGTTTGGGTCAGGCTTTCATATTCCCCTCAGGGTTTAAGGCTAAAGCTTAACTTTGAATTCCTTCAGCCTCAACTGTGGCCTACTTTGTGTTTCATGCTAAAAATAAATATGGTTAACAAGGTAAACATGGTACTTGCTTGGTCTTGTTAGTAATAACATGATTCTGTATTATGGTTTGTTAGTGAATTGGCAGAACTTAGAAAACTGTGGTTTTCTAAATTCTAGTCACATAGGCTTTTGGCCTTCAGAGACCTAATTCCTTTCCTATTACAGACAGAATGAAGGTTGATTTATAATACAACAGCATCATAATAATCTGCCTCTTAAGGCATTCTAATATATTGGTGGAGAAATTAAACGTATATAAATATTTCATTCTTCTTTTTTCAGACCTGAAGAAGACTCTCGCAGTGTTGCTGGATAACATCATGCTGAGGCTGGGCAAACTGGAGTCCAAAGTGGAGAACATCTACAATGGAACAGGGGGGAACCTGACCAACGGCACCAGCACGGTCATACCCAGCTCCACCAATTCCGAGAAGGTCAACGTGGCAGGTACGCCCTGGGTTTTATTGCAGGTGCATTCTTGTGTGCATGTGACCGTGAGGCGTTAAGGGAAGGAAAGCCGCTCAGCAAGTCATCATTCACATACACTGTGACTTGAGTCCCTTGTTCAGTGTATTGAAATGCACAGTAAAATACAGTAGCTGAAACCAATTAGAAGCTGGTTTGTGTTTTCTATCAGCTTGCACCGGACCTTGATTTATTAAAAAATTCCCACAGTGAAAAGCTTTTCCCCAAGGCACACACCCAGCTAAACCCTCGCAGTATTGCACAGTGCACACCAGGCACTTTATAGGAGTAGACCGCATCCTTGGACATAATTCAAATAAGGCCTCCGTTCACGCTGCATGACCCTTTTATTAGTTTTCATTGATTTTCCTGCCAGCTTTCAGATGATGAATTCAGCCCAGTTGAGAGAATTGAGGTGTTGTTTTTTATGGGATCTGGAGACTTGCTCTCAGTTGTTTGCGCAGCAATAAAGAGCAGGAATGTGGGGTCTGTGCTCCGGAGCAATATACACAGAAGTCTATCCGGCTTATGTGGTTGTACATACAAAGTCATATTAAAGGGATTAAATCGTAATAACCGCATTTTTAGCAAATGTCGAATCTGCTGGTGCAACCTTTTAAAAGTTGAATACAAATAAGGTAGTCAACCGGACTTCTTCTTTCGTTCTTAAACATCCAGCCACTATTACCACATCCTTTACCATTATCTTGAACAGTGAGTGTAGTTTCCCGTTAGACTATAAAACTATCATTTAGTCTTTGGATGGGTGCTTTGTGTAGCTGGCAGCAATTCGGATTATAGATTAATAATGTAAAGGTCCCATATGATATTAAGTGAGAATTTAATATCTTTTTGATTATAAGAAGGTCTAAGTGTTCTATAAATACTGCCCCATGTTTCAAATATCTGAATCCCTCTAATATTCAGAAACTGTATATTAAAACGAGCCGCCCACAACCCATTCACAGCCATTCTAACCAGTCGATCAAGGGAGAGGCTCATCATTATTATTATTGGTAGTAGTGAGACAGACACAAAAAGACCTGGGGAGGTGTGAAAGCATGAATACATCTTGTTGGGTATATCTAAACTTCAAATAAAACCAAGCAAAGTGTAAAATATATAGTACTTTTCAAATTATTTAAAAAATAAAAAGTTTAAAATAATCTACTCTGTCAAGCTGTTCAAACGTGATTAATGTGCTGGTTTTAGTTGGTATTGATTGGACAAAGATATTTGAAGTCACCTTTGGATTTATCAATATTTTCTTACAAGCAATTAATCATGAAAATAATCAGCAGATCATATGATAATATGATCATGTAATACTGTAAATACAATGTATTATATTATAATACAGTAATACTGTATTATAATACAATACATAAAAGGAAAGGATGAAGGGCAGCCTCCAGTTGTATAAATCTTGTTTGGGCAACTCAGGCAGTGGCTGTCTGACCGTTAATGTCTGTTTTCACTCTCATCCCTGTGGACACTGAGGATGTGACACTAATATGCTGTTATCAAGGCTTTCTTGGCTTGAGCGCCTGTGCTTTGGACCGATAGTACCTGGACCTGTGACACATGTCAATAAACCCGCAGCAGCCATCAAGACACAACATTTGGATCCTGAACGCAGGTCAAGCTGACAAAGCAGCGCCCACATCGCTGTTGGCAATGAACTAAAGGCCCCCGAGCACTCCAGAGGCTTCATCCGAACATGTCCGTCTTGGAGTGGGTGTCAGGCAGCGCTATTGCCAGCTCCAGCAGTGCTCCTCCCTGACTGTGAGGCAATTACAGAGATAAAAATCTGGACAGTGAAGGAAACACGCCTGTCTTTCAGAGAGGATGCTATCAAGATGGAGTCGAGGAGCAACGCCGGGACTGCACTGCCTCCACCGCAGTCGTCTGTGCACCAAGGACTCAAGGACGGGTTGAACTCTGCCACATCACACAGAACAGCGACTCCGGTTCCATCTCTACCTGACAGAGCTGAATCTCTTCTTTTATCCTGGGGGAAAAAAACAAAACAAGCCGCTCGGTAACTGCCTCCCAAAATAAATATCTGTGAATTCACCCGAGCACTGTGTTGATTTAGTCGTTTTATGTGACAGAAAGTGACAACACCTGCAAACAAACAAGAGCTGCAATACACAGAGAAAGAAATCGCATCATCCACACTGGCGGGGGATGATACAGAGCATTCTGTTTGCTGATCTTGTTTCATTTCCTCCCGTGCTCGCTCTCTGAAATCCCACATTGCACGGATATGATTGAGGCTATTTTGACAGGGAAAAACAAGAGCAAATGCGCCAAATGTTTGGGGACTCTTGTGAAGGCCTCTGACAATTTTTCTGGAAATAGTTTGCAAGAATCTGAATTTTCTGAGCACAGTATATTCCAAGACTTCCACCAGGAACCGTAGATCTGAGCCTCGTAAGAAATGAAACTGCTATAAGTCCAACTTTTCTTTGGCTTCCTCACTGCTGCTGTAGAGAACTAACAGCAGCACAATGTTTCTGTGAATGCTCGTCTCACAAGAATCTGGCTCCGTATAAAGGGCAGAAGATGGTATTTCGGCAATGGAAACTTTTGAAGGAATATTGCAAAAAAGCATTAAAAGCTGTATTTAGTAAGAACTGAGACAAACCCCGGGAAATTCAAAGAAATTAATTCAAGCCATAGCAACAAGCAGCCTCTTATTGGATCAAAACAAGGTGATCTGACCTTGGCTGCTGCCCAGTAGGAGGCAGATGGGACTTCTCTTACCGTGGCTCGCTGATGTGGCTAATCAACCCCCCCCCACCAAGTAGTGCTTCTATGAGCCGGGCCCATGGAAATGTAATCTGGTTTTACACACACACACATACACACCCTGGTGTAGAGACAGATGAGTGATCGGGTGGTGATTTGCAGCCTCTCTTTCTCCATCTCTTCCCCTCTGTGATATATTTCACTCCCCGCTGTGAGTAATTAAAGGAGTGATTTGTTGCTTTCTGTTGTTCACTTGTTTTTCAGTAAACAAAGACCTGTGCATTTTACGGCTCAGGGTGTCGTTGCTGCTTTGTCTCTCTCAGCTATTTCATCTATCAGCCGCATACAGTGAAAGAGAAGTACTAAGGTGTAAAGGTCAACGAAGGAGGGGGGATAAGATTACAGGGTTTCTGCTCTGCCTTCCCTGTGATTCCATTTGCCAGAGACAATTTCACTGACCCTGCACTTAAGCTGAATTGTTTGAAAGTCTTTTTATATTAAACCGCTCCTTTCATATGTTCCTTTTCACTTGTAAATTGTTCCAATCGTTGATGGATTCGTGCTGTAAAGCATTTGCCACATTAGCCATCCTTTTCTCACCACTGTCCAACTTTTTGATAATAGCAACCTTCGTTTCTATGGAGATTGCCTTGCATTTCTTACCCCTACCACTATCATCACTTTCCTTGCATGTTTTGCCACTACTACTAGCCCTTGCTTTGTCAGCCATGATAAATAACATTAATTTGTACATGATGAGAACAGGTGCAAGAGGGAACTGGATGAAAATAAGAACTTGCGAATGCAATCGTGTTCTACAAACATGCTGTATTCTGAAGTATGGATTCTCTAAATCATCATCATACTATTACCATCTTAATAGTGGCCAACATCAAGGGGGGGCTCTCTTGGAATGGTCTCCATTATATTCTATAATATTATATTATAGAAAGGCCTGTTTACTTCATCGTACAGATCAATACTAATAAAATACACACACAAACCCATTCAGTGCCTATACAATGTTGAGGGATGTTGTCTGTACCAATGCACGAGCAAACACTTGCCGACAGATGAGCTCTACAGCGATGAGATACAATAAGACATCACAAACAAACGAGGCATCAGATTGATACGCAGACAGATTCTTACAATCTGAGCATGTGACTGAATCTTGACATCTTTTTAATGTGGCAATCTGCAGAGGAAGTGCGTCTGCACTTTGTGGGCACACCTGGTCCGAAGAGAGCTTGACGTGACGCAGTCAGGAGCACTGCGCCTCCCCAGGACTTTCCCTTCAAACAACAACAGGAAACAAGCACAGACAGGCTCTTGTACCACTGTGCCGCGTGTTTGCATATTTCTGTTTGTGTGGAATCCATCGCGGGGAAGTTCACAAATTGTACACAAGTGTGCTTTGCGCCTGTATCCTTGCAGGTCCCTGGAGATCCCACCCATATGGAGCGCATCAGATCTTCTTATAGCTGCTGTAAACAAACCACAAGCAGCGAGAAAGTGCTGACAGCTTTGCTTTCATTAAGTTGGCTGCCTGGCACTGTGAGGGCCTGGGAATGTGTCCTCGGGTGTCGTTGATCATCACTCCGTTAGAGTATGAGGTGCACTCTAACGTTTACATTTTAATCATTACATATCATTACAAAGAGATTTACATTTCCCCCCAGAAAAATATTTTTATATATATATCCTCCACTGCCATGTTGTTTGTCATGGAGACACAACTCATGCCAGAGATGCCAGATATCACGACAGCCGTCTGCTGCACGATACTGAGCGGAGTCCCTTGGATTTAAAATGTCTTGGTGATTACTGAAGGAGGGCGGTACGAGGATCATTCACAGACAAAGAACAATGTAGTCTATGTGTGGGTTGCCACAACAAACGAGGTAGATGGATAAATACAGCACAAAAGGAAATGCTAAGTAGAATAAACACAAGGAGCAAAATGTGTGGAATTTGCTTCCAGTCAGCCACTGCGAGTCTGGCTGAAAAAGGCTAAAACGGCATGAAAAAGGCCAATTTCATATTTAATCATATTTAATGTTTTAACTAGAGGAATTTAGCACACACAATAACACACACACACACACACACTGCAATGGAATCAAATACTTTATTGTCTGTCTCTAATGGTGACAGAAATTAATCTTTTACAGGCTCACAAACACATTCACACAGTCCCATCAAGACACACTAAGAACAGGATAAAATAGATTACAAAAATTATTTAAAATGCATAAAACTAGTGCATGTTGTATAAACTGCTCACTCATTTATTTCATTTCCAAATAAAGAGAATACTCTGTAGATTCAGCATTGTCCTCCTCTAATACTGATGGACAGATCAAAAATAATCAAAATGGATGCAGCTGAACCAGAGATATATTTTTTGTGTTTTTACTACACACATCAATAATTCTATATATATCACATTTCAAAAGAAAGATAAAATCATCATTACTGTTTTGCTGCATCCCTCATAAGAAATAAAACAGCTTTTTACTGATAACATAAATGAATCTCAAGCGAGTTTAGGCCATTCCAGGGAAAATAAATACATTACACTCACATGCTAGGCCCCTTTGCCCCCACATTCAAACACACACACACACACACACACACACACAGGCCTGTCCTCTGTTTTTCCCACAGACAGGCTCGTCCCTCTTGAGGTTGTGGCTGATTAGGGAGGCACAAACCATTGGCTACGACATGTGCATCCCACTTTTTCGCTGTCTCTTCCTTAGTTTGTGCTCATCTTTCATCCTTATTTCAATGCAGTGACCGCAGAGTAAATCCGGCCTTCTCAGCGTCTTCTGCATCTCCTTGCTTTGTCCTTGCCCCCTCGTTCTCTCTGTGTGCTGCACCCTCGCTCTGCCTCCCCATCCCTTATTTCCTCCACTGCGTCCTCTCTGTGCGTGCCAGTGTTGTTGTTGTGCTGGTTAAAGCTGCAGCCCTGCAGGAATATAATCTGTGTTGCTGCCTCCTTCCACCAAATATCAGTCATTTCCCCAGGCACATGACATACAATAATAAACATCCACAGCTCACAGGCTTAACATTCACTGCAGATCCTGTTTGGAACTGAGGGTGAAAAAATGAAAGATGAATTTGTACTGTGTCTGACAGTGACAAGTGTATAACCTTGGACACTTGTGGTGCTACAGGCTTGTATATGCATTCACTCCTTTCTTGCAGGGAGGAAATAAAAAGTGATGGTGGTCCTGCATCTCATCGCTCTCATGCTGCTTGTTTAGTAACAACACACATTATTTCCAGTTCCTCCGGCGAGGCCTGTGTGTTAAATAAGACAGCATGTTTACAGGAAATGCAGGTGATCGAAGATGTTTCCTCAATTTACACCCTCTAGAGGAAGCTGAGACTTTTTTTCTTTATGAGACCTTGCATTTGTTTTGGTAACTTGACATCTCTCGTTTTCAGCGTAAAGTCTCTCATCACCACAACAAGCTCTCTGATGTGATACTCTTGAGCCCGTTGTGTTCTCGCAGCCTCAACCCACAACTTTCCACCATTTCTTCAGCTCAACAGTGGAACATTAATCATGACTCCACAACGATGAGACCTAATCAAGGCTTTCTGGCTGCCTTATGTCCTTCCTCCGCTTTTGGTGCAAAATCCTCCTCTTGGATATTTTGGAGAGAGCAGCGGGCCGATCAGATTGCTGGAGCACAAAAGGGGGATTGATTACAGCCAGACGCTGTGCTCTGTACAGCAGAGGAAGCGAGAGAAAGAGAAGACTCAACAAGGGCTTAGATTTGTTTTTTCCCTTTTTTTTTAAACTTTCAGAACTTTACTGTGGACTGCTTGTGTGGACCAGAGGCAGCACAAGACATGTGTTTTCACCAGCTCCAAACACGTGCCCCCTCACCCTGGTGAGCCCCTCTGGTCTGTGTTATCCTGCTTTGTGCCTTCGGGTGGCAGGATAACTTGCTGACGAGCAGTTTCCACTGGATTTTCGTGGATCTTTCATCTGTCGCGGACAAAAAAGAACCTCATTTCTACTGTACTAAATGAGAGGCAGGGAAAGGAAGCAGGTTTTGTGAGTTGATTATAGCTGAATGTAACACATGACCTGAGTCATAGTGTATCTCTTCCTGTCAGTTCTGCTTTTAGACCATTTCCGCTTCTCTTCATGATCACCGTCCTTCTTTTTACTCAAATCAAGAAAAAACGTCTCAGTGTTTTTCACAGACTAAGTAGCATTGTGTGGTGCTAGGGGCTCTGGACCCCCCCCTCTCCCCCCGCGAGTGTGCATATATCAGATGCAAAGGTTGATCCAAATTAAGCGTTTACGAGTCACCAAAAATATTTCAAAGACATTCAGGTCAGTAAAATAAGCAAGCTGAATACCATTTTTATAGCCTAGGCTATCAGAAAAAAAGCCAAAACCATCTTTGGATGAATGACTTGCACATAGCTTTCCAGCACAGGCATTCCTGTGAGTAACTGTAATGAATGCATTTTATGTAGACTAGTTGGGAAATTCATATTAATTGTAAATGTTAAACCAGGCTATTATCAACTTTTGCATGAATGATAGCATTATTATAATCTTTATTTTTTATATTTTAACGTGATGTCTGAGTTGTGACCAATCCAAAGACTGCAAACAATTTGTTTTTTTAAGAGTTACAAATAAAGAGCGATAGAGATATTTTTATGTAGCATACATCCATAATTATATTAATGATAATTTAGTTAGATTAAAAGGCATCACACTAAAAGACTAATGAATGAAATTATTGCCGCAGACACATCTTGTCTTAACATTCACTGCGGGTTACACTTGAATGCAGCTCAAGATAACGAGGCAACTTTGTGACTATTCAATCTCATTAGACTGGGTGAGATAAATCTTTTATTATAATGCTAAAACAATCATTGTAGTACATTACGTTATATTCAGTCTTTTTTTCTCACAAACTATATCCACTGTAATATTTCCTTCACACTTAATTTGTAACTATGTACCTTGTAGGTATCAGGGTTCCACCTCATGAATGAAGTACTCTGCTTGGATTGGGGAAACTCAAACTTCTTGAAGGAGCTTTGTGCGCCCAACTTTTCTACAGCCTCACAGCTAATATTGACTGGCTATTTTATGGCTGAGTGATTCTGTCGATCAGACAATCTGCCTTCTGTCTAATTGATGAGCCGCTGCTGAATTATACACACAAATCACACCAGACCGATGCATTTAAAATGAAGCTGCACTTTTCACCCTTTTTGTATATATTTTTCCAAACTTTGCCTCAGCAGAATCACCATGGTGACGCTTAACTTCAACTCACATCTGGTCATGGCGGCGTTGTGTTTGTGTTTCCGAGGACGGTCCTCGGTGGACTAGTGTAGTAGCTTGTGAGGTGTCACAGAACTCCGATAACTTCCCTCTTGCACGCCAGTAAATTTCACCGGTGTCACAGTTGTTTGCATTCCACTGACCAATTTGTGTGTTTGAAGTGTGCCCTTGGCAGATGTGATGTTATTCTACTGAGGGATTTTAGTTAGTTTTGTGTGCTCGAGGATGAAATTAACGAGAGCAAGGGAGATGAAAGATAAGCAAAAAAAGTACACAAAGCGAATACGTATACCAGATGTAATATAAACCAGATGTCCACTAACCAATTTTGGGCCTGTCAAATGTCAGATTACCTCATGGACTTGGACTAACACACGGGGAGGGAGAGGAAAAATAACCCTGTGCTGTGTGTAATACCACTTGTTGTTCAGCGATGCTATTTAAGAGCGATCAGATGTCCGACACTGTGTGCAAGGAACTGGCTAATAGTGACCTCAGCACTGTGAGAGGCTCTCGGACATCTTACGCAAGTCTGAATGACCTCATCTGTTTTCTATCAGTGTCTCTCTGTTTTCTGTACATGTAAAATTATTTTTACTTTTATATGTTGCTCACTTTATTTATATCATTTTGCCACACTGTACCGTCTATTTGTTTCAAATTAAACCCTATGACTCAAAGTGCTGTGTGCACTGTCGGGGTATTACTTAAATTAGTCATCGAGTCACTTGCCTGAGTTTGTTGGTGGTTCTTTTTTCTTTTTTTCCCTCTGTGTGCCAGACTGATGGGTGGCTCGGAGCTCGACTTCACACCTTGCCTCAGTGCTTTCAGCATGTCAGCTACACCTCACGCAGCTTGTCACCTCATCTAGTTGGACGTCAGAAAGCAGATGTGCAGCTGTGTGCTTATGTTTGTGTGCAGACGATCCTCCTCAGCTATGGCTGCGGCCCGCACTAGTTGAGCTGTAGTGCCTGGAGTTATGAGTTGCGAAAGGCAGGTGAAAGGCTGATTTATTTGACTGCTGGTATTTGAACAACGAGAAACCTTTGAAGCAGCATCACCTCTCCTGTGTTTGATTATGAAAGCGGTTATATTTAGCTACTTCTTGGCAGCGGCTCCTTATGCTTGATTAAAGCGAGGAGAAGATTCGCCTGGTGGGTTTGGCACTCCCTGACTGCCTGTGTGTGTGTTTGACTGGTCAGTCGGTTGTTTGGTTGGCAAACTGACTGGGTGTCTGAACGTGGAGATAACAGCAGGAAGTCTATGTTTACACATGTATGTAACATGTTTAAGGCTCAGTGGCAGGTCTGAGCTTCGTTTTTTCCTTTAACCTCCACAGCTATGTAAAAAACTGTAATCCTCTTGCTTGTTGCTGGACTCCCGCTGCCCCTAGAAACAATAAGAAGCTCTTATTGTGTATTGTGTTCGTCTTGTGACTGGCTGACTCAATCAGGAATGGATTGCTGGCCTCCCACTTCTCTTTTTCTGGTACTTGATGCATTTTCTGTTTAAAAAATTATAGAAAAACAGCAAATCCCTAGTTTCCAACCATTTAAAAACGGGTCTTATAAATCAGCTTGTGACAGATCTGTTCTTAAAGCTTTAATTAAGGTCCACCCAAAATTAAATACAGAGGAATAATCACATCTCTTTATTGTGAACCGTAATGGAAACCAAACAATATTGAAGTCCAACGTGTCTTGTGTTCGTTTGATAAAACCAACAGAGTGGGTGTACTTCCCAGTTTTTTATTCCTTTTTGCAGATGGGAATAATAATAATTTCTGGATAATGCAACTTGAGTGTAATTTTTGAGAAAGCAAAAACAAAACTCACTGCGTTGGTTCTGCTCTTCATATTAAGTCAGCGTTGAATGATTAATCATTTTTTTTATCTCAATTTGCAAGAGCCTCAGTTCAAATAACTTGGATCATTAACAGTGACGGAAGCAGCTGTAGCATGTCGGCAAACTTGGCAACTGTCGCTTTCAGCTGAAATAAATGTCGCCAATAAATGACTCAGCTGTGGCTAATTTATGCTAATTATCAGAGCCGGCCGGACAATAAAAAAAGAAATGCTGGCTTTCATTCTGCTCTGTGTGGTCAAAGGTCGTTTCAGTTAAAAAAAAGGCGTGTCACTGTCAGTAAAGAACTGCAGTGACAAGCCTTTCCTCCTTCAGACAGGGAAGTAGCAGCTAGTTTGACAGGTGAATATAATGGGTATCAGGATATCACATATTTTAAGTGGATAATTTTTTAAGATCTGAAACAATAATAGTAATGCTAATGCAGCTCAAGCAGCTACTGTGCAGAGAGTGAGAGAAACAGATGTTACTGGGTTTGTATTACAGAGCTACTATAATACAGAAGACTTGTTATTATTCTTTCCGAGTTGGTGACTGATGCAGTGGAAACTTGTTTGTGTTAGCTTTCTATCTAAGCGCAATGTTTTCAGCTGTAGTAGTCAGGGACATGTCAGCCTCTCCCTTTTATCGCTCTTTCCTCGCCGATACACACTGCTGAGGGAGCGAGCCAGGGTGTCAGTGAAATATGTTTTACACACTAGTTCGGGTGATGGAGCAGCAGTGAGAAAGTGAGAGAACGGAAGGGAGGGAGAAAAGTTCACCGGCAGATCTGTTATATCTCTTTACTGCAGCAGCTTGCTGGTGCAAATAAACTTAATCAATGCTGTACGCCACCAAACAAAAGCCTGAACCAGTGCTGGAGCTGCTGATTAGTTTCACACATACTCATCTCCCCACACACACACACACACACACACACACTTCACCCCCCAAAAACGCCACCCACAAACTCATTACATCAGCCCGCTGTTTGCCTTTAAGCTTTTATCTATTCACCGCACAGCTTACAGTTAATGCATTATTTATATTCTGGTTATAAAGGTCAGCCGTGATGACGTTAACATCTCTGAATGGGGATATCAAAAAGGTGATTATATTAAAGGGAATCCATGAAAGCTAATCCTGTATGGTGATATTGGCTTCCAGGGATATTGAAAGCAATGTAGAAAATACATCAGAGATGTTTCCTCCCCCACTGCAGCAACGTTAATTTAGTTTATTGTAGGGGGGGACAGTTCAGACAGTGTCAGAGTGTTTGCTGCCCGGCTCTCGGCTCTTTGTGGTTTCTGTTGTTATGGAGTTCACATTACAGAGCCAAGGGTGATTCTGTTGGCTGACAGTCATCCATGACCACAGAGTAACAGGCAGCCTCTTGCTGTCATTCCAAAGACTCACAAAGCCGATCCGACTGAGCTGAAGTGTTGAAAATGCAGCGCAGCCTGTAGAGAAACACGCTGGGACGTCGCCTACAAATCATGAAAACATTCAGTTTGCGTCTTGTTCAAGGAAATAGGAAAGCTATTAGATCATCATGAAAGAAAATTGAGGCGAAAGATTGCTTTTTACAAAGCTATGTCATTCATCCACAGTATATGTCTGTTGATTTGAAACAGGGAATTGACACTACTGAGCAGCCAGCTGAACCGACACTACAGAATATAATGTATCGCCAAGTCCGAAGAGCTGCTTATATACAAGCTACTTTGGCAGGAAGCCAGTCTTCATTTGGAGGCTCCTTTTCAGTTCTAAAGAAGCTAGTAAGCTCTTTTTGATAGATCAGACATTTCATTGCGGTTCAGTCTAAGCGAGGTGTTAAGTGTGTAATTGAGCTTGAGGCAATTGTGGTTGAACGGGTTGACTTTTGCTCTGGAATGTCTTTTGAAGGTTCGCAGGAAATGCTTTTTAAACAAAACATCCGGGAGAAGAACAGGAATCACTCATTATGTCTATTGACCAACTGCGATAAAAACAAGACAGCAGGAGGGTGTAATTCAAATAAATAAATACAACTGTAATTTGAATAAAACTCTCGCTGACTTGTCTGCCGATGTTTGACAAATGAATTGTGTTTCTTGTCACGACTTTAAAGGCTGGTTCTACAGTTGAATACAGGCTGTAAGAGGAACTGTAAACAGACTGATAGCAATCACTGAGATTAAATTGCAAACAGCAAAAACCGGATTACGTGTTGCCTTGTTTCCTGTGAATGTTTGTATGAAGGCAATTTGAAAAAGCCACATGATAATAGCCTTTTTCTGAAGGGGAGTGAACTCCAGCTGCGTGTGGAGTGGCTTTCAACACACTGGCCGTAACGCTGAAGAAACGGCGGAATAATCAACAAAGGGAATAAAGAAATATTCGCCATATGGTCGGTGCTGGAAGGATCCACGTGTGACGCAGCTGTTAGTGGCTACAGTTCAGTCTCCGGTGCATTTTCATCTGCTGTGAATAATTCTCCAACGCACTCGCACATTTACACATTTAAACACTCATACCCCACACACACTAACACAGGTTCTTCTTCCTCTCTATTGAAAAAACAGCAGACTCCTAAACGTAAAAGCATCGGGAGCTGCTGAACCAAAGTATACGTGTGTTGCTGAAATGTGAGGATTTTACATCCTGTTAAACCCACAGACAATGAAAGAATTTTGGCGCTGTCTCACTTGACCATATTGATTTTTCTCTCCCCCTGTTTTTCTTCCTCCAGACCTCCTGAATGGAGCCCAGGAGAAGTGTGAGCTGCCGCCTTTGGATGGTTTCCCTCACTGCGAGGGCAAAATCAAGGTGACTCACACACACACACACACACACACACACACACACACACATATCCATATAGATACAGACCTTCCTGTCTCACGCTGTGTGTCCGTCTTTCACACTGTTATCAGTGTGAATAGGTTAGGGGTGTAACAAATTATCTACTAGGTTGATGTATCAATTTATATTCCTGCGCTCCAGCTAGATCGATCTGTGCTCGACATGTTGGCCTTCAGGACGACATACATCGATCTAATATCGATTTAAAAGGTAATAAGTCCACTGTATCAATACTACGATACAACATAAGGGATTCTAGCACGGCAGACTCTATATGGATGTGCCTTTTTATAAAGATGACAACAATGCAGATGCAGAAGATATTGGATATTCAACAGATTTAAATATCAGTGATTTTTATTGAAGCCTTTATGATCATCCAATGTATATGTCATCCAGTATATATATGTTGAATTTGAATTGTGAATCAAATCAAATAAAATCACTAAAAGTGTTACGCCCCTAGAATAGGTTGTTTGAAATAAATAAAAAGAAGGGAAGTAGGTCAGTAGCTTGAGGATGAACAATGGCACTGCCTATAGAGAGATCCGGTGAAACGAAAATATCACATATCCACACACCCACACTTTGACAGGCAAATCTTCATCGAGGAAGTGCCGAGCAAAAACACAAGTATAAGCACGAACATTGTCTATTACCACGATAATACAACATAAAGAGGGAACATAAGTGAAACTAAAAACCTAAAACCTCATTGGAAAGTGTGTCTAAACCTTTGTTTATTGATATCTTGTTCTAACTAAACTAGTAGGAAGTACAGAAATTAAATGAAATATTTTGGAGACAAGCTGGTAAAACACAAAAAGTATCTGTATTCATCATAAAATCTTACATCACTCAGCATTTTTTTCAAGATCAGAGGAAACATGTTTATGCCAGAGTTGTTATTTTTGGAAGTCAACTTGTGAATTCTGCATTTTTCTTATTAAGTGTTTCTCTAACCTTGGGAACCAGCTGTCAACGAGCACAACAACAGACCTTGAACACTGAACACATCAGAGGTTGGAGTGGTGATTCAGCGCTCTGGATCCCATCAGGCAAATCTAAGACCAATATTCTCTTCCCTTACAGCTCTTGTTTGATCCTCCAGAGTGAAAGTTCAAACTGAAACTCAGACAGCCCCTTAGAAGCATGCAGTCCACCCTGCAAACATTATGCAGCTTTAATTTCATTTTAAAGGATAATAGTGGACCAGCACACAGACATAGGTGCATATTTTAACATTAAGTACACACACTTCCAGTCCGATGTATTTCCTTGTGTGTGTGTGTGTGTGTGTGTGTGTGTGTGTGTGTGTGTGTTTGTGTGTGTGTGTGTGTGTGTGTGTGTGTAGGTCTCTGGACACACACACACACCATCTGCTCAGCCAGTCCCAATCTTCCACAGATACTGTCAGCATTTCCAACTGGGTGCCCGGTGATGCCAAAGCCTGTCTTATACACACACACACACACTCAATATGTTGCTGCCTTTTACTCGCAACATTTCAAAACTACATCAAAATCAGTATTGCACAGCAGTTGTTATCACAAAATTTATTACATCAACAAATCAATTTTCTTAGAGTTAGAGTTCTTAGGTTCTTATCTAAGCAAAAATAGTACAATTCTCATGCCTCCATCATCCCATCTGCCAAGTTTCCCCCACCCCCTTTGAACAGCTTTGAAAACTGGATCCTATATTTCCCTGTGTGCTGCTCCCTTACTGTGAGCCAGCATGCATGATGGACTCTATCCTATGAACTAAGCAACATAGCTTCTGGTCCACATTTCAGCCCTTCCCATTTGCACATATCCCATCATATCATTTACAACATTGCCTCAGAAATCTGCACCAGAAAATATATTGTGGTTGTAGATTTTTCCGTCTGAAGTCCACTATGCCCACATTATTTAATTCCACACATGACAGATACAGAATGACCTCATCCATTTCCTGTTGCCTGCTGAGCAGTTTCTATGAATGACTTGCACATGTTATGAAAAAGGGAAATTGTGTCTCTTGTTTTCAGACTCTGGCTCTTTGGTACTCAGGATTAAAGCTGATCTCACTTCTCTTTAAGCCAAACCCAGTTTCATTTATATAGCCCAAAATCACAAACCTCAGACTTTGTTTTCCTTTCAGCCTGACAACCAAAATGAAATCAAAATTTTAATAAGGGTGGTGAAAAACAGTTGATGGATAGTTAATGCTATAGATTTAGCAACTGTGCATCATGGCTTTTCAACCTGCCCACACATTGTAATCAACAACGCCAAATGGCAAAATCAACCTGACATTTAGCTTCTATTCAGTCTGAGACCTAAACTGATATTAAAGTTTGGATGAGTAAGTTTGTGGGGCTCAGCTTTTAATTTCAGTGTTTCTTGTGTTTCCACAGTGGATGAAGGAGATGTGGCACTCAGACTCCTGCTATTCCAACTACGGCGTGGATGGATCCACCTGCTCCTTCTTCATCTACCTCAGCGAGGTGAGCCCTGTGTGTGCCACAAAATGATTAATATGGATTGCATTTAATAGCAACTGGTGTATTGTGACTTTATATTATTGCAGGGCTAGTGATCTTTCTAAATTGGCTTCACTATATTCAGGTTAGGAGCAGTGGGGGGTCTTTGGCCTTTGCCAGGTTTGGTCATAGCACTGCATAATACAGGTACTACTACTACTGATTGAAACTGGCAAATCCCAAGGAATTTCAATAGTGCTGTAATTATACTTGCACCAAAAAGCACCAAGATTCAGGTAATCAATGAATTACTTAAATTCTGGTACAAAAAGTACATACTAAACAATCTGTATTATTGACACTTTCAACACAGCCCATGGAAAGAAAGGCCAAACTCATATCATAAAACGTGTGCAAATATTGTATAAGACAATGCATGTTATATTAAGGGATTTGCTATACTGCAAGCGGAGATTACTGCAACAGCCATTAAAAAAAAAGACAACATTTCTGTATCCTGAGAATGATCACATAAGAATGAAGAACTAAAAATAAGTGCAAAGGAGAGAAGGTAGAGGGGGGATTTCATTTTTAATGAGAGCAAATTAGAGTGTGTTGGGAGAAGTGAGAGTGTGGGAGAAAAAGGAGATGATTCAGTGGAGGGAGAGAAGGGGTTGAATGAGCTACTCCTTAAAGACATGAGTTTTCACCCGACAAGGGAAGATGTGAAATGACATCTCTGCCTCATTCTCTGCATATTCTTGGCAGAAAGGAAAAAAGCAGCCAGAATCCTCTCTATTATTAACAAGCACTAACGTATAGAAGCCTGTGTTGCTTCAAGGGCCACTTTGAGTCTTTTAATTTTGCATGGTCTGTCTTTGCCAGAACCCAGCCAGATATTCATGTCTAGTGATAAACATAATCTTGTTGTTAATTCTAGTTAATCTAAACAAAAATCCCGTATGAAGATGAATTGCTTTCACACTTTGAACACTTGTGTTCGCAGACCCCGAAACACAACTCTGCCTCCCTTAAGACGCAACTGATATTCATCATTTCAAAGATTCTTTGTAGATCACAGCCAGGATTATGATTCTTTTAGATTCTTTAGTTCTCTCTCTACCAAAGGAGAACAGGTCTGTCTCAATAAATTGTTTCGTCAAGTGAGAATAAAGAACTTCTTTTTTTGTTTTTGGTTTAAACTTGGCTCTTAATGGCAGAATACTTTTCTCACGAAAAGTACGATTTCAGCCGTGACTTTAGCTCTGGAAAGGTCAGCAACCTGTTATGAATATTGTATACGTGCTGAAAGCATTCCAGCGGACTAAGAAAAACACTGTCGCTGTATAGAAATAGAAGTGGGATGGACAACTGCAGAATCCATTAGGAGGAGAAATATCTTTTCTCGCTCACGATTCACGTCGAGAGACTTACAGGAAACACGGCAGGAAATCAAGACAGATGTATAGTCTCTCTGTCTGTACTGCTAATCTAACAGCCCTCGGCCTCCAGTCTTTGTTGTGCTATCTCATGGTTGCATGTATTTCTCTGTAGAAACAGCTGCAATCAGTCTACACACCCTGCCCGTCATGTATAATTCATACTCGTTGACCATGGTGTTGACCTTGCCAAGGGGGCAAACCAGAGAGGGCAACATATCATGATGGATGTCAGCACGACTGTGGAAGGTCAAGGCTTAAATAGCATGCTGTGTGTATGAGAGTTGCTGTAACCCCTCTTTCTAGTCTAGACGCCCATTGCTGAGACAGGCAACAAATCTCACACACACACATACACACATACACACATTCACATACACACACATCTCCATATTCTTTTTTCTATGTGACTCATGCTTGGCACGAGAGGAAGTGAATGCCCAGACAGAGAAGTTGAAATTGAGGATCACAGTGGGGTGAGACAGTTAAATTAACATGAAACAAAAAATTAACCTAAGTTGTTAAATTACAACTTCATGGAAATCCTGACAGTTTTTAATATGTGCTGGAAAAGATATTAAAACCTATAATATTATGAAGTAATATGGAATTGATATTTCACATGATTCATATTCCTTCAGGGGCCCCCCTGCTTGAAAGTTTTGTATTTTTACTGACTTTATGGAGTACAGCAGCATCACTAATCTAGGTGTGAAACTACTTTTAGTGTTTTTTGTTAGTCAAATAAGATATGCCAAACATCCTTTTGAAAAGATTTTTCATAGTTCATACAATCATTGTTTTTTCTGTTGCGCACTTTCAGTTCCTTAAGTGACGTCTCTTCTGGTATTTCAAGTATTTCAAATTACAGACATGCAGCCTGCAAGATCCTTTATGCACCTACACTTTATGCAAATCAGATCAGTTCCAGCAAGGATCATTTACATCTTTAAACTCGGTAAATAAGCCACCTAAAAACTTACCGTGGGATTTTGCACCACAAACAAACCCTTTATTTTTTACCCTATTTTAAAGCAATGTTACTCAACATGATTTTTTATAAAACTGTCTCTACTGTATTAAATCTGTGTTCCTGCTTTTTTGGATAGGTGGAGAACTGGTGTCCCCGTCTGCCCTGGAGGACGAAGACAATAAATGAGGAAATAGACAGAAGGGGACAGGTGAGAAAAAAACTACACAAACAAACTACTTCAGCTTCTCCTTCAGTTTGAAGTTTTGAGGGTTCTCATCACAAGAAAGCTCAAAACCCAGATCTGTACGAAAGCAGGTTTGTTCCATCAATGACAACGCAGCAGATATGGTATGAATTTGGGTGTCATGCAACTCTTCCCTGAGTGTCACGCTGTGGCCCCAAGTGTCTGGAATATATTAATATTAAAGAATCTTGCATGTGTGTGTGACAGCAACCTTTCCCATTAGCATGCATTTTTAAACCAAGTCCGCCTTCATGTTACTCTGAGGCCCCATGCCATCACCCTGTGTAATAATATGACATCCTCAAAGCCATTTTCTGGAATATTACAATTTTATTTTTTAATATGTAATTGTTTGTTATAACTAGTGGGGGGGTTAAAGTTTGAGATTTAATTCCCACTGCAGGAAGTAGGATTTTCCAAAAGTATCAACATGCCCCACCGGCATAAAAGAGTTGAGCAGCTCTCGTAGACCAAATCCCGAGTGACGGGACCCTGGGACAAATCTAGAATAATGATCTTCTATCCCTGCCAATGCGGCCGCTCTACTCAAATCCCACTTAGAGCACTTCTTTGGGCCGACAGGCTCGCGCATAGTCCACAATACCCCCCCATCCCGCTGCTGTGGGGAATCAATATTAAGCACTCTTCATCCCTCCTCTGGCTGCATCAACGGCCCTGAGCCCTCGGCGGTGGGGAGATGGCATTTGACAGGCTTTGGAGATTTTAATTCAGGCTCAGATTTTAATAGTTCCAGTCGGTGAAAGTGATTTCCTGTCGTGATGAGGGATGCTAATGCTCTGCAGCAGCCTTGTTTCAGCCACCTTAGGAGCTGATAATGGCATTGTGGTATGTCTGTCTCCCCCCCCCCCTCCTGGTTCGGTCTCATTCCCTGCTAGTCCATGAGTCCTCTAAAGGTCTTAAAGTGTTAAATACAGCAACGTGACATCTCAATACGGTCACCTTATAATTCAGACGAGGTAGTTTCATTATGCCGTCCTGTGTTTAATTCACTTGCCTAATCAAATTCTGAGAACATACCCTCAGCTTCACTTCTGTATATTTTGTACTACATTACTTTGACTTGCAGTTATTTGCTTCTCCCACAGCGCAGGACCAGCAAGATTTGTTTTCTATCACATCCTGGTTAATAAATATTTAGACATAAATAAACAAGGAGGACATTAATATCCCTTTTTTCCTCTCTTCTCCTTTTCTCAAATCTGAAAAGATTGAATACAATGTCAAAGTGTCTTTGAAATAAATAGCCAATGACTCTTGTTATCTAGTGCCCAGATAAAGGGACGGGGTGAGGTCATGTTGACGGCTTCTCTATTCCATGATGCCTCTTGTGCACACAGGCGGAGTTCCGCACCAGCTTCGAGGAGCTCTACCGTGTGATGTCACAGCGGGAGGAGTTCCGCTGGATGATGCTGAGGATCAAGCGCATGGCGGAGCCGTGGGTCGGCGCCATCCGCTCGTTGGCTGCCAAGCAGAACCTGGCCAAGCGCCGGAGGAAGAAGGTAGGGCATCGAGACATCAGTCAGGGAGCACAATATTGTACAGGTTCAGATGCCCAATGACAAAAGTCAGGATTTAAATATTCATACATGTATGTTTATGTACTGAAAATGAATGTTTCCCCCTGTGTGGTGGAGGGGTTAGGAGAGTACTGGCCAACTCGATGTGACTGTTTTTTTGCGGGTGTTTTGTTGTCCTACTCCCTCCGAGCGGAGCTTCAATAAATTTTAACAATGCAAATAAAATCTCGGATGCTTAAAAAGAACACGACATCAGGGTGGCTCGCTCATGTACTGTAACACAGTTACACGGCAGTTTGCTATTTATTCCGCTCCTTTTGCTGCCTGTAACATTAAATGTGTCACTTCTACTGCAGTGGAGCTTTTTTTTTTCCTCTGTAGTTTTCTACTAGACACGACTTTTTTGTGAGCTGAATCTAAGCGAGGTAGCGGCTAACTTTTCACACCAACACGAACGGGTGCAGGCAGGCATAATGAGCTCAAACATGGATAACTTAATTGCGGGAATGCATATTATGTCATTTTGACATTTCTTCCCTAAAATGACACGGTTGGGCTTCTTTTCCTGCCCTCAAACACACACACTCACTCACACAGACTTCACACACACACTTGTGGACTGGCCCACTTTGGCTAAGGGACGAGGTGCTGGTGTGGATGGACTAAGGAATGCCAATGCGTCCCAAGCACTGAGTAATGTACTCCACATTTTCCACTGGCCTGGTGAATAATTCACATCATATTCCACTGATACTTTGGTGCTGATGCAAAGCAGCATCCCCCTTTAAAATAGGCTGATAGCACGACATAGGAGACACCCCATCCGTCTAACTGACCAGTCGCTCTTCACTCCTCTATTTTTCAGTCGAATCTATTCAATTTGTAATTAAACAAAGAGTGTTTTTCTCTTAGCACAAACACTTTGAAAGCCAGCCCTTTATTTCCGCTGTTAATCTCTGTTGGATATAAATCCGTACATATTAATCCTTGAATAATGTGCCCTGGGACTCGCTGTCAACAATGAAAAATGTGTCGGTCACTATGAAAGCCTGCTTTTACTTTCTACTTCTGCAGTGGAACACTCTGTTCCTTCCAGCGACTGAAAACCATCCTGCCTGTGTTCGTGTGTGTGTGTGTGTGTGTGTGTGTGTGTGTGTGTGGGTGTGGGTTCCTACTTCAGTCTCATGTGTTTTTCCCAGCAGGTGTCAGCATATAGAGGGAAAGTGAACCGCCTGCAGTCCCCCTCTAGGATAAACATGGCTTTTACCACCATATTTAAATCTTTTCAAATGGAAACCAGTGGGGTGTCTGAAACATTTGATCTTTTTCTGCTTTAATGTCAAGAAACGAAAAGCTATCTGGATCTCGCTGATGTCTTATATGTGATCTCTGAAGTGATCAAACTCTTTATCTTCCACTCTCCTCCCCCACCCATCAGATCCTGGTGCACTTGGGCCTGCTGACCAAGGAGTCTGGCTTCAAGATAGCAGAAAACGCCTTCAGCGGGGGCCCGCTGGGCGAGCTGGTCCAGTGGAGTGATCTTATAACTACGCTGTACCTGCTGGGCCATGACGTCCGCATCTCCGCTTCCCTGGCTGAGCTCAAAGAGTTAATACCTGTCATATTAAGTATTATGTCTAAAATGAACCTCAAATGAACAACTTGTAGTGAATTCTGGTGCTGTATCAACTGAATCCAACTTTATGTTAGAGCCACAAGTAAAAGAAACAATTTTTCTTTCCCTCCCTTATTTTAAGTACTGTGAACCAATAACTTCCCAGTATTTGCTTAATGTTATTTGGCTGAAGGTTACATAAATAGATCCCATATCGTTTTTCTAGCGTGCTGTTGGCTTTTCCAAGTAAAGGCAACCCGTTGCCCTGTGTAGACTGTTGTTGAGTCCTGTTTGCACAAATTCACAGTAAGACAGATGGTGTTTACTTTCCTAATGTACAAATCTCAAGGCTGGGGTTTAGTTTTAACATAAACATAAATTATATGAGCACAAATGCTTAACAAACTCTGACGAAGACAATGAAACTTTTCATATATTGTAGATTTGATTTGTTTAATGATGATTTTAATTCCAGACATTTCTCTCCAGGATCATGCGCAAAGTAATGGGGAACAAGTCCAGTTGTCCCACTCAGGGTGACAAGGTGGTCGAGCTCATCTACATTGACATCGTGGGCCTGACCCAGTTTAAGAAGACTTTGGGACCTTCCTGGGTCCACTACCAGTAAGTTTATATTTCTCATTCCAAAGCCTTTTTTTTTTACTGTTTAGGAGTGATATGACCCTACGCAGACACACAACATCCTGCCATGATTAGAACGGTGTCCGTTGTTTAACACGACAGGATTTTTGTATTTGTGTTTTGTCTGTATTGTGAAACCAGTCTGTACTGGTTTGAAGTACAGATGCACCCGTTTAAGTTCCGATCTGATTCCGATACCTGAATTTAAATATCAAAACCTGATACCAGAAATCTTTAACATTACTGTTTTTGGCGGGAGCATCAGAGAAGGTACATGAGTCTGTAGTAGTCAAGAACAGATTTAAATCACAGGTAAATCACAGGCTTTGTACTTGCAAAGCTATTATCGTACTTACAGTAACGAGTTTAGTTATTGTCATTACTTTATATGGTGGTCCATGCTTTACCCCTTTGAAAACAGAAGAAACAAGAGTGAACTTGAATGACAGTAAAACACATGTAGCTCATGTTGCCAATAAAATGTATACAGTCAAACCTTTGCTAATCCTATGACATTATCAAAAAAAGTTTAGAGAATTTAAAGTTAAATTGCATCTGTTCCTAATCAAATTTGATTAGGACCAGTGCACAGTTGAAGACCTCACAGAATCAACATCATAAAGTGCAATTGGCGGCTGTAATTTGCTGTAATTTAATTGAGAGGTTTTGCTGAGTGTGCAATCTTTCCAAAAAAAAAAAAAAACCCGGCTGCACGTTTGTTCGGTTACATGCTTTCCACTGGGCAGCTTCCCAGTACAACCACCGTTTTATTCAAGTGGCTATTTCACAGCTCAGCTGGAGCCGCTGATTGTTAATAGCTGTGCTCAAAAGCTCTCCAACTTTTTTGTTTGACTTGCTTCATATCGTCATGTCAGCCAGTCATTGAATTCAGTGATTTGCACAGTTTCTGTAGTGCTTCCCTCACTCGGGCAAAAGGGAAAACCGGTTGTCTGGCACTTGCTGGGACAATGAGTCTATTTTCTGCTCATACATTACTGCAATTCCCCAAAAGACCCAAGTAGTGTCTGTTGTGTGAGATGTTTTGACCCACCGAGTCTTTTCTGTTTCTCTGATTGCTCCGCTGAGAACCGCAGATGAGGCCTTCCTGGTTTGGTTTGAAAAAGCTCTCATCAGCTCCCGACCGACAGGAAAAGAAAAGGAACAATGCATCTGGGGGCACTAATGGGCCTCGCGGTTCCTCCTGCTTGTCAGCAGGTTTTGTTTGTCTGCGACATAACACCTTAAACTGCATCCGCTCCCTTTGTGCCCTGAGGAAATTGATTCAGCCCCAGGTGTAATGTAAGGGCCAGATGCTGTTTGCTGCATTAATTCTCCACACATTATAGAACATTTGTATAAAATCACTTTCTGGTTCCTTTGTGAGAACAACTAGAACTCTGGTTCAGCTTTTTGTTCTAAAGAAAAAAAAAACAAGTAAAAGTCTGTCAGTGACGTTTGTGATGAATATGTTTTGTTATTGCCCCAGTCCTCCAGCTATCTGTCTTTCAGTATCAGTGTGTATCACACTACTCCAGAGAAATGGGAATAACTTGAACTATCGTTTCTTTACTAAAAACTGAAGCCTGCACCGGCGCAGCTCCAGACAGTTGAAGTTTAAGCTCAACGTTAATGCAGAAATCAAATGAGACAAATGGAAAATTAGTCATCACTTCCATTTGAGACGAAAAGGCACAAAATAATTTATTGTCAGACCAAGTCTGGAATTTGATTTGCATCGCATTGGCTCCATTTAGAACGAGAGGACACGCATTAAAACAGAAGTTTGATACAGACGCCGTAACATTACACCACAGAGGACATGACATTATAATCAAGTTTTTGCTTCTTTCTCCTCTGAATATCGTCATCTCTACAGCTTTAATTTTGACTCCTGAAGGAATAACATTTATAAACCATACATTATTGCCAGAAATGTGATATAAAAAGCCTGTTAGTTAATGCTGATACAGTTTTAATACATTTTACAGTGATTTTTACGTGGCAGATTCAGAGGAGGCCAAAAGGAGAGCTAGCTTTAGCTAGCTTTAGCTTAGCTTTAATGTATAGTGCAATATTATAAGAGGGAAAGAAAAAATCTTGCTAGCACATTCAGATTTTTCTATAGAAATAAGTTCCAAGTAAGAAGTAATCAAACAAAATACAGAGTCATTTCAGATAAAACCTAAATTCAATTAAGGCAGAACAGTGAATGCTTTTTGTTATGTAACGTATGCAAAGAATAATGTAGTTAGCTATGACATGCTCATTCTTATGTTTAAAGGTGAGAAGGATGTAGATTGAGTGCTGGTAATTTGTCAAACATTTATAGCTTGATAATAGTTTCACAGGTTATCACCCATGAAGTGGAACACACCTCCAATAAAATTAATATTTATGGTTCTCGATAAGACAAAGTGAACTTAAAGCAGAAGCCAGATGTTATCAGATGGATGACACCTCCAGTAAGTTAATTCATAACATGTCACATTATATTTTTCCCTGCACCACAATGCCCTTGTGATGCTTTTTTTTTATAACCAAACCCTGATGTCGGGCTATAATTCAGCCTTATACTTTTATAAAACAGATCATTAGCTTGCATGTCAGCATCCAGCTGTTCATCCTCAGGGGTGTGAAAACATGGAGCAATTTCTTAGGTAGATTCACGGGAGATACAAATTACTGTCTGATATTTGGAGCCGTTTGATTTATCAGTGAAGGAAACACGTGGGAGATAATGGAAAGAGAGAGAGAGGAGAGAATGCTATCATTTATCTGCTATTTATTACCCATTAGGGACCACTTCAGGTAGATTACATTACATCCAAATGAAACTGTTACTCTGAGTAACAGCTCATCCTCACTCAGCCCGCCTGTTTGTCACATTGCAGTAAGAGCAGACTTGTTGAGCAGCATTATGACGCCCGGCTGTCAACTCACCGGACGCTCCATGTGCCGACAGCGCCACCGCTGCCGTGTTTACATTGTGTTGTGGCTCCAGCAGCACTCGCCCATCTGTTGAGGATACCTACCGGTGACAGATGAGCGCTGTTTTTCCTCAGGAGATGGCATGTGAGCAAGCTGCTGATGTTGCTGCTGCTGCTGCTGCTGCTGCCGCTGCCGTCCCCGTTTCAGTCGAAGTTCTCCTCGTGGAGAAGTTGTTTCCCAGCTCGTCGCTCTCCAAGGGCGCTTCACAGTTCACACAGACAGCTGCTCAGCATCTGCCTGAGAGGAGAGACAATCACTGGGAGCGAGGGAGGTGTGTGTGTGTGTGTGTCTGTGTGCGCAGCTGAATGTGTATATCCTTGGCATCCATGTCTGTTTACACCTGGCTTCTTCTTATCGCCAAAGTTGACCCGAGGTGGGAGTCGCAAAAGTTTATTTGCTCAGAATAAAATTTTAACTTGCAGTTTAGAAGTTAGAAAAGCTCTTTTCTTTCTTTCGTCGGCCTCATAGTAGCATAGCAGAGACATATTTTGACCTCCTTGTACGCTTTTGTTGTTGCATAGTTGGATCTCACATTTCGTCCGTTTCAGTCGAGTTATCGCTAAAGTTGAGTCTGCCACTGAGCCACAGATTTATGGAAAGAGCACTTTGGGCCAACCAGAGTGCGTCATTTCCTCCCAACTACCTTGCCTCGCTTAGCACCACAGCTCAGTTCAGATTCAGTGCTGCAAGGCAGCCAGAGTAATTTACAGACATCTGCCTGTTGAGGGTCAAATTAAAAAGGTGAGTTAGCTGTACATGTTAAAGTTCCATGTGAAATGTACATATGGTGTATTCAAACGTGATAAAGAGTACAACCTTTATCTACTTTCATTTGCTGTGGTCTGTGTTAGGGACTGGATGCACTCAACCTCACAATCAGACATTTTGAGTGACTGGCAACAAGTCATAATGAAACCTGCATTGAAAAAAGTGAGAAACAGTGTAGTAAAATACAGAGTGTAGTGTTAAAGTTACCACACACTTTCCTCTTGTATACTAATTAATCCTGTGACCTTTGAGCCATTTACAGATCATTCACACCTCTACAGAACAGACTTTCCATTATGTCATGAGTTTAGAGGGTTTCACTGCTTTCGGTTTGTGGTTTCATGTTCCTGAATGAAAACTAGCTTAAAAGACATTTATTTTCTGTTTGCCCAGAATACTACAAAACATAACATGTCTAGATACCAACATGACATCACCGTGTAAATTCCCCAGGGGATTTTGTGTCGAAGGTTTTCTGCAATTACATGTTTAACTAGCCATTAAAACATGTCTTTGTGTGACATCACAGGTGCATGTTGCGGGTGCTGGATTCGTTCGGGACAGAACCAGAGTTCAACCACGCCCACTACGCCCAGTCCAAGGGTCACAAGACGCCCTGGGGGAAGTGGAACCTCAACCCGCAGCAGTTCAACACCATGTTCCGTAAGTCAAGCTGCTTCTCTAACTATCACTAACGGAAGAGAAAGCTTTGGCCCCGAGTAGTGTTAAAAAAGAACATTAGGCCTAATTATGGTGTCTGTGTAGGATTTCAAAAGCACAGTGTATGTAATAATAAAAAAAAAAGCCTCAAAGAAATCTGCTGGTTGATTTGAGTCAACGCTCACATTTCACTAATACAGTTCTTCAAGCGAGTTTTCAGGATGGTATTCACACATCATTCTCCCAAATTTCATCACCTCGCCAAGGCTACTCGCAGTATAAATCACGTTCATTACACCATGGGTTGCTTCTTACACAGTTGCAGTTAAATTTTACCTATTAAAAAGAAGTGCATAAGACGCTCTGAAAATCCAGCATGGTGCAAACTAATGAAATGTCATCAAGCAGATTAAAAAGCTCAATTTCAGCTTTTCAGTTGCCTATTTATTATGAATGTAGGCTATAAATCAGGCCCACTGCCAGATTTTTATTGTTCTGAGTGTGTGTGCATCGCTCCTGCTGAGAGATCCTTCTGTAACTGGAGTCAACCACATTTGCTGAAGTGGATGAGCGGAGGGAAGGGAGACAGCCCCCCGGTGGTATTGACCTTTTCCCCGTGGCTCAGAGAAAGTGAAATGTTAGCCCCACAGTCCCCGTTTGCGAGGTGAAGACCGGAGCTCTCCAGAATGCCACCGCACCTGAATAGGCCCTTTATGTGCTGAATAGGGTATGTCTTTCTCATACCACACTGGGCCCTTTACAAAAAATCCAGTTAAGAGTCGCTAGGTTAGATGATATCGCTGGTGAAACAAGTGCACAGCAGTTTGGCAGAGTGTTAAAACCACAGAATGGCATCACATCCAACTAAGCGAGAAACTGTTTTTTTCTCTCTTCTCTGCATTGTGCTGCACAACACTTTGCCCTGAGGCTAGAGTAGTATCTGAACCATGCAGTTTAAACAGCTGATGAGTTCTTATTATTAGTCAATTTATATATATGCACATACAGCCAATGTGTTTTGTTGAATGGGCGTTTCTGTTAGGTTGGATTTACAATGGGTGGGGTTTACTTGTAATTATATTTGTTTGTAATGGTGTAAGTCCGAAATGCAATGGATTGATGGTGTGCTTCTGTCCTACATTAATCCCACTGATCTGGTCCTGCACGCATGATCAGACAATCTAAATGTTTTAATACTCTTTGCAAATATTGTCCCAAAGGTGTGGAAAGCACATATTTGTTCTAGCATTAGAGATTAAAATAGCAGAAATGCACTTATACGAAATGTCAAAATAAAAAAGCGTTCTTTAACAAATTATCAAAGCTGTAGGAAAGGTGCCCTTAGGATGTCAAATAGGGAGATACCCAGAAATATCAATAAAAGAAAATTAGAGGCTCTTCACATTAAAATATAGTTTTAATCACAAAGACTAATTTATGTTTCATCAATGCACAACAAATCAAGATTAGATATTTGGATTCTTTTGTCTTTAACTTGTATTTCTATTCACGTATTGCATATAGATGTAACAATGGACAAATCAGATGTTAGCAGGTAATTTATTTTAGATTTGGATTGGTTCATTTGTTACGATCAGGCAGCGTTCCATAAATCACTGGTTGGGGGGAACTGGGAGCCTGTGGCCTCTGGCCAATAAGACAAGACAAGGCCAAATTGAATTCATTAATCTTTTTCATTCAGGCCACAGTCAGGTTAGCAGGGTGTGTTTTCTGGTGTGCAATTTGTGTTTGAATGGGCTGTGTGTCTTTGTGTAGTTGGCTCGTCGTTTATAATCAGGAGAGCTGAACACTTAAATATAATATGAATATAATATAGCTAACCAAAGTTTGGCATGTTGTATAAACCTGAAGTGATAAAACTGACTTCAGATTAAACATTTCTTATCCAGTAATTTTGGAAACAAGCATGATTATGAAAAATTATCTTTCCTTTAATCCATCCACAAACTGTCACACAGATCCTTTCCTTGTTTATCCAACTTTATCCATGTCAAGAGATCATCTTTGATTTACCAGGTTTCTTTTGTCACAAGAAGAAATAAAAAGAAGTCCATTTTACTTGTAAATGCACTGAAGGCTCCCGCAGACTGTTCACGAGAACAAAATGTGTATTCAAATTGTGTTTTGGTCTTCAAACCTTCATCAGGTAGTTTTGACTGGGAGAAAGAAGAGAACAGTTTAAACAAGGTTGGATACATGTGGAACAATCACATCTCTTTCCATCACAAACAAGTCTAGCAATTTTTCACACTACAAAAAAAACAATTAAATCGATAGAGCCTTCACAAAAGTAGTGGAAAAATGAAAAATATAAAAGGAGCAGAAACACATAAATACAACAAAAACGTAGACAATAGAATAAGGTTTAGCCCAAACCATTAAATACAGAACAATATAATAAAAAAAAAAGTAAAGAGCCAATTACAGATTCACACATTTTGGAGCCATGGTTTTCACCTGTCTACTGCCTAGGTGTGCACTACCTGCACCTTGTGACTTCTAATTGCTCTGGAATGTGTGAAAGGAATGGTGCCTTCCTTGTCCAGTATTATCAGTATGATCATTGAAAATATATGACGGAAGCTGCTGCTTTATGCCTGCTTCTTCCACTGAGCACAGAAATGATTCATAAGGGTCAGAGGTTGAACACGCTGTCAGATAGTATTTATTTTTGATGCATTGCAAGCCATGTAATTGACCCTAAGATCTGCCAGACAGATAGAGCCTGTAAAGCTTTGATTGATAATGTCGCTGGGACACCCCCCTCCACCCTTAGGTTATTTTTTCCATCTTGTGAGGGATCAATGGACTGGTGTTGCACGTTATTCCAGATTTTCCTGTTTACCTTCTGTACATGAAAACAAAGAAATACAGATGAAAGGCCTTTACACCTTTACTTAAAGTATATTAGTCAAATAATAAAATAGTTAGTTAGTTTGATGTATTTAAATATATTTACAGTACACACATTTTTTGTTTGTTTAATCACCGTATGTAAGAGTTCATGCTACCACAGAGGTCAATTGTCAGGAGATTGTGGCTGTTTGGGGAAACTAAAACCACAAGCACAGATAATAATAAACGGTGCAGTTCCCAGCGCTAAGTCCCAGCAGTGATCTCACAAAAAAACAAAGGTTGTGGTGCTTGGGAAGGCAACAGAACTCCTCTGAGTGTCCCTCACAGTTCTGCCATCAGCGTTTCAATGGCTCTCACTGCCAAAAGGGGAGAGAGAACAGCTACATTACAGGAAATAAATCTATATATTAGCCGTGCCGCTGTTCAAAGCATGTGAGAAAGTTGTGTCTTATACGCCGAAAATTACGGTATATTAGATGTTTACCCTGTCGGATTGTCTTAAATCAGCATAATGGACGTGTGGCAAAAAACTCCAATAGTCCAGTTAGAAGTTTGTCTGCCCTGCTGTGATTCTGAGCTTCATTTCACTGCTTTTCTTTCTCTACAATATGCCCTGGACAAGCTGTGTTCAGTTTTTATGCTTCACAAACCTGGACAAACTACCACAAAATTTCAGATCTGCTGCAACTCTCAGCTTTTTTAATTAAAGGCTGAAGAGGAAATAACTGAATATACAAAAATACAACTACTATTATACAATTATATTGTTGTTTTTCCTTCACCTATCTATTGTGTATCACAATATTGGCGCTAGACAGCATCAAGATATTTATTTTTGGATATCGCCCAAGCCAAGTTTCCATCCAGCTGCTGCCATTCAATTCTGGATACAAAACTCTGCACGCTGATGGAAAAAACCTGCAATCATTAGGTCTTTGGCAGATCATAATGTTTATATACTGATTACTTAATACATAATAATGATTATAGGGAATTACTCATCATCAGTTCAATGTTGGCAGCATGACCTGGCTCATCTTTCAATTTCTTTCTCATCAGTTGAAACCTCAAAGGTTCGTGTCTGAAAACATGTCAGGTGGAGTTTGCTTATTTTCAGGCTTCAGGCTCTTTCAGATAAGTTGCTGGACTAATCATTCTTTGATGTGGAGTTTTCAAAGCACTGGAGATTGTAGTGCTGATGACACATCTTCACAGTTTAGAATCTTTTTTTTCTGTCTCGCCAGCAGTAAAGAAGTTAGCTCCTTGTAAAATGATGTTAGGCCAGCATTAATCACATAATCCTCAGTCTGTGACTCAGGAGTGCATTCGTCTGGCGTGCTTCTGGAAAGCCTCTCACCTTGTCAGAGAACACATTCTAGCCATAAAAGTATCTTGTGCATTTCTTCACCCCTTCCCTCCACTCAGCTTGACCAGGTTACGCTAATATTGACTCCCAAACTAAGTGAATCCTGGCTTCCTTACAGAGCAAATTTGTCCTTGTCACTCACAAATTTGTCTGCAGCAACAAAGCAGCTGCTTTCCCGGCAATGCTTTCCTCCCAGGCAGTTTGTTATCTAATAGCGAATGAAGCTGTGGCAAGTTGAGTGACATTTTGAGTGGCGGATCTAGTGGGAGAGGAGGCATCTGTTGCCAAATTTATCATGAGTGCCGAACACTAATTAACAGCCTGTCCTGTTTATACTGTTAGTTTAGTACAAGAGTATTAGTGTTTCCTCCTCACAGCAACAAGGTCCACCTCTGCTCCTTACCATCAGCTGGAAAAGTATTTTTTATTTATTTTGTGCAATCAAATTTTTGAGCTTGAAAGGTGTTAATTATTTCCTTTTTTTTATCTGTAATTAATTAGCATGGTCTTTAATTACCAATGCATAGCAGTTATTAATGTCAGGCTGAAGTGTTAATGCACATTGCAGCGACACATCTCTTTTAAACCTTCCGTCTTTAGATATTTTCTACGCGACTACGTTCACACAACCTTGGACTCTTTCTGAGCCAAACAATCACCTTTAAACAGTTTAATCTGTGCTCACAGTGTGTTTTCAATTCATACACAGAGGCAGTCAAAATAAAAATACTACTTAGCATGCATTGCACATTACACCAAATAATAAAACAAACACAATGTTCAGCTTGTGTAGCTTGAGAATTTTTTTTGTTTTCCAAAAGAAATAGTCACAACACTAACACAGATATTGTATACTGTACAGTTGTACTGCCAGCATTACACTATTAGATATCTGTGGGATCAGCACCTGCATACAGTAAAAATAAAGAACCGCAAAAGGGCAAGGACAAAATATAAATAACTAGAAAAACACTCTGGGAACACAGACCTCTGCCAAGCATCTTGTGACTCCCTCCTATCATTGTTGTATTTTACTTATTGAATACACGCAGGTCCATTTACCACACAATTACCGAAACAACAAAACATTTTTAGTGATCCAGAACCCAGGATTACTTCTTAGATATTACCAACAGTTTATCATTTGTCTATAGTACCATCTCAAACATTTTCTGAAAATTTAATTAAATCTGGCAAAAACTTTGAGTCATCTTGCTGACAAACAAACATTGGCAAAAATATAGCCTTCTAGGCAGAGGTAAGAAGCACATTATAGTACCGCAGTAAATGTAACTGCAAAATCAAAGTCAACAAGTGATTGATTCTGCCTCGGCATCATTTCTTTGTGCTGTGTCAGGCCAGAGGACTATATCTACATCCCAGGCAACATTCTGCCTGGCAGGGGACCCTCTGGTGGGACATATCCGACCTTGGCAACACTCCACATCTATGTCACCACAGGCCAATTCCACGGCCTGCAGGAAATTTTCCTTGGTATAGGGGTTTTTTGGTCATAAATCTTCATCGCTATGCAGAGAAAGGCTCTTCTGTTGGGTTGAGGAAAGGGGCAAATGGTGGAAAAATATTTCTCAATCTCTGAACAGCTCCCAAAGCAGGACAGCGTGGTCAAAACTGTCCCAAACTACAGCATAAACAGGATGCCCCGCCTGCTTATGATCCTGCTATTTACGCCCAAACAGGCCGTCCTGAAGACCACCCAGGAATGTAGGATGTTGGGTGATATAAGATCTCAAAGGGGCATGACTGTGAAGAAACCTCACGATTACTTATGGCTGCACACAAGCGTCACATTCCCACCACGCTGGCCAGGAGATACAACAATGGCCTTTTGGCCGATTTATGTTCCTGCTTCTCCTTCGTCTCTTTGTCAGAATGAACCCAGCTTCACCCTTAAAAAGTATTCACAGGGTCTACCCTATGGAAACCAATTCAAACACATTCTATACATAATACGAGATGACGACATAGTGCAGCTTGACATTAGTATGTAGTTTTGTGTTGTACGGTAACAATCAGTACTGAATGTGTTAGTATGAACGTATACTCAAGTTACACTCAAAGGATCCTCTGTGCTCTTGCCTCATGCTGTTGTGCTGGAGAACACAGTCAACAGTGGAACGTCTGTTGACTCCTTAAGACTTTGCATTGTCTTCCAACAACTCTGCGTGCTCTAATGGCATCGTTTTAACGGGAGCATGTCAACAATGAGAGCCTCTAGCTGTTGGGAGAACAGGAGTCCTTCCATGACAGTACTGTGGTTCTACCTTCTAACGAAGCTGAGAGCACCAAGATGGAGCTACCAGATGGCCCTGAACGATGGCGCCAATCTACTGAAATGTTACCAAACAAAAAATCCATAGGGATCCAGAAATCAGGATTACTTCTGGATCATTACAAAAATGTAATCGTGAGGTTGTTTCTAGCAACAGATAACCAATGATGCTGTGCACTCTGAACTGGCTTATATTGGTTTCACCACATCATTAGCAACCAGTGTGAACACTTTAGAGTCGTCTGTACGCCGTAACATCTGTGCTGTGTTTGTGTTTAAAAGGAAAAATGTGTTTCAGCGAGTGAGAATTGCAAAAAAAAAGAACAAATGAGATCTGCAAATTGTGTCTAATTAGGTGAAAACTGTTCAGGGTTTTGCCAAAAGAGTGATCGATTCATTAAATGGGTTCAGGCCACTGAGCATTTTGTTCAGAGAATGGAGTTTGGTGTTTAGTGTAAGCAATTCACAAATAATAGCACTGCAGAGGTTCATTTATTGCTGTTTTACTAGGCATATTTATTCATATGCCTTGGTAAAACAATGAAATTAAGTGATTAAATTATGGTTAATGTAATGCAGTTTATCACATATATTAATTTAAATTAAGAAGGAATGATAGAAATACAGGAAAATCAACATTTGTTTTATGTTCTTTCCACTTCCATTTCACACTTTTCTACCTCTGTCACACAATTGGCTGACAGAAAAAGATTAAAGGTGAACTCCATCGACAGACTTACAGGCTCAATAATCTAGTGCCATAAATATTGGAGCCTACATTTCCCATAATGCAACTGAACAGAATCTTTTCATTAGATGCTGATTTCCTGATAACAATTTAAGCAACAAAGAGAGAAGGCAACATCTAAAAAAATCCCAACTGATTGCCTTCACATTTATTTCCTATTGTCGTCATTTTGAGCCTTGTCCATTTTTCCTAATGTTCTTTCCAGTTGTGAGTATTATTACTTTTTACAGTAGTTTTGGGATGACTTGGCTAATGCATGTGGAAAGCAGTGTAGTCATGGCTGCTACTGATCTATTTATATACACTAGTTAACTTTCTTGTACTATCAGCCAGCATTAGATAGAAACTGCAGGTGTTTCAGAGAGTTATTCATTACAGGAATGATCATAACAGATTCCTGTATGTGTCACAGACATACTGCAAAATAACAGTATAACTGAGCATGGAAGGGATTCCTTTGTGCATCGCGAATGGCATCCAGCACAGGAACAATACAAATACAATAGATTAGGCCCGAGGCACGTAAAAACATGCAGTGTGAAGAGGAGCTTTCACCATGCTGGTGTAACACTTTGAATGGCTGGCACGCTGCCCAGAGAAGGAACTGCATATAGATCGTACCCGACATGTCCAGTCAGGACACTCGGTGGAAAGTGTGTCAGTTTGATCTGCAAATTGTGATGTGCTGTTTCCCTGTGATGATTAGCCAAAAAAATTCCACCACTGCGATAGAAACCTCAAATTATGCTTCTAACATTGCATATAAGGCGTAGGATATGAATCATGATAAGTATTATAAACCACTTCTCTACAAGGCAAAGCCTTTTCACATCATTTAGTGATATTTGACTTTTTTCCCCCACTGTTCAATAATTGCTCAATCTGGTACCACACTTATTTACCCTACATAACACGTTTCCTGCTCACGGTTCGCCTTATTTTATGTTTGCTTAAGGATTTTTAACCAGAGCCAATAAGTGAACAGCCTTGAGAGAGATGGAGTGAACAAACATTGGCTTACATTGTCGAGAAAATGTCACATTCCAGCCAACACCCCGACAAAGCTCATGTTTAACAGGGAACACGAATCTTGCTTTTGAATCCCTTGCAGTGTCTGTGAAGTTCACTGTAACACCATGTCATTGTTCCTGGTCTTATCTGCTCAGTCAAATCCCTATTAAACATTTAACCCCCTCTTATTACACAAGGTGTTATTAGTCTGGAGGTGATTTGCAGTAGTTGAATCTGACTTGCTTAAACACTTGCATATGAAGCTGCGGTGTGGAAGATTCTTTGATGAATTGCTCTCAATAGACCCCATGTGTTATTTACTACACTGGAGTGAATTCCTCCACTTCTGCGCTGCCTTGCTGACCTTAATTCGCGTCCGTGGTGAAAAACAACATCAAGCTCTGACCACAGCCGCTCCTCTGGGCTCCAGCACAAACCACAAATGTGCACCAAATCGCCTCCCTCAACAGCTTGTTCCGTTCTCCACTCGCTTGCACAGAGCAGAACACGGGGTGACGACTTCTGCATTTCAGTCTTTTTATATGAGTCATTCTGAAATTTTAAATTATCAGGCTTGGTAATTTTAATTCTGGCTGAATCTGCCCCGTCTTCATTCCCGTATCCGTGTCTTCAAATTTGTATTGGAAGGCAGATGGCAGGGAGGTAAAGTGCTGCCAGCATCAGGCTTCATCATTGACCTGCTCATCTCGTAGTTCCCATAGTAACCAATCATCACCAGGGCAGTAAGAGGCAGGGGGAACAAAAACCTAGTGCTTACAGAGTTGTGTTGAGCAACTGTTTCCTGTCTCTCTCTCTCTCTGGAATCATGATTTGTGCTGAACGCTGAGCTTTAAACATGCTTCATCCAAGCGATGAGCACATGCATGAGTAAAAATTATCAATTGTTTTTGCCTCAGTGTTGTGTTTATAAAGTGAAGAAAAATGGCTGAGATCATTTTTCAACACTTTTCTTTCTTCTTTTTTTTCTTATTTTCTTTCTTTCCTTTTGTCTCACTGTAAATTGCATTGAATTCATTATATAAGTGGTCTTTAAAAACGAGTAAAACATGTGCTTATATCATTTGTTTTCCTCTTCTTGCTGCAGCTCACACACCAGACAACAGCTTTCTGGGCTTTGTGGTGGAGCAGCACCTCAACGCCAGCGACATCAAGCACATTGACGACATCAAGAGGCAAAACCAGTCGCTAGTCTACGGCAAGGTCGACAACTTCTGGAAGGTACCCCCCCCACACACACACACACACACACACACACACACACATACACACACACACAGAGCTATCAGACCTATCCGATCATTAGACTAGACTAGTACATTATACTGAATGCATTAACATGACATTTTTATTAGTTGTGTGTGCACATTCACTACACTTTGATATCTACTTCCGATTTCTCTACACAAATGCACACACAAATATATAATGTAATATACCTATATGAAAAGTGACTGAAGATGAAAGAGGCACAGAACTCCAGAGCACCAAGGTTAACCTATTTCAATCCCTTCTGGGAGCTCTGCAGTGACAAAACCTTCGGCGAAACTTTCACAGCAAACTTATTAACCGTCTAGTTTAGGAGCTCAAATTGAGCTTATCGCCCCCTCTGAAGGTTTTTTAATGTATTCAAATGCATGCTCACACTGCGGCACAGAGACCGGGGGATTACTGTATCCTAGACAAAAACGACTTGGAGACTTGGAAAGATTTGCACATTGTTTGGCGTGCCACGGATTACTGCCTGTGCCTTGATGAGCTTTCAGCCGGCACCATGTATGTTTTCTGAGTGGGTCGACTCTCTAGATGTCTGACAGAGTTAGTGGATAAATATAAAAAAGCTGCAAGAGAGAGTTGTCTTCATATCGCATGCCTGTAGTGCATATATATTCTCACATCAAGACATTATGCAATGAAGGTGTGAGTGATAAATAATGAACCTAAATAAAATAAGTAATGAGCTATTACAGTACATTTCTATACTACCTTCTTTATTTGGCTACATTTATAGAACAGAGTAACACAGAGTAGGTTTACTGAGAAATTAGCTCACTCTGTCCCAGCCTCACATGCAAGATGAGGACAATCATCGATTCATCCTTTCGAGCAGATGAGAGTTGAGGGTCTATCAAGAGACCTGATGCACTTAAACTCTATGATTCAAGGGGTGGATGAGTGTTTATTTGTTCACTCACATGTCCCATTTCCCCCCTTCTGGGGCAAGGCTCAAACAAGAGGAGTTATATTCCAGCCTCCATAGCCCCCAAAACATGATATCAACATACTCAAATTTTAAGTCAGTATGAATAAATAAAACAAAATGAAAATTTAAACATCTGCATCACAGAAGCTCCAGAGCAGTGACTCTGGGAAAGGCTAAAAACTGAAATGATAAGCAACACCTGTTGCAGTAAATGACCAAAAAAATACAATGGAGAGTAAAATTGCAAGTTAATAAATAAATAAGGGTTACATTAACAAACAAGCACACTCAAATGCTCTGTTAAGTAGTTACTTAAAGATAGATTTAGTGAGACTGATTAACTGCTCTACATTCTTACTGGTACTTTGTCACCGTGATTCCTAATAAATATACAGAACACAGTCGACTTTGTACTAAGAGGATTGGAAACTTTATTTAGACACATTAGTTTGCACGGGGCTGAGACAACATTTATTTCACCCTTATCATGCTAATCCTGAAGATCCTTCTTAAATCTAAGGTTAATTTGAAATTCACTGTATTCTGAATTGATACCTCCTTTAAGTGACCTGTTAAAATCTCTCCAATTTGCTGTAATTCCAGTGTGGTTTGCTGTGTTTCTCCTTACTTGCAGAAAACACTTAAAGTACACCCATTAACTCTTTTTCTGTTTCAAAGCCGCACTGCACGGCTTGAAATCCCAGGGTGTTAGTTTTTAATCCAGAGGTCCAGAGTGCTGCTGTGGCTTCTTGTACCGAGTCCCAGCTCACAGCAACGTGCCATTCGGTGCAGCTTTTAAGGACAGACGGGGGAACCCATAAGTTCACAGCAAGGGGCATTAGCTGCTAATCAGACAGACTCCCAAGTGTGTTCATTACCTCCTGCTTTTAATTAAAGGGCCATTTTGAAGCTGACTGATAACGAGCTGACTGGCTTACTCCATTTCCCTCCCTCTTCCTTTTAATTCACTCTGTCGTGCGATCTCTTTCTTCATACTCAAGAGGTTTAATTTTTAAAATGATAGATTATTAAAATCTTAAAAAATGAGACCTCCTATAAGAAATCAGTTTCTCGCATGAAGGCAAAACTCACAATAGAATATTCTTGACTCGCTGTGAAAGCTGAACCCAAATGTGTCCGTTATCTAGTGATAAGCTGCTTAAACAACATCCTAAGGAAAGGTGAGAAAAAACATGTGTAATAACCAACATAAAACAGTACTTCAAGAGAAGTCTCGTTGTATTGCTCATTTTATTGGTCTGTAAAATAATAATAGTGGATAAATTGCGCACATTTAAACCGTGAATGTGTGGTTCAAACAGTTTATGGAACCAAATGTGTCCTTCAGTGCCTGTGCTTTGGACAGGCTAGCCAAAATCAGTATGCTGAAGTGGTCGGGCCACACTCGTCTCACCGGGGACTGAAATAAGGTA
Source organism: Eupleurogrammus muticus (assembly GCA_036785175.1). NCBI lineage: Eukaryota > Metazoa > Chordata > Actinopteri > Scombriformes > Trichiuridae > Eupleurogrammus > Eupleurogrammus muticus. The sequence continues at coordinate 3,335,292 of JAYKQN010000024.1, forward strand.
CGTTGGGTTATCGCGCAGACGCACACCTCGCTCTCTCCTTCACGCGTTTTTCACGCCGCTCTAACCGCACCTTTTTGTGAACTCTGCAAGTCAAAAGAGATGCACGCCGGATGCTTTGTAGTGCAAATGAGTACCCATGAACACAAAGCAGGCTTCCTTGGCCCGTGACAAAATTACCTCTCCAATGTAATGGCTTTGTACATGGTGTCGATCCTCAGAGAAAGAAGTTCTGGTGTGGTATTACTGGACATGGAACTTCTTAAATTTAGTGTCTTGGGAAGGTACATTCCTTTTTTCACGTTTGTTTTTCTCAATGTGCCATTATTTTATTGGGAAGAAAAAGTGGTCCATTTTCAAATATTTTGGAAATGGATCTGTATATTTGTGCTTGAGTTTATTCTTGTGTTTTATCACTAGAAATTAGTAATCTGGCAGCGGGACAGAACAAACGTGGCCTCTGGAGATTTAATTAAATTGTACATGCTGACAGCAGACAGAGGGAGGTGTCTGTTGCTCGTTGTCAGACACGTTTCCGGTGTCTGACACAGAGTCTGTCAGCAGTCAGCGCCTCTGTCATAAAAAAAAGAACGGCATCTATTTGTCTGACTGCGAGCTAAGTAGCTGTGCAGATGTTTGAAAAGAACCGGGGCCAGACTTTGCAATTAACTACCTTAACTTTGCTTAGCATTCAGCAAATAAATCTCTGCGACACGGATTGGTTATTGAGTAGCTGCAGCATTTATTCACTGAAAAAGTGTGTAGTCATTCCTGCAGTTTAATGCTAACCTGATGAACACCACACCTGGCTGCACCGTGCTCCACTCTGGATTAAGGGTCCTCGTATATAACAAACTACTGAAGCAGAAGCTTTAATAACTGGGATCGTGAGTAAAAATACTGACATTAGAGACATTCCTCCATATACCATTTTCTGGCTCAGAAACAGATCTTCTGCGTACGATCACCTGAAATGTGTAGTAATTAAAACAAGGATTATTTTACAGTTTAATATCGAGTCAGGGTGGCAAGTAATTATCTTGTTGTTGAAGAGGCAGATTTGATGGTGAGACCCCCCCCCCCAAAAAAAAAGGCCAGACCACCTCGAAAGGAGGCGTTTCCATAGCAACCCAGTTGGAGGAGTAGAAAGGCAGAACAAAGAGAGCTGCTTGTCTTTTCTTTCTATCTCTCTCTCTCTTCATATACCTACCTATCTCTCTTTCCATACACACGCAGCACTGCAGCACTATTTCCCTGAGATTTCTTATTCATCTCCATTTCTTTTCTAGCTGCTATGTTTCAGAAGTTATTGATGAGGGATCATCTGATTAGTACCCGTCACCAAAGGGGTCTCTGTTCCCGTTTCTGCCTTCAGTGGAGTAAGAAAGCATTTGATGAGGCAGAAGGGGACACAAGGAAAGGTGAGAAGGAGTAGAATGTGCCGCGAGGGAGAGCTACAGGCCTTCCTTGGCAGCATATCAGAGGACATGGTGGAGAAAGACAAATTACAGTGAGCTGACAGGGACACACAAACACACACACAAACTCACACAGAGCTGGCATATGCAGAGCAGGACGGGTGACCATTCCATACTCTTGCCATCTCAGGCTCAAAAAAACACAACTGAGTGTTCATTTCCTCTTTTCATGAGGTGAATTGTACATAAATCTTCCTTTTTTTAACTGTGCTTGTCTGAGCTGGTGTCGCAATTCTTTGTGCCGTTAATGCCAGTGTAGAAACCTGAATTTGACGTTTGAGAAAGGCAGTGAGTTGGAGCGGGAAACTTTCTTGCAGATAATAAATTGACTCCTGCTGTCAGAGATATTTCATTGAAGTCGACACAAGACATTTACGGAGATTTATTTGTAACTGCTGTCCTTCTAACTCATTCGCAATTAAGGTTAAATATTATGCTTTCAATTTATCTGCAGTACATTACAACTACAAAAGGCTTCTCTGAAGAATGTAGAAGATTTGAAGGAGAACGTAGCCATCTTTTCATCATTGAAGTAGTCCTTCAAAGGGCAATTTGAGTTTAAATGCAAGATTCAGCTAAACTGAAGTGTTAAAAGGTGTTGAAATGTATTTTTTGTGTAAGTGGACTCTGTTGATAGTGACCCCGAAAGCAGTTGGATTGTTACTTGAAGTAAAATTTGAAGGCATCATTATAAGTTCAGTATTTTGTATGAACAATTTAAAAATCTGACTCAAAGAACCTGAACCCAAAGAGTGGTTATTACAGTGTTCCATTGACTTGATGCCGTGTTGTTCCTAGCAGCAGTAATTGACTTCTGGCCTCGCCTGGAAGCTGCTTGGCATCTTTATCGGCTCATTCTTCATATATATAATCCATTATTATTTAGTCATCATGTTCAATGCATTTTTCTTCTATTCTGTAGACACATCATTTACCCAAGGGACCCTTTCTCTGTATTATGCTTCTTCCCTCTTTTTCCCCCTCCATTAAAGTTGATTTTTTTGGGAATTTTCCCTTATTTCAAGAGAGGATCTAAAGTCAGGGGATGTCACATTGCTGTGCAAACTGTGGAAAAACCGCCTGCGGGGAATCTTTGATTTGTGATTTTAGGCTACACAAATATAATTGACTAGACTTGACTTGCTTGCCAGCACCTAAACCAAATGAATGTGTTATTTATTTATTATCTGCTGTAGCTCTAACTCTAGCACATAAATAGTAATAATAATAATAATAATAGTATAATGACATTATAAGCAATAAACCCAACTCTGCTTAACACTGACCTCATTGATTTTCAAACAAAAGAACATTTTGTGATAATTGGTCTTAAAATAATATAGTTTCTTCTCGTTTTACTGTTTTACTTACTCATGTAAAAGCAACAGCAGGCATAATATATGGAAATAATGTTAAGATCCCCCCCCCCACCCCCCAGTGCCATTAGCTTTTGCATATGAGATGCAAAGTGTTTAATTGCACCCAATGAAGCGTGTGACGTTACAGGTGTTTCCATCGCTACAGGACGGGCGGGAACATCATAGCTTCTGCTCACTCGTGTTTTTAAATGTCATTTTCCTTGTACAGGGTTACAAGCTCTACCTTCCTCACATATGCGCTCAGCCTGTAGACACATCGGGGACAAACCTTGTTAGCGATCATACCATCTCGGCTTGCATGTACTGTCAAAAACATGCTCCGACCAACCACCAAGGCCCGTTGTACATGATTATGTGTAATGGGGCGTAGCAGCGCATTGAAGTAAATAACAACACCTGACTGCACGACAAGCTCTTCTGGATGCCATTTTGCCACTCATGTTCCACTGGGTGCTGCCTCTATCTGTCAAAGTGTCTCTTTGAGAGGAAACTCACAGCAGACATCTCCGAAGAATTAGCAAGCACCATTTGACATATCAGTTGGTCCTGCAGAAGGCATAACATACTAAAAAATCTATAAATATACTCTTGTAAATGTATTTACGTTTTGTAAAACCTTGGAAACTGCACAAATTGATGCACTGAGGCTGTGTGTAGCATTCATACTCAAAAAGAGTATGCAAGGAAAACTGAAAAAATAATTGAAAGCTGAGGAATACATGCTCTATTTTTATTCTTGTGTCGCTGTGTTAATTGTTTCATTTATATCTTGTTATATGCCACATACATAAAAGAAAAACTCAACAATAAGTTGAGTACTTGGGGACATTTCCAAATTTATTTTAAAAATAATTTGTCATAAAAGATGCCCTAACTAACTCTTGTAACGTTAAAGCCAACATTTTTTGTATTGTAAAAAAAATCATTTTTTTGTTTGCATAAAGTCGGTCAGGTTCCACTTTCTGTGTTTAATTATTAATTAGAGATCATCACTGTAACACTGGTTTGTATCGTACAGACACACATTGAGGACAAAAGGTGACGCAGCGTGCTTTTAGTGTCCTTAAAGTGAACTGTGAATGGTGAGTCACCAAAATGTGTGACTGAGTCAACAACATGGCATCACCGCAGAGATATGTGTGTGTAACGAGCTGCGTGCCGGTGTGTGTGTGTGCGTGCATGTTAAGGAAAAAAAGGCTTTTCCCTCCTTTGAAGAATGGCTGAAGTAAATTCTGTAAAGTCTGTCAGTCGGAAATGATTTCAAATAGGAAAGGTGCGTTTGATGTCAAAGGCAGTTTGAAGTCTGTCTGCTACATGATGAGGCGAAAGCTCCAACTCTATGGAGTTATTCACTATTGCACATATGAGGCTTTGTTCAAGAGCTCTGCTCCAAATCACTTAAAGGCAAAGAATGACAACATCGGGATGTACATCAGTATGCACTAAAGTTCTTATTAAAGAAACATCATGAGGAGCAGAAGGAAGAAGTTTTTGTATAATGTGTGAAGCTGATGGTTTGAGTTGAAATGCTATAAAGAAAGATCCGTCCCCAGCGTCCAGACTTCACTACCTGTCAGGATGAAGCTCTGAAACATCAGAATCTGCTTTCAGCCCCGCAGCTGTGCTGCTGCACGCGCATAATAGAGAGGAAAAGGTTTAATAATGGAACAGGAACCGGCTGTACTGACATGTACGCAGCTTGTTGATCCCACTCCAAACCACAGAGAGAAAGCTGATAGTCCTCCTGCTCAGCTCTGGAGGCAACCAACACATGAGTAAGAGCAAGCTGAAAGTTCTTGTAAACTAATTAATGAACACAACTTTGATCCCTGAACAGTAGATTTGAAGATGTCTTAACATATTAACAGGAAACCGTATTTCTTAGAAAATATAACACCTGCAAAAACATGTGAACATTATGTGGGGCTATTATCATGCTGGTGTTAGTTCACAGCAGCGTGACGCCTGGATGCAGCTCCACATCACCATGAGTATGGCTATTGACTCAAGGTCTTGTATAAGTTGCTGCTAAATATGTAAAAGCATTCATGAGCAGAATATAAAGCTTATTTCATTGCTATTCCGGTACATCCACCTGGTAGCAATTCTTCACTTTATCTGTAGGAAAATGTTGCAGCTTATTACCTTCTTCATTTCTTACATATTCTGGAAGAGACTGTGATTGGGTCTTATTTTCTTTTGCATTAATCATCTCTGTGGCATCTCTGACTCAAACATTCTGGTGGCCAGATGAGAAAAGATGGAAATGGCTGTTTAATTTTGATGTGTTGAAGTTGAAGCTAGGAGACTGTTTAAGTGTGTAATTCTTTAGATTTTCAGCCAGATGTTTTTTGTAACACCAGCAGTCATGAAAGCATCTCCTTAGCTGCGTACCTCAACTTTCTCAGATGCCGTGTGTCTCAGCCAGTAAGTCTTCTCCTCCCCAGACGCTCATCCTTCAACCCCCCCCCCCCCCCCCCCCCCCCCCCACCGCCGACAGAAAGCAGCCGCTGCCTCTCCTCTTCCTCTCGGGAGCCAGGGTTTACAAATTCCTTCTGATTTACAAGGTCATAAAACTCACCTCCTCCTCCTGCTTCAATCAACCTCTCCAGCTAAAGCAGCTATTTTATAACTCCTCCAGCATGTGCTCCTGTACAAGGCTGCTGCCCCAATCAGCCAGCTTCTTTGCTCCTTATTGCATATTGCATGAGATGTACACAAGGACACGCAGAGGGGGAACTTTTGCTTGGAACATTATCGGGCTGTTTTTGCACCTCTCCAAGGTCATGACTTCTTTCTACTTCACGATCTGCTGACCGCAGACACAGCCTCAATAACTGAAGTTAACAGTGGTTGATGATATATGGTTCAACAGGGATGCCAAAGTCCTGCAAAGACGCTCCTCATTACTGAAGCTCTTTGTCAGGGATGTGTTTTTTCTGTTTTCCTTCGACCTGTTTTCTCCGTTATTTCTCAACACACTCCCCAACACATTAAGCGGAGTGTGTCTGTGTGTGAGAGAGAATCTCAGCTTTGTGTGGCGGCTGCCTTGAAGGATCACGGCGACGTCGGCATTCCTCTCCTACGCACACACAGCGGCTCTAGTGCTCACAATAAACAGATCACCTGCACACACACACACACACACACACACACACCCTGCTGCCTTTGGAAACTTGATGATGATGTCTTTCCTTTACTCGTGTTTATTTTCCTTGCTTTCCAGGCATGCTTACAGATGATTTAACCACAACCACCTCCGCTTAAAGTTTTCCCAAACTATATTTTATTCTATGTTACATGCTATCAAACAGTCAGAATTAAGGGATGGCTTTTATACTTTTACTTAAAGTTTAAGTTAAAGATCTAAAAGATGAGGCAATTTAAAATAACATATCTTCAATATTTTATAAAAAATGTTTTGAATCACCAGAATGCATAAGAATGATTGTGTTTTCATGCCTGAGTGCCTCAGCTCTTCTGTTTCATCAGTTTCTTTTGATCTCGTGCACAACCTACGATAGCTATTTCAAAGTATGTGTGTGTGTGTGTGTGTGTGTGTGTGTGTGCGGCCTCTTCAGATACCTACAGGTAACCTTCATTTATAAAGCCCTGCACACATAAAAATCCAAGCTGAGCTCTCTAGAGTGAAAAGATTACAGGGTAGTGATTTCACCTTCTAATTAGGACTTCATCTGTCTCACACACACACACACACACACACTTGCACAAACACACACCAGCCTGCTTTAGTTACAGCAGGCTGGCTGGAGGCATCTGATAGCCAGGCCTCCAGGGAGCCTGACGAGCGGCTACCTGAAACTTAAGCTCCGAAAGGAAGCGCCGAGGTAGACACACACATACACACACACATACACACACACACACACACACACACAGTGTGAGTCTGGAGATTAAATTTGAAACGGGTAGCTTCTGACAATAACGAGGCCAACATAAGTATTGACAGCATCGATAATCAATATCATTCCAGCGTGTGTGAGGGTCTGTGCTCTCACCAGTGAATACGCCTTTGAGACATCCTGTCTTTATGAAGGAAATGGCCAGCTTTCATCTATACAGCCTTTCTTAGGGCCTCGGCTTTAAGGTCTTATCGCTGCTCCCATGTGGCTCCAGCTTTTAGCTGGTACCAGATGAACTCAGGAAATCAAATGTTGCCTGAAGAATATTTTTGTGTGCAAATTTGGCTGGGTTCTACAATCAAGTCCTGCTGCAATAATTTCAATGTGGAGACAATCAAAGGCCTTTTATTGTTCAAACTAATGCACAAAAGTTACAAGTCTGGTATGCCATTTTCATAAATAAAGACTAGGTTTATCTTAAATTAAGTCACTTTCACTGATTTTGTTGTTGTCACTAATAATGTCGTTCACTTCTAACTCAAGTCTAAATCTTTACCTTCAAACACATGACAGAAATCCTGGAACCTTTTGCTGCGCTTGATGACACAAACTGTTTATAGACACTGTTAATGCACTCCAAGGCAGGGGAAAAAGTGTATTAATATACTTGTCTCTGCTTGAAAATGGTTTAAAATGAAGTTTAAACCCCCAATGGTCTTCATCGGGGTACTTATATTACATCTGTTGGACTATATGAACAATATACTGAGAGTAAATATGGTTTTATCACATAATGACGCGATAAAACTGCAGTAGTTGCTGCACACTTATCTTTTATTCATCAGTGAAGAACATAAGGCCTGCTTTGTGACTCTGTGTCAGTTTACAAAGCTTTAATAAATAAACCATCAAGCCAGTTGTTAAAGGGGTACTCCAAAATATGATTGTTACAATAAATTTGGAAGATACACAAGAGTTCACTTTTGGCTGAATACCGGATTCTTCCATTTCCCATATTGCAAATGGACAGCTTCTTTTATTAGATTATTCTTTCTGGGTGAATTGTCCACATCTGCCACTTTTTTGCATCATTGACTTTGTTAAAAAAATTACAAGGCTCAAGCTGAAAGCAGAGATAACTACTATGATGCCATCAGGGAGTTTTTTTCCAGTTCTTTTTCAGGCTGACAAATAATTCACATTAAGAAAACTCCAAATTTCCACATGTGTTTTAGGTTTCTCATTTCCTGCATCCGCCTTTGAACCCGACCGCTTTAAAATCCCATGGGTAGCTTTCCTGTGTGGTGGCGGCGGGCCCATCAGGAGTTTTGCACAAAGGAAACTGGTTTTATTGGCATCCGCTGAATGCCTCATTATCTTTTTGATCAAAGACATCATGGATCAGGTAGACTTCAACAACAATGGCAGGGTATTGTGTGCACTGATGCTCCTCATACGAGGCTATTTTTAGCCTTTGTGGCCAGCTGGTCAGTCAGTTAGCGGGAACAAAAGTTCACCAGGCCACGTAACAGAAGTAATGATACTGATCCACTCTCACAATGAAAGGCAGGATTAGGCAAATTTACTGGAAAAACTGTTTCTATCTTGAAATACGGGCCTCGGGTTGGTGGAACGCTCTTTTATTAAAGAATGTTTTTCCTCTCCGTGTTTGTCACAGGACAAGAAAAAGTACCTGGACATCATCCACAGCTACATGGAGGTGCATGGCACCGTGCACGGCACCAGCACCGTGCACCTCCCCAAGTACGTGAAGAACCACGGCATCCTGAGCGGCAGAGACCTGCAGTTCCTCCTCCGAGAAACCAAGGTGAGTTCACTGCTAGGAGTCTGTTGCCATGCTCACCTGAGTCATATTTACTTCTTCTTGGTGTGGGGAGTGGCAAATAGTTCTAAAAAAAAACGCTCTGATTCGTGGACCTGCTCTACCTACTGAATTCACATATGATGGAGATGCAGCTGTAGCTTAAAAGACATGATAGAAACGCATTCATGTGGCTGTGGTTGTCGAAGACGCAACCCTCGAAATGCTCTACAGGAACTCAGAGGTTATTGTTGCTGAATTCTTATTCAACAATCACTGTTTAGAGGGCAGCGAGGTGAGACTCAAGCAACCTACTTTTCTTTCATGCTCACAACATTGGAAAAAAAACAATTTTATTTCTCATGTAGCCACAGGTATTACACCAGGGAATGTAATTAAAATTAAATGCTCCTCAGACACCTGACAGAAATGTGTGCTGAAGGTGAAAAGCGTCGTTAGTGCTGGCATTGACAGATGGAGTCTGGCCTTTTTGGCGCCAGTCTTTCGGGAGAATAAGGTGGAAGGAGAGGTTCGATTTCTTCAGCCTCTGAAACCAGATGCTTTCCCGTCAGACCTGGGAGGGAGGAGAGAAGAGAAGAGAGACGTCAGACAGAAGCTGGAGCAGGAATAGAGAGCCATACATCATAATTCAGACAACGAAACATTGATTGAGATTAAAAACCTCTTCGTACTAGGAACCATTTCATTAAAAGCATTAACAGAAGAAAAAAAATGGTGTGTTCCAGGAGATCATTAACGTGTTGAACAAGTTCTGGGATACGGGAACCACTAACATATCTCCTCATTACATTTGGCTCTATGGTTCTGCAACCACAGAAAAATCCCCTGAATATTTTAGCCACATTGTTGTTCTCATAAGGAAACAGCATGTTTTTTAGGCTGTTTTCTCCGTGCTGCATAAATAACACACTTACTGTGCCTGCACCCATGCTGCCTCAGCTAATTGGTCTCGTGGGGTTTAATTATCAACTGAGCGTACTGTAAAAAATATCCAACGAACCAGACTTTTGGGTGCAAATGTCCCATGGGGTCTCAAAATGCAGGTATTTCACTGTGACCAATAAAGATGACTGAGATGATTTATTGATTGGGACACAACAACGTGCAAACGTGATTTAGCCAAATGAGTGAAGAAATTGCACATTAAGTAAAACATGGACATCCATTGAGATACGGTGAGACATGCAACGTAAAACTTACTTTTTCCTGTATGGTGTAATGACAAGGGAGCTTTGAATTGTAATGAAAATGCTGGGAAGCAGCATGAGGAGGAGAAAATAGCACACAAAGGATACGCAGCATTGTGCCATGAACAGCTGATTATCTGAAAACTGAGGTTAAATTGAAAAGTGAGATACGCAAGCCACAGATGCTCTCTGCTTTTATAGATAGATGATTGGTTATGTAAGAAAAAAAGAAGGGGTGAAATGTAAGGAGCCTCTGTCTCATTCCAGCAGAGTAAGGCGACCTGTATCCAGGCTGCTGAGCCTATATAAACCAATCAAATGTAGGTTCTGCAAAAAGTTGGTTGTTTTTTTTTGTCCCAGATATCTGATGAGTGTTTTGGCAAAGTCTGGAGCTATTGCAGCAGCGTGTGCCGTGCACCTCCAGACACACAGACACACCACCAATTATAGAAGCGCGGTGTCCAAACCGCAGCGTGACTTCACTGTGTCAGGTTGCAGGCTGAGCAAGGCCAGGTTCAGACGTTCTGGCTGATTCCGTCCTCCTGTCTGTTCCACATGTTTGTCATTTTTTCCCCCCTAACTCGCATTTTTTTTATTAATCACAGACTTGTACGAAATGACAGTTAAGTGTGGGATAAAGTTATCGAGTGAGCAATTTCAGCTCTTTTCCTACATCATTATTGTCACTGTAATCTGCATAGAAAGGAAAACACACACATCACATGGCAGGTGCCGAAATTAGAAACGCCAAGAACAAAGTGCCTAATTAACTCTCCGGGTCATTAAGCGCACCATGTTTGAGGTGTAAGCCACAGCCTGGTGCAGAGCTATGAGGCTCTTTGTTGCGGCGAACTGCTGCTTTTCTGTCGCTTCCTCATGATTTGCATGATGTTTTGTCTGATCATCCGCTCCCCTGAAAGAGAAATGCAAAATACATACGCAGTGACTGTATCTGACTTTAAATATGAGATGACGTTATGGAAGTGGAAGGAAAAACACTGCAGATCACACATAGAAACGCTTTAAATGAGAATATTTTACTGTGTCTCCATCAGGCTTAAATTCTGCTATATTTTACATCTCGGTGCCACATGTACATGTATCTTAGCTTGTGCAATTTGCAGGTTTAATTATGCCGTATAGCTTTAATTTGGAGCGTGGGTTTGATTGATGACGGTACTTGCAGTATATATCTAGCACATTGATCTCCATGCTCTGCTACACTTGAACATTTAAGTGCACATTCAGCAGTTAGTAGACTGTGAAAAATGCTTTCAAACAACACCACAGTCTGCTGCACAACACCAGACCAGCTTTGTTTTATCAGTTAATAACCAACAGACATGTAGAAGGTGAGCTTTGTGACATGGATGATTTATAATATATGTTTTAAATATTTAATATTTATTTTCTTTCTTCACATGCTCCTATCGAATTAAGAGATCCAGGTCTGGGAATCTCAGCATTCTTAGGCTGAGAGTTTGCTTCCACCACGCTTCATAGGCCCAGAGGCGGTTGTAGGGTTTGTAATTAGAGTGATGAGGATTTATATTTGTGCATTTGTGACATTTGTTAATCCCCGTCCTTAATCATCTTTGCAGGTCACAAAGGAGACGCAGCAGTGCTCATTCATTCTTACTTTAAAGGCTCTGTGGATTGTTTTCCTGTCAGCCACAGCAGCTGTCTCTCTCAGTGTCTGTCTGTCTGTCTCTGTCTGTCTGTCTGTCTGTCTGTCTGTCTGTCTGTCTGTCTGTCTGTCTGTCTGTCTGTCTGTCTGTCTGTCTGTCTGTCTGTCTGTCTCTGTCTGTATGTGTCTCTCTGTCTGTCTGTCTGTCTGTATCTGTCTGTCTCTTTGTCTCTGTCTCTTCTCTTCACCCTCTCACTTCCTATAAATAGTAGTTGACTGTTTCTCAGCCTTGAGGACACACACACACACACACACACACACACACACACACACAAAGCAGAGAGCTTTGCTGCCACCTGTTGGAAGGACTCTGTCATTAACTAGACATTTAAATCCTTGTAACACACAATATGAATGTAGGTGTGAATGTTTTTAAATGACAAATAAGATGATTGAGAATAATGTGTGTGTGTAATGTGTGTATTAAAATATTTTCTCCCCTCTTTTTAAAGGATGACATTCCACCTCACCCTTTAAATGTGTGTGTGGTTTACTGTTTAAATTTCTTTTTTAAATGCTTTAATATGCGTTTTTATACTTTCACATTTCAATATGTGTAAGAGCATTTCTTGAAGGCAAAGTTTTTTATTTTTGCTCCACTTTTTCCTCAGTTCTCATGGTGCTACTCATACGTTTTCATCTCCAAAATACCCAAGGTGCTCCCTATAGTTATTACCTCACTTCTTCTGACCTGCGGGAGGAATAAACATAACAGCGACGTCTTCATATTATTCTGCTCCGTATTATGTGAAAAGAAAAAGCGGCCTCAGCTGTATTTAGTGCTGATAACACGTTGGGGGGGTTTGTTACAACCAGGGCTAAGTGCTGCTATCAGCAGACAACAGAAACCCCTCCACGCGGCTGCTGAACCTGTCTACCCCCGCTGGCTCGTTTTGTCATGCCAGGTTCCTTCACATCACACCTGCTCTCTGCCGCCGGCGTCACGGCCGAGCTGCAGCAACACGGAGTGTGAACAGGCCGAGTGGCTGATGAATCCTGTCTCTCTGTCATACACTTATCTGATGATTCATCTCTGGAGGTTATCTTCAACGCGTGTTTTTCCTCACAGCAAAAAAGAAGCTATGTTATTATTAAACTAAAAATGTGAGAGGGCATTTTGAACAGACTCGATATTTTCTCTCTCGCTGCAGTTGTTCGTGGGTTTGTCCTTCCCCTACGAGGGTCCCGCCCCCCTGGAGGCCATCGCCAACGGCTGCGCCTTCCTCAACCCCAAATTCAACCCCCCGAAGAGCAGCAAGAACACGGACTTCTTCAAAGGGAAACCCACTCTGAGAGAGGTGAGAGGGAGGCACCTGTTTTACGCTCTCTACCTCCACAGGTGATGTTTAACAGTTTTAAGAGTTAACGCCTGCGTTCTCCACCTCCTCCTGTCTGCAGCTGACCTCCCAGCACCCGTACGCTGAGGTTTACATCGGACAACCCCACGTGTGGACGGTGGATATCGAGAACCCAGCGGAGGTGGAGAGGGCCATCCGCTCCATCCTCAGCCAGAAGGTACGCAGCTAAAAATACCTCATATCGAGTTTGCTGACACATAATTCCAAGAGAAGAAGAGATCAGATTGGAGAGGCTGCTGAATAGTGAAGAGCTTTTTGATGATCTAAACCGCTCACTGACAAAAAAAGATCCGGGGCAGAGGAAAGAAAGGGATCATGTTCCGTCTTCATGCATATTTAAAGCCGGGCCTGGGCCTCGTGTCGTGTCGTGCTCAGCCAAAACGGGTCGGAACAATGGTTTGTTTATGGGACGAGCCTGCGGAGCCTCATATGCTCCGTGATCCGTGGAGAGCTGCAGCCTACCAGACTCCGGCTTGGCTCGGGCACCCACCGCCCCCTCCTCGTCCTTCTCACACACACACACACACACACACACACACACACACACACACAAAGACACGGAGCGGGCAGCGAGCGACTTATCGCTGCAACAAAGGCTTCTGTTGTTGGTCCGCTCTGTTTGAAGTTTCAAGATGGAAATTGGAATCTGTGCAGGTCGACAGCAGGCTGTAGTTTCATCAGACTGTGTGTGTGTGTGTGTGTGTGTGTTCAGATCGAGCCATACCTGCCCTACGAGTTCACCTGTGAGGGGATGCTGCAGAGAGTCAACGCCTTCATTGAGAACCAGGTGCATTCTCCAGATGTTCTTATCCTAGCAACTACAGATGTGATGGATGTGAATCAGTAAATTATCAACAGTGTGTTGTCAGGTTTTACATAAGTAATTTTTTCCCCTGGTTTTAATGCTTGACAAATCCAATGTAAAACAATTACAGTTTGAACAAGAGAGACATTCCCAAAGTATTAAACATCCCATGTAATATTATATATTATATTATAAAATATGGAAATAAAAACTATATAAATAATTCAGATAATGCAATTACATCATTATTTACCAATAAATTGTAATCTGCTATGTAATACAATATAAATAAATCACATCTTTTGAAACAATATTAAAGACTAGAATAAAGTGTTTTACAATACATTATATATTGTATAAAAATTAAATATAAGCGTGAAATGGGATAAAAATGATAAAATACAATAGAATTTCCAGTGAGCTGTATTGCTGTCGTGTGTGGTCGTGTTCCCGTTGTGTGACGTTCATGTCGTGGTCATGTCGTCAGGACTTCTGCCACGGACAGGTGATGTGGCCGCCGCTCTCCGCGCTGCAGGTGAAGCTGGCCGAGCCCGGCCGCTCCTGTAAGCAGGTCTGTCAGGAGGCTCAGCTCATCTGTGAGCCCTCCTTCTTCCAGCACCTCAACAAGGACAAGGACCTGGACAGGTGGCACACACTCACACACACACACACACACTCACACACACACACACACACAGATATACTCTCCTGTTATTCTAACAGTGGCCACCGGGTGGCAGTGTGACACCAATTTGAATTCCTATGTGAAGCTGATGAACATCCTTCATGAAAATAAAGTCATATATGTGTGTGTGTGTGTGTGTCAGGTTCGGTATCGCCTGTCAGACGGCAGAGTCCAGCGCCGACACGGTGGTCCCGGCCTACAGCGAGACGCGCCGCCACTGCATCTTCCAGACGGACCTGCTGCTGTTCAGCTGTGCCGGCGCCCACCCGTCGCTGCAGCGCATCTGCCCCTGCCGCGACTACATGAAGGGCCAGGTGGCGCTCTGCAAAAGCTGCCTATAGCGCCCACACCACGCACACCGGGGGAGGGGGGGTTGTAGGGGAGTGGGGGGAGGAGGGGCGGGTGGCCAGACGAGGTTTAAATGAAGACGGAGCAGTGTGTGTGTTTTAAGAGGCACAGACAATACTCCATGCCCTCAGACACACACCGGACTCCAGCCGCTTTTTCGAAAAAGGACGTTCATCGTATTCGTGGTTCTGCTCCGGCCGCTGGAGGCGAAGCTATCCCACAGGCGACCCTTCAGCATCCGTTCAGAACGCTCACGCACCAGCGGCGGCACCGCCGGTCCCGGAAGTGGTGTAAAAATTACTTGAATCAACAAAGGGAGAGAGGGGTCTTAGACTTTAAAGTGTCAGTCAGCTCCACCGGGGACCAGGGAGACCAGCACCCACCTCCCCCCATTTAATCTGAAACTATTCTTTAGGTAGGTTTGCACTGGATTGGCATGCCTGGAGGCCCACATCCCCACAACACACACACACACACACACACACGCCCTACAGATGGCGGCTAAAGACAAAACCAGTTTTACACTGTAACCAACTCGCTCCTCTCTTCTGGACAAAGAGACACAGCGGACATGTAACATAAATATCTTGATTTTTATTCTGGAAGTCGGATCATCTCCCGATGCAAACTCCAGGAGTGAAGAAGGCATCATCCCCCTTAAAAAGTCCAGGAAGCTAAATACGTGGCACAGTCAGTGTTTGGTTTGTTCATTCATTCACGTTTTAAGTTGCACACTCGTTTTTTTAAAAAAGACAAGACGTTTTATGTGAAGTTGTAGAGCGGATCAAAGGTGTGTGTGTGCGTGTGTGTATGTGTGTGAGTATGTGTGTGCGTGTGTGTGTGTGTGTGTGTGTGGATACTAAAGGCCAGTAGAGAATCCTTCAGATGTTTATTTTGAGTGTTTCAGAAACCATCCAGGACCACGCACACCGATACAGGATCAGGGAGGGAGGGGTTTCTTCTCTGTAGCTGAAGCTGGGGGGTCACGACATTTGCATCGCCATAGCAACCAGCAAGGCGACCCGGCCGTCTATCACATGTTTTCCAAAGACTCCACAGCCTGCAGAGAAACACGGAAGCGGTGCCCCGGGTGTTTGTCTGTGTTTTTATGTGCACAAAGTAAACCATTAAAAAATAATAGAAATAACTAAAAAAAAAAGCAGGTCCACACGCAACTTCCAGCAGCTCTACGTCCGTTCAAATAGACCATTCGCTACCAAACAAGCCAACTGAGCGTTCTGCAACGCAGAAAAAAAACAACCTTGCATCTCTTGTTTCGGTCTGGATAATTGTTAGGATCCTAATTTCGCAGATTTGCGAAGATAAGGTTTAAAAAAATCCAATTCGTAGTTCTTGTGGTGAATTGAAAAAAAATGCACTCCGTTAATCTTTTTGCAGAGGTTTAACAAGATATTATTAACACTGTATATTGTTCATATGGGGTTTAAAAGTTTTTTTTTAATTTATTTTGTATACAGATCTTTATCTCTGTGTTTTTGCTGGAAATCTTTGTTTTTTATTTATAGGAGGGGTTGGCTCTTTATTTCTTTTCCTTTTTATAGATTTTTATTTATGGAGAGTAATTTAAAAAAACAAACAAAAAACAAGCAACTAAGCTTTCTTATCTTTCGTGTGTGTACGACCATATGAGAGGAAAGGAAGGAGGCTTTGTTTGCTTCTGTTCAACTGGAAACAGCGATGTGAAGGGGGAAAAAACAAGATGTTATTTTAAATAATATTCACAGTTACGTGCCTCAAATCTAAGAAAGCATTGGAGCATTTTGAGCACGGAAAAAGATTTCTATCATGAGCAATAATCACTGTGTGTGAAGCAGTAATGATCTAAATTATGCTTCTACGATGATAATTTCTCCACAAAATATAGTTTAAAAATGTCTTTTTCTATTCTCAACATGTGCTATCACATGCACAGAACTTAGGCACCAATATAGCTCCATACACTGATATATAAGCTACTTCTAAAGTTTTAATGACAGTGCTGAAAACATGCATGAGTATTGGTTTAAATATTTGTTGATTATATTTTTGCTTTAACAACAGAAAAGGAAACTTTCTTCCTCTCATCGTTGTCGCTTTAGGATGAACAGAAGTGGATAAATGTCTCTTTTTTATTGTGAAAGCAGCAGGAGCCTCATTTCCCTCGTTGTTCTGCAGTTTTCATGCTTTTACTTTCTTAAATCAGCTCAGTGATCTGCCGCCAAGTTAGTGTTTCAGAGAACATGATGTGCCTTTTTATGGTCAAGATCGGTTCTGCTTTTTGCTTTTGCTTTTACGATCAGGCAATTCAGAATTAGAGGTCCAGAACCAGGTCTGGACCAGGACCAGACCTGGTTCTGGACCTCAGCTGCTTCTACTCATTAACTCGTTGAGGCTTTACAGGATTCAGCTGCTTGATAATTACAGCCCGGTGTGATCCACATCCTGTCCCAAATCAGTTTTAGCGCTCACTTGAATAGAAATCATTTTATTTATTTATTTAAAAAGTAGTTTTAATTGAACACAGTTTAGTTGAGTTCCGGTTCTTCATGGGAGGATAATACCCGCGTGGCTTATCGGGGCAGCAGATGTTTTCCGTGGACACCAGACGCCTGTGAGTGGAATTACATGTTCTATGGTAATTGGATTATCACCCGTTTCCAACTGTTTAATTTAATTTCCACAACAACAAAAAAACAAAAATTGTGGGATTTAGAGTCATTTGTGTATAGACTGTCATCAGAATACGTTTTTATTTTATTCTGATTTCTTGCCTTAAAACCTAATTCTCTAAACTATTGCCTGCAGCTGAGGAAAAAACAACTTCAGTAGATTTGGCAAAGACACGAGTGGGTTCAGGTTCCTCAGAGGTTTTAACAGATGGATTAAGACAGAAATGTCAGAGCTTTTATCCACTGTTTTTATTACAGTCAGTAAAACCCATGAAAAGCCTCAAACCACCAATGTGTTCGTCCCCTGAGCTCATTTATGCTTCCTGGATATGTTAAAATCTAAAAACAGGTCACATATTTATAGCATTTTTTCCCCATTTTATTTCCTGAATACACTGGGCACTGTAGTTTTCCCTTAATGTTACTAAAACAGCAGAAAATGAGGCATTTTTATGGGGACTATTTCCAGGTGCGGATTAATACATTTTAGCATTTACAGCTCCAGGTGCGCCCACGTGTAAAACACCAACAATGTGGCTCATTGCTGTGTTTTTAATTGTTTTATGCCAAACGCTTAAAACTTAGAATCTTTTTGTTGGTCATAAAAAATAGAATATCACCGTATTTTACATAACTTAGCAATGATTCAATTCAGATAAAAAAAAATCCATCTTTCTTCCCTGTGAGCAGATCTCAAGAGAAATGAAGCCTTATTTATTTCTGTTAATTCAGGCTTATTCACAGCATGCTGTCGATCAGATTATCAGATGTTTGTTCCTCTCATTGGAACACTGCGCCTTCACCGTGTCTGTCTTTGTTAACCTCAGCATCGAATGTCTCATTGTAAAAAAGACAAAACTCCTACTTACAGTTACAGACATCTGTCAATCTTTGTTTTCTTCAATCTCAACCTGACTGAAGCTGTTGAGTGTTGCAGCCAGAGGTGAATAACGCAACGACAAAAACCTTTTTTTTGTTTTCACAGTCCATGATGAGTAAGAGGGATATAACTTTATTTTTAAATAAACCTTTTTTCTGTGACAAAAGGCTTTGACTCTGGTTAAACATTTGTTTTACATCACAGCAATACAGATTCAGTATTTACACCAGCACAGAAAAAAAAGTACATTGGCGGAGGAGCAGCTCCAGTTCTACTGTGTGTGTGACCTGTTTGTGCATTTTATCAAGTCATACAAAACCAAGCTCATATGGAATTATATCTGTGATATTGTGACAGATCTGAGACACTGATATAATTCCATAAAGAGATTCTCACCGTTATTGTGTTTTGAATAAAAGTCCTTAAACGTGTCAAAACCCCCAAAAATGACAATAACATTTGATGTGCTGTTTAAACTCTTCTCACAGCACACAGTGTGTGTGTGTGTGTGTGTGTGTGTGTGTGTGTACATTCGGCCACAGACACTGCAGCAAGCAACAGGGTGTGAGGGGAAAAGGTATGAATCCACCCTGCTGCACCTGTAATTCAGAACAGCTGAAGCTCCACCTGATCATTACATTCAGACACTGAGCAGCAACATTAAGGCTTTGGAGTTAAAAATGGAAAAAACATTGGATGTCTGAGGGATTTTCAGTTTTAGAATTATTCCATATATTAGTAAATCACAGCTTCCTTTTCATGTACTATAAACAACAATATGAGCAGATTAGTCGCTGTGCTTCAGTAACCTCTTGATTTTGTGCTTTTTTTCCCCATAAATATTCCCATCTAAGTTTAAAAAGGGGAGATGAGGCTGCACTAGGACGGCAGCAGCTGGTCCAGATAAGAGGATACATATTGACTCATGCCACAGTATGGAAGGGATAAATATTGACTTGATTGTTGTCCAAAAAACCCCTCGCAGCGATCCTGTGTGACGAGGCCGCTTCCACCGTCATGGAAACTCAAGGATCAGGAATTGCGTAAGCGATGTTTAATGGACATGCTGGATCCTGCTGAAACATTTCCACACTTCAGTCCAATTTGGGTGTAAATGGCTGGTCTCGCTTATAAGTGCTGCATGAATGAACTCTCCGCGTTACTCACCTCCGCCGCTGCTAATTTGCCTATTGAAATAGCAGGAAAAGTGGAAATCCTTCACAGTAACTTATTTAAATAGGTCAGCATGTGAATTAGCAAACCGGTGTGAAAGAAAATAAATCATGCAAAAGAAAGTTGGATTTCCTCACATCAGCAGCACTAATACAAACCATGTCTATATCAGAGTCACAGGCTGCAGTAACCAATCAAAAGAGGAGCCCAGTCACACATATCAATTCCCCCCCAAATAATTACCTGATCAATTAATCAATTAGTCTTTTCACTGGAAAAGCCTATAGTGCACTAGATAGAACCTAAATCAGTTTCATAATAAAAAAAAGGTTCAGGGTCAATTTAGTAATGTTGCTATCACTCCTCTGAATCCTGCTCCAGACCCGTTCCTTCTCCATAGCAACAGTGGCAGAGGCTCATGGGTATTGTAGTATTTTGGCAGAAACAACCATAACATAAAGGTAAATGATCATTACTTTATCCAGAGGAGTCCATCATTCCTTAAGTTACAGAACGGATATTGTTAAAGGGAAAATAGGAATCCCAACAGGTGAAAACATTCTCTGTCAACTCTGAAAAATATAATACTTCAAAAAATTCTATTTTAATTTCTGTGCTATTGATCCTGATGTTTATCATCTCTCATTTTTAGAATTTTTTCCCATCAATTAGTAATGTGGAAATTGTCCTGTGTGTGTGATCTGGTTCCCTTTTTATTGATTACTGCTGCTTGTGCCTCTAGTATAAAAAAGTTGTTTGCACATAATGAATTTGGTGCCTGACAGAATGGTAATAATTTTCTTGATTATTTAAAATCTCCACACGTCCTCAGCCTGCATGCAGAGTAATGGTGGACTTAGGATGTGTGTGGCTGGTTCCTCTGCTGCTCAGCAGATGGCGCAAGCTGTGAGTCTAAAAATCTGAAATGTTCATGGGTCATATTTTTATCAGTATCACAAACAACCTGAATTATACAGAGCTGGTTTCCACCGCTGATACGTTCTCAACGAGCTGGAGGCGCAGTCGGGTCATGACTCACTGCTGAATGCCAAAAAAAAAAAAAGAAAAATGAGTTTCCTCCAGAACTGAAGGCTGGCACTGGCATGAGGAAACGGGCCCAGTCTCGGCTCCCTGCTTCCACCCACAACAGTCTAGACAAATAATGTTAACAGCATATCACCTGCTACTGAGCTCTATGCATGTGCGTTACACGTCTGTTCTAACGCCGTCGCCGTTTGATGATACATCGATACAGGAAACACCTTTTAATACTCTGCTGCTACATCAGCTACATCGATCGGTTTTACCTGCCACACTGCGACGGTTTATAGCACAGCTGAACAAAGGCCTCTAAGAACCACGGGAAACATGAACTGCAGTGTTGTGACGGGCGGTGAGGTGTAACTGAGGTATTGTACAAATATCTGATGCTTTCATGGCGTCCATACGTCTCCAGTAAGCCGCGGTCCGAGCTGTCCCCTCCACAACTGCTTTTTAAGTTATCACGACTCCCTCCAAAGCTTCTCAGCCCCTCTTGTCTTTTTTTTTGTTTAAATACTGAGGCAATAAAGAACAGACAAGTGCCCCATTCACAGATAAGGATATTATATGTACACCGAAATCATAAAACACCTAGTATGTGCACAGCGTTTGATCCGCAGTTCCAATCTCTGAACGGGAGGGATGAACGGACACCGAAGCTTCACGCTGGCACCTCGAGGACCGAGTGTGATTGTCTGTGGAGAGACTGTGGGCTATGAGCTGCAGAAAACCCCGTCCCCTCCCTCCCTCCCTCCCCCTTCCTCCACCTTACACCCACCCCCCGCCGCCCCTCCAGCCGCGGCGCGTCACTCAAATCGCTCGTAGTTCCTGGTTTGCCGGATGCGTGGGACCATGTCCAGCAGCAGCCTGTGGAGGAAAAAGAAGGCTTTTAATTTGACACAGAGGGAACATTAATTACCAGCCTCAGTCCAGTGGGACGTTGTTGGTTTAATAAAACCAATATCATAAAATCTTGATGATTATATAAAGGTTTTGTTTTTATACACAGTCCCATGCCTAAAACAGAAAGAAAAGCACGCGGCCTATATTCAGGAAATTCTGCCCGCTGCCGTTCAATCAGCCAATCAGAGGACAGGCTCATTAATATTAATGAGACAGACACATAACGACTTGTTATTTCTGGAGCTGCGGAGAGAAGCTTGAGAGCAGATGTGAAAATACAGAGGGAGGTTTTGTGCTGCTTAAACCAAAAATACACCTTGTTAGGATATAAAAAACCTCAGATAAAACCCATGAAAAGTTACGTTTTAAAGGTTTTAATATTGCAGTTTAACCTTGTATTATAATTATACAATTGTGTATCCATACAGTAAACTGTACTGTATTTATGCCTTATACATGCATGTGTCCAGGATATATTTGGTACTATATATATTTATTTGAACATCTTTTTCCCCTCTCAGTCTTCCCAGAATATCATATCTGACCTCATTCCTTTTGCTTCATTTGAATCATCAAAAGAACGAGATGAGCATTTTTTTCTGGCTTCTGCTCCTTTGCTGATCGCTCTACTTCTTTCTAACTCTCATTTCCTGACAGGTGTGTGACCAGTGCTGGTTTGATGTAAACCACTTACTTGACTCCATAGGCGAGGATGATCAGGCCTATGAGGACCCCTATTGTCCCGTCCAGGTACCACACCTGGGGTTCATGCTTAAACACTTCAGCACTGATGAGGATGGAGAAGCCCATGACGCCCCCCACAAGTGAGTTGAATCCTAAAAAAAAAAAGAAAAGGGTCAGCTAACGCCACCTGGAGTCTGGAGGTCTTAGACCAGCATGAAGTGATAACACCTGGATCCTGTTACACTGACTCAGCTCATGAGGGGTTTTTTTTTGTTTTGTGGACTCAGCGTTGGATTTCGCTCCTTCTCGTTGTGTTCAGACTTTAGATCTCGCTCAGGACGCCGTTCGCGGCCCGGTGGACATGTGACATTGTGATCTGACAGTATGCAAATGGTCCGGTGGTGTGACAGATTCTTGAAATGCCTCTGATCTGTGTCAGATACTGAGAGGTCAGCTCAGAAAAGAAGAAGAAGAAACATAAAAGCCAGGGACCATGAGAACCCCGTTCAGGTGACGCGGCGTCCCATGACACTAGTATCTGCTCCATAGTGGGAATATCAGCACGAGTGTTTCTGACATGTGAGCGATAAAAGCGTGACGGCCGATTCCGGCTGAAACAAATCGTTGTGTCACGCTGGGAGTCACACTCTGATGCGTCAGCAGGAAACGACTGATGCTGTGCGACGAGTCATTTAAAGGGTAAGAAACAAAGCTCCTCATTACGCGTTGGATTCATTTAAAAATAAACACGGAACGAGCCTCTCTTTCTGTCCCTGAGCAGAGCTCCTACCATCGGTGATGAGGGCTCGGCTCGTGAGCACTTTGCCGAGCATGAACTTGATCACCGCCAGGGTGATGCACAGCAGGCCGCTGATGATGGACACGCTGAACAGGAAGTCGTCCTGAGGGACACACACATGGACAAAAGACGGTAAGAGGGATTAAAATGAATGAATAGGCCCAGGTCATTAAAAACACAAAACCAAAAAGGCTTAATTTAACCCCCCCCCCAAATTATTTTACCTGATCAACCCATTCAGACAATAATTCATCACTGCACATAGAACTAATAACATATAAAACAAAACATCAACCTTATTGCTCAAAGTTAAAAAAACATACTTTTTCCTAAATATAATTACTATAGTACTAGGCAACTCATTGTAAAACACTTGATACCTTATCTGTGCTACTTCACAATCTACTGAGACAATATAAAAGCTCTTAACTTTATAAATATTCCTTTTAATGGTTCTTTGTAATTTTCTTTAGCTATTGCTATAATGAAAACAGGATTTTTATGGGTGTTATATCACATCAAACAGCACAGAACATACAGCTCGTCTTCACGTTGTATATTATAGTAATTGATTTGGCTATTGTTGATTTAACATGATTTATATGGATTAAAATTTTCAGTTTATTGTCTATAATAACAACTAAGAGTTTAGTTCCATTGTCTTTTAATTTCTGTATCCTCTATCCTCACTTTAACGACTCTATCACATTTTACGATTCCCAAATACTATGAATTTTCTTTTATTTGCATATAAAGATAGCTCATTAGCAGCAAACAGTTTTTCACCAGTTTCATTTCACTTTCAACAGTAGTAATCCTGTCGTTTAGGACATGGTTAAATAGTTTTTTATAATCTGCTCACTGTTTCACACAGATTAGAAATAAAAGTTAAAACAATAATAATATGGTGTTAGTAGTAGAAAAAATGTGGTTTCTGGTCTCTGGTTCAGCGACAAGTAAATTAATTTTAAACTATATATAATAAATAAATATAAAATCTCTAAGGTCATTAAAGACTTTTCCTGAGCGCTGGTCTTTATTCTCCTGATGACTGTTAACCGTTGTCTGATCACAGCATTACACTCAGGGCTGATTAATAGTCAAATAACAAAAACAACCCGACTGTAAATATTGCGCGAGCGTTCATTAAACCTTCAAGTCTCCGCACCAGTTCTTTTTCCGCCACAACATGTTTATGTTTCTGATTTACCGTCGAACCAAGCACGAGCGGAGCTGGCAACCAGAGCCGCGTCAGTCAGAGGAAAGACTTAAAAAGAAAGAAGCTGTGAAACTGAACAAGTCCAACACTTCATCAAACACTCATCAGATTTGACCAGTGATGTGGTGCTAACTGGCTCTAAACTTCTACAGAAATGCAGCAGCTTTTGGGCTCTTAGGAGCACGTTGCGTAGCATAGATACGAGTCAGTGCTCTCTCTCTGATAAAGTTTCCTCGAAGCCAGTCGGCCTGAAAGCTGGAAGCTGAAATCTGGCACGTCTTCCCGTGTTGAGTTCATCAGTCACAGTGGGAGCTGCCAGTCTGCCAACGCCACCCACATCCTGTCTGTTCAAGAATCGATGCAACACGGCGCTTATTTCCTATCTATTAATTATTCCCTACACCCGGCAAGGCTCGTCTCTGTCCTCTTTACATCTCGTATACCTGTCGTGTGCGTTTCACGCTACAGAGTCCTGGACTTTGATCGTTTTTATTCAATCCTAACGCTAAAACCAGGCTGAAATGTAACGGAACAAAGAGCCATCATGGAAGGCTGCTCACACAACCACGTTCCTGGATGGTTATTACCGTCCCCAGGTCTGTGATTATAATGTTATGTTGTTTCCAGCGGGCTGATCAAACACAGTAACTTCACTCAGGGATCCTACAGGTCGTCAAGTTAAATTCAACCGTTTATATAAAACCTAATACTTTTATCACATACCTACCAGCAAAGAAAAACATTTATTTTTTTTAATTTGTTAATTTATTTCTCAAATAATCCTGAAAAATCCACAACCGTAAATAAAACTGAGCAGGAAACGACAGGCCGAGACGTTGAGGTTACCAGGGTGATATTTCCCCCTTTGCTGAGCCTGTGATGTGTGAACAAACCCCAACAGATGCACGATCCATAAAACCTATTAGATCCATGCGAACCACTCGACTTTTACAGTTTAAAAGGACTCTAAAGTGTTATATTGTTAAAGTTTCCAGCAGAGGGGCGCTGCTGTCGTGTCTCTTTCTCCCCTCGTTTCCTCGTCGTCGTAGGTGTTTAGTTTCAGTTTTGCTGCTGTGGTCCAGCTCCACGCTCACATCTGACCCGCCTGTTCTGTTCTGATTAATCAAACCTCTCTATTATATTATATCCTCAGACCAATTATACTCAAAACGATGTGTCCTCGGCTCCCTGTAGCTCTTATGTAATTGCTTTTTCCAGGTCAATTCTTTACTAACGCGACGGCTGTGAATTTGGCAAAATGTTCTACTCCTCCTTTGCTGGTGTGGCCTATTGGTTTTAATCAGGACTCTTAAATTCACTTTTCCTGTTTCACCGATTGAATTTCTCCGGTTAAGGAGCGTTGGATGTAAGCGCAGACAGGGCCGGGTGGAGGAAGGTAGCAGCAGAGCACTCGGTGCCTCTGCGGCAGCATTAATATTGCACTACGGCCCTGCAGCCGTGAAAAGCTGCTCGGGGCGAGCGTATTGGCATCAGGAGGGGAAGAATCTCAGCATGCTGTGTAGACCTGAGTCAGCGCTGTGACTCAGCTGTGAAAACGGCCAAACGGAATATCAGCCTTAAAGTTATGAGCGCGCTGGTCAAAAAAACAAGGACAGATTATTCCATTTCAGCAAATGCAGGCAGGTATATTACTCAAATAAGAGCTGTTTATAAAATATTTTCCTCTGAATCAATATTTAAATGTTTAATTGCATTGAGACCAGTATAGATTCCATGGTTCCGCACTTTGTTTAGATTTAATATTGGCCTCAGTTTAGTAGCTTTTACTGAAACGTTGGAAAAAAAAAAAGTTGAACGGTGGTGTGGTGACTCTCAGGCCAGTATGGGAAATCCCCCAGTGACCTTCTCATCTAGATTCAAAGTGCTGGATGTGTGATGCAGTCAGAAGCTGGGCTGCACACACACACACACACACACACACACACACACACTTCAGTAGCTGACATTTACGTTTGACAGCCAGAGATCCCTATGCGTATGAATATGTTAATTAATACTTAGCTTTTTAAAAGAGGTTCACTTATTAGGCCAAAGAGTCTCGTGTCTGATCACTCGGATGTGGAGGAGGGAATTATAGAAATTCATTTTCAGTGGGTTTACTTTTCTGATTTTTCTTTCTTCAGGACTGAAAAGTACATAATGACGAGGAGAGAATGATCTAAACAAACATTCTGCACAAAACCAAATTAAATATTCTGGGTTATTCTGGGTAATATTAATGTCCTGCTGCAAGTTAGGGAATAATATCTCTAGTTTTTCTACACTAAATTTGAAGCGAGAACCAGACATTTGTTAACTTAGACAAGCGTATACCATGAAAGCAGGGGGAGACATTTGAAATGATGATACAATAAAAATAAATCATTTTACCTGCAGGCGTGTTACTGAACATTGGCATTCTTCAAATTAACTGGAGAGAATCCTGGTGAGATTTGGATGTTTTCTTACTGTCTTAACTTTCTGCATAAAAAAGCTGGATAGATATATTTCCCTGAACTTTTTCTTTGAACTACTCGTTTAAATATTTACAGTGTGTTTGGGTTGAATTCAGATCAGACTCGGCTCAGCTCTTCAGGCGTTTCCAGACGTGTGCTACTGTCAAATATGTTTTCCTGCTGAACATAGAAACAAATGACTGTTTCCCTTGCAAAAACTCCTTTTATCATGTTAAACTCAGCCCTTATACACCTATTTAGTTTCATAAATCGTAGCAACTTGCTCTGGTTCTTCTGCTCGTGACTCATCAGCTGACTTTGGAACTCCACATTTTCAGCTGATGACGATGCAATTTGAACGACTTCTGGTGCCACCCTTTGAACTCTTAAAAGAAATTCCGAAAACTCTTTTCGGGAGCGACGTGTATGTGTGCGTGCGTAGAGTGCAGCTTTTAGGTCTTTTGCACGCTCGCTGACTAATTGGGCTCGGAGGACCAGCGGAACGGGAACAGTCAGGTGTCAAAAACCACACGCCCTCCTCCGCATGCTCCTCGTCTCCCCGTCTCCTCTCCTCCCCGGCAGGGCATCGCTAAGCAGCTGGTTGCCTTATTAACATTTCATAGCGAGGAGGCGGTGAAAATCAACCTGATTTCCAACCTCAGCATGCTGAACAGGGCTGTGATGCATACGCGTGGCTATATATAACTTTAACTGGGATGCACCAGGAACCCGTCTGCTGCAGCTCCAGCGACATGAGAGGAGCAGGTCTCCTCATGAAAGAAAAACAAAAAAAAGAACACGCCGTGTCTGTCCTCGCCGCTCCTGCACTCCGCCTGTTTGTCGACGCTTTGGTGGTTTATCAGAGCTGCGGATGTTAACACACAGGGAACATGGCGACTCTGGTGCATCGATGATGGTAGTGAAAATGGCCTCAAACAGAACTAAGCTTGACTAAACTAACTAATTCAATGCACTTGGTACAGACGAATTACACAGAGAAAAACCACAAAATATAACCTCAAGGATAAATACTGATTAAAACTAAACCAAAACAATTAATAAATCATGAACAAAATTCCCACTAACTAAAGAATGCATAAATATTGCAGTTTTGAGTTTTTGAGGCCTAGATTGCTCTGTCATTATTTATTTTACTGAAAGAATATATTTCTTTAAATGTTTTTTTGCTTAGCTTGTTTTTTCTTTAGAGAAAAATGGAGGTTTAAATCAAATTCAAATTAGTCTGTGGAAAAAAATCAATATATATTTTTTGGCCAAATAGCCTGAGTGAGTTACAGAGCAGCAGCCAAGTTTCATTTCTTTTTTTTTTTAATCGATAGAGTTTGGGAAGATCTCAAAATGCGAACATTTAACATTAGCACACACACACACACACACACTTAAATTGTGCAGTATTTCAGTGTTGTCCCACCAACTCCTGAGGGAAATAACCACCTCTTCAGCTAAACTTGATAAGCGACAGTTTCCTGGGATATGTGGGTGAAATGTGTGTGTGTGTGTGTGTGTGCTGACATTTCCCTTTCCTATGTGTATATAGTTAAATTTATTACATGCCGCAGCATAAAAACGGCCTGTTTGATGGGAGATAAAGTGCAGTGGAGACTCAAACAGATGTTCTATTTTCTTCCAGCTCCTTTTGATGTGAATTATATCACAGAGCGAAAGTGGAAAGGAGCCGCATTCATCTCTCTACAGTCATTTAGCTCGGCAGAGCACAACGTTCCCGTATTTACTCCCCGGCGTCATCGTCACGTTCGGATCCTCGACAGCGTTTCTACGGAGACGACTATTGCCCGGCAACCGGGTGATAAAGCTATTTGGAGAAGTGTGAACGCTGCCGAGTCTTCACACCTGAAATTTGTGACATTCTTCATCCAACACTAACAAAAAAAAAAAACACACACACACACACACACACACATTCAGTCCACATTTGCAGGATATTGGGGGATATTTGACAAGTTAAACTGACAGTGTATGAGGATAGTTTTGCCTGATTTGAGGGGGGGGGGATCAGATTCTCAACTCATGTGCATTCATTATCACTGTGCCTTCACCTGCAGAGATTCACATTCACAGCATTGTGTGTCTGAGAGAGTGAGAAAAGGAAACAAGTCTGAGAGTGAGAATCCAACTGTCTGTTACTTTGTTATTCTGAGTTATGGCGAATGTAAAATGCAGCACAATCCAACTCAGTAAAGGTAAAGAATGATGTGTTCTTTCTCACGCTCCAGAGAGAAGATTGAGAGTAAAATTAGATTGAGACAAATTTGACTGTTTAAAAAAAAACACAAATATATCTTGGTAGGGATATCAAAACGTGTAACTTCTGTAAAAGATGGGATCTTTAAATCTGATATTAAAGGCCCAGAAGACATCTTTTTCCAATCAGCTGCTCTTTATGAGCGCTAAATTCCTTAATAAACAATTAACTTTCTGCGAAAATTGGAACAGTTTTAGTTATTATGCATGAAAGATTTCTGTATTTTAAGTTTTTTTACCCTGCTGCAACCTCCACCTCAAATTTAATTAAAACCAAATCACCCAGACTTGATCTATAATTTCGCCACTGGCACTGAAACTTTCCTTTCTGTTTGGTAACATGTCTCAAACCTGGCAACCCTCAGTGACCCATGCAGAACTAAAAAAAAAAAAAAAAACTGCACCGCGATGGTTAAAAATGGTCAGAATCAGTCAAGTTGAAGAACTGCAGCTTCCTGCACGTAAATAACTGCACAGGCTGTCAGCCGGGTTGTTGAAGTGCGCTCAGATACTGAGGAGATATTATTAGATACAGGCAAGATGTCAGAATGTCTTTCAAAGTAAAATCCTCGTCTCTGGTGGGATGCTGGGAAACAGTATCACAGGCGAGTCCTGGTGGGACAAAGTGACCACTTCTTAAATAGCAGCGAATTCCACCTAAAAATCAGATTATAAACCAAACTTTTTGGCTTATCTGCCACGACTGGTCAAATCTTCCATCACCGGTTAAAATCAAATTCTAACCCCCGCCCCGTGACACGATTTCCTGCACTTGTCGATCTTGTGTTAGAACATGGGGGGTTTTCTTGTCGGTGAATTCTTACCACTTCAGGTAGCAGCTTGGTGGCCAGATCATTGATGGCCTTTCCCAGAATGCACATGGAAGACAGGATGAAAATCACACCCAGGACAGCACAGGCTCTGCGGAGGGAAGAGGGAGGGAGCATGTGAATAACTGCACAAACACAGCCTGCGGCGACTGGTCCAAGTCAGACGGCGTGAGCCAATAAACGGCGCTGATACCCATTAGCGGAGTTTGCTGTCTAATTATACGTATTAACAGCAGTGCTGGTGGAACCACCTGCTCTCTTTGTGCACCAGGATGGGTTGGGAAACAAGAACAAGCTCTAAAGAGGAGGTTTGCTCCATCCTGTGTCACTGCTGTAATCCAATCCACACACTATAAATGCTGGCGTCCAAATTCACAAAAACACTTTAGAAATGATGTGTAGAGAAACCACAAACCACCAAATGTTGTTCAAAGCCTTCTGCAGACAGATATTACTCCTGTACTTTTATTAAGTGTTGCATAAAGAAGGGGAACTCCCACGTGTGTGGTTTGCAAAAAATAGGCATTTAGAAATTGGGGGGACACTATTAGGTTGCATTGTGGGAAATAAAGTCCCCATATTGTAGAAATGTTGCATTAATATCTGTGGTCTAGGTGTTCTATTTAAGTAATGTCCAGTGTTTCGCAGGGATTTATTAAATACTAAACTGCTGTAGTACCCTGTAAATGATCCAGCATTTGTAATCAATCAAATAACAAATAACTAAATTCACAGAGGCATAATTACAACTACTACTTCCTGCTATCTATAAACCCCCCTTTGCAATTTGGTGGAGGTGTTTTTTTAATTCAATTTAGTTTAATTTAGCGACGAATGATGGAGAAGATGAAACGGCGTCTTCCTCTGGCCCCAAACTGATCCTGAATGAGAGATAATTGTGTTGCGCTGATGTACGGGGCAAATATGCTCTGTAGTCTGCAGGGAGACGGAAAACAATCGGAGCATATGGCCCCGGTCATGCATGGCCACCGGTGGGTCTGCTCTGGAGTCACGCTCCGTGTCGTGGGCCTCGACCAGATGAGGTAACCAAGGCAACCCCTGCATCACCCTGGGAGGCCCACAGCAGGACACACACACGCACACACACGCTAAAAGAGCGGATGTAAAGATGATCCCTCGTCTCCGCTGTCTTAATAAATCTATTATTACATCATTATTGTTTCATATCAATAGCAGCGTCTCATTCTAACCTTTGTCACAGAGGAGGGGAACGAGCGCCAAACTCCATAATTTGTCTTGTTTTGACGGCTCGAGGTTGTTGCCCTGGCAACCGGTCTGTACCTTGGCGGTATGCTCCGACCGCATCTCCCTCCATCAAAAACTAGAGAAAGGAGAACCTGGATGGGCTGGTTGTGCAGCTGTAATTTTCTCATTAAGTCTCCTGAAAGCTGATCACCGCATAACAAATAGACAAAAGAAACAAAAGCTGCCGGGGGAGAAGTAGAAGCGCGGTGCTGCAGATACGGAGATTAACTGCATGTTGTGAGCGTGTTTCAGCTGCTTTTTAGGTGTGTTTCAGAACACTGATGCTTAAATATATCTGTGTTTGTCTGGGGGAGAGAAGCCTGGCCAACTACTGCCTGAGCAGCCTCCTGAACTTCATAGAAATTCTCTGATTAGATGCTAAAGTGATTGAAGGTCAAGAAGTAGATTTGTGTGGATGTTTTAATGTTTTTTCTATATATCAAGAATAGTTCAATGCATTATGGTTCTAAAGAGAGAATTCTTCAAGGTCTTTGCACACAGCGTTTTCTGAATGCTATTTTTCTTTTTTTTAAAACCCTTTACTCATATGTGTAGTTTTCAAATTATTTCTATATTTATTCTTACACATAGTGACTAATCTACATCAAAGGAGCTGTTAGCTGTACTAAAACTGAACTGCTTAAGGTTTTGCTTATCCAGACCTGCAGGGAAATAATAATTGGATAAAAGATTCAGTTGTTCCCACAACAGCATATTTTGTTTTGTCTATAGTGAATAAATGAAAGTGTGAATAGACTACACAGTAGTGTATTTCTACTGTGCTGCAGTTACTATACATTTTAAGGTTTTTAGAAGTTAAAACACTGTAAAAGTTAAATTACTTACAGTGCAGAATGAATTAATTCACTAGACATACAGTAAATAAATTGCTATAATAACAATGCCACTTAGCAACAGCAGCATCTTCATAGTTTAAGATAATGTGAATTGTCAACCATTACCCATGTATGTCTGTGCTTTACCATGAAGGTAAAACAGGGCAGCCAGCCCCTCTAAAGCTAATCATTTACCACGTTAGTGTCTGGGTTGATCAACCTGTATGTGTAAATAAACAATAAAGTGGGTGTTAATTAGTGAGCCGCAGAGTTGCTGGTACAGGCGTGTTCTTGAACTTTGGATAGAGTGTGTGAGATAGTTGAATTAATGTCTATTCCTCG
Source organism: Eupleurogrammus muticus (assembly GCA_036785175.1). Taxonomy (NCBI): domain Eukaryota; kingdom Metazoa; phylum Chordata; class Actinopteri; order Scombriformes; family Trichiuridae; genus Eupleurogrammus; species Eupleurogrammus muticus. Next base: position 3,367,303 of record JAYKQN010000024.1, read on the forward strand.
TCTCCAGAGGACGTGATCTCATCTGTCGTCTCTACAGCAATTAGCAGCCGTTCCTGCGGGACCCCGACACGCCTCCCGCTCTCAAATGCGTGTGTGTGTGGGTGTGTGTGTTTGCGGCGGCCAGATGCTCCGACAGTAAGGAACAGGGATAGCGAGGAGATTTTGCTTTGATGTGAGTCAGTCGGTAACAGATGCGTCTGTTTTGGTTGAGTTTTTCGAAGACAGCTGGCGACTTTCCTTTGTGTCGTCTTGGTAGAATAGTGACGCGGACGGCTCCTTTTCTCTCTTTTCGGGTTGCCCGCTTGCTGCCAACGCTCCGACCATTCAGCGGGCTGTGAAAAGCCGGGCTGACCTCCACACAGACACACACACACACACACACTCGCATACAGGCACGCCATTCTCAGCCCAGGTAGAGATAAGGCGTGAGGCACTTGTCTGTGATCGGTCCCAGTGGGCCCAGGCTGACAGAGCTGAAGAGACCTACTGTTTGAAAATGCTCCTCGACAGGACAAAGCAGACCACACACACACACACACACACACACACACACACACACAGTCGCACCCTAACACACACACACACACACTTTAGATACTGTGGACACGTTCTACCACTTCTCTGAAATAAACCATCTGGGCACGATGAAACAAAGCTTCAAACAACCGCAGGGCATCAAATCCCACATTATATGATTTTTAGATTAAAAAAAAAAGTTAAAATACAGTAACAAGGTCATCAAAATGACTCTGTTACATATTTGCTTGATGATTTATCTGGTATTTGCACACTGAACACACACAACATTTAGTTTCTTCAAAAAAACACATTAGTGTGAGATTATCTGGTACTCACATGTATTCTCGGTGTGCAGAGTGGACAGCTGCTGCATTGCTGTACCTCCACAATACGATAGCAGAGGATAACACGTCCAGCAAGGCATCGAACTGCAGAGGAAACAGACATTTACACTCTAATATGCTTATACTGTATATATCTATATATCTATATATGTTGATGTCAACTTACAGCAAATCCAAAAGCTGAAGCACTGTGGCGCATGATGGAAACAGCTGCAGGGAAACAGGGAGAAAGTGAAATGGACCACTGATGCTGTTTATACACAAAACATCTCATTAAGAAAAAGAAAAAAAATCGCCTGTAGTTGCCGCTCGAAGTCAATCGGTAATTGTCTGTTTCAAAAAGAGATGCCCTGAAGCACTTAACAGAGAGGGAAAAAATTCTATCCATTTTAATTCAACACTTGTTGCTACAGTGTGCAGAACCGGTGATGAATAGTTTCTGTTTGGTTTTATCTAGAAGTGTAATTAGCATTTTAATCCTCTGGGGTCTCCTATGGTAATGTGGCCTGCTGGCTCCTCTACTCAACAACAGGCGAAGCCTCAACATTTCGATTGGATCGCACGCCGCAGTCGGCTCTCAGGTTGTGTTCTCGCTTGCACGTGCAGACACTCGAACCCTGAGATGAAAGCCTTTTTTTTTTCTCTCTCTCTCTGCAGGGAAACAGCTCGACAATCTCCTGTCACTGTCCCTGTACGTGGAAACAAAAAATAAAAGATAAGAAGCGTTGATCAGAGAGTCTGCTGAATCTCAGTGACGGATGATTATCATGTGTGTCCGGAGGTGTGTTGCTTGTCTAGTTTTTTTATTAGGTTCTGCGGTGAACTGCCAGACAGGATCACAATGCATTGTGGTCCTTTTATTTTATCAGCGTATATTGCTTTTTGGTCCAATTATAGTGAGCTGTAGATGTGCTGAAAACAAACATGGAGCCAAAGCGCTGTGTGCACACACCTGCAGTGGGAGGGGACGGAGAAACAAAAGGAGAAAGCGATGCAGATAGATAGGGGGGAGGAATCCTCTCCTCTCCTCCCCTGGTTTATTTTTAGCCAAACTCACTGGGGGCCAGCAGCTCGCCTCAGCCCTGCGTACAGAAACACAGCACCGTGTGGTATTTCTTCCCCCCCTTCCCCTTCCCCGCCCCTCTTTGCTCTTTCATTTTGCTTCTGCTGCAAGAATTTCTCCCTCCTTCTTCATCCTGTCGTCTCTCCTTTCTTGTTTCATCCACACTCAGGAGCCTCTGGCTCGGGCTGGAGGTGCAATCAACCCGGCCTCTGCCCTGCAGGAGAACCGGCGAGAAAATTCTGCTTTCGCAAATACTTAATCGCACATCTCTTGAATACAAATGAGTCAGAAAGGGGATGTCTAACGACGCAGGAGCTGCAGAGATGCAGCGGATGCTGTGTCAATGTCAACAACTGATTGTAAAAATGATCTATTAAAGCAACTTTAGGTTTGGAACATCAGGCTGTTTCTCCTATATGTGCCTCTGTGCACAGTTGTGTTGTTTAATTTAGCCCAAAATTTTTTATTTTGGATTGAAATTGTATTTTAACTTAGAATAAATAATAATTTTCTCTATACCTGTGACAACTTAGTGTTCTAGCCAACACATAGTGGTTAGATCACTGTAAAAGCTGAGCACACAAAGTGGAATACAACACATTATGCACAGCTGTGTTGATCCTCTTTAAACATTCAAGGTGGAGGAATTTTTCTTGTCAAATAAAGAAGCCGCTGCCTCCGCTCACAGGGGTGGCAACAGACGCATGATACAGCAAATAGAAGTTGACAGAATGTAAATAGAGAGGGAGGGACTGGAGGTGGCGAGGTATCTGCACAGGGCATCAGCCCCAGTTGACAGAACAAGCAGCCGGACCAGAAGCAGCCGGCCTGACTGACCCCAACATGTGTGAAAATACAATGCAAGGCTTATATGTAAATGTAGAAGGAGCTACAGAAAGAGAAATTGATTAAATTCTGTTTTTGTCTGGAAAAAAAATCACACACACCCACATCCTAGTCATTTCATTCAGCTTCTGTTTAGCAAGTTAAATTATTTATTCCACCGTGGCTGTAATTTTTTTTCTTTTTTTTTCAGATTTGAGATGGAAACCCTGCAAGATCTGCCTCTAACGTCATTAGCCTCCACATCCTCCCTCCTTTCCTCTCTGCCCGTCCTCGTTTCCTTGCTCCTTCATTAGGAAGCGCGGGGGAGAAATCCCGGTTTTTAAATGAATCTGCTGCGGCTCGGCGGACGTCAAAGCCGAGCCCAGCGATGGCTAATTGGCTCCTGAGAAAGCTGGTTGGGTGTCAGCGGGGACGGAGCTGAGCATTGCATACTACTACTACTACTACTACTACCACACACACACACACACACACACACACACACACACTCGAGCCCCCCCTCGCCATCTTATTCCCTACTTGTCACATCTGACAAGAGAAACAGGGAGAACAGAAGATTAAACACCAAAGGAGCTCTGCAGGTTTATTGGCTGGAGCAGCATTATGCATATGATTGAAACACTTTGCTATTTATTTGTTTTGTTTTTTTTAACAGTTGAGGGACTGATTGTCTCACTGTTATGGGATGAATACACCTTGTTATTAACACAATGGCGGCAGGCTTGATCACAATTTCAGTAATTCGTCCTTTTAATTCCCTTCTACTCCATTTATTTCGACTGTTATTGAGGGACCGAAGATGAAGTTCTTGGTCGCCTGAAGCCAAACTCTGACTACAAAACAAAGCTTATCGTCTCCTAGCTGTAGCTCTATTTATTTTACATTAGGAGACTATTGAGAATCTTCTCATCTCGAGAAGCCAGCAGCTGCCGCCTAAAGCGGATCAATAGCGTGTGCGGCAGCCTGAGTGCTCTCCATTTGATTTAGATAATAGGCATGTGTACTGATTGTAATGATCTGTTGCAGGTGCACTGTTTCCCCCAGGTGGTTTAACCCTGTGTGACGAGGACATGGCGAGATGTTCTGGACTGCTGCTATGACTATTGTCTAATCACAACTCTTTTATCAATCAATCTACGGAGTTTAATGGTAAAGTATTTTTAATGACAGCAGAGCAGTATGGCATGGGTTGTAAAATAGAAGTTTAGTACTTGTGTATCCTCAGAGTCCTGTACATAAATATTGCTGCTAATGATTGGACTGTAATTACCGGTGTGAGTGTAGTTTTTACCAAAATGTCTCCTGATTCAGTTTAACAGACGGCGTCCCCAAATTGATTTTAAAATTAGTCTTAGACTAGCTGTCAGCTGCATCAGTGAGGTTAAAGACGCCTGCTCGTAACAAATTACACACACACACACATGCCTAATTAGGAGCTGGTGTTTGAGCAACTAGTGCAAATATTTTACAGGGTATCGTACCCTGTGAAAAAAAGTCAACAGTCAACATGCAGAGCTCACAGGACACAGCAGCAGGATGTTGGTTGCTTCCTTTAGCTAGCAAGACATGCAATGTATATATAATATGATCTTAATTAATTGTAAAATTTACACACGTTTCTACAGCGATGGTGGTGGCTCATCATCAGGATGTAACCAGGACAACTGCTCCAGACAAAACCAGCAGCAGGCCTCCAGTCTGCCAGCAAGTCAAACCGTGCTACAACTTTTGCAACACTTCGACCTCATTTAGCAAATCTAGCACAGTCGAGCGAGATGATTTCTGGGCCCTAGCATTGTTGAGAATCTTGGGAACAACTCATCCAAACTACATGTTGGACAGAAGTTTAGTTTCTCTTAGTGTGTCTCATGCTGTGACATGCAGTCCCAGAAGTCTCACCCTCCTACTGGCTCATAGCAACCTGCACATTTAGGAAGCTTAAGTAGATTTTTTTTATATTTGGCTAAATGAGAGTGTGTTGACTGTTACGTAGTTCTAAACATCTAAAAAATGTACAATTTTAGGACATACAGTGAGTTAAGGAGTGACATGCAAATGCAGTTATTGGAAGAAAAAGCCTGCAATTTAGGCATCACGGGCTAACTGCACGATCTAGCAGGAAGGAACGGGACAACAGAGCTTTGTATTATAATGAAACTGCTGGGAAGCGACATGAGGAGGAGAGCCATGATAAGGAACTTTACACTGTAAAGAATGTGATGCTGCAAGATAGTGCTGTGATACACAAGTCTATGGGATTTGAAATTTGTATGATAATATTGATGTTTTGAATACCCATCCAAAAGATTCCACAAAAGAGGATACACACAATGGTGCCTTGTGCAGCTATATCCAGAGCTGACAATCAATCAGTGAGATACACAAGGCACATACACACAAGCACTAGATCGCCAAATAAGATGGCCAAACAATATTGTTAAAAAAGAGTGAAGGCAGTATAATGCAGGTAAAAATAATCAACATGTTGAAAACATGAGTCCTGAACAGGTTTTAAAACACAAGTATACCCCAAATGACAATAGTAAACTGTGCACTATGTATCCCTTGTGTGTGTGTGTCTACACAGGAGGAGTTCAGGGAGGTTAAACATAGGTCACTGGCATTTTTGAAACATCAGAGACCAATGCACATGACCGTAGTTACATACGCAGGACTGAGGTAAATAGTGTAAATGAGATGTCAGCCGCATAGATTAAGAGCTTGAGTGTGAAGCGTGACGCTGATGTGACGGTTACTGTCTAGACAACATGTTACAACTTCCATCGAGCCAGAGCGCCTCACTCCTCGCTCCTCTACTACTTAACGCTGCAATAATCATATTCATCATCTTCTCCAGACTCTACTCATCTACTTTGCTGAGTGTGCGATCGGGCTGCAATATGTATCTTTGCAGATATGAGTGGTATCGATCTCCTCATCTAAGTTTTGGCAGAAGAGCAAATATTTCCCGAAATGTCAAACTACAAGAACCTTTAACTGGACACCACTGATTTAGAAATCAACCTGCTTTAAGAAAAAGATATTATCAGCATTTTCTCTGTCTAGCTTGACTGTTGAATAATAATCTGAATTTCCCTATAAAATATTCAATTTAACATGCTAAATATAAACTACAGAAGTGACTGAAGCATTTATTTTTATAATTCACATCAATAATGATTTTCCTCTCGTGTGCTGTGTGTGTGTGTGTATTTTCTGCATCCTGATCAATGTGTTCCTTTCTTTGAAGTGTTTTGTTTGGCGTGGCTCACGTTCTGATGTTACCTCATGTACATAGCTCAGCAGCTATGCCGTGTATTAACATCAATCAATGAGGAACGTTGTAAAAACAGATTATCACACAGTCTTTGCCATTAGTATTTACAATGGGATTTGATACTCAGGATGGAGGTTTAACATTCAGTTCATACTGGCTGGTTTCTTGTTGACTTATGCCAGTTTTACAGTTTTACAGAGTTGCATGCATTGTACTTCTGACAGTGGACATTTATGAATTAATGCATTTACTCCTTGGTGGCAAAGAGGGGGTTGCAGGTAGATTAAAGAGGCTCTGCATGACGTTCTTGGCATTTTTTCCTTTACCTGCCAAGTCTATGTTTTTACATAGATGACCTTTTTTCTGCCTTTAAAGGTTCAAGCCTTTGTTACTACTTTTAAAGTCAGAAACGTAAAGAGTGAGAAGCTCTAAGAGACTTCTGCCCTACTGTGCTTTTATCATTTTTAATTTGGATGTTGGACTTTAATACTCAGCAAGTATTGATTGGTTGATCAAAACGCAAGAATTCTCAGCTATCAGTGTTTTCTGGTTTATTATGAGATGGCTGGACAGCTTTGGGGTCTAAAAGCTCACCATGTAGCACCAGATGCTAATGGCTCTTAAGTTGTGGGTTCAAACACAGAGTGAAATGCTTTAAGAAGTTAACAGTATCAAGCTGACCAGCTCAGTGTGTTGAAAAGCTGACAAGAGGATTAGATCCTCACAGAGTTTTGAAGACCAACATCCAATGTGGAGATTATAAAAGCACCTGGAGAACGCCTTTCACTAGTAGCGTGGCTTGGTGTGGTGGTAAGTTGCAGGTCTGAAAGCTCAGTCATGCTGGTGTATGGAGGTTCAAATCCACCTCTTGATGTTATGCTGAAGCTTCGACAGTTTCTTCACTGATTTAGATGGTGCATTTACAAAAGCCAACATCCAAATCTGATAGGAACTGTCTAAAGATTAAGAGGTCCCTTGGTGTGGTGGCTTAAGCTGCAACCTCACTGCAAGGATATGTATGTTCGAATCCTCCTGTAGACCTTACTCAAAAAGATAGTTTTTGAATGACAAAAGCCAACATCCAAAGTAGATGTCATAGATGCACTGGAGGAACTGTAGAAGGGTGAAGATAGTTTGTGGTGTAGTGGGTTAAGCTGCCACCTTGCTGCAAGGTTATGCTTGTTCGAATCTCCCTATAGACAGTTTTTAAAAAGGATCACCACGAAGTGAAGATGATAAATGCGTCCAGAGCACAGCGGCACTTGTGGCTGGGACTCGTGGTGTGGTGGGTTTGTTTGCGACCCTGAAGCACCAGCGATGCAACATGCAGGTGTCCAGTGGTTCAATTCCACCCCAAGACTAAAGGCTGGGACTCGTGCTGTGGTGGGTTTGTTTGCGGCCCTAAAGCATCAGTGATGTCCGGTGGTTCAAATCCACCACTACAATAGGTCCAGGGAGGAGTTAGTAGTTTGGGGGGGGGGGGTTGATGGGTTAGAGTTAGGGCGGGTAGGTGGGAAAGAAACAGGGGGGGTAGGTGGGAAAGAAACAGGGAGTGCATAGGAGGGAAGGATAGGTAGTGTGAGGTTCAGGGAGTAGTGGGTGGTTAGAGGATGGGAGGCAGAGTTGCAGGAGGAGGAGGGGCAGGCTGGCCTCAATGGAGATGGGGAATGACTTGAAGTAAACAAGGAGGCCAGGTATAGAAAGAGGTGTAAGGAGGTGGGGGAGAATAGAGGTAGGCGAGGAGGCAGAGGTGGGAGAGGAGGCAGAGGTGGGAGAGGAGGCAGAGGTGGGAGAGGAGGCAGAGGTGGGAGAGGAGGCAGAGGTGGGAGAGGAGGCAGAGGTGGGAGAGTAGAGGTAGGCGAGGAGGGAGGCAGAGGTAGGCGAGGAGGGAGGCAGAGGTGGGAGAGTAGAGGTAGGCGAGGAGGGAGGCAGAGGTGGGAGAGTAGAGGTAGGCGAGGAGGGAGGCAGAGGTAGGCGAGGAGGGAGGCAGAGGTGGGAGAGTAGAGGTAGGCGAGGAGGGAGGCAGAGGTGGGAGAGTAGAGGTAGGCGAGGAGGGAGGCAGAGGTGGGAGAGTAGAGGTAGGCGAGGAGGGAGGCAGAGGTGGGAGAGTAGAGGTAGGCGAGGAGGGAGGCAGAGGTGGGAGAGTAGAGGTAGGCGAGGAGGGAGGCAGAGGTGGGAGAGTAGAGGTAGGCGAGGAGGGAGGCAGAGGTGGGAGAGTAGAGGTAGGCGAGGAGGGAGGCAGAGGTGGGAGAGTAGAGGTAGGCGAGGAGGGAGGCAGAGGTGGGAGAGTAGAGGTGGTGTGGCAGAGGCACAAAGTTATATAGTTAAAGTTTTTAACCTAATGTGAGTTTCTTTTCCATGAAAAGGTCTGCCTGCCTCCTCACTTGCCTACCCCTGCCTGCCTCCTCACTTGCCTACCCCTGCCTGCCTCCTCACTTGCCTACCCCTGCCTGCCTCCTCACTTGCCTACCCCTGCCTGCCTCCTCACTTGCCTACCCCTACTTGCCTACCTCAAGTCCCACCCTCCCGAGGCCAGCCTCTTTTGATTCCAATTCCATTTTGTGCAAGGCCAGCCTCTTCCTCCACCTATCTCCCACCACACCTTGTTACCCCCCTCCTACACGCCTTTCTATACCTCACCTTGCCTGCCATGCCTCTTTACCCCCCTCCTTACACATGTTTCTATACCTCACCTTGCCTGCCTCGCCTCATTACCCCCCCCTCCTTACACCTCACCTCACAGGCTGGCCTTCTTGATTACATTCTCCACCCACCTTCCCCACGACTACCTGAACCTCACACTACCTGTCCCCTATCCTTCCCTCCTATACACTACCTCTCTCTTCCTGTCTCTCCCCCACCTTTTGGTCTTGGGGTGGAATTGAACCACCGGACACCTGCATGTTGCATCGCTGGCGCTTCAGGGTCGCAAACAAACCCACCACACCACGAGTCCCAGTCACAACAGTGGCTGTGCCCTGGGCGCATTTATCATCTTCACTATGTGGTGATCCTTTGTAAAAATCATCTATAGTTGGATTCGAACAGACAAATCCTTGTAGCTAGGTTGCAGCTTAACCCTCTACACCACAAGCTATCTTCGCTCTTCAACACTTCCTCTGGTGCATCTATGACATCTACTTTGGATGTTGGCTTTTGTCATTCAAAAAACTATCTATAGGCTGATTACTCTGTTAAAACTGCCTAGAGGGGATCGAACCAACACATCCTTGTAGGAAGGTTGCAGCTTATCCCACCACACCATGCATCCTCTTCACACCATGAGCTGTGTTCTTGGCACATTTATCATCGTCACCAAATCTGTCTGTGAAGCTAGAGCTCAAAAGAAGGAGGTCTACAAGTGGACTTGAACGCCCATCCTCATAGATCATGGGAGCAGTGGGTTGTAACTCAGCCCACTATCCCACAATCCCACTTACATTTGGAGGCTTTCTCCACATGCTCTTAACCCCTTACTTTGGATGTTGGCCTAATAAATTAGGTAAAGATCAAGAGGTCAAGAAAGAAAACCATCACTGTAGAACTAATGGCTCAACATGTAGGATAGCTGCCCTCTGACTATGTCTTTGTAGGATCAATCCCATGTTTTAGCTTTGAAAAAATGAAACACAAATGTAAACAATGCAGAGTTCAAAAAAATCCAGCAGAAGCCAGTCCAGGTTGCTCAGTATGTAAGACACGGTACAGGATGTTCTGGGATGTGGGTTTGATTCTCTCTGAGGCTTCATAGGGCTCAGAGACTCTTAAAGCTTTTCACTCTTTACATGTGACATATTTGTTATTTTACTATATACTATACTAGTGACTTTAAAAGTGCTAAAATATTCCGCTTTGGGGGAGAGAGTATTTTTCTCACATCTATACAACCCAAAAATTTCAGCTCTCTTAAAGGTTAGGTTTCCAATTTGAAATGGCTCAAGAGAGGACTGAACCAACAACTGCAGAGTCAGCAGTTCACCAGACAGATGTCTTAACCAGTGATCCACTGAGTACGTGTTACAGGGAGCCTTTACCACTTTCCTCTTGATGTTGATCTTTAGCGAACTGAACCTATTATCCCACAACAACAGCATCGTCTCCTAACAGCCTGAGCTGCAAGGAAGACAACTTGAGCTTCATTCTTTTCTTAGTGATTTATATACAATAGTATTACTATGTCAGCATGAGTATGGTTGTGTTTATGTACTATATGTGTAAATGAATGAATATGAGCATGAGTATAGACTGTTTGTACTGTATATACTTGATATTGCTATAGAAAAAAAAATTAAAATATCCCCTATTCTATGGATGTTCCTTGATGCCACAGGGCTCATTGACAGTTTGCAGATCTCCAGAGTCCTCTGTCTTTGTCAGAATGATTCATTAATGGATTGATTCAAAGCTCGATACCAAACACAATATTATAAAACATTGAAAACATGTCTTGATCATGAGACTAAACCAGGATATCCAGGTGTCTAAAATGTAATTTCCTTCAGGGGGTTGCTGACTCCATGAGGTGATAACCACTATCAAACTAGGATTTGTAGGTCTATGATTAAAAACTAGGGATGTATTGGAACAATTAGGAATTGCCCACCCATATGATGAATATACATGACATTTTGGGTCTTGGCCCATAAAAGAATTTTGAAATAGAAAACAAATGATGGTTTATGATATTTAAAGAAATCACGGTTAATAAATATAAAGTTTATCTAACAAAATATAAGTGAAACAGCATATATACAGGCATCGGCAACAAAAGAATGTGTGACTGGATTCTCTCATTTGAAATGAATAAACCTCTTTCAGAGCGTACAAAACACATAGCTCATGTAATCAAACGCTCACACGACACAGAATAGAGCTGCAGGACAGACTTGTCCTGTACTGCAGCTCTGCCTGCCCTTTTCCTTAATGAAACAGGAAGTTGGCAAAATGTTTGAAACACCATGAATGCTTGAAACACTACACTCAGGAAGAAGCTCTGATTTCCAAAACAAAATATTCTCCAACAACCTGCTACACTAATCCTGGATCCCAAACGCCCAGCAACGCATTGAACTCTGATTTCTAGTTTCATCCTTAAACATGAATTGACTATCGAAGGACGGCATTTTTTTTTTCTGTACCGTTTCTCTCTAGAGGGTGTCAAGTTAAGAAAAAAAAAAAACTCTTTGTGCGTAATGACGCTGTCCCGGGGAGACAGCAAGTCAGATCAGTGTTTGCTGGAATCACTGCTTCTACATCGGCCTCATTCATATCTTCATCTGCTCATTTCTGCAGCTGATATGCAAGCCGTGTCATGTTTAATTCATGAGAGAGAGAGAGAAAGCGAAAATGTGACAAGAGAGGGGTCCTGCTGCACGACTACAGAGATGTGATCAAAATGTCTGATGAAGACTCTCAATGCAAACACATTGAACAACGAGGATTGGCCTGTCAGGGCGTCTACAAATGAACATTCTCAAAAACACCAACTGTGACGCTATCGTTCTTGCCATCTCATCTTTCAAATCTAAAGGAAACTCTCATATAGCTGCACATCTGCAAACCAATCTTGAGGTGATCAGCATTTCTGCAGCAAAGCAAATCTGTAGAGCACTAATCTGCATTTACCGCAGAAGAGGAGGAAACATCTTGATCATTGCCGTGTGTGCGATGGAGACAAAAAGAACACAGTCAAATCATCACCTCAAGCACCACTTGTCAATTTTCACCTTCACAAAGGAGGTTTTGTTGTCTGCCTGTTTATTTATATTGTGAACAGAATTATGGAAAGCGACTAGGTCCATTCTAAATTAAACTTATTAAACTTGGTGGTAGCCTGTAGAATTAGTGAAGGAAGTTACACTGAGGGGTGGATCACACTTATAAAAAAAATTGCATGATTGTTTTCATGTTGTGGTGGCTATTATTGGCTCCTGCTCAACTGTCCTAGTGTTGCCATAGTAACATCACCAACTAAAATCCCATGAGACGATAGCATGCCCTAGGATACAGGCTTCCAAATAATATTTTCACCAAAAGTATTTAACACATCTTTCTCCCACAGCTTCCACTCTACCTTATCCATCAGAATGTAGACAATAGTGTCCTCTATTCACTAATGTTACTTCTATTGAAACAGGACTTTCTTTCCCATAAAAAGACCAACGCTACAGAAATGCTGACTAACTGTTAACTCACCTCTGAAGGTGTGTTTCCAAAACAGAGCTTTATAAATGACCACACCTTTTTTATTATAATTCATCAAGATACATATCATATATCATTTTCACCAGTGAAGTCCTGGGATGTTCGTTCAGATGTAATTTTACCTCCTTATCAGTGCCACAGAAACATTCTGTTCAAAGTTCCTGCCCGTATCCATCAAAAGTGCCCTAGTTACTTCAAGTCTTTAAAGATGTCTGACACATATGTACCTCTAAGCTATCAAAAACCCAATGAAACACCTGAATTCGACCTATGAAGTGAATAATCTGTCAGTGTTGAGTCACACCGAGGGTCTCCTCCAGGAAATCTCCTTCTCGACATGCAGACGAAATGAAAAAAAAAGGTGAACAATTAAAAACATGACGGCACGCTTCAGCTTGTTTTTCCAGCAGCCAGATTTGAGGTCACGCTCATTCCGGTGACAGCAAACAGGTTCCACGTTGCTTTCCTAAATTGAGAAGAATTATTGTCTGAAGTGAGAAAAACAGAAGTCTAAAAGTACAAATGAAACCAGTTAATCACATCTTGGCATGAAGTCTTGTTGGTCAAACTCAGTTTGTTAGTGCATCGACTGCGTGTTGTCCATGCTGTCCTTGTTTGAACAGATATTCCTTAATCAGGCTGTTGGCTGTCTCAAAAATTAACATACATATCCTTCAACCCAAGGACTACGCTGCAGTTTTTCTATGAAGACAAAGAAAAGCATCACTTCAAAGTGTTATACTCACTGAAAGCAGCGATGGCCAGAATGATGGTGATCACTATGGATACCCAGGACACCCACAGGGCCTTCTTGCGGTAACTCTGTGCTTCATGAGGCTTCAGACGCATGCTACTTTCCAGGAGGCCTGCAGACAACGACACAGGGCACCACGACCCAACAAACAAAAATATAACTCAGAGAGAGACAGAATGAGGAAATACAGCTGATTCTATATAGGACGCTACTTAATCAGTTTAAACAGACCAGATGCTGCAGAATTCTAGCACTGCCTGATATAACTTTATTGCTTTTCTTTTTGAGTTGGCTGGACTACAAATGTCATTTGGTTTTCCCATTGGTCGGCTATATGTGTGCACAAGTTCTTAATACTGGCTCAAAGGACTGTAAGTGTTGTTTTTAAGGGTGTTTAGGAACAGAACATTTGTTCCATGTCAGGAAGACATACACTTTGGCATAAAAAATAATACACTTGCTGAGACTTGAAATAAAATCTAAAGTTATTCTTAAAATGAATAAATATCTGACAAGTCTTTTTATCATATCTAGTAATAATTTGGTATGAATTGCATAAAGTCATCAAAACTGTATATTTCAAGATAATAACCAATCCGGCGAAATCTGTAGTCATGGCCCAATATTTTAAAGATCATCTTTACTCTGCATTTAAAATTCACATCAAGTATTCCATTCCTACCCAAACCCTTAAATAAATAATCATGCTGAACATGGTATTTAAGTGCCACGCTGCCAGGCTGTTTTGAGTTTAGGAGAGTTTGTGGCAAAAAAAAATTATAGTAAACACAAGAGACACAAGTTCCCTGTAGTTGAATAGTGTGAACAGATTTCCAGTGCATGGATAACACCGGGTTACTGCATGTTTTTACGCACCGCGGTGTGCGCCCTGGCCGTTTCCTGAACTTGGAACGCGCCTCGCGCCACTTTACCTCCGCTATCAATGTTGTCTGCGATCTTCATCTCCTGGTCCATCTTCAGAACCTCTCTGTGGGTTTCGGTGCTGGGCTCCTGCTGCTGCTGCTGATCCTGCTGCTGCTGATGATCCTGCTGCGTATCCGCCTGCTCGTACTGCCCGTTCACCGCCACTACTACAGCCGGGTCCGGGGCGGTGGTGGAGTCCGGCGGTGTGGAGTCCGTCATCTTCGCGGCCGGTTTGCGGTTCCAATGAGGCACTCCGAAAATGTCACACCTGGGCGAGAAGTGCGGACTTTTACACGGAGAGAGACCCGGAGACGGAGCGGAGGGAGGCGGGTGGCAGGGAGACTCCTTGCAGGGCTGCAGGTCCAGGTTGCGCCGAACGCCTCTGTGAGGGGAAATCACGCCGGAAATTAGAAGATGTGATCTTCAAAACAAACGCACATCACCTGAAAAAACATTTAACTACTGTCTACTCTATTATCAAATCAATTAGAGCAACTAAAATCAAATATAAAGACATTTATTTGGTGTGGGAATGTATGTTACTGATACTTCAGCTCCATTTATTGATTTCATTAACACAATGTGAAAGCAAAATGCAACAGAACACAATGCACATCAACACATTTGCAAGCTTATTCTGTAGAGTAATTGTCTCTTTAGTATAAAAGTCTGCAACACACTAAAAAAATGGGTAATCTTAAACTGTCACAGCTGAATCTTTGACTTATAATGTTGCTGAATGTTAATGTGCCCATCAAGTTAAACACACTTGAATATAAGTTTGAGGTAATTGAGTCCCTCGGTTTTCTGCTAATTTTGTACTTCTACTCTACTGGATTTCAAAGTATATCAGAAACATTTTACATTTAATCATACAGTATAATGAACTTAGAATATCACACATAACGTAGGATAGCCTATAAAGTTACAACCATGATCATCTAAAATGCTACTTAAACATAAATATGACTATTAATAATTAATCATTACAAAAACATGAAATAGAAATTTAGTGAAATTTAGGGAAAATCAAAGCAAACAGGTATACAAAAGGACCAAATCATTGTAAAATCACAGTAATCTTACAGATAACCACAATTATCACACACACAGCACAAGAAGTCAACCACCATATACAAGCAAATATCTTTTAAACATATATAGGATCTCAACAATCTGAACTGAGCAACACATTAGTGGAAACATCTTTGACACTGTAAGGCTTAATTGGTGGGCTATCTGTAATTTGGTATTTTAATATTGCTGTATTAATTCCATTACTTCGGTATAAGGGATTTGCTTTTATTTTGAAAGTGGCAACCGGAACTAGTCGCTCTACACGTTGACAAACCTCACAGCAGCTTTTGCGCGCTGTGGATAAGCGATAGATCAAAAACATTCATTCGCGACGCTGTGAAATAGCAGCACCTGGACTCTAATTACTGATCCCATGAGCAGCAATCATCACACGTTTCTTTCTTTGCTTTTCTGTCACATTCATATAAATAAACACCATTTCCTCCTCCGTGGGCTCAAATATCTGTATTAAGAATCTTTGGCTCTGCGTGAGATGGCAGCGGAAAATCTTAAATCTGATATATAGTTGTGTGAAGTGTAAGACGTGATGGTTAAGACGTAGAATCAGTACATCAGGAACAGTAACGTGACTCCTGTAACGGGTTCTTTCTTTTTTCTTATCTTATTTCAACTACAATTGATAACTTTATACATTTGAGAAGGAAATACTTCCTTCTCAAATGAAATAGAAATACTGTCTACTTTCATTTATCTGAGAGGCTTACTTCATTTTCAAATAATGATTTGACATAAAATGATTCTTTTGAAAAGAAAATGAGAAAAGTGTTATATTGTGTAATATACAATCATGATGTGATGCAGTATTTTACTATTAAACTACACAAAGTATCTAAAACTGGCTCCATATTGATGAACTACTACATACAACTTGTATTTTTAGTGAGGACAAACTAATACTACTTTTGCTTTAAGTAACATTCTGAATTTAAGACTTGTAACTGAATATTTTCTACTTTTGTTAGTGAAGGATCTGAGAATTTTCAACCACCACTGCACATGGGTTATACTGTTTATATGTATAAACAGTACACATATATAATATAATATAATAATAATGTAATCACATGGCTGTGATTAAAACAAATATAAAAACTGTCTTTACATCCGAAAATAAGTAATTTACACATAAATGTGATGAATATACATCCTACTTATTTATTCCATATTGGATATGAATGTGCTATTGTTATTGATAATGTACAAACGTAGCCCACTATATATTTATAAATAATATAAAACATCCACATGAATTCACTGAAATAGCCTCTATGACAAATAAATAAATAAAACCCTACCCCATCGATCATGTGTACAGCCCAGTGGTATACACAGTAATGACTGGACTCAATCAAGCTGAGGGTTTCTTGTTGGAGTCAGGGTGCACAGACAGTTTGGAGAACAAGGATTTCTAGATTTTATATTTGTCCAGTTCTAAAAAAAAGCTTATTTCTACTAGCTTGTGTAACCTCGGTGTGCTTTAAATAAAAGAATATGTTTATTTAGGGTATAGCATATCCACTTGAGGGAGAAGAAATCCTGATTTTCGGCATTGGTCTCTGCTTCCATTCAGTGGTGGAACCTGAGTATTGCAGGCCAGAGGAGGCTCCAACACGTTTTAATCTGATCTAGAAATGTTTGCACTGCAAAGCCCAAGTGAGTATCTTCTGCGTTATTATGAGACCTATCCTGTCCACATCAGATTTTGGAGATATTTTGTTTGCTGGTGCTGTTGCACTGGAATCAATACGGCTGCTGCCTCACTGCTCTGGGTTATATGAAGCAGCCAGAGGTCGCCACTGGCATTTGGAAGGCACCGGCATACGCGTGTTTTCATTTATAAGGATGTGCGAGTTATTTAAAAACTTGAATTGTGCTCAAGGAGAGCATTTTCACTTTAAAAGGTTCTACACACAAACTCTAACCTGGTGAAAACAGTTTTTCCAATAATATGAACCTCATTTCTGGAATCAACTGCAACACAGCTTGAAGATAGGGAGATTTTAAAAATACATTAAAACAAACAGAAAATCTAAATTATTATTTTTTTTAAATCTTGGCAAATATGTGAACATTCCTTGTTTGTAAGAGACTTCTACAGACTCAAAATAATTTCTAAATTCAATCATTGAATAGTATAATTAGGTTAGAGTTAAGAGAATTAAGTCAGAAAAATAAAATAAATAGGCTTTAAAAGATTAACTCAAACTGGATTTTTTTCTAACAACTAGCAGTAAAATTAATTAATAAGTAAAATTAAACAAAAATAAATTCTGTTAACTCATTAAAATTATAACTAATGTAAAAAGGCTTTACAAAAAATGAAATCAAGCAGGATTTTCTGTTTAAAAAAAACAAAAACTAACAAAAATAATATAGAAAATATTTTATTTTAGGTACTTTTTTAAACTTTTACAATACACCTATTTTACAAAAAACTGAACACTTAAACTAATAATAATATCCACTTTAAACATGAGACAATGTCAGAAATGTCATGTATTCGTAAATACTTGATACAAGATAGTTAAATTCTCTTAAAACGGTTTTTGAAAATGAAAAGTTTATACAAATATAAAGATAGATTTATTAGTTAGTTAGTTACATTATAGTTAATTACATTATCTGAGCTGCGCTTGCACCGCCCACCGCTGCTGGCGCTGTTCACAAACCGAACAGCCGGTTTTTTTTTTTTTAAACGGGCTGCTTCGTCTCGTCCTTCCGGTGCCCCCGTCGCCCCCGCTCCCCTCCCCGATGCTAGCACCGTCGGGCTTGGCTGTGTGTAATGGCGGTGCACCGGGGACCCTCCACGAAATGGCTCTTCACCCGGGAGCAGCTCGACAACACGCCGTCGCGCCGCGGCGGGATCGAGGCGGACCGGGAGCTCTCCTACCGGCAGCAGGCCGCCAACCTCATCCAGGACATCGGCCAGAGACTCAACGTGTATCCTGCTGGAGCTGCCCGGCGCAGCTGCGCTTTAGCATTAGCTTCGCTGAATAGCTCGTCGCAGTTCGCGTTTTAGCGAATCGTGCACACTTTTAAACCTTTCCCCGTCTTATTCAGAGTCTTTCCTGACTAACCGTGTCTTTTTCACCCCGATAACACGCAGCCCGAGCCCCGCCGGAGGTGTCGAGGCCTTGCATGCTATCACGGCTAGCTTAGCTATTGTTTTGTCCCTTTTGGTAGCAGATTCTATTGTTAGCTTCGTGTCTAATGATTTCTTTCTAATTTATCTTTAATGCTTTAATGTATTGTTTCGACGTTCTCTATGAACCTTTGTCTCGCCTGAAGATGTGTTTGCTCTTCTGTGTTTCTTTGGGGCCTCTGTTGCCATCTTTTTTTAAAGGTTTCCATGTTTTTATCTTGTGGCCTTTTGGTGTATTCTTTCAGTACTTCTGCAATATTGCTCTATCTTTTTTCGTTTATAGGCTTTTAAAATTTGTCTTGTGGAGGGGTGAAGCGGCTTTACAAAATAAACATATTATTCTCTCTATTAGATTAAGCCTGGCTTGCTTGAAACACGTTTTCCCAGCTTGCACATGGCAGGTTTCTGTTCTTCTAGTTCTGATCATCTTCCATCATTTGTGCCTTAACTGTCCACCCAGCTCTCAACTGATCATCAACACTGCTATAGTATATATGCACAGGTTTTATATGATTCACTCCTTCACTAAATTCCATAGAAATGTAAGTACAGCTGCACTGCAGCGTTGGCTGAATCTATAATTACTGACTGGTGGTAGCCGGCTTTGAATACTGAGTTTTTTTCTCTCTCTCTTCTACAGATCATTTCCCAAACTACGTTGTTCCTGGCAGCTAAAGTTGAGGAGCAGCCCAGGAAGTTGGAGCATGTCATTAAAATAGCCCATGCCTGCATTAACGTCCAAGAGCCTGCCCTAGACATTAAGAGCACCGTGAGTACAGAACCACTGAGACAATACATTTTGGGTTTTTTCTAAGAAAGCCACCAGATGTTTGTTGGTTCACAGCTGCTTGTCAGTTAATCTGTGGTTTAACAATGCTGCCCATGCTGTGGGGGACGTGATTACTGTGGCGCAGAGGGTAACTTTCCATGACGCTGATCAAATCTGGACTTTTCTTGAACCACCCTTGCAGTTGTTTTTTGGAAGCGTCGAATAGATGGCGGGTTTCAGCGTGACGCTGTGGGGCTTCGGAGAGAAAACGCAGAACGTTGTATACAATTGCTTGAAATTCTATTTCCAGCACTTGTTTGACTTGTGTGTTAGCCAAATTTTACCTCACGGGCTGTTTGTTGAACAAAATTTACCTTTGGGTTAAATCAAATGAATAAAACCAACAGTGAAAGTAATCGTTTTTGCGGCCTCTGTTCAAAGTAACCTCTGCTATGTGCCATCTGTGCTTAATAAATTGAATGAGTAACAAAGGATAAAGATCATTTTGAAACTAGTGTGATCGTTGCGTGTCACAAATGTTCCAGATGACTGGACTGCGCCGTTAATCTATCCTCACAAGGGTGGTGAGATGAATGATGGCTGAATATTCAGTTAAAACAGAGTTGTGGTAGTTTCATACAGCCAGTAGCTTCCTCTCTGCCCCTCGCCTTCTAGAAGTTAAAAAAATATTAGAACTTTACTAAACGAATCAAACTTCAAGAGATCTAGCCATCTTCTGAGCAAACTGTTTTTTGTGTAATTTCGTTCCAAACCAAGTGATTTTTGGATCACACTTTAAAAATCTGTGTTCTTTACCGATAAACCTTCATTTTAGATGTAATCTTATTCAGAAATTAGGTTGATGGTTTTGGCTGGATGAGATTAACTGACATGTTCTTTATAGTTGGATTACAAAAGCAAATTCAAAAGTTTATTGACTAAAATACTTTTTCTTTGACTAAGACATTGTTCACTAGAACTTGACTCAATAAAACTAAAGATATTTGAATCACGACGAGAGAAGAAGAAATGAACAATTAACAGATGAGACAGACTCCTACTTTCAGATCTTTGTGTTTTTAAATCCTTTTGGTATGTAAATGTATAACACAGGTGTACTTTTCAAATGATTATTCTCGTCTTAGACATTCTTTTTATGCTTTTATATTGTGTGAACTCTTAAGAAAAAAATATAGTTTCTTTTTGATGGGAAGCACATTTTAAATTGTTCGTTAATCTTTTTTCAGGCATTCCAACAGCAGGCACAAGAGCTTGTAGCACTGGAAACAATAGTGCTGCAGACGCTGGGTGAGTTCAAGCTTCAGCGTTTGCTCCCACTGTGAAATATCTGCTGTTTTCTGTGTGTTGATCTGCTTCGCCAGTTTCTACACCTGGCTACTTTAGCAGAAGCATTCCCCAAAGGAGTATGTGCAACCACCACCTGTGGTTTCACATATTTATTTATTTTTTTGCAAATATTAAACACTTCCCTTTTTATTAAAAAAACAACTCAGTTCTGATTTTCTGTTGTTTCTGACATTGTGCCGAGACACAGTGGCTGATCATCTACATTCAACATCTTGATTGCAGGTTTTGAAATAACAATTGATCATCCACACACAGATGTTGTGAGGTGTTCCCAGCTAGTGCGAGGTATAACCTTCTTCGGCTGCTTTTCCTCACTGTTAAGCTGCTACTTCTTGCGCGCTCTGTTCTAATATGAGCATTTCTTCTTCTTTTGCAGCAAGCAAGGATTTGGCACAGACTTCCTATTTCATGGCTACCAACAGGTTATTATCCTGTTCCCATTATTGCACTGTAATGGCACACTATAGCTTCCTGTCCTGCAGGGTCCCCCTTCCTGTGTCAACGCCCTGCTTGCGTCTCGGCCCTGGGAACCCCCGTGTGGAGGAAGTACCGGCGAGGCTGCTTGTGTGCGGTGTATTGTACAAGGGCTCCGTGTTGGCACATAGGGGTTGAATGCACAATGTGGAGTGTAGTGGTGCTGTTTACCTCTCACGGTTGTCTGGTACGGAGTGCATATGTCTAAAAACAAACTCAGATGGTAGCCTGAATATAGCCACTAAAGATTCTTAAACTTATAGAGTTTTTTGGTAAGTATAGTTTACACTTCTTTTTTATTTTTTGTATTTACTTTTTTTTGCATATTTTTCACCCCAGAGGAGCTAACAAAAACAAACTATACTGCAAACTGAATGTGGGACAGTTACACGTTTTGAAGATTTTTTTTTTTTTTAAGTTTTTGTCTCGACCTTAATTGTTTGACAGAGATTTAGGACAAATGCTTACTTTGAGTAAATGCAAAAAGGATGAAAATAAGTCAAAATAGCACTTGACATTCTTCAAATCAGTCAAAACATATTGAAATAAAACATTCAGACATTTTTGAATCTGTATTAATCTTGTCAGACATACAGTTATACTTTTAGGGATTGTTTTTTTTTTTTTTTTTAGAGACTTTCTAAAGATAAAAAATGACTTGGACTTTATGTGGGAGAGAAGTCGCCTGGCACGCGCATGTTCTGTGGGAAGCGAGACATTCCTTGGTTACAATAGAGTTATTAAAAGATGTTTTTGACATACTCATCATTTTTGTGACCAATATTGTGCAAGATGCATAGAGGAGTGCAGGTCAGGGAAAATGTTTGTCATTTTACCTTCTATGTATTTTAAAGTAGCTGCAGGCCAGTGTTGCAGCCTCTATACAAACAGCGTATTTCTACAATAATTGGTATATAGTATAGTTTATTTTAACATATAGCATGGGGCTTTACTTACTTTTAAGTGAAGTGGTGATACTCCCCACTATCCTCAAAATGCAACTGATAACATCCACATCATCAAATGTTTCATCTAGTTCTCACAGTTCTTGTTCTTGCTGGGAACTTTATAAAAGATCTGCTCTGAGTAATTGTAGTCATAGGTCAACATGGAGCTTTTCACAGTAGTGATTATAACATGCTTGATAAACACAGGACCTGTCTTGTGTTTTTTTTTTTTTTAACCACCATGTTGCTTTAACATTTTTGTTTCAGTTTGCAGTGTAGTTTGGAATTCAGGGTGCAGGGGAAATTAACCCGAGAAGACTTGAAACCTAATTCGTTTGTCTTGGCTACCGACATCAGTGTTTCTCAGTCTCAGAGCTTTTAGCAGTTACAGCTGCTTTCACTTGAAATGTGCTGTCAACACTAATTTCATGCTAAAATATGTAATGAGTAAATTTTTTTACTTTATTTGAAAAAGGAAAAATACAAAAATTTGCTTATTGCCCATTAGGAGATTGAGAAACACTGTTTTTAATTTACCGTTAAATTAATCCCCCCTTTCTCTTTTTTTTATTAAAATCAATACAATAATATGGGTTAAAACTGTTTTTTTAATATAAATTTTGTCGTATGTTTTTTTTTTTTTTTTTTTTTTTTTTTGGAAGATTGAAAAATCAAATTTGGTTTATTCAGACATTTTAGGGACTTGTCTTAGCTAAAAATGTCTTAGCTGATCCAGCCTAATAAGGTAAGGATGTGTGTATGTGATGTCAGTTCTGAGATATTTAGATAAGTATGTACGTTGCTTTACTGAACTGTTGGACGTTTTCTCTGCATGACATACC
Source organism: Eupleurogrammus muticus (assembly GCA_036785175.1). Classification (NCBI taxonomy): domain Eukaryota; kingdom Metazoa; phylum Chordata; class Actinopteri; order Scombriformes; family Trichiuridae; genus Eupleurogrammus; species Eupleurogrammus muticus. The sequence continues at coordinate 3,389,874 of JAYKQN010000024.1, forward strand.
CGCTGACGCTTGTATCTGTCTCTTGTTTTTGTTGTCTCCTCCCTGCAGTTTGCACCTCACCACCTTCTGCCTGCAGTACAGGCCCACAGTGGTCGCGTGCGTGTGCATCCACCTGGCCTGCAAGTGGTCCAACTGGGAGATCCCCGTGTCTACGGACGGCAAACACTGGTGGGAGTACGTGGACCGTACTGTGACGCTACAGCTGCTGGATGGTAAAAAGAAAATCAGTTTTACGGTTATTTAAGAAGCAAATCAAGCAATTTGACAGTTTTGGGTAGTGTGACAGATATTTAGATATTTTCTAAGGTCTTATAGACCTCAAGTAACTAGCTGCAGCCATTAAGTAAATATATGCTTCAGGGCTGCCATTATATTATGAGCTTTTTTATCAAAGGTGTAAAATCAGTGTCTCCGTACTGTTAAAAGGATTATGAATAGCTTTGATTATGTTAACATAATATTTTAATCATAGAAAGAAAAAAATTGGAAACTTAATGAAGGGCAATTTAAAGATGTCCTGACAATTGCTTTACCAAATGTAGTCCTATGTATTATTATTGAAGGTTTCATTGTTCTCTTCTTCTGGGTTTAATTTGAAGTCATAAGTGACATGAGTTTGTGTTTAAAAATGTTGTAAACGCCATTTCTAATTTTTTTTTTTTTTTTATGTGAGAACATAGTGTGAGGTGTATTAGTATGGACGTCTGGTGTAGACAGCTGCTCACTCACATGCTCATCTTCTCTGTTTTCAGAGCTCACACACGAATTCCTTCAGATCCTGGAGAAGACGCCCAGCAGGCTGAAACGGATACGAAACTGGAGGGTAAGAAATAAATCCCAGTCAGATGATATGAGGCAGTATATATATATATATGGAATATGTGTGGCTTTATAGAAGTATCTAATGATGAATTCTGTTTTATATTAGGCCATTCAAGCAGCAAAGAAGCCAAAGACAGATGGCTCTTCTCTGGACAGTCCCTTCCAAGGCACGTCCTTGGACGGCCTTCCTGGTGTCAACAACTCCTTCTTCCCCTCCACCTCGTCAGATTCCTCTGAGATTCCCTCCCTGAACGCCATCGCTGCCCCTTTCTCCTCCTACCAGCCGATGAGTGACCCGTCGAAGAGCTGCGACTACGACCCGTTCGCCCAGGCCGCCCATTCAGACTTCACAGTGGTGAAACACGAACAGAAATCGGCCGGCGGCTCCAGTAGTAAAAACCAGCAGCTCGGCGCCAACGCTGCAGCTTTTTCGAAGCCGCAGAAAGTCTTGACTCTGGAAAAATACAGAGAAAAACACGCGGCAGAGCAGGCTTTGCAGAATGGCGTGAAGGAGGAGCCGGGCTCAGACATGTACGCCCCTCCTCCCTCCCACCACCACAAGAAGCGCTCTCAGTCGCAGCAGGCCAGCCAGTCGGGCGACGGCCGGAGAGAGAAGTCCAGCTCTAAAAAGCCTCGGCTGCCCCCGTCGTTCGCTGGAAACGGCTCCGCGAGCAGCGAGGAGCTCAAGATGAGAATCAAGGTGTCGTCCGAGCGCCACGGAGGCTCCGAGCAGGGCGGGTCTCTGCCCGGGAAAGACAAGCACAAAGAGCACAGCGGGCACCGCCACTCCAAACACAGCCACTCGCACGCTTATTCGGTGAGCGGGAACAGCAAAGGGACAATGGACAACGCCTCCTTATCTATAAGAGGCCCTGACGGGGGCTCCTCTGGCTCATCTCGTAAGAGGCCTCACTCAGACGCCGGCAACCACAACCACCACCACAACTCGTCCAAGAGCAGTCGGAGCTCCAAAGGGGGCATCAACTCGTCCCACTACGCGTCCGAGAGTGGCCAGAGGATGATGGAGCACCATGGCCATGACGGAACCAACGGCATGGTGATGGCCAACGGCCTACACACTGACTACAAAGACACTTTTGACATGCTGGACTCTTTACTAAGTGCCCAAGGAATGAACTTGTAACCCTCAGAGAGCCCACAGTGTTGTCTAGAATAAGGTATTACCATGTTTAATATAATTTTAAAAAATGAATTTATTTGTCTTAAGTTATCTGAATTCTGCATCGCCCTCAGTCGTGTCTACACACTGATTATTGATGATTCTTAAGCTGTCAAACATGTAAAATTATATGCATAGAGCTGTGTACTACTAGCTTGCAAAAAAGAGAAAAAACATGAAAACTTTTAAGAAAGCGGCTGGACAAATGGGATTTTAAACGTTTTAACGTGAGCTGACATTATGATTTTAATATGCATGTTTTCAGTCACAAAAGGGAAGACATAGCTAGTGTTCGCAGCCATCGTGACAGTTTACAGACAGTTATGTATTTTTTTTTTTTTTTTTTTTTTTGTATGACGTTTTGTTCCACTAAAAATCTCAGGTCTCGAACTTTTTTGATATGAGAACGACTCTTCCTGTTTGGGTTTGTTACCTGTATCTGTGGAGATGTATCACCTCGTCCGGTTGCTGACGAAGACGGCAGAACTTCGGTATCTGTCCGAGGAAACACGGTCTGCTTACTTTTCAAAGAGTGCATCAATAGTTCAAAGAATGAAAGGAGAAAAGGAAAAAAAAACACAATACAAATGTGAGCTCAACTCCATTTGCTGTCTATTTTGCTGTCTATTGGGACTTCAAAGGCCGTACCTGAACTTAATGTGCAGACTCATTCTAGAGCTACAATTGAAGTTTACGTTACATCTTCTGTGAAAGTGCATTAAAGATATATCTGCTAAAATTGCAAAACCGGCCTTGTGATTGTACCTGGTCAATCGCTATTCAGTATGATAAATGTAATCAGAAAATACAGATCTCTAAAACAAGATTGTGTATAGGACTGTAGTTCAGATTTAAAACTGTTGGTTTGTTGCATCAGTCCAAACCTTCCTCCATTCAGTGTATCATGAGATCTAAAGCAGACTCTGTATTGATGAACATATCCTCGATTTGTGTATTGGGAGCCCAAATAAAGGTGTAAAAGTGATTTTTACACGTGAAAGCTACTTTCTGTTCTTGATGTGAAGCACCTTGAGATTTTTTTTCAGCTATGGAGGGTAAACATTTCTTTTACAGAGCAAATGTTTAACTTTAGTGCCGTTCATCAAGGATTTAAAGAGTTTATTTGTAAGACATGTTCTTCTCGTTTTGAAAAGCTACTCGTTTTGTTGATTCTATTTTTATCTGTAAAATTCTAAAAAAAATTTGTCACACATTCCCAGAGCGCAAGTCCTCAGAGGTTTCCTCAAGAGACCCTATTTACTGTTACAATACATATACTATCCATCTAATCTAGGAAGGTTGAAGGTTTATTCCCACTTTGACAGAACCATTTAACATTTAGCAAATGCATGGGATATTTGTTTTAATGTTAGTATGTAATTCAATCAATAGGAAATGTCATTACCTTTAGATTGAGCTGTTTCTATCTAAATAGGGAGCAGGCCTTCCTCTACGTTTCTACATTAGCCCAGAAAGGACGGACCAACTGGCACCAGAGACTGACTTTTACTTCCTTCTCAGTCGCTGTAGCTTCCTGTACGTCCTGGACAACTCCTGTCCTGCATCTTTTTGGCATCTCCCCGCTCACACACCTCTGATTCTAATTAAGTCATTATATTCCTAGATATTCACTTGGGTGCAATCTGCGACTTCACCGCAAGAGACCGCCAGAATCAACGAACTATATCTTTATCTCAAGGCCCACTTAAAAGCATTTTTTATTTATTTTAGCGCTTTCAACCTTTCGCTACGAAAATTGCCCAATTATTACTTTTTATTCATATTGTTATTAGGTCATAGAGAATTACAATAAGAGGAAGAAAACGCTTGTTAATAATCCTTAAGTTTTTAATTATTTTTGTTTGTTTGCGTCAAGCCGGCACGCTCTAACGCGCTGACGTCACCGTCAGCTCAACGTTCGTCTTCACGGCGACAAATAAAATCTTTCAGGCTCGATTCAAAAATGGCGCAGGCGCCATTGTTTCCATAAAAATCCCCTTTTTCACCTATAAAGTTTAAATAATTTCGCGTGAAAATATGTTTTTTTTAGCATCACTGTAATTTATTAAGAAACCTTTACCACGAAATCACAATACATCACAGGTCCTTCAAATTGTGAAAAAAAATAGTAAGGCTAACAATTACCTTTAATAGAAACGTTAGCAACAACATTAAACCGTGTGCACAATTGTATTAGATATTAAATATTAGTATTACACCAAGGCAGTTTTTCAAACAGGTGAATTACCTTTATTATCTACATTCAACAATCTACATGAATTAAATTTAGTTAAAATAAAAATGTAAATGAACATTAGGACGTGTCTTACTTGGATGGAACCAGACGTCGCGCGACGCCATTTAACCGCCAGAGGGTTAAAACGCGCACACAGTATTTTTTTATAGAAAATAATAACGTTAGACTGTAATAATACAAAAAAAATATCCTAGTGTAGCCTATAAGCTATAGACGGATAGAATGTAAAACAATAACTTACCAACAGTTGTAGAAGGTTCTGGAATCCAGGTTCGCGTAGTCCAGGTGATTAGTCCTGTACCGCAGGTGGTAGGTCATTTCAACTTTCAGTATTACTTTAATAAAAATTAAAAAATAATAAACTCAATTTATTTACAGTTCCACCGTAACGTACATCACTTATATTTAATAAATACGTTTATTTAAATTTTATAAATAAAAATAAATAAATCACCTGAAAATTTAATGTGTTCCTAAACTGTAAATAAATCAGATATATATGTTAAATTAAGTTAAATTTAAAAAGCAGAGGGAAGAAGAAGAAGAGGAAAGGATATAAAAAGGAAGTTGACAAAATAAAAGGCATCGTCCTGAATAGAGCTGCACATCACAGTGATGCATTTTGACCCATGTACATGCACACATACCTGGAAAATAAATCTGCTTCTGATTTCCATTGTAACTTTGCAATGACGCACATTTTGCCATGTTTTTTATGCAGACTTTATGTTAGATTCCTTTTTCCTCTCTACAAAACCGTAATGCGTAGAGCACATATAGAAACAAGCAGACACATTGATTATTGTGTGGCCTAACATGGAACCCCTTCAAAACTCCACTTCACCTGATAAAATTGATACAGAGCATTTGACTCGACTTTCACTCAGGAGTTTGAAAACAGCCGTTAGCTTTAAAAAAGAAAATAATTAAATCGAAGCCCCTAATTTTGGCCTTGAAAGCAAATATAGCTCTGGCAAATGAAAAGAACTGCCAGAACATGCAGATGGTTTAATCCCAGCCTCATAACACTGGATTTATTCCCCATTGAATTAAAGCCCTCGCTGCATTTGAAGATAAAACAATCATTTGTCAAACGCCGCCAAAAAGAATTTTCATCAAAAACGGGGGCGCACAATGGTCACTTCCTGCCGCCTGCTCGTGTGTCGTTGATTGATTGATTGATTCTTACCACAGCATCAAGTTCTATGTGTAAAAACAACCACAGTGAAGCTGCAATGATGGGATGAGGTGATTCGTAGTTGAGTTGCTTTGCTTCTGAATTAGTAATGTTAATGGGATAATAAGGCATGATGGGAAGCACATGGTGAGCCTGTGTTTTTGGAGCGTGTGCATTTTTACATCTAAGGAGGATTTTGTGTCTTTAAATTGTATTGTGGGAGAAAAGGAATCATCTTCTACCTTGAGGGCATTTTTTTTTCCCTGCAGTTGCATAAGAGATGAGCAGGAGAACAGTGTTTGACAGTGAAACCTGCCATTTAGCCCGCTTCAACAAACCTCAAGAGGGTTTCAAAGTTCAGCTTCCACATTCTCGCACAATACAGCATCCACGGTTCATCTGTGGGCGGAACATAAATCCCAGCTCCTGGTAATTAACTAGCACCATCTGAGCAGACACAGCGTTTTCACCCAGTATTACCTTCTAATTTTAGAGTGGAAGAGAATGGGCAAATTCAGCGGGAGGATGTCAGTGAAAATTCAACCATCTGGACTTTCTCACATACTGGTGGGAGGGTGATGATTTATTTTCAGCAGCCTCTCGAAGCTGAAGAGACGCCTACTGCTCGAAAATCCGCAGAGAGGAAAGAGATATGAGAGCTGCCTTTTGTGCGCAACAAATCCCAGAATTAAGAGCCATCTGAAAGGACAACACCGTCCAAAGCTCTAATTACAACCCCAAAAGAACAGGAACAGATATAGCTCTGCAACAGGCAAAGGTCCCAGACACAAATACCATTATTTCCTTTATGATTGCTCCAGCAGCTAAGACTTAAAAAAAAACACACATCCTTAAACCTCCTCTATTTGAGGCCAGGTGAATTATCTGTGGCTGCAATGAGATTATTATGACTATATATATATATATGAAACACAGGCTGTGGTGTCCAGCAAAAATCAATCCACTGTCATGATGATCTCTGATGTGAAGCTGTTTTATGGCTTCATATCCAATAGATGGCAGTATTGTCCTTGGCCTTTCACTCCAGCAGTGAGACATTCGTCATCTTTTTTCTGATATGAGATGATTTTTTTTTTGCTGTTGTTGTTGAAGGAGAAAAAAAACAAAACAAGAGGAGCCGCCGTGTTGTAATAACCTTGAAAAAGGACGCCGGGGAGGGGGTTTTCACGCTGTAAAATCCAAAGGTGCGTCGCTGCTCAGTCGAGACAAGCGTGCGCGACATGGCAGCTCGCACAGCCAAAAACTTTGGACTTGATCCATCTAATTAACAGATCCAGATAAATCGGATGGCGGTGGGCTCCAAGACATTCCAGGAAATGTCACAGCACTTGGTGATTTCACCAGTGGAGTTGATCAGAAGGCCTTTGTAGAGCAGCATATGGTGCATTTATACAGGAGTCTTAATGCAAATGATGCTCAGGAAACTGTGCAGGAAAGTGGCATAATTATAAACCATTGAATTGAAAAGTCCATTGTCATTCCTGTCTGAAAGGTCTCTCTTGAAAAATCAGGAGCTGATGGAAACCCCTCTAAGTACTCGAGATAGAGCCGGAGGGGGAAAATGACTGGGCCTGAGCTGCCATTATGCCATGGTATCGCAATTACATGCAATGATTGGCAGGGGCATAAATTAGCCTGTCGTCATGGTGTGGTTTACTTTTTGTTTCCAACCTAAGGTATGCTGCAGTGTTCTTTTTTTCGGCATGAAAAAAAAAACAAGACATTATTTCACTGTTTGCTTCTGTAATTATTCCCTTTATTACCCCAGTTTATTTCTCCGCCTGATGCGTCCTCTCGCGGCCTGAACACCAGAGATTCATGTTTGCGGTGGGAACCGCAGAGCACCAGCTGTCCTTTAAAAAGAGACGGCTATAAAAAAACACGCAGTTGATGTGAAATGTCTTCCTCCCCTACTCGTCCCAAATCATCAATAATTCACCGGCTTCGACATTTGAACTAATTATGGTGCACCAATGGCCTATTTGAGCAGGGTCCTGTCAGATGAAAGCTGTGAGGTCCTTCCTGTCAGCGGTGGAGGCAGCGGAGTGAGCCGACAGCAGTGGAGGCTGAAGCCATTAAAATGAATGGAAAGCACCTATAACAATTGTACACCTCTGACACACACACACACACACACACACACACACAGAAACTGCTGCCTCAAATAAGCATAAAGGAGCACACACACACACACATAGACGTAGACATGCAGAAGTAAAGAACAAACACACACACACACACTTGCATAGAGACATGCATACGCGTGACGTGCTGGAGCTCACACACGGTGACACGCTCGCCACCTGTGTGGGTTGTTTGGCCTTCTCGTCCAGACCTCTCTGGTTTTAATTAGCCTGCTGCTGAAGTGTTTTCCCTTTTTTTTTTTTTATTCTCTGAAGGGCGATGATAACCGCTGCAGCCGAGATGGAGGCTCTCTGCTGGCTTGTTTCATTAGGGAGAGCATAATGACCCTGCAATCATAACACAGAGAAAATACCTACCTTAATAATTATTTCCTCCCCACTGGATCAGCGATTTGACAACTGGAACGATTAATATTAAGAGGAAGCATGACCAAATATGGCCTAAATTAGATGAAAATGTAACATGATGTCACTAAAAAAATAGACATTTAGAAGATAATAAGCAAACTTGCTTTCTTGCCAACAGTTAGATGAGTATAATATGTAAACCTAAAGACACCTGGTTTGCAGCCTCAGAGAATTATCACCCGGCTCTGTAGTCCCTTCAGCTTTATGGAGTGTTTTAGCGTCTTTCAGCCCATTGGGTTTGTTTTACGACACGCAGCTTTACGGCCGGGTTCAGTCTCGCGGCTCTCGTCGGCCCGCTTCTCACAGCAGCTGCTTTCGCTGAGTAATTATTTGTACACTACCTGCCCAAAGTGGGAGATTCGCCGGTGAACACAGCGGGACGTTTAATAGAGCGTCACGAGTTGGCGGAAACCAAAACTATCCTACTTGTAAGTATTGTATTTGAGTGAATGTACTTAGTTACTCCCTATGAGTTTCTATCATGAGGCTGTTAGAATATTCAGGAACCCCTTTAGGTATCAAGAGGACAAAAAGCAGCCGTTTGGATCATCAGGTCGCTGTGCTACATACAACAAGGTGTCATCAGCATAGAGGCTCAACAAACCGTTATGGATTATGTGGCTAAGTGGGCGGTTATGAGGAGGTGGATGAGTCGGTTATTGAAAAGCTGAATTGGAAAGGTAGGAGCTGAGCCTTTCCAAAGCTGGATTTGGGTCGACAGAGAATAGAAATCTGTTCTTCTGTATGTTGGAGCAGGGTGAAACGGTGGCGGCACTGCCAAGGGTTTATTGATATTTTAAGGTGAAGCTGCACAAATAAAGATAGTGACTGCTGTTTAAGGTTTGAGATACAACAATTGTATCTTGCCTCTGTATCTTCTGCAGTTTAATACAATGTATTACACAATAATAAGATCATACTAAAAGTGTTTTTATTTCTGTCAACATTTCATATTTTTTTCCACGAGAGAGTCTTTAACATGACAAGCAAAAAAATATTATAGAAAATTTCTTTTTCTGGTGAACTAATATTTGATTAGAATTTCTCCCTGATGTGGGAATGTTGTGTGACAAACTTCAAGTGTGAAATATCATTTTGAAACAAAGGCACAAGGAAAAACTTCACAGATAAAAGCAAAGATAAAGCCGAATCAATCAAGAGGGCAGCGGCTCAGCACAGGAAGCAAAGCCGTGTGTTCAGAACCCTGTGTGCCACCAAAAAAAAAAAAAAAAGTGAGAGAGGGCAGCTATAAAGTTCCAGAACACTTAAGGGAGAACAGTGTGCCCCTGTTTTAGTGGACAGGGAGTTTGAAACGCAGTAGATAGAATCCAACACATCCTCACTGTGGGCATCTAAATGCACGCGGCTGCACAGAACACCGGGAACAGACAACATCGATCAAGGGGCCTCCATCCTGGCGTGTTGTGAAAGCTTGCCAGAGAAATTTGACAGTGTGAAGGAGGTGGCCTTCGTATTGATTTCAGCTGCTCCCGTATGAATTAATTTGGAGTCCCACCCCCGAGTCTCCGTATAAGGACAAAATATCACACAGCTCAGCAAGAAAAAACAGGGACAAGGGAAAGATTGACTCAATATTATTTTGTGCCCTGCGTATTTTTATGGTTTGCACAAATAATGAAGTGATTTTGTGTTTGTGTGCATCAATGTTCCAGCAGCAGCAGTAAAAAAAATAGATAAAAGCTCATTATGAAAAAGGAACTGACCTTGGGGTCTGTTCATTTTCTTTAAAACATTGTGGCCAAAACATCCAAAAGGTCTCTGACCCCTGACCTTTGCTTTGTCAAGTATTACAGCAATGAAGATAATGCTGCCAGAAGATTTGTGTTCTTTCTCTTTGCCAATAAAACATCTGTAATCTTCCATCAACCTGCCTCTATCAGCATGCGTGTGAGTTGGTGATTCATGTTTTTTTGTAGCTAAGCTAATCCTCCGTGTGTGTGTGTGTGTGTGTGTGTGTGTGTGTATGTGCGTATGAGAGAAACATCCCAAAGAAGCACCTGCTGTGGCGTAATTCCTCCGGTGTGCATTCTCGTCCTCTTATTATCTCCCTGGAATCGGCATGGCATTAACTTGAAAAGGCTCGATCACTCTTCCAGCACATCTGAAACTATGAATAACATATGAAGCATATTTGCGTACATCCATACACTCATATGAAGCTACTTCAAACAAATGTTGAATATTTATTTATTTACTCTATTTTTCCTGAATATGTTTGATTATTGTATTTGCTGGTTGGATCGCCTCTCCCCCCCCCTGTAGTTAAAGCAAGCAATGTTCCCCACAGACATGATTAAAATTTCATCGGTACTATTAAGGAGCCACAACCATGATGCCGCATGATAAACAGAGAAGTGTGCTGCAGTCAAATGAGAACGGATACGTGGATCAAATAATGTTGTTTGTATAATGTTATTCTGGTGTTGCCAGAGAACAATAGGCAGTCCTTGTGAGAGCGAACACACGACTAATTAAACCGGAAAAACGACAAAGTAATCTCCCTTTCACAGAGGAAAATATCCTGTATGTGATATGTGCCTTCATATATATTTCTGCCATTGATTCGAGAAAGGCTGAAGGACGCAAATATCAAAAAATGAAGAGCCAAGTGTAAGCTTTAAATATGCCGAGCTCGCTCAGCAGAGATTTTTTGGCAGGCTGATTCCGGTGATTGTAAATGTTTCCACGCATGCGGCGCCCACAGTAAATATCGTGGGACATTTAAGGCGAAAGTGTGAAATTGACACCTGCCTCGGCGGAAACTAGCATTAACAATTGTGTCGGCTCCGGCGCCGTCTAAATCAGCCCCGGAATTTGTCATTTGAGACAGCTGTGACCTTCGGTTTGGGGGTTTGTCGCTAAACTTCCAATCAGGGCCGATCCTCATTTGTCAGGTAACAAAACGGATCATAACACCCACTGACCAGCTGCTGTCAGAAAGTGACACCCAGATTTCTTACCCGTTCACCGACTCAAGGACGTTGTGTGTTCAGAACTACCTAAAGTTGTACTTATCTGATGGTGTGAACTTATATAAACACTGGCGCCGGTGTTGACTCGATTTTTACACTCTCAGGATTAACGCTGATGCTTTCCGCCGTGTGCTAAATCATCCTACTTGCTGAAAAGCTTCTCCAGGTATATCCGAACACCTCGCTCCTTTCATCACGGCTGGCAAACCTGCCTGCTATCATATAATTTAATAGGATTTATATCATCACATAGAATAATTCTGTGTGGGCTGATGGCGAATGTTGCTATAGCCAACTTTCCCCCCATTTTCTGCACCAGCCCACTCACACAGTAATTGAGAAACTGGCATATCTGAATATACAAAAAAAAAAAGAAAGAAAAAGTGGTGTGGGTGTGAAGATGTCCATGCTTGAGTGTCCAAATGCTACCCACTCAAACAGCCAATTGTGGAAGTGCTTATCAATGGACATTTGGGACACAGGTATAATTGGTTTAGCATCTGATTTACATATATGATGAAAGATTGATGAAACGCCATATAACGCGTTTCATCCATGGGTATTTTTAGCGGTCGTGCACAGCAACAGCTACTCAACTATTTTAAGGATTTTTTGTGAGCATTGTTTGTCACAATATGTTCATAATAAAAGGATCTGCATAATACCTATGCTTTTGTGTATTAATAATAATTATGACACTGTGTGAGGGAGGGAAGGCAGCTGTAGCCATGCTTGGCTGTTTTTAATTACCAATATAACTTGCAAAATGAGAATAATTGTCTTTTCTGTTGAGAAAAGGTGTCTTCTTACTTAGAGATTTGATTGGGCTAATTTGCCTCTCATGAGACGCGCTGAAAGCTCTGCCAACGCCAAATAACTCTCCAACTTACACCTAAACAAAATCATCCTCACACTTCCGCCTGGAGGTACTCGCTTCTTGGCCCCTTTTGCGAAACTCCCCAAACTTTTCGAAAACAATTCTTGTGTTTTTTTTAATTCAATAATCGCGGGTACAAGGTGATAATCGTCTCGTGGCAGAAATCCCAGATCTGGATCGCGATCAAAGGCGAGTCAGTTGAATCCAAAGCCAGTCTGTCCACTGAAAGATGGAAGAAGTGTTTTTAAAAAAATATGCTGATGAGAGGCTGTGTTTTTAGATAAAAATGATGAAGTTAGAGGAAGAAAGGGAAGTGAAGGGCGGAGGTTCCCTTCCGGCTTCCATGAAGATTACACACATTTTAATATGAAACGCAAAGAAAAGAAGCTTTGGTAGATTTAATCGAAACATGTTTTGCCAGCTGGAAATGAGCAACCACATAGATGACAGGCTGTCGATAGCCGAGTTTTCCCTGTAACGCCTCAATTCATGTTTCGCAGCCCGCCCAGACGCGCTGTCACATGATCTTATTAAGCACGTAGCGGCGTGGACAGATATCACGTCCACACCGTCACATTTTTTTTTTCCCTGGCTCGGGAAACCTTGTGACGAGAGCGTTTCTGGCAGATTCCTTTAGCCGGGTTCCGTCGCCCCTGCATTGATGTGTGACAAGCTATCCGCCGTCGTTCGGCTACTCCCCACACCACCGCGTGTTCAAGGCATTATGGGATGGTGTAGCGACAGAGCAGAAGGCTGATGGAAGACAGTCGCAATCGCCCTCTCCTCATTAGATGCAGGCTGACTGTGCTCATTAGGTCGGCGGCAGCGCGATGGGGATCTATTCTCCTGAGGTGACCAAAGATGCTTACACAGACCTTCCAAGTCTCAGTAATGATGCCCCAGACCTGTCACTCTTGTCACAAGACTGACATGACCTTTTTCTGGCTCGTGCGCTGGAGAGGAAGGTAGAAAAGAAAAAAAAAAGAGGGGGGGGAGAAAAAAAATCCTAATTTCACAGGATGAGGCAAGGCAAGTCTTGTTTTTGCCCCCTAAATTTGAAAATCTGCCCAGTTCCACGTCAGCGCCTGCTGTGAATCTCTCACTTTTTCACAAAAGTCAACAAAGGCAGTTTCCCGTGAATCTATTGGCAATTTAAGTGATTGCAATTCAGGTTTTAATCCGAACATAAAGGCGAGACCTCGCCATTAAGACATATGAAATAGTGGCATGCTGAGCAGCGACAGGGCGGCTGAATGGATGTCTGGAAGCAATCTATGAGAGATAGCTGATCAATGGCCACAAAATGAAATGGGAGATGAAAAGATGTCTTTTAAGGCTCATGAAAAGGGAACTTGTTGGAGGGCGTTTTGTTCGGCTTTTTCCATTTTTAACCCCAATCATCTGAACACAGAGCACATAAAAGGTGGAGACAGAAATACTGTAGCTCGCTGTGGCTTTTTATCCTCAGATGTCAAGTACTGCCAGGAATCTCTATACTTAATGTAACGTCTATATGTATATTGATGGATAAGTTAAGTTACCACTCTGCACATTTTTCAGGGAGCATTTATCCATTAATATGCTGAGACAGCCTGCTGTAAAGCGTCAAAATAAAAAAAAAGTCCTAATCATTAAAAGATAAATGAGATTACATCAGTCCTGCATTGCGATAGGTGCCAAAGCCACGTAAAACGATGCGGTCAGATCCTCACAGGAGCCTTTCCAAACAACGGCTGATTGTAATGGGCCACATGAAGCGCCAATTTAGCCCCACACAAGCTCCAACATACAAATGAGAGCGAGCCACGGTGAAGACATACATAAATCCTAGCCAGATTGGGGACTGTATGAATTATGCTAAGAACCTTATCTGTTATTTCCCCTGATCTCCTGCTGGGTGAATTGATTGCGTTTTGGGTCTTAATCCGCGGCATGCCATGCATCTTGGGAGACAACCAGGGAGCCATCTTGAATAAATAGAATTTGGACTTGACAAAAGCCACCTCCAGCTGAGCAATGAGAAAGCATCCTTTTAGCACGCCGCGTCCCCCGCCACGCCAGATGACATTAGAAAAAACAGCCAGCCACGGCCTTACATGAAATTGCCGTATCGATTTTCCGCTCGCAGGTTTTCTCACGGAATATCATTTGCGTGTGTGACAGTCATCAGGAGGGATGAACCCATTTCGGAAAGACGCCTTCTGCCGCCGCGGCGCTCCTCGAGAACATCTCCCGCGCAACCGGAGAGGGTGTTTTAACGAGATTAATTAGATCGCTTATGAGTGATGGTCCTGCACCAATTACCTGGACAATAATACCGTTTCCCTCCACCCAGGGCGTCGCGCTCTGCCGAGCCGCTGCCAGCCTTCTGCGAGCGCGAGGCGGCGGCGAGGAATGATTAATCATCTCATCACCGTCCCGAGAGATAATATGACAATAAAGACAAAAGCCTCTCATCAGCTGTGGCTGTTTAAAAGCCAAGAATTGCTTTCTAAATGCCAACGCCGGGGTTCAATTAGACGGTGCTGCTGCAGCCTTTTTAGAATACCAGCTTCCTCCGTGTTCTAACACAGCGCCGCAGAGGTGTGACAGGAGGTCCGTTCCTCTCCTATAATGAGGTTCCACAGTTCACATCGCGCCAAATGACAGAATATCAGAGATGCTTTGGCAAGACGGAGATGGTGCCGTGCTTGTTTTTCATTCTTGAAGGAGAGCAGCCTCCCTCGTGTCTATTTTTTTTTCTCCCCCGCTGAAGGGCAGCAAGGGTCACAGACACAGAGGGATCACAGCGGCGAGCGTGGCAGCCAGGAATCAAACCGCAGCAGGGTTCGGCCGCGGATTGGAGAGCAGGCAGGTGCACGTGGCGCGCCGCGCAGGCTTTTATTGGCCCTTCTCCATCACACCTGTCACACAAGATTGGGTTTGGAGAAGCGCTTCCTTCAGCTGAAAAGGCCAAAATAGATTATGGGGCAGGAGAGGTTGAAATGGAATAACCAGCACAATGGCGCCAAATATAACACCATGGTGTCTGAATGCAAATTATGATTAGATTACGAATGATTTGTATAGGTCAGAACAGCACTCCTCACACATTCTCATGTCATGGACCCCTATAGACACATTTGTGTGGAGCTGATAGCGAGAATTAAATCCTGCAATTACAATAATCAGTGAGTAGAAATTCCCGTGGAATTGAGTTACAGTGATATTAATCTATTTCTCAATTTGCTGTGGACCCCCTGGAGCTCTGTCAAAGGCCCCTGGAGGTCCTCTGACCTATATTGAGCAACGATGTTGCAGCACTGCTGTGAGCAAAGGAGTGCGGCCCTTTTTCTTCTTGGTGTGTCGTGATAAGGCGACACAATGTTTTAATTCCACTCGTTAGGTATCCTTCTTTTCTCCCCCTATTGTCTCGTCTTTGTCACCATGCTGTGATTTTCTCACAATGTGATTATTTCCACCAGATATTTGTGCAGCTAATTTTGGCCTTGTGATGCTCAGTGTATGCCGTGTTGCTATGCAACCTGTTGGATCGTCTCCGCGGCGGCAGCACCTCGGCGAAGATGTTGATTGCACTTGATGGAAAAAAAGTGAGTTTTTTTTTTTTTGCTCTCACGCTGACTTTTAGAGAACTCGGGGAAGAGCAAACACGCCAACCTCCGCTGCCGTCCACTCCTGTTTGAGTCCGTCTTTATTACTGTCGTCACTTGTGGAGGTAATGTTTTCCCAGCAACGCAACGCAAACAGTGTCACGCGGCCGCAGCGCCGCTCTTTACCCAGCAGGCCTTCTGGGAGGAATGGGAGACGTCTTCATCTGGCCACCACCTCATTATGGCTCCATTCGTCAAACACACGCATTTCCTCCTTCTTTCGGTGAACCCCCCCCATCTGCCAAACACAAACTTTCTTATTTGTATAACGCACATAAACACACTCACTCAGCTACTTTTTCCCCACTAGTTTACTTTTGGGTGTAATAAAGCAGCAGATCAGAGTCATTGGCTGCTGACAGGGACTGACACTGAAACCTGCTGTTATCGGAAGGCTGCCTGGGAGATGTTCATTACTCACAAAGCTTGTCGGTTTGGACAGGAGAGGAACAACGGTCTTATTAAGTGGAGACCTGGAGCAGCCGTGGGGGAAATACACACACACACTCACACACACACACACCTACGCACGCACCCACATAGGCATCCGAGGAAAGTTTGAAGCCGCGGTGCCTGCCGAGCGCCGTGATAGGCTGGAGAGGAGCCGGGCCTGCCAGAGAAATTCAAAACTTCCCCGGTGACAGAGGGGATTTTGCTGAGCTGTGGGGTTCGACGGCGGCCCCGACAGGGAGACAAACCGTGACACGACGACGACGTCCGCCGCGTCAGGAATGTGACGGCCTCATTTTCACAGGAGCCTGCTGATATTGATTGGAGTTTCTGTCTGGCTCATTGTATAACTCTCACAAGAACAGATTCAATATTCCCGACATTGCTGAACCTGAAGCCTTGTTTCCATAGTAACTCTGCTCTCCCGTCTCTCTAAACATAGCCCTCTTGACAGACTTTAGCTCTGCCCAGATCATCAAGCACAGTGTAGGAGGTGGATGCGTGGACATGGGCAATAATGTTTCTGACTTGAGGCGATGAAGCGATTTGCTAGCTTGTCAGATCAGCCAACGTCTTGGTGTATTTACAGTCCAAACCAGAAGATAAGAAGAAGACCAGATGAAACAAGAGGAGAATAGTTTTTTTTATTTCACAAGAGAACGCCCATCCATCTTCCAAATTTTTTTTTTTTTTTTTTTACAAGGCCTCACTTGTTGCCTCGGCGCCAATGAGGACACTCGGTTGCGTTTCCTGCTGCGGAGTTTTTAATCACAGAGCCCCCGATTCATCGCTCACCTGCTACTTTTTTTTTCCACCAAGTTTGCAAAATCTTAAAATAGCAGCATCCCTCTAAACAACCTGCTCCATTTGCCGCCTCGGGCAAAAAAAGGGGGCCGTCATAAATCACGAGCGGCGCACCCGTGACGGTTCGGGGACGAGAGCGGAGTTGGCTGAATTTGCATATGAGGTAAGGTAAATCTTCATCGCTAGCCTGCGGCAAAGACTCCTGACTTCCAACGGCACGCCGCTGGTTTCATCACAAAGAGCGGTTGTAGGAAAGTGGGGGGATCTATAGAGGATTAAATAATAATCTGGCCTTTTATCCTTATCTGTCAGGGTGAAGCGCATTTAATGTATTAGTGAAGAACCATGATACTGGGGGTCGTAGACCTTCCACAAACAACAGAACCTACGCTCAACCTCCCGTTTCATTTCTTGATGAAGAATCTGCTGATGTCTGACGCAACCTTGGAGGCTGCAGCACTCTTCTTCATCTGGCTGCGTTCTTTGGCTTGCTGGGCCGTCCTCTGTAAGGGGGGGAAAAATGGAACATGATGTAAGCGGGTTCAGTCTGCGGCGAGGGGAGATCAATACATTGAACATCTCTCGATTAAAGTGTCCTGAGTGGCGGCGTAAAGCGGCGAGAGGATCCGCTTATCACAACACGTTATACACACACACACACACACACACACAACGTCGACGCGTGAAGTGTTTCCTTCCAAGATGACACCCACTCCGCTGCCCTGACAGCTTAAGCGCATTTTTTCTTTTATTTTTGCGCTTTTGGAAACCTTCTGTTTTTTTTTAAGAATTGTCTGTGATAATGAAATATTGACTGAAGAAGCCAAATTTTCCCAAGACGGATATATAACCTTTTTGCAGCAAATGCTATACATCACGGTGACATACGGCCACATCATGTGATGTTATTACTGGCAATATAGAGCTTCGTGAAGGATGGTATGACTTTTGATCAATGTGTTTGACTGTGTATCACATTACTGCCACTTTATATGATCCTCAACATGACTGATGAGATATATATGGGGATAAAGGTCTGTCCGCTGTGCACCTTAAACGTTAGACGAATCGTTTTTGCCCCGTAAGCCTCTTTGGCTCTAAAAGCCGGTGTTATGGTCGTGATGGGCGCAGTGATGTGTAAACCTACGGCTTTGTGGCAGACGGTGCAGAGCGTCTGCAGGTTGTCCAGAGAGCACTGTCCTCCTCCGCTGTAGACCGGCTGGATGTGGTCCACCTGCCAGAAATCCCCTTCCACCGGAGCGCGGATCATCTCATTCAGCTGCGATCACACACACACATGCACACACACACAAACAGAGAGGGAAATATTGAGTTTCTCAGTACACTGACTACCCTCAGATGCTTTCTCATATTGCTCCAAATTGACAAAAACAACCCGTGATTGCACCGGCCTCCCAAACCATCCATCTATGCTGAAGTTAATTTTTGGAACTGACGTGATGTCTTTAGTAAAGCCTGGTCTTTCTCAGAGTGCTACAGTAGCCTACACACACACACACACACACACACACACACACACACACCAAATCATTCATATTAAACAAATCTGCACCGCAGGGGAACTTGCACAATAAAAGAAGAAGAAAACAAATATCTTTCTAGGAGCACACATGACACCAAGGCACACAAATGGCAGAAATCTGCAGCAGGGGATAATGAAAGCGAACCTCTAATAAAGGTCCATGTACTAAAATGCTGATGACGACAATAATTGACAACAATGAATTTTGACTTTCTATTATCCATCTGATGGCTTAGGTATGATCGTTTAAATCGAACGAAATGCATTAGTCTAGAATCTATAGTGTAAAAGGAAGTAGATGATTTTAAAGCAACAGCAACATCTCTGCTATTTTATATAGTTCTTTGACACACGTTCATTCAGAGATAATGAGTTATTAGTTGGACCTTTCAAAAGCTGGATTGCTGTGTGTGTGCTTCACAAAACGTTCTACTTATGGGAAATAAAGACGAAAGGTGCAGGCAAGCAAGTAGGAAGCACAAAAGATGACTGAGAGAATCAAAACAGGGAAAGAAAAGCCTGATGGGAAGTTCAGGGCCAAAAATCCATTTACGACTTTGAGTGCTACTCTGTCGACATTAAGGCAGCGAGCTGGAATTGATCTCAAAAGATTTAAAGAACAGGGTCTGCACACAAGGGCAGAGTTCACATCACAGAGACACACACACACACACACACACACACACATTCCAGTCAATTGAACCTGCTTTTTTTGCCAACACTTTTCTCCACCAAAAGACTCGACTACTACACACACTACACACTACACACCAAAACTATGCTCACGGGTACCTAAAGACCATAATACAATTCACACACCCAAATACCAACACACACACACACACACACACCAAGGTTCTCAAAAGAACACACTCTCACAGTCTAAAATAGACCTACACATGTATAGATGCCACACACACACACGCGCGCGCACACACACACACACACGCGCACACACACACACACACACACACACACACACACACACACACACACACACACGCGCACACACACACACACACACACACACACACACACACACACACACACACACACACACACACACACACACACACACACACACACACACACACACACACACACACACACACCAGAACCCCCGGTATGAACCAAAGAATGAGCCTCTAATCTCGAGGCTTCTCCACCGCTGCAGCGTCTTATCATGTGGCTGAGTTTGTTTCCTCTAAAGCTTGCTGCATCGATCGGTGCTGATGCTGCTGCCGGCGGTGCTGGGAAGGAAGGAGGGCGGTGTGTGTGTGTGTGTGTGTGTGTGTGTTTATGTGTAGAAGGAAGGGTAGGGGGGGGTTGGCTTTGCAGGATAACAGCCAACCAAATCAAACAGGCTTACTGGTCGAGGCCTGGCACTGGGAAAAAAAAAATCAATGGGCCCAGCAATCCATTTACTGGGAGCTGGCCCCTTAGAGTGCAGATCAACCCGTGTGTGTGTGTGTGTGTGTGTGTGTGGGTGGAATGGAGAGTACACTGTGTTGTTATTTTTGCACTTACACAAGCATGCAGCTAAATAGCTGACAAGGAAAGCGTTTTGTTTTTTCCATGTTGCTGTTTGTGTCTCTCATCAGGAGACTGATGCTAACGTGCAGCATGTGTCACGAGATGTGCCAAAGTCGTCGTTACACAACCGACTGGCATGCTTGCAGCTCCAAAAGCAAGTCAATACAACCGTTATTATATACAGTCTATAATTTAAATGATTGCATCAGGTCATTTTACATGACACTGTCTTTTTTCTACATTTGAGAAACTTGTCTTAATCCAGCACAAATTGTTCTTCATTCTGTCTAAAATAACAATTTACTATATAATGCACTGAAGCTATTGTAATCAATCGTTCATTACATCCACTTGTGACGTGCGAGAATGTGAGCTGAGCTTTAGCACATGCTAAGACTGGCCCACTTTTAAATGGCCCAAATAAATTCCTCCCAATGTTTTTTCCCCACCTGAATATGCTTTTAATGTATATAATAATATATAATATAATATATATGTATGTATGTATCTGTAAGACGAATCCTCTCCTCTGGTGCCCGACCTGTTTGAGTGGCAGCTGGGCGAGCCAGGTGTTCTCCAGCATCTCCTTGCGCTGGGAGGGCGGCGCGTCGCGGACCTTCAGGAACAGCTCGTGGCTGCGGAGGCCGCAGTGCTGGCAGACGCCCTGCTCCACCTCCAGCACCCGGGAGCGCATGTACGTCTGGCTGGTACGCAGCTGGAACTCCTCCTGGCATCTGTTGGCGGCGGGAACACGGGACGATCCGGTTTGTGGTCTTACATTTTAAAGCGTTAAGAGCTGCAATATAACTATGAGGAGCTTTATTAGGAGACCAATGTGCAGGCAGGAGCGTGAAAATAGTGTTAAATAAATTCTACATGATTAATTCAGCTATTTCAACTACTTAAAATTTACCGTTTTTTTGTCAAAAAATCTGATTGTGTGAAAGCTTGGTAGCACCCAGGCATAGAGGAGTGAAGTTTCACCTTGACAGAATGACTCTAATTTGTCTCTTGAAAGACAGAACTCTTTCAAGAGACTTGGAGAAATCGAAATTTCTATCCTCAAAATGGGCAGGGAGACCAAAGGGGATACAACGTGATTTCCTTCAGTTACAACCCTTTGGCCGACCGTCTCATTCAGAGTGGCTGCGCGCTGGAGAGGGCGCAGCGTCCCGTTCAAGGACAGCAAGCCGTATAACGCGCTCAAATGAATCGAGCCGTTTAACATGGGAACAATGTATTTTAACAAAGGGGATTCTTTCTGCAAAGCAGGCAACAAGGTGAAATCATGTTTTTTTTGGATTGTTTTGCACAAAAACCCACAATTTTGCCTCTTAATACTCTGAGTATAATTTGATTTTAGGTGCCAGATGGTGCAGCACAGCCAACCGACACTGGAAGGTCACAATTACACAAACCAGCATGTGAATTTCCTTTCTGTTTCCTACAAATGTCCACTTTATTCCTAGTCCACAATCGTTCCTGTGCAACTATGAATCATGTCATGTGTGTAGTGTCTGAACCTGTGGCTACAGAATCGGGTGTCCCAGGCCCCGCCGGTGGTAGAGCAGGGCTGCTGGCAGGAGAGACACAGAGGGACGCCCTCGCAGCTCACCGCCTGCAGGAAGCCTGGAGACGGCTGCTCCCCCGGCGTCTCAGAGGACGGATCGTCCTGCCTGCAGAGACACGGACACAGACGAACACGCATCTCCAGCGTTAACCTTGAATTCAGACCACAGATGTCAGTGTTCTATCTAAAGCATCTTGACTGATGTCGCAAATTCCCGAAAGATGAAGTGTGCGTGCCAACCAATCATCTCTCATCATCAACAGCAAACGAGGAGACACCTTATATGACTTAGTAAATATGACAAATTCTACTTTTTAAATGGGAGAAATCGGCTGATGAAAGCCTAAAGGTTCAACACGAGGTGAGAAATGAAAACTGGCAAGAATGGAGAAAACACACTATTCAGAATTTATCTCAAAGGTTTCAGAGGTTTCAGACCTGAAAAGCAGTCTCTGTATGGAAGTATATATTTTTTTTACTTACATTCAGGGCCTGTTGCAGACAGGTTTTAGCCTTTTCAGAAAAGCTTCAAGAGAAGTTACCTTGATTAACAAGCTGCAACAGACAGATTCAATATGGAGCTCTGCGTTTTCACCGTCAACAGAAGAGCACATACAATCCTTTATATATTCAGTGACAAAATTAAAATGTGAGTTGAAGGACATTTGGGCGGCATGTATGAGTGTGAAACGTGTATATATACACGATGGTGGTAGCTGCCTGTCCTTTTGGCAGAGGATGGAGTGTTTGGGCGTTTGCCATGTTGTCCCAGCAGGGTGCTCGAGCCACATTGGAAGGGACAGATGGACTAAATTCTCTTTCCCACTAGTTTACAATTCATACAGACAGGGAGCAGAACAAAGAGCCGGAGAGACACAGCACTACAGAGAGGGATTAAATCATTAAAATGGAGGAGAAACCACTCGGACAAAAAAAAGGAACCTTGTCACTTCAGAGTTGAGAAGATAGCAAAAAAAAAAAAATGGTACCAAGAGACAAATGCGGTGCCAGAGAAAGTCTAGTGGATGAAAGCGTGACAGAAATAGACTTTTTACTGGAGAGCCAAAACCGAGCTTGGTGAAAATATGGCACTTTGGAAAAAAACAAAAAAAAAACTGTAACCTAGAAATACAAAAACGACATCAATCGAAAAAAAATCCAGAGCATTTATTTGTATCATATTATTAACATGAATTTAAATTAATTAACGGGAAAGAGAAATCTCAGATTTTTGGGGATCTTGCTGTTTGTGCTGCACATTAGGGCTTTTAACATAAATACAATTCATATATGCATAAAGAAATCAGCATGTAGGCAGTTTTACGTCGCAGCATGAGATTCTCTGAAAACTCGTATTTGAAACCCCCAGAAAAATCACGCGACATGCCTTCGCTTCTGCAAGCAACGCACGGCCTGCTAGTGTTTGCAACCCCTGCTGATCTGTGATGCTTTACACCAGAAGAAAACCAAAGACGGCACGAGAGAGGATTAAGATCTGAGGCTGCTGATTACAGCTTCTGTCCGTCTTTTTGATCGGGAGGGGGGAGACGATTCGAGGATTTTAAGCTGGTACTTTCGTGGACAGCGGTTCGACCCCACAGGATAATTAAATTAAGGAAGATATAATGCAGGTTTGTGAGGATGTTAGTTATAGTAGCCCTGTTTGCTTCATTTTTTGCAGTAAACAATAGTTGTTTCAAATGAAGAAGTATTAGTATAAAAGCTACAGAGTGTGCTACCTCTTGTTAAACAGGTAACCTTTGCAACCAGCATGTCAGCTACACAGCCATTTACACGTTCAGGAAAAGGTTGCCTCCGTGTCTTCATGTACATAAAATGGGACGTAATTCCAGTGCTATTACTAATTCACACAAGTAAAACTGTGGGCAGAGACACTTGACTATTAGAAGCAGGTGAGTTTGTGCTTGCTGCAGGTTTCCATAGCGATATTCCCCCCCCCCGTGGTGAGCCGGCCATTGCCTCTCAGCCAAGAGATTGTATTATAGTCTATATTTACTGTACTAACACACCCAGCGGGCCTTTCTGCCTCTCCCACAAGGCGCATAAGCATCTCCATGGAGACGGCGGAGGGCAGGAAAATGAAAAGCCTGAGGAGGAAGACACGTGACGTGAAGGCGAAACCGACTTCACGTGGAAACGGCGAAACAGCAAACCTGACTGGACATGATCTCATGGCTGTCATAGTGTGCAAAGATAATCATTGTAAATAACCCAGCAAACACATAGCTACGCCCTGAACTAAACTTGAAATTTTATATTCGTCTGTTGTGCAAAACTTTGAGTCGAGAAGACTTTTCAAGGCCTGAGGGCAGCTTAACCTTCCCCGCCATGAACGTGCACCCACGCATGTCTGTCTGTGGAAAACCTACCTCTCTGCAGCAGGTGTTATACAAGAGGCAGACCTCCTCTTTGTGAAGAAGTTCTCCTTTGTGACCAGCCTGACGCTGCCGCCCTCCTGCCGGGCCTTGCTCAGCGAGGCCTGGGCCACCTCGTCTCGACCCAGGTACCTGTGAAAATGGGAGAAAACGTTGGCCGTGAGGGAATGAAGAGTTATATAACCAGGAGGCTGGATTCGCATGTGGAGAGCACGGGGGCGTAGTCGCAAGGAGACGGATTCATAAACTCTCTACGGGCGGCATTAGCAGGTGAAGTAGGAAATTTGATGGTGATCAAGCATATCTGTTATCTTAGTCATCCGGGGAGGACTGCAGTAATCCAGGGACTCGCCCACAAAGAGCGGAACACACACCACCACCCACAGCACTGACACAACTCTACAAACGCCTTGGTGCCACGCCAGATGCGTTTTTATATCTTTCTTGGCACCAAACTGTGCTTAACTGCTCAAATCCTTTCCCTTCATCGCTTATTTTCTATTCCATTTGTGCGCTTATGCTCTGTTTGTCCTCTTTCCCCGCTGAATCCTACGACTATTGCTGCTGCAGCAATCTAATTTCCCCACTGGGATCGTCAATCATCTAATCTAATCCATCTGCCCTGCCACTGGTTTTTATGGCCGCCGTATTACAGATGTGAGGTGTGTGTAAGTTGAAACACTACATGTCCGTGTGGGCAGGATTAAAATGACCCCGGGATGTCGGGAGTTGACGCAAAATCCCGACGAGGAGGAGGCGGGGGGGGAAAAAAAAACAAATTGGCGACATATGTGTTCTGGATGGGAGGAAATTCCTGTGGTCTTGAGGGAAAAATGACCAATCAACAAGCATCTGCAGGTAACATTAAGGCTTTCCTCAGTGGGAGATAACACTCAAACAGCCCTCACGGAGCAATTATCTCCTCTCTGTGCTCATCTGCAGAGAGGTCAAAGGTCAGATTTCCGTGCTGCTGTTGTAATGACTCTGTGGAACCTCAGGAAGAGTAACCAAAGGATTAGATAAAGGACCCTCACGCTTCCCGTTGATGAGACTACACGCCATAAAGTCACTCTGCACCTCTGGATTCTGGCGTTCTAACTTTAAATCGAGTCATCGTTGATCTCGCAGATCACGGGCGAAGTAAAAAGGTGGCTTAAAAAAGACGGATGCAGAGACAGGGGTCAGCCACCGCGTCGCAATTAACAGACGATCAACTCAAGGTGATGAAGCTGTTCACTAATTGTTACGTGGATCGATAATTAACGAGCGCTCCGAACATTTGTTTTGACAGCTACGTCAATTCTCGATCTCAGCTTGATTAAACAAACAGTAGCGCTGCCACCTCTGGAAAAAAATGAGAAAAAAGAGATCAATAATTGGAACAGCTCCTAGAACTAAAAGATGTAGAGAAATACATTAACGGCGTTTCACTAAGAAAAATTGAAAAATGAACTGGGGTTGATTTTTAAAAAAAATCTAAATTAAGATACATATTAGGATCATATTTCAGCAAGAAACAGGTAAATGAAATCATCATAGTGATATTTATTACCTCTATGATGTTTCCACACAAGAGAATTTTATGAATGGGTTATTTAAATACACTTCTAATAGTTACATGATGTTAATGTGTTTTCCTGATTAATAACAACACAACAACCTGCATGAACTACTACGGTACTGAAACAGGAAGGTGTTGCTGTTAGGCTACCACAATTGTATACATGTACCGCCAGCTCCATCTGGACAGAAAACCTTCTATTGGAGGGAGGAAAAAAAAAAAGGAAAAGTGGATGACAGGAGGTAGGAAGTGGAAGAGGGAGACACATCAAAGACGAGACGTTTCTGTGGAAACTGAGGGGAGATGAAGAAGAAGGTATGTCTCCATCAAACAGAAGGGGCTCCCTTTGCTTCAAACAGTCCCCACGCAGGGACAGGATGAAACGAGATGTCCTATACATTAAACTGGTCTAACCACGCTTCTGGGAGAGAGAGAGAGAGGGTGTGTGTGTGTGTGTGTGTTTGCATGCTTTTATGCAGCTCGGTGCTCGGACAGACTGGAATTGTGTAATTTTGCACGGTGAGATGTCTGCTTCTCCCTGTTTATGCACTACATTTTCTGTCACGATCATCCCTTCATCATCAGAAATACGGAAAATATTGGTTAACGATGCTTTAAATTCTATCATGTATTAAATGCACAATATATAATATTAATGCTGCCTGGAGACTCTTAATCAAAAATGATAATCATTGTTTTTTTGACAATTTGCTCAGCTCAGACTTCAATGCTTCAAAGGATAGTAAAAAAAACAAGAATGTGGTTTACCTGGACAATTGCATGCGTACTCAGTCAGCCATGTACTATCATTTGTTTAGATTAAAATTAAGGCAGGTAGGTAGAATCAATGCAATCTGGGCAAGGGTAAGGGGTTGTGCAAAAGGTTGTGCAGTGATGCTATAATGGGAGATGGTGTGTGTGTGTGTGTGTGTGTGTATTTGTATGATGATTTTGTGAAGTCGCTGCATAGCGGGTGGTGGCTGGTGTCCATGATTGACAGCTGCTTGTCCAGAGCTTCTCCAGGGTTGGAAATCGTTGGTGATAAAGTACACAACTCAACATATATATTAAATAGACATTTTAATCCAGAAACGTTATTTATCCGGTCTTTATGATTTTACGAGTGGCTTGCTCAAAGGCGCCAAGTCTACGCAATAAATGTGATTCATGCAGGTTTTACACGATTTCCCTGCTGGACATTGGTGGCTGTGACGGCAACAGCAAGTCATTGTAGTAGAAACTAGAAAACATGGATGACGACGTGGTATCATTCAAGATATCGTTGTCTCGCTGTGATGAAGTGGTATGAGCAGGTTTCAGGCACCTCTGGTACTTTTCATAATTTTTCCTTTTTAAATCATTGATTGTTTGCCTCAGCAATTTCGCTTAAATATATATCATATAGAAGATGAGGAGAGTGATATTTGAGAAGTGAAATGAAGGTTATAGGGTTTACAAAAAGTGTGCAATAATTACTAAAACAAAATTGGCATAAACCTGGGAGCAAAAACAACAAGACTTTTCAACATTATTGTTCAGGGGAAAGATAAAATCAACATTTTATGACAAAGTTTAAGTTGCGACAGGGCTGGAACTTTAACCAATTCTACTAAGATATTCATGCAGAGGAACAAGTAGAACAGTCCCCAGACCTGAACATTACAGAAAATCTGTGGCGTGATTTAAAGTCCATGCTCAGAAACCATTAAAACTGACTGAACTTTTGTGGAGAAGAATAGTCGAAAATACCATCCACCAGAATCACTGTGTTCGTCTGCTCTACATTATACATTCAACTCAAATTTGCTGATCCAAACAACCAATGATTTCTAAAGGAAAATGTTGAAAATGATGAGTGTTACCCAAACTTTTTCATACCTCTGTATGTGCTGGAGGTTGCACATCCATTTTTTTTTTAATAGATGATTTGAACACGGCGTTCTGCTGGTATCCTTTTTGATGCCCAGCTGCAGAGCCGTGCCGCGGGTCGGCGGCGGCGGCGACCCGCAGACGGCGGCGCGGCCCCGCCCAGGCCGACCCAGACGCTGCTCAGCTGCGTGAAATCAAACTAACGAGCTGCAACTCGGGCCTGACCCAGCTGGAGCGGCGTGATTGATTGCCGCTCTCACATCACCGGCCTTCGCTGACACGCGGTTGCCACGGTAACATATTCGGTGTCAGATGTGAGGAATTCACAGCGAGCTTATTGGGAGATCACATGAATGGATGAAACGCGCGCATGTTTAACCATTAACCTGACAGATGTTCTGACAGCTTTAAGTTAATATAATCATGTATGACTTCTATACGCGCTGTAAGAAGTTATCATGCTTAGGATTTCACGCCTGATGGATCTAATTAGTTCAGACGTGAAATATATATAATGATCACCTGGGGCAGCACATCTTTTTTAGACTTAAGGCTAATATTGTCAGAAAAAGAAGAGCAACTAGTGTTTGCTTAAAGCGCAGACAGATAAACATCACATTGTTTTATTGAAAGACACAAAAATAAAAAGCGAGTCAACAACGCCATCCAACACTTTTATGCTGAAGTCATGATTCAATGTTGTAGCAATGAAAACTACATTTATAGAGGTGATTAAAGAGTGCAAACACATTAAATGACTATTGCTGAATAAATACCGGACTTAAATAGTGTTGAAAACCGGCTCGGATATAATGAAAATCCCAGGGATTATTACAATAAAGCAGCCGTACGCAGGAAATCCGGCATCCTTGTCACGGAAAGCACTGAAACAGTGTAATGTCTTCTGTTGCTGTGAAGGAGCTTCATCAAGTCTGAGAAAATAACCTTGTCTTTTGGATTTACGACAGAAACCCAGTGTGACAAACCAGGGGTGTGGAGTTTGAGAGATGTGGGCATTTACCGGCCAGGGAGGCTCTGATAACATCAAATCAAACTGCATTATGGGACTGAGGTGTAAGATCCTGTATTTTGGGGGATTTGCTCAGACTCGAGGTTAAAAGTTGTGTTTGTTAAAAACCCTAAAAGTCTTCTTCATCTCTTCTGCACAATCTAATATAAAGTTTTACTCTCGTTGTCTTATAATG